>JAFIDM010012231.1:152923936-152934867 GCA_023159025.1 Thereuonema tuberculata
TTTTTTTTTTTTTTGGTTGTTGAACCTGGAGATTACGTTTTTTTTTTCCTTTCCGGTCTCCCCCCCCCCGGTCAATGGTGTCCCGCTTTGCCAATGTAAAAATCTGGTCACCCTACCTTAGACCATTTGATCATTTATGTTCAGTTCTAAATATTTTACTATTTTTGAATTCAAATATAAAACTAGTAAAAATATTTAGAACCGAACATAAATGGTTGAGTGATCTAAGGCATGAGAAGCGTAATTCAATGGGTCAGGTTCGATTCTCAATACGGGCATTTTTTTGCATTTTTTTAAATTATAATTTAATTTGGCTTGAATTAATTTTAAGTACCTACAATGCATTTTTAATCATTGCTAATTTTTACAATTTATTTGTAATAATTTTTGGACAGTTATTTGCAATTTTACAGAATTTTTTTCAATAACAATTAATAATAATTAATTTTTCAACAGCTATAATTAAGCTTAAAATCAATGAAATTGTCATGAAAACACTCGCTAAAGTACGTTTGAATTATGGATATTTTAAAACACTATATTACCTCACTATAGTGAACTATTCCATTTGAACTGCACATAATTGTCCAAAAATTATTACAAATAAATTGTAATAATAAGAATGATTAATGCATTAAAAGCACTTAAAAATTAATTAAAACCAAATTAAGTTATAACTAAAAAGATACAAAAAACAAATGCCTGTGTTGGGAATCAAACTTGAGCCTGTAGATTATGCTTCTTGTGCCTTAGACCCCCTCGATCATCTATGTTCGCTTCTAAATATTTTTACTGTTTTTGTTTTTGAATTCAGTTAAAAAATTTTAATTGCCCATAGATCTTGACCAGTGTGCACTCAGCACTTGGGACATATGTTTTTGTGATTTCCAAGCCAAAAACGATATCCCTGCCAAATTTTATTAAAATCCTTGTTCCAGTGATGAAATCCTTCTCTTGTGAGAAAAAATAAGTCATAAATGATTTCTTCTACTCTAAATTAAGGCTTTTGGTAGCCAGCTAATACTTTAAAGCTTTAATGTGCATGCATTTTTATCTCAAATTGAGAAATTCTTCAGCTACGAAAGTTATTCAGGTATTAATTAAGCAATTCTGATTTACCTTCACAATACATTTAGGCTTATCCTTTGCGTACAGTTCTATTAAAAATATATACGTTAATAAAGCATTGAGCCATAAAAAGAAAATTAAAATTTGAATTAACTTTATTTTTATAAAAGTTATATTAAACCTTTTTTTTAAGTCTGAATGAAAAAGGTTGATGTTCTTATTGATAATTAACAAGGTTCATATAATGAAAATTCATCCTAATGGGAAATACCAAAAGCTGAAATCTACATTGGTAATTTTTGCAGTATGAATGTCCTTGCTTTCTACTGACAAGGGAAGTGCGTGACTTCAAACGCTGAGAACTGCACAAAAATGTGCTTAGAATATAAATCGCTCATGCCAAAAACAGGGGTATGAGTCATTCTCATGCAAAATTGCACGTCTTACCACGAGAGACATTTGAATGATCACCTATTGAAGGTCCAAGAGAAGAACTTTAGTAATGCGAAGAAACAAAATATCGATATAATACGAAGAAACAAAATATCGATATAATACGACCAAAAACACACATATTTCAATGTCGTGACTATATTGCTGTATTTCCCTCTGCTTAAAATAATTACACTATGTGAACAACAAACTTTTCCTACCTGATAGTGTTGCACAGCTATTCAGTCTTCAAAGTGCGCTAGCAGACAACAGCTGAGTTTTGCATGGGGATAACTCATACCACTGTTTTTGAGATGAGCGATTTATATTCTAAGCACATTTTCGTGTAGTTCGCAGCATTCGAGGTCACGCACACCCCTTGTGAGATTATATTCCAGGAGTAGGAATATAACTATTCATTTAAGAAATTGATTCCACTAAAGTAAATTTTAGTATTTTGACTTACACCTATCAGACCCACATCAGAAGTACTTATAGCATCAAATTGAGTAAAATAGCAAATGTAATTCGTCAACTAAGAATAAATAAAGATGTAATTTGCAATGCTTAACCCATTGTCTAATTAATAAGAAAATGACATGAAATGGTAAAAACCATTCATTAGAACAGGATATTTGAAGCTTTAAGTATCAATGATTGCTATAGTGTTAATGGATGTTGGTATTCCAGAATATCTGCAGGCTCTCCTTGGAAAGTAATGTGCCCACTCAATTACATGTTGTTCTCTTTGCTGTTCTGGGCCATTCACCAATATGGCAAATGATTGGCATAGTTGTATTTTTCCAGATATAAAATATATCAAAAACTACCACCTTCTGGGCATTTTGTTGATACTTGCCCTACAGCTGCAGTACCTCATAATACTTCTGTTATGGTAAACCTTTACACTTAAGCTATTCACACAATTGCCACACCTATGTGATGTAGACAGATGAATTATTGCTGCATCATTTTCCTGTTTGTCAAATTGGCACAGTTTTCTAAGTAGCTAGTCTTAAGGACAGAGATTATATTTCATTTGGATCAAATTTCTTTCTTGTTACTTCGTGATTTACTTTTTTCTCTGTCTCCCTTTGTTGCTAAATTAGGGTTGTTTAAGTTTCTTATTTACTAAGAGGGGACTACAGTTGTTGTTTTGTTACAGCTGTTAATTGGGATTGTTATTTCCTTACTTTCAACCTTTAAGATGTCTTATTCAATATTTATAGAGTATCTTAAGTCTTTCATTTTGTATATGATAACATCGTGGCAGACATCCAGGCAATAATCAATTTCTGACAATAGGCAGTGCACCATATCACGGTTGATGGTTGCAATTGCATTGGTGATATGATATTGCAATTCGGTGAGGCAAGCAGGAAATGGGGGAACGAACGCTTTGTCAAAGAACCACAAAGAAAAAAGTCGGAAGGAGTGAGATCTGATGATCTGGTGTGCATAAACAGCTTTCACCTTCGAATCTCACGTCAGCTTTTTATGCTGTTGCGCAGTCCTGCCTCCTTTCTAATTCACTTCTAAATCTTCACGTTTTGAAAAATGCCTTCTCACATTGTGAAGCTGCCATTTTGGTTGCATCTGCTTCCAAGCGGCAGCCAATGGAACAAGGATGCACTGCTCTACTGGAAAAAAAATTAGTGAGTTTTTCATATATTTGATATCTCGGGGACAAAACATCCTTTTTTTTTCGCTACCATGCTGCAAGCCTCTGAAATGTGTCCAGGAATTATGAATAACCCTGAATATATATATATATATTGAAATATTATTAATTAATAAATGAATTCAAGATCTTTATAAATACATTTGCTTTTACTTTTTAATAACTTTTCTTTTCATTTTTATTTTTTATTAGGTTTAGAAAGAGTAACTATGCTCTACTTAGGTTTGGACAATATACGTAAAACATCGATGTTTCCCCGTGATCCCAAACGACTGACTCCATAAATAGGAAATGTTTTGAAAGTTGAAAAGTTTATTAGTGAGTTGATTTGTCATATAACCTTTTTTTATTGGTATTTTTACATTAAAACAAATTTTCCAGTCTTTAGATGGAAGGAAGAGGGGAAAAAGATAGAATTAAAAATTAGTATGAAAATGCATTGAAAGATGAATTCTTAGACAGTATGTATAATCAGTAATGTTATTTAAAAGCTTTAACTGAAAAGATGGAAAAAAAATATATAAAGTAAGCATTTTTGACATGGTAGTTTGTCCTTGTTATCAGCATTCACTGCCATGATTATAGGTTGATGTCATTTAATACTTTTGCATTAAATTAAAATCATTTTGCAGATTCTTTGTATAGATATGTTAATTAAAGATTTTGAGGCCCAGTCCTCAAAGTTTCAGAAAGATGTTTTGTTTTTTTTTTCCAGGCTTAATGCCTTTGAGTGTCTTTTCTCATCAAACAGCTTCATTTAAATTGCAATATTGTAGAATTACTGATTCACCCAATATCTATTCAAAATCAAAATTAAAATGTTTATGTTAAATGATTTAAAACTTTGGGATTTTTGTTTTTCAGTAAAATTAAAATTTTAAAATTTATGATTTAATGTCAATTCTAAGGCTTTTGAAGTGCCTTTAGATATCTTGAACGAAGTTTGAAAGTTTATGTCAAATTTATTTGTAAATTTTTCCTTAAGTTTTTGCTGCATGAAGACTTGAGGCACTTTTGTGTTATCTCATAGAAACACCTTTTTTTTTTTTATTTGAAGCTTTCAAATATAGGTTGTATTTTTAAAAAAAAATAATATGCCACTAAATGTGTTGTTTTATTCAGATGTTCTGCTATTTTAATATAACTAAATTGTTGAATTTGAACTGTAAGTTTTATCTAATTGTTATGTAAATTTACACACACACATGTAAACATTAATGTTGACTCCTTCCATACCAGTGCTTGACATGGTGCAATTATTCTTATGTATACAAAGAGCATTATCTAATAAAAGATTAAAATAAATTCCTCAAAGCTCCAGTAGAAAGTCTAGTCTCCATCACAACTTCCTCCATAAAAACATTAATTTATTTTTTTTAAAGAGAAAATGAATATCATAAAATAATAGAATGTGGTCTTTCATACTTACACATATACAGGCACTTAAGTTCCCTTGAGATCATATTAGATAAATTTTGTAGTGAAAAGGAGTGAGCATCTGATACACACAACAGTTTTCTTTACAGTTACTGTGTATAGGAAAATATTCAACTGTAATATAAAAAATGAACTTTTTCTCAGAAAACTAATTTAAACTGCTACACATTTATTTTAATAAAGGAGATTCTTCTTGACAATGCAGCTTAACTCAAATTCCAACTTTATAGTTCAGTAATAATTAAAAAAAAAAAAAAAAAAAACCAAGACTATCTGGCAGCAACTTACATATCTGATGTATTGCATCCCTCTAATTATTTAACCTTTAGAATTTTTATATTATGCTCTCTTAATCTTCTTGCTAAGAAAAATGACATTGAGAATTAATTGTGAATTCTTATGAATGCTAAATACTTCTTTTAATCAAGTTTTATTAGAAAACTGCATTTAACATTCAACATCAGAGAAAAGATTATATTTCTTAATTCAAATGTGAAATATATAAATGGTTCAATTTTATATGGCAGTTATATGAGGCAAAATATAGAAAATACAAATATTAATTTATCTCTAAAATGATAATTTTTGGCATGCCTGTACTTACATGTGAAGTTGCCTTATGTGAACAGTGTTGCATGTTTATTAATAAAGCACTATTGTGTATGAAGGACAGTAATATGTTGTTATTATTATTATTATTATTTGCAATAATATGTAATTCCGTAGATTTCCTTTCTTAACAAAGTTTGTAATCATGAGTCAAAAAAATGTTTATTGTAAAGTATTTTTTGTTTTGTATAATATTTTTGTAGATGTGAACTATCTTTTAAAATGAGACATTTTAATAATTTTTATTAACTTAACTCTTACAAATTAAACTGCTTTGTGAATTGCAAAATTAAAAAAAAAAAGAAAAAATGCAAGGGTGACTTTATATTAAAATCAAAAGCTTTAAAATTATAATCTTTTTTGAGTTAAAATTAATGAGGAAAGAAAAAAATAACTGCTACTTAAATTGTTTGTGCATCGCTTGTCATTGATAGAAACATCTTGATCTGGGATTGTCATTGTCTCTAGTATTTTATAAACCAATAATTGTGAGGTATCATGCATTTATATACCAACTTTTAAATTTGTTAAATAACTAACAATCATTTTTATATGGATTTAAAAAATAAAATGATAGTATAAAATATTTAAATTGAGTTCTGGATTTTTTTTTTTTTTTTTTTCATTTAATCATTATAATCTACATATCTATTGTGATAATTCTATTCTTCTGTACTTTTTATTTTAGATTTATTTCCAAACTATTTCCAAAAATAAGCTTGATTTATGAAAAACCATGTTTTCTTCAGTGGTGTTATTAATGATATACAATTGTAAAACAAGGATTATTTTATTTAAATACTTATAAAAGTTACAAATTCAATTAAGATTAAAAATCTACTAGATCCTATGAAATTTTGTTATTGTTAAAACTGAAAAATTCACTCTTTAGCCAGTTGATCACTAATTAGTTTTAAATTCCCGTACATCAATATTATTTAGTAAACCATTTAAAAAATCATATTTTCCTATGATTACAAAACTTTTTGAAGCCTACTTATCAAGACTTCTAGTTCACCCACGTAGATAATAATGAAAATGTGAGCATTTCAGAGACTGTCATCCGGTTGACCCATGTAGATAAAAATGAAAATGTTAACATCCTCAATACTATATCTAAAATTTGCCATCTTATTTGTATTTCTGTGTCTTATGGTTTCAGATGAGATAGGGTCAGGAAAAAAATCAACTTTTCTTTTTAATAATATTGATACTGAAAAACAGAAGATTTCTGCTAATCATTTCTGAGTACGTAATGTATTTACATTTATAGTTCAGAAATGACATACTTGGAAGGTCAATCAGAAATATGAAAACATACTTTTAACAGGAGCTGCAAGTAATATGTTTGAGAAGAAAAGGAAAACTTCATTAAATGTAAATTTTCCATTGATGTTCAAGATAATGTGCTAGAAATTACCAAAACTATTACTGACTGTATTAATTAAAGTATTATCATCACTGGAAGCATTTGCAGAATGTAAATAGATGGTATTCAGTGTAACTGATCAATTCTGATGATATATAACAAATTTTAACTTTTTGATTTGTGCTGAATCTGAATTTGAAATCCAAAACGTTCTATTATCTTAATTCTTAAGAGGGGAAATCAAATCATCTCCCTTTCCAAATGATTTTTTAACAGTTGTTTTAGCAGCATCTCTCCAAATTAAAAAATTGAATCTAAATCGAGATCAGAAAACATTATCATTGAAAGCATGTGCTATTGATAGAAAAATTGCAGTACATTACTCACATTTTTTAAAAAATTTTCTGGACAACTTCTGCTTATGGCTGAAATTGGGAACTTCTCAAATAAGAAGCCAGCAATAGTCAGAAGCACGTTTGTTTACATTTCTGTATGTATTTCAGAAATGTCTTGATAAAAATCTCTCTTTTTACTCTTTGCACTCACTTTCTAGACACAAGAACTGTCAAAAGAATTGCTGATAGGAATTGAAGAAAATGCATTTTAATTAACCTACTTCACCAAATTACTGTTAATAAGTTTCTTTTTTGTCACTGCAGTTACAGACCTTGAATTGCAAATACCTGTAGAAACAAATGGGGTGGCTTACAGTTATCTCAATCACCAAATTACAATTCACACTGTAATTTCTTAATCCTTACAAAAAGAATTGGATTTTTTACTAAATTACAACAAACATTACAAACAAAGTTCATGAAAGCATATGACGTTTTGACTACAAGGAATTACTGTATCAAATAAAATATAATATTTATGGATATTTCAGTGTTTATGGGCATTAAATAATTCTTACTTCATCCAATTCACTTCCACCACACTACTACACATGAGCATGTAAAAATGTACCTTTGTTGTTAGTCAATCTAGTCTATTCTGAACAAGTTTTTGCAAATAATATGATTCCTCAACTTTCCAAATTAAAAAACAAAAAAAAATTATAAGTGCTTTGTGTGGAATTGTAATCTTATGTACAGCAGATGCTCCAGTAGGAATAAATCCTGAATTATCACATGGCAAAAAAAAAAAAAATCAAGACAATGCACAAAAATTATTACTTGTGACAGAATTCAATATTGTATGTATATCTGCCTTTATTCAAAAAAACTTTGTCCTAATCTGTTTCTACTGACCATACCTTCCCACACCAAAAGGTGATGCTCCAATTATTTTAATTTTATTTCCTTTCCTAAATTGAATCAACTGCTATGTAAAAATGGGAACTGAGTATTCTTGTTTATTCTTTAGAAACAGTGATCAGTAGGACAATACATGATGTTATGATGAGATAGGGCTCCGGGATTGCATCAACTGATTTGTTCTGTTTCGAATTCAAGAGTCTAAATTTAGCAGTTTAGAATAGAAGACATTGAGAAAAAAAAGAAGAATTTAAAGTTTGAAGGATAAGTTAAAGAGATGCAAATGGATTAGATACTGAAGGATAAAAGATACAAAAAAAGCAAGCAGTAATTACAATTCTAAAAAAAATAGTGCATGCATCAGTAACCAAACTTATTCAAACAAATGTTTATTGCAATTCTTATAAAAAATTAGTACAGTTTGTTATTTCTGAATTTTTTTTTCTTCCTGTTTTGGAATGAAAATATCCATCTTACTGCAGTTCAAACAATTGAACCTTACCAATCAGCCCCATTACCAAAGAAGCTATAAATGCCTGCAAAATCTTATAAAATCAATGTAAGATTTTTATTTAACTGCTCCATGATCAATTTTGTTTTTCATTTGTAATGATGTTTTTTTTTATTATAGAATGGGTTCACTATTTAAATAAGTACCAAGTAATTAAAAAACAATTTATTTTAATTATAAAAAGATATTTCATATTCTATATAGAATTTTGAAAACATAAAAATACAAAATGTGTTTGCTAAATTCAAAAATTAGCAACAATTCAAAAATGTCATGGCCTTAAAAGTGGATTGCTTACAGATCAACCTTTTCAAATATTCTGGTAATGTTTTTTTTTTTTTTTTTTTAATATTAAATTTAAAACTTAAACGATGAAATCTATTTTAGTCTTTAAATCTGAGTTAAAATTTCAGCTCCATGTTTTGTAATTAATATGGTGTGCTCAAACTGCGCTGAACGACTATGATCAACTGAAACTGCAGTCCACCCATCTTCAAGAATTATTATTTCGTCTGATCCCTCTGACAGAACTGGCTCTGCAATAGAAAAAGAAATTCAATAAAAATTATGTAGTAACAGCAATTTGTTAATTAAAAAAAAAATGCTTTGGAATGAACAACTTAACCTTTTGCATCATTTACTATATCACATATAGATTACTAAAAAATCAGTTTTCAACTTCTATATATTATTTTCTCACTTAATTCCCCCTTTTTTTTTTAAATCAAAATTTGTTTTTGTTTTTTTTTCATACAGCAACAGTATAACAATGGAATGATAACAGTTTTCTGTGTATCTTACTTTTTTCAAATGTGGTCTTGGAGGTAAAATTGGTTTATAATTTGATTCAGGAGTTTCTCACTTCTTGATATTTATATTTAATTTTTGTTTCTTTTTAATTTGTTTGTATGTCCTTGAGATTTTAAGGAAAAGTGTTGCTCGGAACAGTTCCTTTAAAGTTTTAATTTCTTGTTTTTTTCTTCAATTCTGTCATATTCTTAATAAGAAATTAAAAAATAATAATAAAAAGCAAAGCTTTTAAAAGTCATTATATAACAATAAATTAAGTAAACATTAGCTTTGACTGGCAATGAAATACCTTCTTTAATTGTTAAGAATAATTCTGGGAAATCATGAAACGGCCAGTATATATTTTTTTGTCAAGAAGTTATTGAATAATTTTGTTGATTTATTAACCAATTTCTTACAGAAATTAAAGATATGGGTGAATTCTACTTGAGAAGACCTGTGAGTATCTGAAACTGCTCAGTTTGTTCACCTAGGACAGAATTTTAAATAAATCTTTAAATTACTAATCATTGTCTTTTTTTTAAAAAGTTTCCAATGTGGTATAGTTTGAAGGCAAGCAAAATTAAGTTCAATTTCATAACCATAGCATGAGGATGATGCCTGGTCCAAAATGTAAGCAGGTTCATTTTTGGAGACATATCAACAAAAACTTAATATTTGTTTTAAAGAGAGAGTATAGTGAAATGTCATCATATAAAGACCAATCCCTCAGGGCGGGACTTAAACACCCAGGGCCCTAGGCACTTGATATTTGCGACCCCTTCCCCCATTCCGAAAATCTACAATAAAAAAAAAAAAAATACGAATCTCCATATCAACAACCAAAAAAAGGAAAAAAAATATGGCGGGGCCCCTACGCCTAGGCAGCAATCCGGCTCTGCAATCCCTGCTTACATAGAGAAATTACCAAAATAAATTGTATGCTGACAAGCAAATAAAAATTACATTGATTACATCTGACAACACCCATTTTTTATTAGTGTTGTCAGACTTTTAAGATTAGACTTAAATGGAATTTTCTAGTAATATGCTGGAAATGAGACTTCTTAAAAAATTCAATTCTTAAAACTGCATAAAAACATATAAAAAAATGTACTTTGAATATATACCTATTGTAAAAGTCATTCCTTCAACCATCACACCCCAAAAATCATTGGCTGCCAAAAAAATAAATAAATGAAAATCACATTTTTGAAATTACAGTAGTAGTCAAAATAAATTTTAATATCCTGCATTAACTCAAATAATTTTGAATTCTATTTTGTTTTTAAACAGAAAGCGACTATTAAGAAGACTAAGATAATGAAAAAAAATGTAGAATCCTTTTCTTTATCTTAATCTTATACTTTTCCATCTTTGGAGTTTTCATTGCTGAGTCTAACGATCTGAAACAGCTATCCCAATAGAGCTGTTCCTCTTCTTTAATATATATAAAATGTCCTTCATTTTTAACTTACCAAAGTGAAAGATATCAGGTGGTCCATGAAAATAAGTTCCAATCCCATGTCCACAAAAGGCAGGAACAACTTGGAAACCAGCTTTGCTAGCAAATTTACTGAAAATGTAAAGAGTAATTTTATAGCAATTAATAATAATAATATCTGTACATCACAAAACTTCACATGAAGCAAATAATTAGAGAGACTACACTAATCAAGTGCACGAACAGAATAAAGAACTGCATTTTAACAACTACTGCCAATCTATAAAAACTGTTGTAGTCTACTAATCTAGGTTGCTAAGTTGGAAGCTTAAGTA
>JAFIDM010012231.1:152944867-152956204 GCA_023159025.1 Thereuonema tuberculata
AAGATCAGTCACACTCAGCAACTGCTTCGAGGAGATGTGGACCTCACATCTGAACTTTTCTCTGATGTTGCTAGCTCAAATGGAAGTTTGAGGACAGTGGCGAAGCGAGCATAACTGGCACCCGGGGCACAATACCTTTTTGTCCCCCCCCCCCCCGAAAATCCAAAAACATAACCTCAAACATGGTCTTGGGGACCATTTAGCGCCCCTCTGCGAGAGGTGGCCGGGGCATGATAGACCCCCTTGCCCCCCGCTACGCCTCTGGTTGAGGATGTATGACTTGGGACATCCTATAGAGTGATGAGGCACATTTTCATCTTAATGGAATTGTAAAACCCAGAATTGCCGCATTTTGGTTTTGGAGAATCCTCATGTGTCTCAGCAGATTCCTTTGCACTCATCGAAAGTCACAATGTGGTGTGGCTTTACTGCTTCATTCATCATTGGTCCATACTTTTTTGAAGAAATAACACCAAATGGTTCTGTGACTTGTTCCATCAAAACTTTAGTAAGCAAACATATAGGACGAAAAGAGATCACTATCAAAGCAGGTCTTGTGTCCCAAGACAAAACAATCACTAATCACAAAGGACAAAACATATAATAATAACAAAAAAAATGAACATAATCAATAAAATCATTAATTAATATCATTTAGCTTCACATTCATATATTAAATAGCTTTTGTTATTTATTCTACATCATTTCATTTTATAATATCCCTATTATCGAAGTTTATGTTTTCGAGTTTCTCCCAAGGATGCATGTGAACCGGTTGACAGGGGCCCACCTCGAACAACTCCATGGACTGCCAAAGGCCCTATCCATGGAGCGAGGTACAGTTTGGACCCCACCCTTCCCATGGACCCAACCAAGAGAGGAGCTCGAAAAAGAGAAATACATCTCTCAAACAATTAATATCAAAACTAAAAGCTACACATCCATAAATTCATTTAAATATTCCATAATACCAAAATTTGCAAACTAAAATAATCCTAAAAACAAACAATCAAATGTCCCCCATTAATTAAAGAGAAGGGGCTTCACTTCTGGCAGCCACTACCAGACAACAGAAATAAAAACATACTTAGGTTGGCCAGCCCCCCTAAATATTCAGAAATATATATATCTGTCAATGCTATGACCTATCAATGAATGCTGCTTGATTTTGTTATTCCACAACTTCAACAGCATGGATGCCTCGGATCCACCATATTTATGCAGGATGGAGTACCCCCTCATATTGGATTGGATGTACAGCAAGTCTTACGGCAGAATTTCACAGAAGACAGAATAATTAGTCAAGTATTTCCTAAAAGATGGCCAGCCCGTTCGCCTGATCTTACTCCCTGTGACTTTTGATTATGGGAATATTTGAAAAAGCTTGGTGTACCAAGGAAGCATGGATAACTTAGTAACTTTAAAGGACCAAATAACACTGTACATGAGGCAAATCACTGGCGATCTGTTGCATTCTGCTGTTGGAAATGCTGTTCACAGAATGCAGTTATTGGAACAGTTGCAAGGAAAATATATTCAATCACATCTGTAAATGATGCCAAATAAAAATTACTACCGATTGTAAGCTTTATTTATTACACCTAATTTGCTCCAGACATGTAGCTTCCAATGACATTTTTTTCCCCTGATGGCGAAATTTTGAACTTTTATTTTTTTCTTTAGAAATCAAAACCCCGTGATCTACCTAGTGTTCACTCCAAATTTGATGGAGTTTGATCCAATTGGTTTTTGGTAATTGGGATCTAAACACCTCCTCTTTAATTATGGCCACCCGGTATAATAAAAATATTATATAAATCGTATATAAAGATATTGTGAGGCCCATCATTACTTTTCATATCTAAAATATGCACAACAGCAACTTGAATAAAAAGATTTATTCAGAACAGTTGAACATTTAGTTCTACTGTGTAGACTTGGTAAAATATGATGGGTAAAAATCTATTAAAAAGTTATTATAGAGAGAAATGTAGAGTAATGAATATCATCAAGTTTGTATGATGATGTTGAAATGAATAGAACAAGCATATTGGATGGATAGCAAATGTAGATTTAATAAAACTGCCAAGGACTTCTAGCAGACCTTGGAAGAGACAGAGGATATTGCATGTCATCATCAGAAGAAATATTTGAAGACTATGAAAGCAAACTTATGCCTAAATGAGCAAGAAGAAGGAAAAGATGCTAATACAAACAACCATCATTATCACTGGAATAACAGGAAATGGGGAATAATTTCTTTTCTTGATAACAGCTGATAGATTTGGGTTTTGATAAACTCAAGCAAGGATGAGGCTAGCGGCTTTGGAGCCTATTTGTAAGATATTTCAGTGGTGCTCTTTCTTTCTCATTTTTCAAGATCAAATTATGGGAAGATATCCCGACAATTTAATAGTTTAGTATCACACATAGCCACTACCTTGAAGTAAACGCTCCCTTCTATTCATAAAAGCAAAGTTCTTTAGAATTCATGAACGTGAAATGACTTTTACAATAGCGTTAAGATCAAGCACTTTTATTCTTGACACTTCCATGATGAAGAAATCCTTTAATAAAAATAATGAGCTTTGAATGAATCATAAGTCAGGAGCTTAAGTTAGCTGTATATTAGATTTCCTTAGTTCAAGATTATTTTTATCATAAAATGACAAATTTACAGATGATCTGAATGTATCCTCTGTATTGGACAAGAACAAAAAATTCTTCTTCTGCCAAATTAAGAATTGTACAGATAAAACAAGTGGCATTAATATGCAAGATCTAATCAAGATTTTTACTAAAACGTAAGGCGCAGATACTTCTGAAATGCAAACAATTATGAGGAAAAGGTTAATCAGAACATAATGGGGAAAAAAAGATGAGGGTTTTTTTTTTTTTTTTGTCTTATTCTTTTCTTATTGTTGTTCAATAACAAAGGAAATAAATAACAGAGTTATTATTGAATATCAGCAAAAAAGTTAGAAAAATTGCATTTTTTTTAATGCATTTCATAAAACTTATTTTATAAAGATAAAGAAAATGGATTACATACTGTAATATCGATATTTAGGATATCACCGTCAACAAGTGGACGATCATCTGGTATGCCATGGCAAGCAACATTATTCACTGAAACACAAATAGATTTTGGGAAACCTCTATACAGCAAAGGTGATGGATAGGCATTATGAGCAATTATGGCATCATGCGCAACCTTGTCAATTTCATCTGTTGTTATGCCGGGCTGGAAAAAAAAAATACGTACAATCATTATGAAAAAATAGACATTTTAAAAATAGGTATCCATTAAGTGTATACTTTGAGACCTTAAAGTAATTTCAAACATATATGCACATAATCTGATGATAATTTACCAAACGTGAGTCTTTTGATATTACTCGTTTGAGAACCAGAGCCCACTGGCAACCTAAGCTTCTGCCTAGGATCTATATAATATTTTTTAGTTATTGCACGATATAACTGCATTATTTTTTTAAATTAACAAATCAATTTTTTTCGAAACCAGTGATCAAAACTTATTTGTTTGTGGCCCATCACTTTCATATAAATTTATTTACAGAGCTTTGCATAACAATAAAACTACTTCTGTTGAAAATCATCATCAGATGAAAAATATATGAATATGAGTTCACAATGATTTTAACAAACTACTTATACATACTTCGTTTTTGCATTGAATATCAGCAGTCTTTATTCGTGGGTATTTGTTGTTTATTTGAAAACAGGAGCGCAAATAGAAATTTATTCGGGGGGGGGGGGGGCAACCTTAGAAAACCGATCGTCAACAGCTAAAATAAAAAAAAAAAATCGGAAGGGGAGGCCAAAGTCTCTTGCTCCTCCTATACACACCCAAGGTTGAAAACTTTTAACATGCTTGGATAATTCATCCCATTTTGTATTTTACCGATCACACAATAGCATGTCCGGAATTTGGAATCGGAGAAGGGTTAAGATGAGGCTTGCCATTTAACCAAAAAATTAAAAAAATAAATAAAAAATGTTGGGGTTCTTTTTCCGGATGGGGAGGGGTTAACAATATATCGATTGCTCTTCAACTAAAAGAAAAACATTCCAACTTCAAATATATTTAGATATATTTAAAACTATTAATCAAATAACAAATCTGCGATAAGAATAACAACCTTTATATAAGTAGCAGTGAGATCCAGAATTTCTCTGGCTAAAAGTCCTGCTTCCTTCATTTTCTCTATTTGCCATTCAGTTTTAATATCTACATATTGTTTTACTGGTGGTGCTTTCTTTGTAACAACATAACTTGGTTTTTCAATGTTGTGTGGAACGTCTCTGATGGGACTGACAATTCCTGGCTTCACAATCTGATAGTTTCTCTTTCCTGATCTTTTCCATATCAAATTTCCGAAAAACTCACGAGAATAATGTTTCATCAAGGTGGACGATCTCATGATATTCACATCATTTAAACAAGTTCTAGTTCTTAAGAATTCGCTATGAAGAAAGTAACGTAGGACGAGCATTTCAAAAAACGATTACAGCCTAAAACTTTTCTTTTGCGGAATGAAGAATTTATAAGTAAATTAAATTTATCAACATATTAAATAAATAGTTTCACTGCATTCGAAAAATCAAAGTTGGAACAGTAAAAAAAAAAAAAAAATAACACTTTCTTCGTTTTAAGTTACGCTTCTAGATGAAGTTTATCTTCATAACATCCACATGTTACCATGCAACGTGTCTACGCTTTAAATATCTTTAAAAAATTATAAAGTTCAAACTATAAAGCCTGTTCATGATGATGAACAGCTGATCTCTTGAGTAGGACTTCTCGAAGAACGATGTAAAAAAAACCAATCCCGTTTTAAGCGCCTCGAAGACGAATCATTCACTTTGCCATTGGCTTTATTTGTTTCTCTTAATTAGCAGAAGTCATGCTCAAGTTTATTGACATGTGATTTAACTAAATATCTAAATTTATATTACAATACTCTTGCAGCTATAATTTCAAACTTTTTAACTCGTGTATTTTTTTTATAGCAGAATGCAGTACAAGTAGTTCATTGGTGTGTGCTTCGTCATCAGCTACAGTTTATCGTGATTAGCTAAGCTCAAGGGGCGTGACTTGGGAAAGCAATTTCGTTTTAGAGTCTCTGAAAACTCTGCAATAATAAGTCTAGGTAGTCAGAGGAAACTAATTTCATTTGTGGAAGTATTTTGTGAGATCTAGAGAAGATCGTGTTAATGAGAGAGAAAGAGACTTCGTTTGAAATAATAGCTGCTCCCTCGTTAATGACGTAGAACACAGTTTGAGTGATGTAATGATTCGTTCATAGCCACGTGTGAACCGGCAAATTAAAACCGAGGGAATCAGCAAAGTCAGGCGAATCCAATAGCAAATCGTTACGTGTTGTTTGGACACTGGAACTTGATACTACAAGTTCAATTGAATTTTTTAGTGGCTGTGATTAGTTTACTTTTTTTAGAATTTATGAAAATCCGGCAATCGAAGTTCTTCGGCCTCATCTTTAAGGTCATTAATCTAGAAATCTGAAAGAATGGATTTATTCATAAACTATTGGAAAAATCATTTCTTTCATTTCTTGTCGGTTTTAATAGTTATATTTTTAGCAGTTGCATCAGAAGACGAAGAAATCAAATGTTTAGGTATGTTCTTTATATTTATTTGATTTGTATTTTCACATTTTAGTTCATTTGAACATAATCCCTTTAAAAATATCTCTTAATTATCATCGTTTTAATTCTGTTTATTATTTTGTTTCAATATTATATAAATATCAGATACTTAAGGAAAAAAGTACACAAATAAATAAAAAGAACATCTTTGAAGCATGATTGCAAACAAATTTCTAGCAAATAAATTATAACTCCGTATAATAATAAATTACACTCTACTTCAGTTAGGCAAACTAATTTTCTTAATAGTTTCTTTATACCTTAAATAATCGCCCCGAATAATATAAATCTTTATCGATAGCTTTACATGGTATTCCAGAGAAATGGATTCAAAATTCGTTTCCTTCGTGTTTGACTGTTGTTTGCAGAACTCTCTGCAGTAAATCGGCTCTCTTCAGTCGGAATTAGCTATTGTTAGTCGGCTAAATTCGACCAACCTTGTTCTCTAATTATAAAACATCGAGGCTAGAGTTAAATTTCACACACAGCATTAAATTCCTCTTAGAAGAATTTAAATGTATTTAAAAATCTATAACAATGAAATTATAAATAAAGAATATCTTTAACAGACCCAATAAAATTTCACACGAAGTACAAAAGAAAAATAATAATAATAGTAATAATATTTTGTAAAGGCATATATCAGGTAAACGAGAAGACCTTGACCCTACTCGAAAAGTTGAAATGAATATACTTTTAGTAATAGACCCAGTTTTTTTTTTTTTTAGGTTGGATAGCCGATTGAGGGATACTGGCCAATCCTTGCCGAAATAAAATCCTGTCTACATCCCTGATATTTTGGGTGTCCAAACCATTATGATAACAAAATTCAAAAAATCTTTATTGCCAATATAGAGTTTGATTCAAATGAAATTACAGTTCGTCACATTATTTTTATTAATTGAATATAATTCTAAATAATAGTTAGAAATTTAGGTATAGATTTCATTGAGTAAATGAAAATAAGTATTTTATTTCTTTACTATTCTCAAGTCACCAATAGATCACTGTTACAAAGAAAGGGATCAAAGTGAATAAGGTGTTGATGACCCAGAAAACCACTCAGCATATATTCCAAAGCATTTGTTTCAATCTTGTCAAAAAATTGCAGTCATCAAAAAAAAAGAAAAAAGCAAACAGATTTCTGATCATACAGAAAATTACAATCCCAGTGATTAAATGTCTTAACATTTCATTTTGTTTTTTAAAACGTTTAAAATCATAGAAATCAGTGATCTGTGATACGAAAAGTAACAAATGTAATTGTATGTTTCAAGCTTTTCTGTATCTCTTCAAAGCACATCATTTGTAGATATGCTATTTATATAATACTTTTTCCATCCTTTTTTTTTTTTCTTAAACAACCTTCCTTTAGACATTGCTTAAATGACAAACAAAAAAACATAAACTGAGATTTTTGTTCAATAATAGCTTGCACTAATAGTTACTGTTCAATAAATTACAACATAATGTTGCTTGACATGTTCAGTGACTGTAACTTCAACACTGAACCATTATTTTGAAGGAATCTCCTAAACAACTAACAACTCATTTGTTGCTACTCTTTGCATTGATTAAACTAGTGTCCCCTTCACAACATCTATTTCCTGGGAAACGACCTTATATTTAGTTATCTATTCATATTTAATTGAGTGTACAGCATTTGATCAATAGCAGTTTTATCTTTCATAGCTTTATGAAATAGTTCAGAATTTTTATTTATGTGTTTTGTTTTTAATTAAAATTTAAACAATAAATTTATATATATTTTGTTAGAACTATCTTTTTTTTCTTATTATCTGAGCTTGATGGGATTGATCCAGATTACAAAAATCTAAAAATGGTTTCTAATATAATAGAAGTCAAACACTTCAATGCCCCTTTTGTAAAATACAGAAATATTTTTGGTTTAAACATAGTGGACTACTATTAATTTGATTTAGACCATAGCAATTTGAAAATATAAAACTGTAGAAGAACTGGAATAATTTTTTTATTTAACTTTTAAATAATTGGATTAAATAGAAAACAATATGGGAAGAATACTGTAAAAATAATTAAAAAAAAAAAGAGAAAAAAAATATATTGCTCCAGATGATCTGAGAATTCAACTAGTTTTAGTCTGGATAACATATTTTTGTTTGTTTGTTTGTTTTTTTTTTTTTGCTTAATTTTTTTAATCTGGGATTTCTGATTATGTAAATAGTTTAGATACAATAAAATTTCTCCTTTATCAATAATTGTATTTTAGATTGGATACTGTGTGAAGCGAAACAGGAAGATTATCCTTTAACATTAAATCAATAAGCATATTTTTATTTTAAGATTTTTTTAAATAAAAATATATTCATTTTAAATTTTTCTAAGATTTGTGTTCTTATTAACATTGCCTTCTCAAAACTCTGAAAAAATAAAAACATTAGCAAACTAATAATTATATAATAAAAAATTATTTGCAGCATCTTACAATTTATGCAGAAGATAAAAGTTAAGAAATTACTGCAGTACAACAACGTCTCCATTTAATATTTCAATTTTTAATGAAAAAGCCAATTAAGAAAGAGTTCAAATATGCTTAAAACTTTTGCTTAAGTTCATAAATGCCTTTGGTTGTCATGTAGTAACTGTGATTTTTGAGATTGGCAAAATAATAATAATAATAAATAAACTTTCAAATAAAAAATGGTTAGCTTAATATTTAAATTAAAATTGGTTTTCATTATAGTGTGTCGTAAACTAGTAGAGGAAATTGATTACAGCATCAAAAAAGTTGATCCTAAAGTTAAGATTCAAGTTGGAAGCTACAGAATTGATGCAAAAGGAAATCAACATCAAACTGAGGTAAAATAATAAATATTATTGAATTCAGTTAACAAGTCTGGGAAATGGGAAGAGTACTTGTGTATACATCATGAACAATCATCCACAGTTCATGAAATTCTCCAAAATTACAAGAGTAATTCTACTTTAACAACAAAACAACCAAGTTCTTGTTTAATGATAGGATCAGATCATTAATATCGTTGACCATATTTAGAAATGTCATCAAAAAATATAAAATTTTATTTAGCTTGATTTACAATCACTATTTAGTTCCTTCTGGACAATGCTAAGAGCAATGCAATAAGAAGAATTATAATTACATAGTACAAAACTTGTTAAGATGGAAGAAGTTATTGATCTTAGAGAATAGGAATAACTACAGTATGACTTTAAGATGTTTTTAAATTTTCTTATGTGCTTCCTTGGAAATCGTTGTAAGATCTTTTTAAGGTAGAGTTTTAACCTGGCAGTCTAAGCTCTTTTGTGCTTTCATTCGAGGGACAAAATACTAATTGGAGTTCAGATAACTTCAGGCACTTCTACGTTGTATTTCATCGCAGTTTCGTCATTTTTATCTTTGAAAATGATGTATTAATAACTAAAAATATTTAATTTTAATGTCAGTTGTTTAGTTAGTTTGAAAGGAAACGCCCTCTCCAGGTAAAGTAAGAATTGAATCATTTAAATAAAAACGTTAATTTCTTAAACTTTTGTTGTCTCTTCTTTGCTTAAATGTGACTTTGGCTTAAGTTTGCTTCAAATACTCTCTTTCACAACCACTTAAATTCTGAAATGTGAATGACATTTTGCCAGCAGTTTGGAAAACTATTTATCAAGTTTAGATTTACCATAACACTTTTTTTAAAAAATTGTTTATTTCCCAGGTTTAAAATGTGTTCTAGAAGAAATATTCAAGTATCTCTTGAACACCGGGAGACTAATTTTAGATTAGACTTTATATATTACTTTAAAATTATTAATTAATTATGCATTCTTTTTTATTTTAATCTTAATGTAAATTGGCCCTTAATATTAATAAGTTTGTTTATATATTTTAGATACCATTTGCAAGATCAGAAATTCACATACATGAAATTCTGGAAGAATTATGTACAAGAATGAAGGATTACGTTCAAGCCAAATACAAAGATACAGGAGAGAAAACAGTGATCAAATTGATAGATGCAGATGGAAATATGAATTCCGAGACAAGTAAAGTGGATTTTATCCCAGATCCTGACTTAAATAAAAAACTCACATTCTATGTAAGTATCTTACTCAGAGCATTTGAATTAAGTCACGTATGTAACTGATGTTTTTGTAAACAGAATCTATTTGTAATTGTGTTTTAGCATATGCACATAATATTGAAAGAAAAAAATAAATATTAATTTCAATAATAATATTGAAATAAATAAAAATAAATTAATTCAAAATCAGTCTTTTTAGAGACGGCCTGAACAATAATACATAGTTACAATACAGTATCTAATATCCTGCCAAGCACATAAAGCAATCTTGTATTGGATGTTAGTTGTGTTTCTACTAATGAGCTGTTCCCATATTGTGTTATTAAGTTCCTTCAAGCATTTTTCAGCTTTTGTTGTTCAAGTTTTTATTATCTAAAACTTTTTATACTTGGGTTTCCCTAGCTAAGACAATATGGTGGGTCAAATTATTAATAATAATAATTTGGTATCCCTTTGTTATTATAGTGAATTCTTTATTTCTTAGTTGTCAAAATGTAGACAAATACATTTGGGTTATTTTTATTACTTTTCCATTTCTTATTGCAGTCAGTTCTTCTATTGCTTTGACAGACTGCACTGCTTGCATTAAATTGCTAATTGTGACCAGCAGTCAGCATAACTATAAATGTCCATTTTGTTTCATTGCAAAACTGTATTAATTGCCAGTATTAGTTATGGGAATCTGATATATTTTCACTCTTCCAGTAGCCATGAAAGGCTATTCCATTAAAGATTTCACCATATGAAATGCTAATTGTTAGCAACATCAAAGAAACAACTATATTTGCTTTGAAACACACAGCATTTCCCACAGTAATGTAATGTGGTGAGCGTAGGTGGCTTGACAGCCGAGCACCGCGACCTTAAAGATCTATTGTCCATCCCATGGAAATAAGGACAGACGGAGAGAAAAACTGAGAAAGGATGGTGTGAGAAATGCAGGGGAAACGGGAGAACCCTGGGAAAACCTGCCCAGCGCGGATCGCCACCATCAACGAAACCCACATGAGATCCGAACCTCGGTACTCAGAGGTGAGAGGCCAATGTCTTAGCGACATCGCCAACCGCGCGGCCCATTTCCCACAGTACTCTCTGATCTGTAATAATGATACTGTAGATCTTCTTTCCCTTAATCTTCCTTTTCTAGACTTGTAAATCTGTCAGTTGGGTCATAAACTACTGATTATATGCAGTTGGCTACATAATGAAAAGCTTGTTGCTACTAAGATTAGTTACTGGTGTTTTCCATAAACTCAAGTCAGTCACTGAACTTTGAGATACTTTATAAATCAAGTTGTAAAGACAAAATTCAAGTGATCTGTAAAGAGTGATAATGCAAATTAATAGCAATTCTGAAATTAGTTTGGTATAGTTCTTTATTTTATAATTACGCTCTATAACAATAAGAAAACAATGCACCACAGAATGTTATAGATCAACTGCAAGACTTAATATATAAATACCTCATGGGTAGATATGCAAATTGGTGCCATGGAGCATTTGAACTTCTCATTCTGGATTGCTTATAAGTAGTATTTCTTGCTTGCTTTGGCACTTCCAAACGTTTGGCACA
>JAFIDM010012231.1:152963984-152974922 GCA_023159025.1 Thereuonema tuberculata
ACTGTTGTAGTCTACTAATCTAGGTTGCTAAGTTGGAAGCTTAAGTATGGCTTCAACACTTCATAAAGATTTGGTAATGTGTTTCTTCATTTTTATAATCCTTTACCAAAGTAATAGCAGCGTTTAATTTGTGCAGTTTTTTTAGTAGATTTTTCTGTGATCAGAGGCATCTATTGTATTGACTTATTTTTCTGACTAAAAAATAGTTATTTGATGGTTTTTATCTCTGTTGTTGTATAGCCATCAATTTCATTATTTATTTATTTTTTTATTTTTTTTTTACTGAACAATTCTGTTCCACAAACTTTCAAAAACATAACCAAATAAAATACTAAAGATTTACAAAACAGCAGCTTTCAATCCTTTATCTTCAGTTTCTTCTCAATTGAAATCTCGTATAGTTTTAAAGCTGGTTCTTAGTTTCATCATCATCTCTAAACCTTCATGCTACGACAATGTTTTACATTGAAATTGCAATTTATTACTTGCTGATTATCCAACCTAAAGCAAGTTTTACAAGTTTACTCAAAACCCATTTGTGGAAGTTCATGAATCGGAAATACTATCATTGGATCAGAATGTTAACACAAATTATCCATTCTGCAATCAAAGCAGCTGCAAGATACATGCAATTGCCAAGTTCAAAGTTTTTCAACAACGAAAGATCTCTCTCATGGTACTAACTGAAGAAATGGCTGAATTCAGGGTTCGTACAAATTTTAGAAAAAAACTCCAAGGAGTCCAAGAAATTTCTAAGGAGTTCGGTCAAAATTGCTAGATATTGTATATATGCAATATCCAAAAAATGTAACATGTTTAATTCAATAGAGATCATCCTTTGATGAATTTAAAGACAAAATGTAATAAAGCATAGTAATCTTTTAGTTTGTTTTTCTACAGATATATATAATATGCATTTTAATGACAATAATAAGTAGAATTATTTTTCCTAAACTAACAAAAAAAATTTTTCTTCCTTATTGTCATCTCACTTAAAATTATTATAAAGACAGTGTTCCCACAGCTGCCAAGTGCCAACCCTCTTAGATTTTTTAATACCACTATTTTTGAAGAGTTATCTTTGTCATGTTTAATCGCAGAATTCTTGCATTCTTGCAATTAAATAAAAGCAAATATTCCGAATTAGTCGTACTAAAAAATCTGGAGGGTTGGAAGTTCTGTACTATTAAACTCTATGTTCTATGTTTGTGCATATCGCCGACTTTATCAAGAACTAAATTTTAAAAGTAGAGTTAGAATGGGACAGAAGTTTAAGTGTGATGATTAGCAATAATTAAAGATGTGTGCAGAGTAGATAGAAGACTAGCAATCTGTTTAGTTTGTTTTTATGCTCAAAGAATATAATATACATTCATGCGGGGTTTTTTTTTTTTTTTTTTTTTTTTTAAGGATGATTTAAGGAGTTTCTAAGGAGTATTTGGCTTTTCCAAGTAGTTTTAAACACCTTGGAGAATGTTTTTCATTTTTAAGGAGATTCTAAGGAGGCGTGCGCACCCTGTGAATTATAGTAACAATGTCATCTACCAAGCTGGAATGCTAATGAAATTCATTTTCATTATTCAAACAACCTAATGAGTACAGTAACTTTTGAAAAGCTGAACTGTTCTTTCTGTTCCATTGTTTTTTCATTTTGTGCTTCACTTACTTAATGGTTAACATTGGAGTGACATTTAATCTAAAAAAAAAAAACTGTCTGCTTATTCTCCTGTATTCGTTTTAAGGCAGGCAGACCATCAGATGATAATTATCCACTGTGAATTACAAAGCAGTAGGAAATGGAGATCCACCAATCTTAATTTGAGCCACAAGTATGAAACTAGTCAAAGAAAACTATTTTATAAAATTTACAAGGATCTTTCTTATGAAATGTGTTTTAATTTTATGCCAAAGTTTAAATTTATTAACCAATAATTGACAAAAAATCATCAGCCCTTTTTTTCCCTTCCTGAAATGCATGGAGAACGTCTGTTTAGTTGAACAGCTTTAGGTTTCCCTCGTTGATTGCATCTTACGTTCAGAATTTGAAACTCCGTGTCAAGGAATGAGGTCTTACAAAACACCAGGTTGGAAGATTCTTTTCACACTTGAAAGACTTTTATTTCTGTCCAACAGATCCTTTCTGATTTTTCATTAAGATTGTAATTTTTCCCATGCTCTCAGAGACGTCCTTCTAATTGAAAAAAAAATTCTGTTTCCATTTCCTTTACAGAGTATGGGAAGACCAGATTTTTTTGCTGATTTGAGAATTGTCGCTAATTGGGCAGGCTTTCAAAATTATTCTGTTTTCTTCCTTTCTACAGGGTTGCCGGGAAATTCCTGTACCCCCTATTATATTACAAATACTATCAGTAAGTAAGGCCCGGTAGCCAAGTGGTCAGGGCGCTTGGCGGTGGGTTCGATTCCCGGCCACGGCTAAGGGCAGGGATTTTTCCACACACTTTTCACCTCCAAGCGGGTCCTAGGGTCTACCCAGCCCTCTGTGGAATGGGTAACAGGTTTCTTTCCCAGGAGTTAAAGGCGGGCGGGCGGGCGGGCGTCGGGCTGACCACCCGATTTCAACTTCGTCCATTGGTCCTGACCTCCCGCACCCCAAAAGCCTGTCCAGGTCTGTAGAGGGACACTTTTTTTTTTTTTTATCAGTAAGTAACTGTTGATATTGAATCTCTTAAAACTCCTTTATTCTTATTACGAACGACATTTAGATTGAGACTAAAACAGAATTCCGATGTAAACAGATGAAGTTATCTCTTATTGAGTCCAGACACTTTCTGATGACGATTACTTGTTTTCTGTTAGCTTTTGATTTTTAAAGATAAATCTAAAGATTTGAAGTAAAGAAACTACGGGAAGAGATTTCTGGGAAGAAGAAGTGGTTCATATATGTATTGGATGCACCCTACCAAGAGTCAAACTTTCCCATACAGATATATTAAAGTGATATACCAGATCATTTACTATATATAAAGAGAAACATCATAATCTAAATATGTAGGGTGATCGCAAAGTTCCCATACCTATTAATAATAACAAAATAAGGGGTACGGGAACTTCCCGGCCACCCTGTATAATGGAATGCATACTGTCTGCTTCATTTTGAGAGTGGCAAGTTATTAGGAAATTATGGGTAATAATTTTCAAGGGCAAGTCTCAAAATGTATATAGGTCCATGGCCAAGATAAACTTAATTCTTATTTTGACCACAACAGTTATCAGAGTAGAATAAAATTTCATCCTTGCTGCCACATTTCTCAAGGAAGGAATAGACACAAATACCTTTCCCATTTGCCCCTCTCTTGGCTACACTCTTGTGCCATGTGGAGCAGTTGCTATCTTCTCTCGTGAGTTGCATATTGTAAAGTTGATAAAAGTTCAACTTACTTTTATAATAGAATGAAGAAATTTCTCCATATGGGAGCTGAACAACGTATCATCGGCATAGACACTGATGTCATTAGAATTATCCTTACTTCTGGCAATACCTCGAGCTTTTGATTCTTACACAGATTTTTTTTTTTTCACTGATGTGGTCATCAAATGATTTTTGTAGTGCGGCCTTATCAGCTGTATTTGAATTGTTAAATTCAGCACATTTTTTAACATTGATCTTTTTTGGGTGTGGAAACTCAAATTAAACTCTATTCATACATTTGTATTTTGCCTTAGGTTTCTCCTTCACACAAGCTTCAACATACAGGTGGTACATGACAGATATATTGAAGCTTCTCTCTTGAATATTCCCTTTTGCTGTCTGACTGACAGCAATGAGATTCCATTTTAGGGAAGGAATTAATGTGTTCTGTAATGAAATCCTTCATTTCCAGCATAGAGTTTTATGATTTCTGCGTATATCTCTTAAATCATATTGAACAACACCATCTTTTGTCTTTTTATTTACAGTTGTCAATAGTATTAGAAACACATAGGGTGTTCTTTAGAAATAATTTACAAACTCTTAGTTTATTTCCCAGGTACAAGTAGTATGCAAAGTTTAATGATATTCAAGAGTAGGACATTTTAAGATGACTTGGTGTAGTACTGATATTAAGTTTCTTTTTTCAATTCAATACAAGGACAACTTAAAATATCTTTATATTGAACTTCTAAGTCAGTGGATAAGCTAGAGAGTAAAACTAAGACATCTTTTTCAGAGAGTGAACAAACTGGAATTCAGGATATTTTAGTATAGAAGTAGTTAGAGCAGGAATTACGCTGTATGTCTATGTATGTTCAGTACTTTATAAGATGTCTTAGCACTGAACTAAGGCAGCGATAAGGTTACTCAAAGATGTTCCAATGTTACCTTATGCTACTCAGCCTGTCGCAACCTGTATGTTTATAATTGTCATCTGAGAACATTCCAGTGTGTATATTGTGTTCGAACTTCAAAACAACACACAAAAGACATCATATGAACTTTTTACAATCTTACAACCTCCCTAGTTGAAACAGTAAGTTCCTAACCCTCAAAACTACATGTAAGAATTTGAACTAGCTTGCTGCAATCGTGTTGCTAATCATTAGTTTCTCCAAGATAATATGTAAATTTTACATAAGCATTATATTTCTTTTAAAATATCTTAAAATGATTGTAAGGCGATTAAAAACAGATACATTTTTAAGTTGCTATCAATTAGATCACTGCAGTAAAGTTATATAACTGTTATTATTATGTTGATGCAACACAGGAGAAGCTTGCATCTCCAAAATAAATAGTAGTTTCAAGGTATTATTAATAGAACCTAATAAGAAGGTCTAATTACTTTTAGTTCTTATATAATACTTTATAAACAATTCACATTAAACTGTTATGTAAAAAAAAATCATTAATCACTAAATTAAAAAATAACGACTTAATACCAGATGTCCAAAAAATATCATGAGATGTTTGAAGCGCCATAAGATGATAAATATTAGGCGCAATCAATCTCAAACTTTGGATTGTAGGGATTTATGGTCATGGGGAGTGCAATCATGAGAAAAATGCTTCTAGTTCACATAATCACCACCATGGTCATGTGGCGCTGCTGTTGGCTATACAAATGGAGCTCTCCTTGAAAAGGCTAGCATGCGATGACTTCACTAGTCTTCAATAAGAGCACAGCAATGCTGTTAACACTTGTTGACCGCACTTTACTCATAAAGCTTTATTGTCAGCTGCATTCATTATTCACTAAGGCGTTACGTGAATATAGAAGTATCAGAGGCTTCAGAAGGGGCTGAGGACCATTATCGATAACACTAGGCAACAAAATTAAACTTTTTCTCTGTATCTTTGATGAAAATAGTTGATCTTTATGTTCTTAAGTGTGCTAAACATGAAAATGGCCATTAAAATGCATGTTTAGCTCTTTATTTTTAGATATCTCAACTTATCATAATTATCCTTAAAGCATAATTCATGTATTTACCTAATGTTTCCCCTCGGAGGAATGTCTCTGAAGGCACAATCGCTTTGCCTGCCGTTTGTATTCTGTTGCTGGTGATTCTCTGATGAGTGTCCAGTAGTAATCTGCCAACATCGATTATCCACTAGATTAACCACTAGATCCTTATAGTTTTCTGCCTTTGTGCATCCAAGGAAGTTGGTGGACACTCGAACAAAGGAATTCCAGGCTAACTTCTCATCACCTGAGAGAATATTATTGAAATGTTCATCCTTGAATAGTTTGTGTATCTGTGGACCAACGGAAATTCCCTCCTTTATTTTTGCTTCACTGAGACGTGGAAATTTCTTATGCAGATACAAAAATACTTCCCCAGTCTTATCCATGGCCATTACTAAATTTTTCATAAGACCCAGTTTTACATGAAGAGAAGGGAGTATAACTTTGCTGGATTCTACAAGTGTTTTGTTAACAACATTATCTTTTCCAGGTTCAGGTGATTGATGCATCGGCCATTCCTTTTGTTTGTAGTGACATGCCCTGGCACAACTGCCCCACATACACAAAAAGCAACAGAATTTAGTGTAACCCTGTTGCAAGCCAAGTAATATGGCAATGACTTTCAGATCAGCAGAAATGTGCCATTTAAACTTCTCATATTTTACTCTGCATAACAGTTGCTTCATATTGTCATAGGTTTCCTTCATGTAGGCTGCATAACCAATTGGTACAGATGGAAACAAGTTACCATTGTGTAGAAAAACAGCCTTTAGACTTATCTTTGATGAATCTATGAACAATCTCCATTCATCAATTTTATAGTCAATTTTCAGAGCTGTCATGAGACCCTCAACAACACTGCAAAATACCAAGTTATCTTGTTAGGTGGAAAACGGTAGGAACGGAGTGACTGAAACTGACCTTCAATGCGCCAACCAACAACAATAACGTGTTGTCTCTCCCCTCCCCCTTCTCTGTTGCTGAGCACTGCCGATAAAAAATAGGCTTCCAACATTGCATGACATCACATGTGAAGTAAGAGGGTTAGAAACGCTATGCTGTTTAACATATGTGGGATTTCCACGCAATTTCAGAACAGGCAAAATGAATTCATAGAACTAACTGATTCTGAACCCCCCCCCCCCCGCCCCATATCTATGAAACTAGAGCTAATCTAAGATTTTAATAGTCATTTTAGTGATAAGCATGGTCGATTTAGTAAAGATCAAATGGTTTTGTTCAAGATACATTTTCACTGTTGCCTAGAGTAACAAATTTACGATGTATGGTTCACAAATTTGAGACAATGAGAAAGTTGACAGTAGCACCGAGCAGAGGCCGAAGACAAATATCAGAAGAAACTATTGATGAAGTTGCGGTAGCCCTAATGGATCAAACCACTAAGAACCAATTGGATGCAGCAGTGGTAGAGCCACCTCATGACAGTTACAGTTACCAGTGTCAATAGTATATGCAGTTACTCATAAGGTCCTTCATCTTTACCCCTACAAGATCTGCAGCACACACTAACTTTTCTCACTTGTGCTGTTAATATGCACAACTGCCGCATCTGGGGATCAGAACCACAAAGAGCCATTAGATTCACCAAAAGTAATAGTGTGGTGTGGTTTCACTGCTATGCTCTTTGTTGGTCCATATTTCTTCAAATTGGAACATACACATGGTCTTCAAACCTGCATCGTTACAGGGGTTTGCTACGCATCTTTATTGTGAAACAAAGTGTTTTCATTCCTGCAGCAGCATGGTGCCCTAAACACAGCAGTCTTCATGCAAGATGGAGCTACATCACACACATCACATGATGCTAGGAATACGATTGCAGAGTGCATCTCTAATGATGGTATAATAAGCAAGCATTATCCTTATGCATGACCTGCACTATCCCCGACATCAATACTTGTGACTTTTGGTTCTGGGATTATCTGAGGATAGGGTCTTTTGAGGTAGATGCATATGCTACAGTACTTGAAAAACACCGTAAGATATGAATGTGGGCATCTGCATGATGAATTGCTCCGACATGTTATAGAGCACGTTATACATCAAATGCAAATGGTCTCTGAAATGGAGGACACATTGAACATCTTCTGTTACCAACTGTTCTATTCCACAATTCCGAATTCGAACAAGGAACAAAAACCAGAAGATACTGCATAGTAGACAGCAGCACAACATGGTGGTGACTATGTGAACTAGAAACTTGTTTCTTATGATTGCACTCCCCACGGATCTATAAGCCTACAACCAAAGTTTGAGATCGATGCACCTAACATTTATCAACTTATGCCACTTCAAACACACCACATTATTTCTTGAATACCTGGTACCTCAAACCTGGTACCTTAAGTCTTTTGACAGTGTAATGCAGAAATATGCATGGACAATAAGTGATTTATGCTTCAGAAACTATTTATCATTTTAAATTCCAATTTGTTTTGTTAGTAATGATATTTTTACCTAATAGTGTTCCCAATTGTTGAAAGAGGCTCTCCTGGCTTGCATACTGCAATAGCTTCATCGCGGCTTTGTCTGGCAGCTTCAACTAATTTTAAAGCAGTTTCATCCGTTTTCCCAACGATAAATGTTTCTGAACAGTCTCCATGATAGCCATTGTAATACACCTATGATATTAAAACGCTGTGTTTAAATATTACAAAAGAAATGTTATTACTTACTAATGATACATTTAACAATGGCTCCATTTGTTTTATTTGTTCTATACATTGTGGAAAAACAGAGAAGAATCTTCTCTTTGTTGCCATTAAGGATCTGGTTTATTATTTCTCATCATTTATGAAAATAAATATAAATAAATGGTTAAAGATGTTAGATGGAAATTTCAAATGAGGAAAGACAAATGGCATAAATTGAGGTTAGCTTTCAAAAGAATTAAGCTTAGTTAATAGCATTAGTATTAAAGGAAATTCTTTACATTCAATTTCCTTAGAAGCATGAAAAATTCTCATTCTATATACTCCTATGTCCTTCAATTCCATGGAGAGGAGAACTTCTACATTAGATTCTAATGAGAAATCCCCTAAAAAATGTCAGGTAAAGCAACAAAGAATCATAATGTTGGATGTAAAACTCCAGGCCCTCCTACACCAATATTAATAAATGGAAACTAAAATTAGTATGTTTGTAAGGTTGATTCTGTATTTTCACTGCAATGAAATGCTAACAGGAAGAATAATTAAGAATCTCGGCCATGTGTCACACACAACAGTCATCACAATTCTCTAACTAGTCGTATTACGCACTTGCTTGGGATTGTAGAAGCAGTGGTTATCTCCAATGTATTCCCAAGATCAACAAAAGAATGGCACTTCACATAAGTGCAGACTTGAATCATTTCATAAACAATATGCGGAATTACTATGAAGGCTTCCATGGCTGTATAGAATAATCATCCTTACAAAGATTTGTATGAGAGGAGATCAAAAAAGTAATGTACACAACTTTTTTTAGAAAAACTCTTAATAGGTTGGCAAAAGAAAAGTATACACAAAGAAACTACATGTTTTAGCTATTTTTCCACATAAGAATAGTCTGTAGAGACATTTCTCCCATCTTGACACCAATTTTAGTATCGAATCGAAGCATTTGCCACCCAGGAATTTTTTCATTGGTTCAAACAGATGAAAACCAGAAGGAGCCAGGTCTGGATTGTATGGTGGATGCGAGAGATCTCCCAGCCAAATCTTCCAATTTTTTTACATACAGAACCAGCAACATGGAGGCAAGCATTCATTAAGCAGTCTTGACATACGAGTCTCTGTAAGGGCATTTGTCACGAAGGGCACAATGCAACTTTGTCAATTTTTTAACATAGGTTGTAGCATTCACAGTGTTCCCTTGTGGAAGAAACTCTACCAAGAGAAAGCCAAGCATATCCCAGAAGATCATTACTAGGATTTCCTGTGCAGGTTGGTTCACACTGAATTTCTTTGGTGGCAGATACTTGGAATATTTCCACCCCATACTGGCTCTTCTGTAAGATTCCTGGGCACCCGGTGTGCACAGACTTTCCTAAATTTCAATTTGTCATGCACAGTATCATACGCTGTACCATATGAAATGTTGAACTGCTCTGCCAAGGTTTGCAGATGGATATGCCGGTCGTTTGGAATTGTTTGCTCGATGCCTCTGACATTGGATGGTGTTGAAGTGGTTACAGGTCAACAGCAGTATGGCTCAGTGGCAACACTTACACGACCCTCCTCAAAGAAACTGCTCCATTTGGAATGTGCTGCAGTGCAGGCAATCTTCACTATACATATCCAACATTTCCATATGGATGTCAGTGGGACTTTTTTGTTTTGCCCACAAAAAATGGACTGAACCTCGTTGCTCTTTAGTATGGACGACATTAACAAATGTGTCATCTTTGCACAGTAGTTTCCACCAGGGGGACAGCTGAACGAGAGAGCATCAACTGTAGTACAATATTCGCACTAGTTATTTTTGTAAGATAATCAGTATTGGTTCCACAAATTTGCAAATATGTTCTAATCCATTTTCCAATAAATTGGTCAAACAAACAGTACTTATTTAATTTTTTTTTCAAACTTTTTATGACAAGCTAAAAGTTATTAACCAGAAGCATAAGCAAGTAATGCTAATGAAATATTTGTGAGTGTGCATTTGAAGTGACCACTGTGTACATCAAGAAGTTAACAGACTTTGCAAAGTAATGAATTGCCAGTTATCTTCAATAAAAGTAAATACATATCTAAAAGAAAACAAATTTATGTACTGGGTGGCCAAATTAAAGAGGAGGTGTTTAGAGTCCAATTACCAAAACCCTATTGGACCAAACTCTATCAAATTTGGTGTGAACACTATTTACACCATGGGGTTGTGATTTCTAAAGAAAAAAAAAAATAGTTCAAAATTTCACTACCGGAGGGGGGAGAAGTGAATGACACTGGGTGCATGGAAATATGCAGATTGCATTACACTGATGTCATAGATTGAAGGATATAAATAAATGAAAATAACTAGTGTGTGTTAGGTCTGACTGATGTGCAATGGTTGCACAGTGGTGCTTTGATGTTAAATCTTCACTATGCTAAATTTACATGATCGTGCTTTGCTGGTGAATATCAAAAAATACCAAAAAAAAAAATAAAAAAACCGAACATGTTTTTAATATCAAAAAGCAACAATGCTTCTGTCGCACTTCGGGAATACTGGAGGTTGAAGAATTTAAGAAAAGGTCCAATGACAGTCACAAATTTGAAAAAAATGATTTTGCTATTTGAAAATATGGGATCGTTACAAGTGCTGCCAGGACAAGGACACAAACCGACATCAAACCAATAACTTGAAACAGTTGTAACTGCTGCACTGGAATCAAACGATGCACACACGTCCAGCAGTGCACGGCAGTATCCTGGCAATTTGATATGCCATATGCAACAGTGTGGAAAATCATGTGTAAACTGCTGAAGTTTTGCCTGTATAAGATCAGTCACACTCAGCAACTGCTTCGAGGAGATGTGGACCTCAC
>JAFIDM010012231.1:152975022-153015480 GCA_023159025.1 Thereuonema tuberculata
AAAAAAAAAAAAAAATGCTCATACGACATATTCATGAAATATGACTATCCTATCAAACATATAAGGATATTTCCAAAAAAAGGGAAATGATAATAAAAGTCAAATCAAAAGAAATACTATTTCATTACATCTTTTATCTCTGATATCAAACAAGCCATTAAATATACACAAGCATTTTTAATCAAAATTATCAATGTAATGAAATAAGATACAAAAGAAATGAATATTTTGGTTTGCTACTTTTCCTCTGAAAATAAAAATTACAATCGACAATGGATTTTAAAAAAATTAGATTCTAATTTTTCTTAGATAAATAAGAGTTATTTTAAGACGGGGGGGGGGGGGGGGGGAGTCCATTTAGACATTTCAGCCCAAATTTCACTCATTTCACTATTTTTCAAAAACATCCAAATATAAGAAAGGAGTCTTTTTTTTTAATCTCAAACAGCATACTATCTTTAATACTGAAGTCTCCAGTCAAACAAAATGGTCATAATGCTTGTGTCAAAAAAATGATCTGAGCCAGAATCAAAGCATCTTGATTTCTCTGTTGAACTAATGTCTTACCTTTTTGCATATAATTAAGTTTTAACAGCTACATTTTGGATGATAAGTATTTGTAATAGGTAGCCAACCATATATATTTATGTATACATTGCATGATATAGAAAATGCCACACCATGAAGAGGTGAATGCAGTGTAATGCAAATTGCAGTGTGGATATGCATGTGCAAATTATGCCAAAGATTAACATTTCTGGCCAATCACAGGAACCGCGCGTATGATATAAGTGTGTGAAGCTGTCATTCAAGACATCGTCCCAACTGCGAGAAGGGAGTGTTCTTGCTGTTATTGAATCTGGAGAACGACAAGTAGTGTTAATGCCTTTAAGACACTGTCATATGCAATTTCATCAAATGGATGCGTTCACAAGAGGTTTCATTGTAGGTCTTTGTACCGCCAGTTGGTCCTTAACACCATATTCCAGAAGAAACACAACTTGATGCCACAACCATTGGTCGCATTCGGAGACAGTGATCCCAGGAAGTAAATGTGAACCGACGTACTGCGACCGGAGCTCGGAGACGAAAGTCAGAATGCACAAATTGTCGTATCAGATATGCTGCAGCACACCCACAATCCATGACTGGCGACATTTTGCTAAGTCTACAGGGAGATTGGATGTTCTGATATCAACACGGACAGTGTCTCGTGCCAATTGGCTGTGGCAGGTTTGTTGTTGATTGCGTAAGCTACCCTTAACAACGAGCCATCATCGTCATTGCTTAGAATGGTTTCGTATAAGAGCTTCATGGGGTGCAGAATGGAACAGTGTAATGTTCAGCGACGAATCCCATTTCTTTCTCACCAAAGATGATCACCGTGTGAGTCTAAAGGCAACATGGCTATCTGGCAGATTCCTCTGCCATTGTGGAACGCCACACAGCCCGTCATCGTGGAGTCAAGGTTTGGGGTACAGCCACTCACCTCTAGTACGCATTACAGGCACCTTAACGGCACGATGCTGTGTTGATGAGGTGCTGTGGCATTACCGTATCTGCAGGATGTCCCAAACCCAATGTTTCAACAGGATAATGCCCAGCTACATACAGCTAGGATCAGTCTACATGCTTTGCAAGATGTGCAGATGCTTTCGTGATCAGCCCTATCCCCTGATCTTTCCCCAATTGAGAATATGTGAGACACAATTCTACATCAGTTGAATATCCTCCCTCCTCCGTGAAATGAAGATGAACTGGATTAACACCACATGGTCTATGATATCCCAGGATATTATTCGGACACTCATCGAATCGATGCCATGTCGGATTCAGCAATGTATTGCCCAAACTGGAGTTTCCACTTCTTATTAACCATCCTGTATTTTAGGCCACTGGAGCCTTGTCTGTATCTGAAAATTAAATCATTTGATCTGCACCTGTTTTGCTATCTATGCATGCAGTTTGGTCTGTTTTTGAGCATCCTTCATGATATGGCATTTTCTCTGTCAGGCCCTGGAGCAGAAATCTCAGTCAACTAATATATATATATATATATTATACCTCGATATAAGGTCACTTTTCTAAAGTCCTGGCTCATTGAATAGGAATTCTTTGATATGGATTCTATGGTCAGGTCTTAAATATCGTAATCGCAAATAAGGTCACTTTTGTCTGTGATTTCAGTGCCACACTGATTCAATTCCAAGAATTTTTCTGTGGGTATGATCTTTTATCAGCGTCATTTCTTCTACTAATAGAGGGGACAGCTTTTTCACAAAGCACTTCATCCCCTCAAATTCTAGGAAAAAAGATGATGACTTCATTCCTTTACCTGTGTTAATACAAGATCTCAGAAAACGCGGCTGTGCTATAGAAGGGGAAAGTGAATATGTGAGAATTGATGATGAAATTGCTACCACTTCTCAAGCTATGATTTCCGAAATTGTTTCGCAAGTTTTAGATTCCAATGCATTAGATTAGACTACTTGTGAATGTCGGTGGCTTGACAGCCGAGCACGTCGACCTGAAACATCTTTTGTGCTATCCCACCGAAAGAAGGACAGACGGAGAGAAAGACTAAGAAAGGATGGTGTGAGAAATGTAGGGGAAACGGGAGAACCCCGGGAAAACCTGCCCAGCGCGGATTGCCACCATCAGCAAAACCCACATGAGAACCTCACCCGGTACTTAGAGGTGAGAGGCCAGTGTCTTAGCAACATCGCCAACCGTGCAGCCTTCCAATACATTAGAAAGTGAGGATAACGACAGTGATACAGAAAGTGAAGCGGTGACACAAGCAGAAGCGCTCAGAGCATTAAATTTTCAGAAACTACAAAACTTAGAAAACATTGTACAAAAGATGAAACCAAAATTGCGACAGTCCTGTATTATGGATTATTTTAAGTAAGATCAGTTGTACATCAGTATTTTGCTTGAGCATACTAGTACTATTTATATACAACTTTATTCCGAATTAAAATTTAAAAAAAATATTTTTTTTCTGATTCCAATAATTTTAATTGGTTCAACTAAATTAAAAAATTGTAACCTAATAAACTGATATTTTTGAACGTATTAAATTTTACAAAGAATTTATACTGTATTTACATAATGCTTATTTATTGACAAATGCGTATGAATCGGTTATAGGGTCAGCTCGCTTATAAGGTCACTTTCGCGAGGTCCCAAGGGGTGACCTTATATCGAGGTCCGACTGTAAATATATATATATATGTGTATGCTCAACAAGAGAATAATTTGTTTAAACTTTGAATTGGTCTCATAACATTGAGAGAGAATTAATCAATTTTCTCACACCCATAGTCATGGATTCTTTTACCCACGCTGTTTATTGGTAGGAACTTACTAACTGCAAAAACACTGGGTGTTTCCACCTAAGAAACACTGGTCTCATTTATTTTATTTTGATCGATATAATTGTATCATAATTTACTTTTATTTAAAAATTTTGCATTTCAGTTGAGGGCAGTACTATATTTTCTTTTTTTTTTATTCGACATACGTGTACTTTCATCCTTGCGGATCTATCGCACTAACCCTACAATGGTCAAAAATTGTGAAGATATTTTTTTTTCCATTTTAAATTCTGTCAAGTTTTCACATCCTTCAATGCCATAGACAGCAGAAGAGAAAGAGAAGCAGACAAACACAGAAAGAAAGGAAACATCCAAGCCGATACTGGGATTCGAACCCAGGTGCGGACGTATCGGCCTCATGGAAGATCGCCGTCAAATCCACTAGACCAGTGTTTCCCAACCTTTTTTGTGCTATGTCCCACCTAAAGTATCTAAAGTATGCTATGCCCAACCACCACATTAAATATAATTTTCACAATCAAAAAACGACTTTTTAAGCTTTACAGCCAAACCCATTGTTATTTTTATTAATATATAATATCTTAAATGATTTAATTTTGATTAATTTTGAGACAAAAAATATATAGAACAGGATGCTAGGTGGCATTTGCATCGTTTGTTGTTTTCTGTATATTAATAGTACTTAAATTACCTACAATAAACGATTAATGTCAGTCTTTCTTTTCCATTATCCGGACAACGTAAATCGAAACTTGAATGCTTTATATACACATGTCCAAACTTAAGGACGAAGTTACATCCAAAGAATCCCACAAAACAGCTTGTGGCAATTTGCATTACTGTAGATGTTCAGTAGAAAACAGATCCACATGCAGATTTCCGAATCGCGCCCGAAAGGGGGTCACGTGGTAGCCCAAAAGCGATCAAAGGAAATTGGCACGGCTGGGGAATTGTCTGTCTGAACTTCTGGACGTGAAGGACTCGACAACTCTACAAAAGTGAACTTTTGTCATGTCTCGAAGACATCATCTCGTAGATTTCACCCAGGGAAGGATTATCAGAAAGTTGGAAGAAGGCCACACAATCACCGATGTTGTCAGGGAGTTTGGAATCGCGCATAGTGTTGTTATCTCCAGGCTCTGGGCAGCATTTCAAACAATTGGAATGTGTTCCAGGCGCACTGGAGGAGGTCGCCCTCGCTCTACAACTGCACATGAAGACCGATATTTAGCGGTAAAGCTAGGCGAACACGTACCAATCTGGGACAATATTGGTGGACAATATTGGTCTTATTGATATTGGCGGTTGGCATTGTCCGCGAACACACAGGTTTTCTACGAGTATTGGCCTGGTTATGGCGTTTCTCACTAGGGAGAGCTAAAGAGAGCGTGTTTCCGTACAGATTCGCTAAAGTATTAAACGCCGTCCCTCTGTAGAAATCAATGAGAAGTCTTTCCTGATCAATTTACCAAATGTTGTTGTTGGAATTATCTGTTTTGGGCCGACCCATTTTGCTGATTTTAAGCCTTGTTTCTCAAACAAAATGGCCGGCGTGAGTGAGTGATTTTCCGATTTTCAAAGTCCCGCCTTTTTCTACGTCACCATTGTCACGTGATTTCATCCGTTCATGTGATTCGCTCGCTCACCAGCAATATTTCTCGCCAACTAAAATTGGTGCTTTTTTTCCGACAATCCCCAATCGGCAATATTGGGCAATATTGTTCATTTTTATTGCTGGAAACGGTTGATACCAATGAAAATGACCAATATTGTCCACCAATATTGCCGCATATTGGTATGTGTTCGCCCAGCAACAATCCCCAATGGGCAATATTGGGCAATATTGTTCATTTTTATTGCTGAAAACGGTTGGTACCAATCAAAAGTACCAATATTGTCCACCAATATTGTCCCAGATTGGTACGTGTTCGCCTAGCTTAACAGCTAAATGCAATCGATGTCAGACGGCCAGTCAGCTTGACTGGCCTCCATTCCAGCACTGCAACGAAGATATACCGCTAAACTGTGGCTCGTCGGCTGCGACATGTAGGGCTATATGCTCGAAGGCAGGTTAACTTTGTGCAGCTATCCAGAGAGCACCGTAAAAAGGCATTTGCAGTGGTGTCAGATCCATCAAAATTGGATCTGACACCACTGCAATGAGCCAATGTGTTGACCCCTGCAGATTTTCCTACTGGTACGCCGTACCCCTTTCACGCCAGATGAACTGACGTCTGGAATCCGATTGCATACTGAATCGACTTTCGTCGGAGGACAACACATTGAATGCCGCGGCAAACACAAGTCCGTTTTCCGTTCCCACTAAACCTCTAATTTACGATTGCAGCGCTCTCTAGCATCGAAGGTTGCCGTCAGGGAACATACATTCGTAGATGAAAAAGGTTTGTCTTGGTGCTCCACACCGCCCATTAAAATTTGTACAGAGAATTGATACACCTTGTATATAACATATGATGAATCCAACATTTAGTAAGTAGGGATGGGTAAAATCGATTTTTGAAAAACCGGTTATTTTATTTCGGTTAACAAAACAAATCGGTTATTTTTCTTCATAACTGGTTAAAAAACCCGGATAAAACATAAATACGGAAATTGCAATGTTGTCACCTAGTAACAGGTCTATAGTTTAAAATGCTACTACCAGATGGCAGCAGATAACAACGAATAATCTCACTATATTTTTGTTTTTCAATTGATGATTATTTCTTTAAACAACTTACAATGTAATCATAAGAAAATTTTGAATTTGTCATGTTAATGAATGATTGGATGCAGGGTTGTTTTTTTTTAATAAGAAATGGACGATTTTAGATTAACTGGTTATTGGAAACAAATTAACCGAATAGAAAAAAAACAACAAAGTAACAAAATCTGTTAATAAAAGAGTTTTTTTCTTTTTTCAATTGAAGGTAATTTCCGTAAATAAGGTAGTATATAGTAAAACCTCTCAAATCCGACCTAATGTGGCGCCCGGTAGGCCGGATTTCAGAAAAGCCGGACAACCGAGAGTGTTCTTAAAATAACTCAATAGCTCAATTTTTGTGAAGACATAATGCCAGGTTTAATTAACTTAACCCCATTTTCATAATTGTGCACTCAAATGTTTATTAAAAACAATGTGTTTTATTAAAAACGTTAAAGCTGTCCCCTCCATCAATCCCGGCAATTAACGCTGTGAGCATTTTGCAACGATATTTACGTTTGAGTGTTTCCAGGACTCCCTGGTCCATAGGTTGGCAAATAGTAGTTACATTAGGTGGTAAAAATAAATGAGCCGGCCGAGATGACTCAAAATAGGGAAATAACTAACAATGAAAAAAAAATTTCCTCTTGACCAGGCAGGGTTTGAGAGGTCTTACTGTATAATGTTATCATAAGAATATTTTGAATTCGTCGCGTTATTACACTCACTTCCAAAAGTTAAGCACGGAGCGGTAAAATGCGAAAAAATGGACAAGTACTGCTTTGATTGACATGAAATGTGGCAAGTAAGTAGCTCTATGTTTATTCATGAAACAAAACAAAGAATTACGTACAGAGGTAAGCAAAATATTGAATTTTCATAAATTATAAGATGACGTCCTATTTGCTTCATTAACAAAATGATGTTTAAATTCAGAACAAACAATAAAAACCGACATTAACAGGATATGTGAGCACCCCTCACCTGCATACAAAGTTTACAGCGTGTGATCATGCTTGTTACGAGGTGATCAACCACCGCAGAGTTCAGTAATCGCCATTCCTCCTGTAGGGCAGTTTCTAAAGCTCTGAGAGTGGCTGGAGGTGGGAAATGTCGACATACAGCACGGCCGAGGGCATCCCAAAGATTTTCAATTTGATTAAGGTCCGGCGAATAAGCCGGCCACTCCATACGTGCAATCCCCTCACTCTCGAAAGTCGTTAACCATGGCAGCTCTACGGGGCGCGCATTATCGTCCATTAAAACGAAAGAAGGACCAACTGCTGCAGCGTACAGTTTCACAATGGGGTCTAGGACTTCATCTCGATACCGTACAGCCGTCACAGAACCTCGCTTGTAGATGTGCAGGTCGGTGCGATATCCCAATGAAATCCCTGCCCAGACCATGATGCTTCAACCGCGGAATGCGTGATGTTCTAGGGCCGATTGTGTGTGCCTTGTTCCCTCCAGACCCTCACACGCTTATCATCGGGTTGTTGGGCAAATGTGGACTCATCTGTGAACATAACGTTACCCCAATCAGACATAGTCAATTCATATGCTGGCGGCACCACTGTAATCGTGCCCCTCTGGATTGGCCGGATAAAGGAACACAAACTCGTAGTACCCGGGCGTACAGACTATTCATGTCTAGCCTTCTATGAACAGTAGTGGCAGATATCGTCTTACCAATGGCCGCTGCAACCATAGATGTCACACGTGTGGAGATTGATCTTCGATTCCGCTTGGCTACAACAGCAATATATCGATCTTCCGCGGGGTCGTAACCCTTGGACGACCGGCTGCAGATCTTTGGACAACTGTTTGGCTGGTTTGGAATTGTTTCCATAATCGTGAAATAACGGAATGATGAACGTCCTGCTTCAATGTGTCCGACAGCCCTTCAACGCTTAGAATCTTCCATTCGTCTTCTGGAAGCCATAGAAACATGTCTAGTTTGAAAACAAATCGTACGAATGTTCTAAGCACCTTTCATCAGCACTTACATGCAACTCCTGTAACCCTTCACAATGCCGGCTTCTTATACGACTGCCTGTTTTGCATATTTCTCGACGCGAAACCATGATTGGCTGTTACCTATATAATTTGCATACTTCCTTCTACCTTTGCAGCAAATTTCAGCTTCTTTAATTCAGATCTCTTACGGAAATTAACATTTTTCCTTTCCATGCTAACTTTTGGAAGTGAGTGTACATCGGAAGCGCAGTGGTGCCTCAAAGGAAAAAATACACTGATAAACTCACCAATGAAAAAACCAGTGAGAAAATCCATGTGCCAGCGAGAGCGTCCACAATGAATTTTTTAAAGCATAAGACTTCAAACTGCGCATTTTAAAAAACAACAATGGATGAGACCAAATTATTCACAAGTGACATCCTGGAACATCTGTTTCACGCTCGTTGGCGATCATCAGCCAGAAGAAGTCACAGTAAATAATAAGGTCTCCGTACTGAGGCTAGTATGAACAATACACGTTACTATTTTGTAAATGAAGGACGGGAAGCAGCTTTTTTTTTAAATGGATGGATGGTTTTAGGTTAAAGGATTATTGAAAACAATCTAATTATCCTAGAAAACTTAATTTAAAACCGTTGATCACACTTGTAAATGGCCGGCGAGTTCGGTTGTGTTATTAAATAATGTGATCATCGGAAGCGTAGTGGTGCCTCAAGAGAAAAAAATGAACAATTAAAAACTCACTAATGAAAAATTAGTGAGAAAATTCATGTGCCAGTCGTTCGCCGGCCTCAATGAATTTTTTTAAAGCATAAAAATTTAAACTACGCATTGAATTATTAATAAACAACCATGTTTCTTAATATTTTTGTGTATGACCTTTTTTAATCATAAACCGTTTGTTTATTTATTTATTTTTTTTAATGAGATTTTTTTTTAACTTTAACTTGAATTCGAGAGACCGAAATGAAATAGATGTTTATTACTTCTATAATAATTACATAAACAAACGGTTTTGTTATTTCACATTTGTACTCCATCATAATTCCGGTTTCAATTCTCTGCGGTGGTCGGGGATTTTTGTACAGTTGTTTCTCCTCCAGACGGACCCTAGGGTTCACCCAGCCCTCTGTCAAATGGATGTCGGGTTTCTTATTCGGAGATTAAAGGCGGGCAGGTGTCGGTCTGACTATCCGACCTCTGCGTTGCTCGAGAATCGCTAGGAGCCTGAACCTCCCCACACCCAAGGACCTGAAGGTCTTTTGCATGTTTTTTGATTTTACTCGGATAATCAGTTTGTTCTCGATAAGTCGATAACCGGTTTTCCAAAACCGCCCATCCCTTTCTTATTTAAAAAAATAGAAGAAAGAAAAGAGCTGTATCCCGTCTTTCATTTATAAACAATAACACGTCAAATTCAAAATTTTCTTATGATTACATTAAAACTTATTTAAAGAGATAATCTCAATTGGAAATACAAACAAACCATTTTAATAATCGTTTGTTTTTTTGTTTTTTTTACTTTAGTTTGTTTACTCGGTTAATTTGTTTCCAGTAAACGGTTAACATTCATCAAATGTAACGTGAAAAACGGAAAAAATATAGAAATGCACAAATTCGTTTGCTTTCACGCCTTTGAGCCATCATCGACGGCAATCTGGGACGCGTTCTGAGCTTGATCATCGAGGCTAAACCTGGCTGATGAGTCCTAATAAGGACGAAACAGCTGTCCCAGATTGCCGTCGATGATGGCTCAAAGGCGTGACAGCAAACCAATTTGTGCATTTCTATATTTTTTTTCCGTTTTTCAGTAGACTGTTAACCTAAATCCTTTTTTTTATTTAAACTGGCCATTCCTAATAGCAAGTAAGCATTAATGTCAGCGTTTAGTCACCTAACAAGCTATGCTCCTTTAAAGGTGGCCCCAGATGGTCAATCACATTGATCAAACGGTTGCGTCAATCCTTGGCGCACGCTTCAAATAACCCTTCAATCTTTGGCCCTAGACGGTCAATCGTTTGATCAAAAGAGGGAGGCAATCGATTGACGCACGCTTCATTCTTTTGAACAAAATTCATTCGTAGTGGAGTTTCAGTAATGGAAGGTAGCATTCTTTTTTTTTGCGAGACTTTTGTGAAATAATTGTGAAATTATGCTTTTTTATATTATAATATTCTTGTAGTTTATACACGTTTTATTATTTTGTAACACGTTATAATATTTATATATTTTATAGTATTCTGTTTTGCAACTATCTGCCTCCAATGGAATGAAGTGTTTCAATATTAAAACAAACAAATATCGGCAATTAGTATGTCTACTTAACTTTACTTCATGCCCTTTGCATCCTCTCTCGAATTGGTGAATATTTACATTGCAATACTCCAATAAATAAATATATAAACCATAACTATAAACTTTATATAGTTATAAAGAATGAAAAATGTGAAAAACTTTAAATTTATGTGAAAAACTCAATTCATCATCACATATCACTATACTTCGCTGATAAAAATACTTATTCAATGCATGGCTATTCTATTAAGATTTAAAAATTTGGTTTCATAAAATTTAAGATTTCAAAAAAATTTTACAATACAAAGAATACCATAAGAGAATGATTAACAAATTATGTAAAACATTTTTTTCTAATTAAGAAAGAAGTTAAAACCAAAATAGATAAAGAATTTAAAAATATAATTCGCACTCCTTATAATATAAATATATCTAAAGAAATAAGTCCAATCCGTAAATCTAATAAGATCTCTATTGCAAGACTATGTTCATCGTTTGTTTATATTATTCTATGTTTTCTTTGTATAAAGCCTGATGAAGCAGAATAAGTATTTTTTTCTGCGAAATATAGTGATATGTGATGATGAAGTGATCGTAGGAAGGTTTAAATTATTGGAGGAGGTGTAAAAAAGATTCGATTTATAGATGGGTAATCACAGGGAAGCCGATGAAAAAAAAAAAAAAATTGCAATTTATACAAAAAAAAAAAAAAAAAAAAAAAAAAAAACACCCTTACGGTAGCTTCAGCTCCGCATTACAAATTGTTCAGTTTAAATCCATAATTTTCAAATTTATATCTTTATTAAATTTAAAATTTGTCTATATAGAGAACAAACGAGAAACACGCACTAATTAAAATTATTGGTATATTTCAAGTATGGGCATACATGAGGTCGACGAGAGCCATATTCTGGATTTTCATATACAGTAAAACCTCGATATAACGCTCCCGCTTATAGCACTATCCCGTTCTATACGGTCCCTGGAATTTTCTATATATCTCTGTATACTTTTACCCTCTTATAACGCTTCCAATCCCGCTTGTAGCGCTTTTTTTATATCGGAAATTTTGTATCGAAAAGGAATGTAACACTGTAAAGATTCTTTTTTTTTCCCTGGTAGGAGGGAATCCTTGAACTCTGGGAAGTGCGGGTCTGTGATATAGTACTGCAAAATGTAGAAGCGGAAATCCCTTTCTATAAGTGAAAAATTTCATATTCTCCGTAAGTACGACGAAAATTCTACAGAAGTCAGAAGGATTTCGCAGAATCTCTAGGAATTCCCTCGTCCCGTCTGCGAACAATTTAATGAAAAACAGAGATGCAATTATCGGTGCAGCGAAGGGTGGTTGCAAACGTAAAAGGGTAAAGTGTGCACTAAATCTGCTCCGAAAATATATTAGTATTGCTCCTAGGGGTGTATCAATTGACATTAATAGTTATCTTAACCACATTGAAAATGTCGTAATTCATAACAGTAGCACACACCCACGGCAAACCACAATCAAAGATCTTTTTAATAGGAAATAAGCTGACATTTGCAGTATCTCTATTGCAGAATCATGTATGTTTCCTGTAAAATGGTGTCAAAATCATGTTTCCCCATCTCATAAATCATTTCCCGTCTATAGCGCTATCCCGCTTATTACGCTTGTAGGTCATGGTCCCTTGACGAGCGTAATAACGGGATTTTACTGTATATATATATTATACAAATATATTATGTATATATATGTACAAAGAGCCACACCATAGTCACGTTCCATAGTATTAAATACACAAATTCAAATTTAATTACATTTCTACACACATCTTAATTGCTATATAAAGTATAGAAAATACATATATAACAAAATAAAAAATAAGAAAGAAAACACAAAATCATTAGTTCAAAATTTAATATTTTTTTTTTAATTCTACATTTTTATCAAGATATATTGGAAGTCGCATGCGGCTCCGCCCACGTCTGGTATATTTAATAGAATATATTTCTTAATAGAAATGGATAGGTGTACAGGAGTTTTGTAAATTTAATTTGATGCGTTCGTGATGATTTATTAAGAGCAGATGCAGGTTTTTATTTGGATATGTTTTCTCTGTAGTTTATTATTTTATTTTATTCAGCTTCTATCTTATGCTATCTTATGTATTTTATTCTATCTTATTATTTCAGTACGTCCCAAGCATTTCCTATGTTTTACTAGCCAATAATAACACACATTCCATTCAATGGATATCGATCTCTTAATCCCAAATAATACTTCCTGCCTACCGCAAGTCAAGGCTGATAATAACAAACTTGCGAAACATGAATTTTCAGTAAATTGCTATATTTAGTGGCGATTGATATTGTAATAAAATTTAAACGAAATAAATTAATTCATTTTATATTTAGTATCAGTATTGTCCCAAGCACAATACTTAAACTGAAAACTGGCTTTAAACTGAACAATTTGTAGCGCGGAGTCCCTGTACAAATCTATTAATATTGAAGTAAACTCACGTTCGGAATAAGTTTCGTTGTGGAAAGCGAGGGGTTTGAATTCCATGTCTTGTGACAAGAGGGAGACTGAGGGAAAGATTGATCAAAACCCTCCTAGACGGTCAAGCGCCCTCTTCAATCATTGACGTAAATCAAACTTTCCATCAATCTCCCTCAATGATTGGCACGCGCGTGAAACGGGTTCTTAAACGGTCAATCATGCTTGACTCAATCGATTGACGAAACCGTTTGATCAAAATATTGACCGTCTGGGGCCACCTTAAGGAGCATTTAGGTTATATATAAGTAAAGGTGGCCCTAGAGAGTCAATCATTTTGATCAAAAGATTGAGCCAAGCCTGATTGACCCGTTTTAGGAACCCGTTTGACGCTTGACTCAAGCATTGACGGTGATTGATGGAAAGTTTGATTGACGCAAGTGATTGAAGAGGGCACTTGACCGTCTAGGAGGGTTTTAATCAATCTTTACGTCAGTCAAGCGCTCGACACCAACCATGGAGGACTCCCAGCTCGCTTGCCACAGCGAAACGCATTCGGAACCTACCATTTAATTATGTACTTTTCTACTGAGATACATACATACGTAAGGGTAGCTCCGCGCTACAAATTATTCAGTTTTAAAGCCAGTTTTCAGTTTAAGTATTTGATATTGTAATAAAATTTAAACTAAAAAAATTAATTTTTATTTACAATCAAGTCGTCCCAAGCAGAGTAAGAAAAAAATTAAATTCGATAGAAGCAGAATAAACTAAAATTACCAACTACAGAGAAAACACATCCAAAGAAAAACCTAAATCTGTTTTTTGTTTTTTTGTTTTTACTATACTTAATTTTAATTTATTCTGCTTCTATCGTATTTTATTTATTTCTTACTCTGTTTGTACACCTATCCATTTCTATTAACAAATATATTGTATTAAATATATAATAGCTAGCAGCAAAGCCTGTCGGACGACAGGCATAAAAAAAATCTGAAAAATCATTTTATTATCAACTATAAAGTAAATATCTCCTTATAAACTACATTTTTTGTAAAAGCAGCATCAGATCCTTCTATCAGATGTCCTTGATCTATTTGGTCAAGAATTTTGATTTTGACGTCGCAAGCACGACGTGCTCGAGAAATAGCAACATATAACTGTCCATAACTAAAAACTTAACTGTTAAAAAGTTAAAGGGTTTCTCTACAGGCCTGGATAGGCCTTTGGGGCGCGGGAGGTCAGGCTCCAGCGTTTCGTGACCAACGGAACGAAGTTGAGGTCAGCCGACGCCCGCCCGCCTTTAACTCCCGGGAAAGAAACCCGGTATCCATTACACAGAGGGCTGGCTAAACCCTAGAACCCGTTTGGAGGTGAAAAGAGCGTGGAAAAATCCCAGCCCTCCACCGAGGCCGGGAATTGAACTCGCCACCTCCAATCCGCAGCAAGCGCCTTAACCACTCGGCTACCGGGCCCACAACATATAACTGTCCATGACTAAAAACAGGATCTGGTAAATAAAAACCAACCATATCTAAAGTTTGTAAATAAATTTTACTAAAAGTAAGAATGGAATAATTATTATTTTTGACCCATAATACCGAAAGGCATTTAAAACACACCTTTGTAATCTAAATACTGCCCAAAACCATTTTTGCCGTAGAAGCTTTGTGAACGAAGCATCTACGGCAAAAACGGTTTTGAGTTTCAAAATCGGCGTAAAAAACTGAGTAAGTATGCCAAATTTCATTAAAATGGGTGCAGTGGTATCAAAATTATTTGGTTTAGAACGTATGTTTTGTTAGAATTTCAGTTGTCTAGGTCAGTTCCCGAGGATAAAATTCATGGAAACAACATGGAATGACAAAATGAACTAATATTTCATCCAATTTGAGTACCCTTGATTCAATGGCACTTATACGAAATATTCAGTTATACGAAGAATTTCTCATTCCCCGGTGAAACCCCCATAGTCCTTTATGTAATTCATTTATACGAAATATTCACTTATACGAATAATTTTTGGTTCCCCCTCATATTCGTATAAGTGAAACTTCACTGTATACCAATAATTCTAATTTGTGTGTGGCTCTCGTTGGTTTGTTTTATATTTTATTTTATTGTTTTTGAGGTGACCATTTTTTCTAAAATGAAAAGGAGGACGCAAATAAATTGAAGAAAAAAAAATGTTAAATCAGGGGTTTCAAGGGTATATCTGTTCAACCAAAAAAAAAAAGGTTTTAGACTTCACATATCAAAAAGGAGGACATATACTCTTCAAACATCAAAAAGGAGGACAGAATTTACAAAAGGAGGACTTTTAGGAGGACACTTCTCAAGGGAGGACAGAGCTTCAAAAAGGAGGACGGTTGGTCACCTTATTGTTTTGTAAGTTTGTTTTATAAGTTATTCACCTAACAAGGGTCTGCAGTTATTTAAACCGAAATTTAATTTTCGTTTTAGCTTTTAGTTTTAACTATTTAGAGCCAATATTTTCCAATGAAATCTCCAAAAAAAATTGACAGAAAAAGAGAGAACAAGTATGAAGTCTGCTTCATGATGCTACTATAATTTATTAATTCCTACATGAAACATTTTTATTAATTTCTACAACTTTTCCTTTTAACAGGAATATAAAACGGAAGTAGTAAGCGACATCTGCTATCAAATTATTTAAACATTTAAAAACAGCGGAAGGTGTGATCATCTCATCATGTGAAATTAAAACGTAATATAACTGCATTATTCTGAAAACAAAACTATCATTATTAATTTGAAATTCCTAGACATTACTTTATCAGAAATGAATTCATTCAGCACAAGACAAAGGGTTAGAAATCGTTTCTTTTTTTTTTTGCCTGAAACTCTGTTCTAAAACGTATTAAAATTAAAAGAAATATTTCTTTTTAATATATTGTTTAATCAAATAATATAATAAGCTGAATAACTTAATGATTTTTCATTAACCTAAAGTTCGAAGGAGACCCGATTCTTCGCTTCATTTTATTTCTAACGGGAAGTATAGAACTTTTTTTTTAATTATTTTTTGTAAAATAATACAATTAAGGATTTAGTTATAGCTAAATCTAACTAAAAGTTTAGTTATAATTAAATCTAACTAAAAGTTATAGTTATAATTAAGTCTAACTCAAAGTTATAGTTATAATTAAATCTAACTTGATTTGAATATAGAGCGTTTTCTTGATCTTACGCAACTGCTTCTTTTAAAGTTACCACGGTTGAATTAAGATTGAGAAAAGTTAGGATCCAATGTACGAGTAAGTAAAATAATAGTATTTCATAGGTTACTCTAAGTTTAATGTGAATTAATGAATAGGAAAGTATGTACTTAACAGTTTTAAAATTAGGCTTAAAATAGGGAAAATGAAAATTTCAAGATTATATTAAGTGAATGAACATTTAAAAAAACGATAGCAATAAACGAAAGTCATGCGTTGCAGCAATGACTTGATGACTTTGTCTTGTAGTGAAAATAAAATTATCTCCTGGAATGTTTTGCCGAGGCCCCCCCCCCCTCCTTTTTTTTTGTTTAGGAACGCGTGAATTCTGGAGTTTGCTCAACATTAGTTAACATTTGGAATAAATTTAAGGTGACCAACTTTTCTACAATGAAAAGGAGGACAAGTAAATTGAAGAAACATTTTTTTTTGTTTGTTTTATAATATTTAATGCAACAATAATATACTATAATATGATAAATTCATAATAAAAACATTTGTAACATTTTATATTGTAATTGTTTGCATGCCTATTAATTATTATTTAAATGAGTATTTTTCCATTGAATGAATATTTTTTGTTGCATAGTTGCATTAATCGCAATAGATTTGCAGATTAGTCTTCAAATATCGAAAAGGCTCCTCCATGGTGTGTCTACCTTGTCGTGGTGGAGGGGCTTGTGTGCACCAATGACCCGGAGAGCTATGCCGGCGGTAGCGTAGCTACTGGTAGGGCCTCCCAAGCCGGTTTGGTCAAAGGGTAGGTGCCAGACCAAATGACCACCCTGGTCCTCCAGGTTGGGGGTTATGACAATAGGCCTGCACCCTGTTTCTTGTAAAAAATATCACACGCAAAAAGAATCAACAAGAATAATAAACCGGATGATTTTAATGGACAGCGACTAAGGCTACGGAAAAGGACTAAGATTATGGCTACCTGGAATGTGCAAGGTATTAGATCAAAATGGATAGATGTAATAAGAGAGATTGATTCGATGAGGGTCGATTTGATTGTTTTAACAGAGACTAAGAAAAAAGGATCAGGAATAGAAAAAACTGGAGAATTTATTCATTTATACTCAGGAGTTCCAAAGGAGGAAAGAGCAAAACGAGGAGTATCAGTTTTAATGAAAAAGAAATTTGAGAGAAATCTTAAGAACTTTGATGCTGTGGATGAAAGGATTTTAAAGATCAATATGGATATTTTTGGAAGAAGAATTACTATTTTGGGAATTTATGCTCCGAATAATGATGACATTATTGAAGTTAAGAATATGTTTTATCAAAAACTGCAGGAAATTATTGATGAAATTGGAGGAACAAGAGAAATTATAATGATGGGTGATTTCAATGGAAGAACTGGATGCAGGAAGAGAGATAACATTGTTGGAGAGTTTGGAGAGGATGTAGTCAACGATAATGGAGAAAGACTTATTGAATTTTGCAGAACTAATGATCTCAAGATTACAAATGGTTTTTATAAACATAAAGATATTCATAAATATACATGGTATCAGCATACTAGACAACTTAAAACAATTATTGACTATATAATTATTAAACAAAGGGCTCAATTAAATTTACTAGACATCAGAGTACAGAGAGGAGCAGAATGTGGCTCAGATCATTTTATGGTGCGAGCAAGACTTGCATTTCCTTATTCGGCTCATATAATTAGAGAGAAAAGAAATCCCACAGAGATGGACGATATTGATATCCCAGAATATATGTTGGAAGGATTAACAGAAGAGAGTACAAAAGGACTTTTTCAATTAAGATTAGATGAAAAATTAGAAGAAAGGAATTATACTAATACCACCGAACTATATCAACATATTAAATCATCTTTACACCAGGCTGCAAAGGAAGCACTAGGACAAAAAAGAAAAGGCAAAAATTCCCAAAAAAACTTTTGGTGGGATAAGGATATTGAAAAGATTGTACAACAGAAAAAAGAAGCCTATTTGAGGTGGATGAGTTCAAAAAAGGAAGAGGATAGACAAATTTATAGAACTTTTAGAAATGACACTAAGAAATTAGTAATAGAGAAAAAAAGAACATCCTGGGATAAAAAATGCAGAGAAATTGAGACATATATAGGAGGAAGACGATGTACAGAGGCATGGAAATTTTTAAGGAATATTAGAAAAGAAGGTAATAATTCATGGCAAGGAATATCGGTTGAGAAATGGGAAGAATATTATAAGACTTTGCTTACAGAAACTAGAAATGAATTTCAAGTAAAAAATATACATATTGATACCATACAACAACCTATACTATTGGAACCTGAGAGAGTTAAAACAGCAATTAAAAAATTAAAGAATCAAAGAGCAAGTGGTCCCGGTGGAATATCAGCAGAACTAATCAAAAATGGAACAGATAAATTGCTAAGATTAATTACACAATTATTCGAAAGATGTTTAAACGGAGAAGAAACACCAGAAGAGTGGAGAATTGGATATTTAACATCAATTTATAAGAAAGGAGACAGACAAAAATGTGAAAATTACCGTGGCATTACTGTAACAGCAACGTTTAGTAGACTGTATGGACGAATTTTAAAAGATTTTCTTGAAGAAGAAATAAGAATGAAAGAAAGTGAAGAACAAAGTGGATTTAGAGCAGGAAGATCATGTATGGATAATATATTTTGTTTTAAACAAATTATTGAAAAGGAAATGGCGGTGGGAAATCAAATTCATCTTCTGTTTATTGATCTAACGAAGGCATATGATAATGTTCCAATAGCAAAATTATGGAATGTATTAAAGGAAATAAACATAAATTTAAATATTATTAGAGCAATTCAAGAACTTTACAGACAATCAAAAACAAAGATTAAAGTAGGTCAAAGATTATCAAAAGGCTTTATAACAGATAAAGGACTCAGACAGGGATGTTGTATCTCCCCCAACACTTTTTAAAATTTATGTTGAAGCAGCATTAAAAGTTTGGAAAGAAGACTGCAGAGGATTGGGACTTAATGTGAAAGGAACGTCAATGTTTACTCTGCAGTTCGCAGATGACCAAGTCATAATTGCAAAGAGTAAAAATGATTTAGAGAGAATGACGATAACAATTAAGGAAGAATATGAGAAATGGGGACTATACATGAACGTTAGCAAGACCAAATATCTATGTATAGGAGGAAATGAGACGGACCTAAATCTTAATAATAACATGAAAATAGAAAGCTGTGAGCATTATAGGTATCTCGGAGTAGACATTAATAGAGAAGGCAGAGACTCACAAGAAATTAAAAACAGAATTTGTCAAGGAAGGAAGGCTATAAAACTATTAAATTCTATTTGGTGGAGTGAAGAGATCTCTAGGAAAAGAAAGTATAATATATACAATTCTATTGTAAAGAGCATCTTGTTATATGGGGCAGAGGGATGGAGAATTATGGAGACAGAAAAAAAGAAATTAGCGGCAGTGGAAATGGATGCCTTAAGAAGATCATGCAGGATATCACGAATAGAAAGAACAAGAAATGAAAGAATCAAAGAAATGATGAAAATAAAAGGAAACATTTTGGACGATCTTCAAAGAAAACAATTAATTTGGTTTGGTCATGTTAAAAGAATGAGTGACGAAAGACTGCCCAAAATCGCTTTTGATTACAAAACTAATCAAAAAAGGAAACGAGGAAGACCACGAAAGGCTTGGATGGACGATATTAAAAAAGCAATGAGGATTAGAAGTCTGGAAGAGGAATGGACCCTTGACCGGAAGACCTGGAATGGACTTCTTGCAGATTCTTTCGGAAGGCGGCACCTGACGCCATGAACCGAGTTTATATATATATATATATATCGAAAAGGAGGACATGTAGGAGGACACTTTTCGAGGGAGGACAGAACTTACAAAAGAAGGACTGCCCTCCCTAAAGGAGGACAATTGGTCACCTTAATTAATAGGAAATAGAAATCCACTTACGGCTTAAAAGAACAGCAGCATCTGTGATAATTTGATGTGACAAAGACAGTTACAATTAAAGGTGGTAATGCTAGAAAGTGAATGACAGAGATTCGGAGACAATACAGGCCTATTATATAAACATTCCTTATTTTATAAGCTACACCTAAATAGTGGGATTGAAGTTTTACAGACAGAGTGGAAGGATAAGAAATTGTAGTTTAATTCTTTAGCCATTCTTCAGGATATATCCAGAAGACATTGGATACATTGGCCTTTATTGGATGCCTGCACTACTGTTCAATTACTTTTTCCCAGTAATTTGGAGACTTCTGCTTTCTGTAACAGTTACCACTAACAAAACATGTCTAAATTCTGATTTTTAAATAATCTGATTAATTACTTTAATAAAGTAAAATAAGAAGATTAATTTCAGAAGTTCATTCATTCATTCGCCTTTATCAGTCCACTGCTGGACGAAGGCCTCCCCCATACATCTCCATCTTTTACGGTCACCAACTTCACTTCTCCATCTCTTCCATCTGCCCTTTGGTCTTCCTCTTTTCCTTTGACCTGTGGAGGGTTTCCAAAAAACGTGGTTAGGCTCGTCCAGTTTTCCTTAGTCTTTCTGGCCAGGTGTCCTGCCCACCTCCACTTTGACTTCTTTAGACATATAAGCATGTCCTGTATCTTGGTTTGTTGTCTGATCCACGTGTTTTTCTTACTGTCTCTCAATGTTATATTTAACATGTTTCTTTCCATTCATCTCTGAGAAACCTTAATCTTATTTTCTTGGTTTTTAGTTGTTGTCAATGTTTCCCAGGCGTATGTCAACACAGGTAGGATACACTGGTTGTAGGCTTGTCTTTTTAGGCTTAGAGGTGTCTGCTTTAAAAATATACCCCATTTTCTTGAAAGCCACCCAAGGTTAATACAGTAAGGTTGTCCCCACAGCGAAAGCGCGATATGATTGGCTGAACGTGTGACGTCACTTTGGCAGCACGAGCGAATTCAGCGGCTCGCTTCGGAATGAGTGGCTTGATTTAATTCCAACTGGAATTAAAATTTCCAACATTAAAATAACTGGATTTTTTTTTTCTCGACTGAAATATTGTTATTTACGCAAATTGATACTAATTATTTAAGAAACAATGTTCAAAAATGAGAATAAGTGAATTTAACTTTAAGCTATTTTTTACTTCCATTTAAATTTTTTTTTGTTTCCTATAAAATTATCCCTCATTTTAAGAATATGTAAATTTAACTCGTAAGTATATAAAATCATATATTTAAAAGAGAAATATATCGAATGCGAATAATAGAAAATAATAAATAAAACAATTTAAATATGTATTTCACTTACATGAAACAGCATTCTTTAACTGTTTACTTCGATGAAGCTTTGTACTTCAGCATCTTTTTTTGATGAGCTGACGTAGCCTTACGAATTTTTTTTTGAAGTAATGAAACCTTTCTGAAAGGGCAATAGGCATTTTGCTTTGCCACATCTCAGTCGTTCACAGCAAGAAACGAATTCGCATAGAATTTTCTCCTGTTGATCTTTGTGGATTCCAAATCCGCAGGCTTCAGGTCTATCGCTGTGTGGAATGCGGGAATTCAATATATCAAAGGAATCATTTACTAGTTTTACAAACGCAGAAATCTTCCTTGCTTCAGGTAGAAGATATTGAATCCCTTGTGCAGTGTGGTTACTAAGGAGCTGTGTAGCCAAATAAACTCGCTGTCGATCTCTCCCCTTGACACTGAGATGCTGCAAAGTTAATTTGGGGCAAATTTTCATCTCTCCACAGTCCAATGATAAAAGTTTTTTCAAAATACTTTTTTCAAATAAGCTTTTGTCGGGTAAAATGAGTCCGTCATCCAGTAAAGGATTCCGAAGAAGCTTCATTAAATGCGGAACGTCGGCAATTACCCACACACGCTTTTTGGTATCCACTGGGTGAGGAAAACAAGTATTTGTGTGTGTAATTTGCAAATCTTTCCACACTGCACGATTTGTACCGCCCAGATCAGAGACAACAGCAACAACGTTAAACGAGACTTCTTCTAAAGAAATAATTATTTGATTTAATAAAGCAGCAGACATTGATGTATCAAAATTAAAATAAACTGGCTGTTTCCAGCTGGAAAAAAAGGCCACATACCATGACAACTTTAACATTACTATGTGGTCCCACAAGTCTGTCCTCTTCTTGATCGTATGCGATCCTTCTATCCACATTCATTTCGTCAAAAGCAAGTACACACACCCGCTGTACTTCTGAAAAGCTTTTCGCTTGGGATTTCATTAGCTGTAGTATATCAGTTAAAATCCCAGGGCGACATTGAAATGAACGATTTGTCCACCTTTTCAGTGTGCTTAATCCTGGTAATGGAAAACCCATTTTTTGCCTTAGAAAATTACAGCATTTCTTAGAGACAGCTCGGAGTGTTACTGCTTTGCATTTGTCATCCTTGCTCCACTTCACTGATTTTTTACCACTAATTAAACAATTAATCTGATTTAAACTATTTAAACTAAGTGGTAACTTTAGTTGCCACTTGAGATTCGATGTTTTTTAAACTTTTTTTTAAGGAATTTTTTACACTTGTAAGCTCAACCAGTAAACATTTGTTCCGTGCTTTTAATTTTTCAAAAATTGGCGTTTTCTGGATTTGATTTTTTGATTTTAAAATTTCTATTTCTCGCAGTTACTTGTTGTTGGAGGCTCCTCAACATCTGTACTAATGCACTTATCTACTTTTCGCTTTTTCGGGGAAAGTATTTTAATTTTTTCCAGTGCTCTCTTCCTTACATCACGGGCGTGAGATCTGCTGGCTGTACTGGTAATTGTGGGGCTGTGAATGTGATCAACCGCGTTGTCACTACTCGTAGGACACTGACCAGGTAAATTTATTGAAGGAATTGCATTTAGATTCCGACGTCTTTTAGGCTTCAGTCCTAGCAATTCAGCTTTCAAATCATACTGATAATCATCCTCAGTAAAATGCTGGGAACATATTCTAGCTTTGTCTGAAACGAAATCATCCCCACGCTTGCACTTTGATACCCATACTTTCCTCAAAGTAGGATCTCGTGGAAAACTATGATAACTAATATTGGTATCTTTAGTTATTCTATCATAGGTTGTGCAATTTGCAACGGCACATCCAGGCATTATGGTAATTTTTTATCTTCTGAGTTGACAAAATATTAAACTGTACTCACCAACAAAGAAAGAAACCTGCTGTATAATTGGAATTTGTTACCTTTCTAAGCTACTAATACCTTCAGGAATGTAAAACACAGCTGAGAACCCCTTCTTAAATTAAAGACGATTACACATTCCAGTTTACAATTACAGGATGACTTTGGACCCAACTTGTCCAATTGTTTCACTTGATAAGTTTCGTAATTAAAGAATGCAGAAATATGCAAGAAGTCCATGACCGTCAATAATAATAATAATAATGTCTGACAGAGAAATTCATCTGAAGCCATTTGTTATAGAAATCTACGGGTTATGTGGCATTTTTGTAATAATGTATTTTTCTGGATATTTTTGATAAGATATTGTTGTAGTCCTTTTTTTTTTCTAAATTATCAGTGAAATTCCTTGAAACAATTCTGGTCGCCGATAGCACAAATAATATATTTGAATTTGTCTCAAAAAAAAACAATAATATTAATAAATGCTGTTTTAAAATGTAATGAAAATGTAAATTTATTCTAATGATGAATTGAGCACAATCAGTAAACTGTTATGAGATATTTATAACAGCTTTTATAACAAAACTTGATGTATTTTGAAATTGCTTTCAAAACTATTGATTGGCACAGTTTTTTTTAATATCTTTATTCAAAAAGAAGTAAATAATTTTGATAAAAATCTTTTTATTTTTAAGACGAAAATTCTACAAATATGTTCTTCTTTTATAAGTTTTGGTTTCATTTTTTGGCTAGACTACAGATTCCGGCACGCTTGTGATTCGGTGCGCAACAACACACCAAATGGTTTGTTTTAATATCAGTTATTCGTTTGTTATTTATTGTGATATTTTTTCATCCCTCAGGCACATTTGCAACCAAATACAGTTAACATTAGGTTAGTTACAATTAACTTCCTTAAGGCACATTCACTTCCCTAAGGCACATTTTCAACCAAAAACAATTAGGATTAGGTTAGGTTAATTTAGGTTCGCTCAACTGCAGGATGTATGTATTGGTAAAAAAACCCGCCATTTCCATCCACTCACTTTTCAACAGTGCCTTCGAAAAAAAAATTAGTTCCACAACAGAGCCGGATTCTGTAGTCTGACACATTTTTTTTTTAAAAAAAAATCTTTCTTTTATTAATCTTGCATTGCTTGCTGATAGATTTGATATTTTAATTTTAATTTGTTAAATTTTGTTACTTTATTCTCTAAATGTTATTATTTTTATTTTATTTTCTTTTCTTGCGTGAATGTTTATTCAGTGATTGACACACAACCACTGAATCAAAAGCAGAGTTCTACCAAGTTCTGCTGCCAAGATGACGTAGTGGTCAGAAAGAAAATATCGCAATACCTTCTGCGCAGCGGACCCCCCTGAAAGCCACCCATGAAAGTTGAATTCTTCTTTTGATTTCCTTTTCCATCCCTCCATTAATCTGTAATATTTGTCCTAGGAAGTTAAATGTTTCTACAATTTCGATATCTTGATTTTCCAACTGAATATTCCTTGGTTCCACAAATTTGTTGAACATTAACTTGGTTTTTTTCTTTATTAATTTTTAATCCTATGATTTTACTTTCTTGGTTTATATTTATTAACATTTTCTCAAGCTGCTGGGGATCTCTTGATATAATTACTATGTCCTCTGCATATCTTAGATGGGAAGTCCTCTTTTGATTTATTTTAATACCTTCCCTTTTCCAGTTTAATCTATTGAAAATCAGATCAAGTGCAGCAGTAAACAATTTTGGGGATAGGGAGTCGCCTTGTCTGATTCCCTTTTTCTAGCTTATAGAAAAATTTCATTTAGAGTAAAAGTTGCCTTGCCTTGTTGGAAATATTTTGGATCAAATCAATGTATGTTCTCTCTATTTCTAGTTTGGATAAGCATTCCACCATTGCCTCGGTCTGGATGGAAGCAAAGGCTTTTTCATAGTCAATAAAAGCCAAGCAGAGAGGTCTTTGGAATTCCGTTCGTTTTTCTATAATTTGTTTTAATGTATGTATATGGTCTATTGTACTGTATCCCTTCCTGAATCCCGCTTGTTCTATAGGTTGGCCATTGTCTAATGTAGGGGTAAGTCTGATGGTAATTATTTTGGTAAAAATCTTGTATAAATTGGAAAGTAGACGTATTGGTCTATAATTTTTTATTTCTTCCTTTTGTCCTTTCTTAAAGATCAGTATTAGTTTGGCATTATTCCAATTCTCTGGGATTCTTGTTCTCTCAAACATAGATTGTTTAGAGAGGCCAAAATTTCTATTAGTTTATCTCCTCCCATTTTTATTGTTTCTAATTCTATTTGGTCCTCTCCAGGACTTTTTCCATTTTTCATATCTCTTAGAGCTGTTTTGATTTCTGATATTGTGATCATTGGTACTTCTTGATAGTCCGAATCCTTCTGAGTCCTGATTATTTTCGTATCATCTTTGTATAATTCTGAGTAAAATTCTTGTACCCTTCATACTATTTTCTTTGTATTCCTGGTTATTGTTCCATGTTTTTCAGCTATGGCTATTTTTTCCTTTGTACAGTCAGTGAGACCTCTTTTAAGAATCTTCATGCTTGAATTATTTTCAATAGTTTTCCTGATAATATTTGTATTATAAGTTCTTATTTCATTCCTATTATTTTTTCTGATAGTTTTACAAAGTTCAGTATATTCTATTCTGGACCTGTCATTTATATCTTTCTTTAAACTCTCTTCTTTTCTTTAGTAGGTCTAAGGTATTTTGAGATAATTTATTTGTCTTCGTTCGTTTTTCATCTTTTATGACTTCTTTTTTTGCTTTCGACAGTGAATCTGTTATATGTTTATTTAGTCCTTCTATATCATCTGTGGGTGTTTCCATGATTGTTTTGTTTATTTCAAGTTCAAGTTTTGAGTTCTCTGCATGAGGGTATTTTCTTCTTTTTTATGAGCTTAAGTCTTTCCCAATGAGTGTTTATCACCACTCTTGATCTTACCAGTCTATGGTCGCTGCCTGTATTAAATCTATTTAATACTGTGATGTCTTTAATTATATGTTTTTTATTACTCAATATGTAGTCAATTTCATTTTTTGTTTTTCCGTCGGGACTTCTCCATTTCAGAAGTAGCTATTTCATTTTATTCAATGTCCAAGGCCTTGGCCAAATTAAGTATGTGACTGCGTTTAGACAATTTTGCTAGTGAAAAAAAATCATTGTCTTGGATCCAGTATAATGTAGGAGGTAGTCTATATTAAAACCAAGGGTTTCAGAAAGAGACAATCATGGAAGAAAGAAAGTGAAATATCCAAGTCATTTGCAGGAATTGAACTCAGATATTTAAGTGATATGTAAGTTGCTATCCTAGACTAAGCAGAGCAGCTTCTCAGAAATCGGTAATTAATATTTCACTAATTTCACTGAAATTGTTTATCTTACTCAAATCATAAACTTAATAAAAAAAATCTGAAAATACTATCCCCAAACCCCATGTCAAATATCTACTATCCCTACTATCCACCCCTAGAAAGCTTCATTAAGAAATTCCTCAACCAATACTAGTATGCCCCTGTCTTCAAATCACCCAACATAAACATAACACAAACAAAGCAACTCTTCAAACATTGTATACTGGATCCCATGTAACCAGTTCTCCTCTGGCTATGTGGGACAAACATCCCGACACCTATCCACACGCATTAAAGAACATAAAGCCTTCAATAACACAGACCCCATACATTCGTACACTGTTACGCACTTTAAAGAGACTGGACACACCCCCAACTTCTCCACTGCTAAACCCCTCTCCCACCATAATAAACTATCCCACCGACTTCTAGCTGAATCCTTCCCTATAATCCAGCTTAAGGCTTATAACCCTATAACCGGCAGGCAAAACTCCCGTCACTACTGCTAGTCTAATCATCTCACTTCCCTCACTTTCACCATACATTCCCACTTCATGTCTTAAATGTTTGTGCCATCCCTGATGAAGGAATACATGTCGGTTTATTGCTATCATTTTTAATTCTCTCTCCTATATGTTTGTAAGTAAGTGCATTTTATTTATTTTCACTTTCACTTTATTGTGATATTTGAAAATCTGTATGACTTTGAAAGTAACGTAACAGTAAGCACTTCCTTACTTAAAGGATAACATATATTTGGCAAAAGAAATGTTCTTTTATTTTATATGTAACTTTTATGCACTTTAGTGAAAAGAAAGAGCTCCATTTTTTTCGTACTTTCCAAAGTCTACAAAAACATCTTTTTGTACGCCAAGAATTGAAGGTTATGTTGCTGAATGAAAATTGCCAAAAGAGTTCAGAATAGCTCAAAGGAAAGGCTATGAGCAGGTCAATAAAAAATTTGAATGTATGTTCAAACATTTAACATCATCTGTTTCTTGGGCAATCCTTTATAAAAAAATTCTTAGCCTAATACTGAGAGGAGAATTTTAGATTGATAAATTAAGATATCAGTTTTTACCATAATGTAGTTTACAGTTCAAAATATAGTTTATATCACACACAAATTCTTCAAATAGTAGTGAGGAATATCATCATATGCAAAGTTCTTACTAGAAGCAGATGCACAAATGCTGTTCGCATCCTGATACTATGCTTCTTTTAAAACTCTTACATTCATCGTGGGTTAGATTCTTATTGCTTACATCATATCTCTGTGTATTTCATCTTTCCACAATTCTTTTCCCATTTTTCTTCCACCCTATTCTGTCAATTCCCAGTATGTGAAGGGTTCATGGCCGAGGTTGAGTCATGATTTCCTGCCATTTTGATGAGGAGGAAACAATATCTTTGCCATTTGACTACTTCAGGAGTGGTTTAAGAGAGCTTTAATGGACAATCCACAAAAGAACCTAAGCTGTGAATCTTGATGTTTTCATCATTAAAGACTTCCAATTTTCCCCTTATAAGCTGCAGCCCTGTCCCTCTCTTGATGGGGAACAAACAAAAGCAATGCGCAATCCTGAAGATCTTAAAAGTGTGATGCAACTTCTCTAGACCAGAAGCCATGATGAGGACAAACATCCCTGTCCTGGACAAACCCCAAAGAGAACAGACCAGTGAGGACATCCAGGAAAAGTTTGGCAAGCAGGTCAGAATTCCTGTCAGTTTTCTTGCTTTCCAATGTTCCTACAATTCTGTGCCAGGATACATTTGGTTGTGCCTTTTTCATTGCCATTCAAGAAAGGAATTCTTGCTACAGTCCTCCCAAATATCATCCAGAGGGTGACTCTCGTTTTCCCAAGTTCTGACAGTCTGCCCAACAGTGGAGAATAATAGCCAAAGCACATTCTCCTTAGAGTCCCAGATAGGTATCTTACACCTCCTTCACTTCCTGCATGTGACTCCAGACAGTCAAAAGAATAGAAACTCTTCCATGATGTCAAGATTCTATATGAAGAGTTGTTCTCTGTGTCATCCATCATTTCTGTCTGAAAATTTCTAAAAAAAAAACAGTGCTCAAACTTGAATTCGCTCATCAGTTAGTGAACTTGTAAGCAATTGTGAGTGCTCTGATAATTCAATCCATCTGTGTTCAGAATCATTTGCAGAAGTTCCCCAAATCACCCAGTTTTGGACCTGCCACTAATTGGTCAAGTCTTGTGTATTTTTTGCTTTCTAGTTTTTGTTTTATTCACTTTAGTTTTAAGAAACTTTTTTTAGTCAGTTCTCTGAGCCTGCCTCACCTTTTGATTGAGACAGCGCGGCACTGATGATTTTCTTAGCCACTATCTTTCCTCTTTTTTGAATGCCTCTGCCTCCCACCTTTTCTTTTACTTGCTTCCCTTTCACGCCTTTCTTGTGGTTTCTTGGGAAGACACTCAATGGTGTGCACCACCACCACATCACAGCAGTGAACTAAAGATATTATAATAACAATACCAAGAAATAGCTATTAATACTTAATATTCACTAAATGATTAAATATACTACAGTGGTAATTATTTCTTCCCCCAGTCTAACAAACTTCTTATCAACTTCAAGGCCATCATATTTACTGATGGTATTATCTTTTAGTAGCATCATAATTAAGGATGTGATTTTATGGTGTAGAGAAATATTAATTTCAGTATAAAAAAATTGGTCAGAAGATTAATTGGGGAAGAGAAAAAAGGTATGAATAAAACTGTGTTTAATGATATAAAAGAATTTGCATTTCTTTTTTATGAGATAACCTTAATCATTATAGATGAGAGCACAATAACCAGATTAATGAATGCATAAAATGTTCTTGGTTCTTTAATATTTTTATAAATTTAATTTTTTTATTACTAATGGACAAAGTAGTAATAGATTATTATTGCCCTCGTAAGCCTTTTGAGTTGTCACTGGAGGAGAGCCCAATAAGCTCGAAAGACTTTCCCCTTTTATCTTTTTTTTTATTTAAATTAAAAACATTTTAACAACTAGTCTCATATCGGTGGCAACTGATTAAAAACAGCATGGCATTCTTAAAATATGTGAATTTAAAAAAAATAAAAAAAGGTTAAGTAGGCCATCATCTGATTAGAATGGAACATGGAAATGATCAATTGGAACCTTCTTCTTTGGATACTTTGTTGGTATGCCATATCTTGAAAATCTTTGATGATGGGATTTTCAACAAGCTTATAAGGCACATTAAGGTGTATCACTTATAATCCATTGCTCTCTAAATTAAGTGCAATGATAAGTTGACCAAGATGAGCTCCACATTTTTCTATCTCCTGTTGCAACATATGTTTGGTGGCAGAGAATATTTCTTTGTCATCATTTTTAATATATAAAAATTTATACATGAAATAATGCTTGAATTTGTAAAATGAAGCAGAAATTATTCTAGTTTCCTAGAATTCATGAATAAAATGGGATTTTGCAAAGAAAATATTTTCCCATTTTTCATTAGCATAAAATGATTTGTTAAACATTTAATACAAATATATATATTTTTTGCATTGAATCTTAATGCATTTTGTGATTTTGCAATTTGCCAAGCACTTTTGTTTCTATTGGCAACACAAAATTCCTAATATGTTCTGATGCAAAATTGAATTTTGATGGTAATTGGGATGGAAACAATCAGTGTTTGCTTCATTGGTCTCTCATTTTGTTGATAAAAATTTATTTCATTTTCTTAGGTGCTAGCTTGCTTCAAATCATTACATCAAGCTCGAAAGAAAGTTTTTGAAGGTGATGCATCTGCCCTTGTTGGTAAGTGAAGATGAAAGTTTTCAGCTTGAAAATCTTAAGTTTGATATCAACTTCTTCCTTAAATTATCTTACAATATTTGTGCACACTGATTGATTGATCAATTATAATTGTAATTATAATACCCACATCACTCTATTTAATATTGAAAGTTTTCTGAAGTTATTTGGAAACTCTTCCTAAAAAAAGTGGAATATAGAAAGAAAAAAAATGAATTAAGCATTATGCAAATTTGAGGGAGGAAGGAAAGGAATGCCTTAGCAAAGATTCATAGCCCGAAATGATTTCCACAGTTCTGATTTGAGACAATGATGAACCACAGAAAGGCAAAGGAAGCCATCAATGTTCAGCATCTTTTACAGTTTTATTTGATGATTTATGTTGTATGAAAGGAGCTTTAAAAAATTAGACTTAAAACATAGAAGATGGCATAGATGAATCCATAATACAGTGGAGAGGCTTATATTCGCCAATTGCATGTTGGGAGATAAACAAAGTTTCCTTTATATTTACCTTGAGAAGATTTTCTTTTTTTTTTTTACTTGGAGCATGCTTGAAAACAGCAGCATCTTTGCACTGTTTGTTGTTTTTGTTTTTTTGTTTTTTTTTTCTGTTGTAAATATTGATCTAAAAATCTAAAAGTTGTGCCAATACCTATTTGACCACACTTCTTTGGCACAATCATGAATTATTCCTGCAAACTATATTACTTTATCATTAATATCTTCTCATTGGTCAAGAACAACATTTCAGAAGATTATCATCAGTTGAAATTGCCGGTTACAAGTAGTCATGAAATTTTATCTTGTCATTTATGTTTGGATTTAGGTGCTTTATGATTGTGTTTACTTCAGTTGTGTTGTAGGATTCATATACAAGATAATGATCTTAACCACAGGTTGATAATCTGTTATTGTGTATGTTTTTATCATTTACTGGAAGTGATAGAACTGCTAATCAACTTGATATCCCAGTTAAAAGCCCAAAATGTATTAGAGTCTTATACGACTTAACCTAGCTGATATCTTCAAAGAATTAGAACTTCTGAGAAGAAACTATTGTAAAATTTTTATCAAATTAGAGAACTTGGATAGATAGGTTTTGCAGTTTTAAAGATTGGAAGAAGACAGCATTACAGGAAAGTAATCAGTTTTTAATTCTTTAGAAACTTTTGAAGTTAAAATCTGGTATATTCGTAAATAAAGAATTCTTGTTAAATTCACATGTTCAATTTGTTTTTTGGCTTAAAAAAAATAAATATTAAAAATATTAATATTTTTTTTAGTTGCATTGCAAACATAAGACATTCTCTCCAATCCAAATTGAGGGAATGCTAGGATGTCTTTGCCGTTAAGGCTTCTCTTATTTTTCTACATGATCTTCTCATGAAGTCTATCTCTTGTTGAACTTCCTTTGTTTCAAAAAAGTGATTTCTTTTTCTTTTCTTTCCATTTTTTTTTAAATCTAATAACTTAGTTTTTGAGTCAAAGATTTGGGATATTTGCAATTTCAAAGAGAGCCATCATATTAAGAATCTAAAAGAAATCATTTATAATGTAGAATTCGTTTCAAGTTTGTGGTGAAAGTCTTTGCAATGTTCATCATACTACTACTATTAAATTACAAGATAATCCATGTAGTTCATTTAACATTATGTAACTTGACTTTTCTTTGTTACCCATTTGAATATAAAACATTTGTAAAAAAAAATATCACAGTTTTTAGTTCAACAATTAGCATTTAGTGGATCTCTGACAGTATTTAAGGCCTAATAACACCTAGCTCTAAACTTAGATTGACTGTAAAAGCAGCATTGTTTGTGTATAAAAATTAATAATGTATGTCAGAATATTTTATATTGTCGGAAGTCTGATTTTGGATCTTTACCAGAATATTTTATCAAGAATAGTGAACAATTCATGTTGAATCGATGTAAGCATCTCCATTTAAATTAGTTGTCTGAAAATCACTTCATTAAGAAAAAAATAACAATGTTCAGATTTATCTTGAGTTGAAACTGTAGTTGAAGACATTTTTTCAAAAGAGATTCAATTCTTTTTGGCAAGTTTTCAGGAAAGGAAAAAAAACTAATCATTATATAGGTTCTTAAGGAGATCGGAAACTTTTCTATTTCTTTTACTTACAGTCTGCTGTTTAAAAAATTCCTTAACACTATCTTTGGAATAGCTTAATGACTCTGAACTGATTTTGGAAACAAAGCTTTTCAATTGCTAGAAATTAAAAAAAAAAAAATCATTTTTTTTCTGTTATTAAAATCTAATGGTTTTATTCAGTGTATTATAAATCATATAATAATCAATTCATTGAAAATATATATATATATATATATATGGATTTAATATTCAGCAAGCTTTTTTTTTTTTGTTGTTATTATTGAGCATTCCATTAGTGATCAAATTTCACAGCATTTTTCTGATCTTTAACTCAAAACTGAAGATACACTTTTGAATTACAACTCAATCAAGAATCACAAAACATATAAATTCTAAAATATATAAAGAATTGTAGAAATAATGCAAAGTACATATATGTTGTGGCTTTAAGTTTGAGATCCTGATATGCATATTTGGATTACTGGTAAACTTCACAAAATGGCCATTAACATTTTATAATCGTGAAGGTTGAAATTATTTTATACAATATTTCATTTATTTCTGAGAATAGCTACACTATATAATAAAAATTAATATTATTTTTAGTTCAAATTATATTAATTAATATTAATTGACATTTTATATTAATTTAGCTGCTAGGCAAAAAATCAATGAAGAATTCTTGAAGAACAGGAATGAAACAAACGAGGCTAAAATAAATGAGGTAAATGATATGTATTACTTATTTTTAAGGTCTTTCATTAGTATTTGATTTTTCATAGTTTATGAAAAACCACATCTTTGCTGAATTATAAAAAGTAATCAAATACAAAATTGTGGTTCAACATATGTTTTCTAGGTTTGCGCATCGAAATGTATACAAAAGCTTTCTTTCAATCATAATTAGTTTTCAATTTTGTACAAACGAGATGATTCTACAGTTTCTGAAGGGGCTAGCAAAAATTTAAATAATGCAGAATAGAAAGAAAGCAAATTGTTTTACAGCCCTCTTTGTCTAAGAGATGGACAAGAGTTTATTAATTTTATATACGTACTTATTTGAACTTTTATATCAAATTTGCCAAATAACATCATTTTCTAAGATGCCAATCTCTGAATTAATTTAGTGAATAAATAACTTGATTCTAAAATCAGATGTTGACATATTCTTCAAAGGTTGGAAATGGGGCCTGTGTTGTTTTTTGTGTTGTTTATCTTCTGATCTTTCATGTATATCCTTTAGTTCAGTAGTTGTGTAGGAAACAAAGAAGGCTTAACGTGCGTGGAATGAAATAAAGAAAAATAGAAATAAATAAATGCACTTACTTACAAATTACTTAAAGAGACAGGACACACCCCCAAGTTCTCAGCTGCTAAACCCCTTTCCCACCATAATAGACTTTCCCACCGTCTCCTTGCCGAATCTTTCTATATAATTCAGCTTAAAGCTTACAACCCAATAACCGGCGGGCAAAACGCCCGTCACTATTGCTAAACTCTCTTAATCCTCTTACTTCCCTCACTTTCAACATACCTTCCCTCATCATGTCGTCCTAAATGTTGTCTGTATGTCCTACATGTTTGTGCCGTCCCTGATGAAGGAATACGCACAGTATTCAGAAACTGTCAGATTATTACCATATATAATTCTCTCAACTTTTTGTAAGTAAGTGCGTTTTATTGATGTCTATTTTTCTTTAGTTGTATAGGAATAACAGAAAACAACAAGTGTAAAATATACATGTATATTATATGATTTATTAAAAAAAAAAATCTTCAAATCTAATAAGAATTTAAAGTTACTGTTTATTGCAGTTCTTATATAGTGAACAGTTATATTCTAAACAAAAGAATGCAATTTGTCTTGCCAAGTACAAATTCCTATACTTCAAGTGTACAGGTTTATTATGTTAATCAATCTTAGAACTAGAAGAGCTATACCAAAAGAACAACTGTCCTTTTCAGTTTCCATACTGGATCATCTGAAGTTCTGGAGTTGTAGTCAACTATTTCACATCCCAAATTTATCTTGTAGTGTTCTTAAGTTCTGGAATTCTTTCAGTTCATTGTAATTGAACAACATTCAAGTGACTAGGCAATATGAAGGTTTCATTTGAAAAAACTAAATTGTAGCAAAATAACGGAATTTCTCCAGGGCTGAGCTCAATCCGTTTGGTTTCACTTTTGCTTTTTCTAATGACATTAACTCTATTACTACTTTTTACACTACTGGACCTTGGTCTCTTCTAAAATTTCAGCCCATTCATCTCTTATCTTGTGCTGTTTTTCTCAGGTCTCTTTCTGCTTTATTCATCCACCTGGATTTTGGTTTTTCTCTCCATTTATCCCCAAATTTAATGCATTCCATGTTGCTATCCATGAATTACTTTGTTTTTCTTGCTGAGTTCATCCTTTTTATATATCCGATGTCAGTCAATATTTTTTACAACATAGGGTTGTTAATCCTTAGTTCAATCTCCTGTAGAAGACCATATCCATATAGAACACGGCTGAAGGTAGAAATCAACAATAAGATACCTTTTGTTTTCCAACAGAGCTGCCATTAGAACATATCTTTCTCCTTTACCTCCCTGTGACATTACCTACATCAGTCATCTTGATCAGTCCAATACCCCAGTAGAAAGTAGTTGATTTTTGTCAATTGTTGCAGCTCTTTTGCACAATTGTCTCCTGACTGTGCATATCTTCTGTAATAGAGAGTTTTAATCTACCATAAGAAAGCTTTATTATAGTCGTCCCAAAATAAAGATTTATTCTACATACTTATCACAGTTGCCCAGCATTTTTGTAAATCTATTGAATGATTGCTTCTCTAGCTACAGTATCACATCATTATAATGTATTAAGCAACAGTCTAACAGCGGCTTACATATGATTGCCTAGAAACATTGCAGATGAAATAGCAAATTGATCACAACATCTGCAATATTTTATTATACATCTCTATTCCCTTGGTAACATTTATTTCCAGTTATTTCTGAACTAGCTTGTCACCTAAATGCTTATCTTCTAAAATCAAAATAAATTGACTTTCCTGTTGCATTTTCTCCATGTGGTAACAGTTCAGTCCATCGGTATCACAAATGATTAATCCCTCTGTAAGATGAAAATCTTTCAAAATGTAATGAAATTAATTAATGTATAGATTTAAAGTTCATGTAGGAAATAAGTTAGTATAATTGAAGATACAGCCATATGGGGAACTAAGGGAGTTTAGTTTCCCAGGAAGGTTGAATTTCAATTTCTTTTGTTGTTCTTGTATTTTGTTTTGGTTGGAACTAATATAAAAACTTACAAAACTCACCCCGACTAGACTGAAATCCTTGCTGTCCATACTTGTATTAAATTGATATAACAATTTAATTTCATGTGTGTCGACTATTTCCTACATGAACTTTTAAGTTTTCAGAAGTTCTGATTCTATAAGATTCTTTCTGGACCAAGAGGCCCAATACCTGGTTATTGAAGTACGAAAGATCCTCTGTTTTCCTAATTAAATGTATGGTTTATCATATTCAGTACGGATGATTGGGTATTTTTATAGTATCTGGGTTAAATAATTACAAGTAGCTCAGTATTTTCATTTTTAAATAGACCAGAATTTTTTCCTGATACTTATTGTTATTAAAAATTAATACTTTAAATTATTAACATGAAATCATTGAATATTTCAGTAAAAAAAAATCTCCATTACTTATTGAGAACATTAATTATAGTAATCTTTTTTTTATTTATTCAAATGATTTAGTATGCTTGCTTTTGATTATTAAATACTAGAAGGAAAAAAAATAAAACAAATAAAAAAATAACAACAACTTCATAATGTTGATAAACAGCGAATGATGATGAATTAATATCTTCCTTGAAATGCTGTTATTTTAGCTGATCAAGTTTGGCAAAGAAGCAGAAGAAGTGTTAAGGAAAACTGTTGTTCAGGCTCGGTTGACTGCTGAAGGGAACTATGGTAAATCTAACTTTTATTACTGCTTGGCTTCATTTTGAAATTTATTGTTTTGTATACAGAAGTAGAAATTAAAAGCATAAAGTAAAAGTATGTGTCAATATTTTTGTAGCAAAGTTGGACTTACTGATACCCGACAATCACAGCAAAGGGAAATCCAAAGTGACAAAAGAACTTAAACTCTAAGTTGTTGTTTTTTAAATGACCAAGTAATTTTATCAGAATTGGCTTTGCAGTTTATCATTATAGTAAGTATTTGTAGAGTAAAAATATTAAAATAATTGAGAACTTATTAAGCTAAATAGATTCATTTTAAAAAGTATAAACTTTACAGAGTATTATTTTATAATCGCTACTAGATAAATTATTAAAATTGATTGACTAAGAGTTATTGCATAAGGTAATTACCTGCTTTGTAAGTTTTGTTAAAACTTTGACCAAAGTATTGCTCATCTATTAGTAGAAATATTTTTTAAGCCATTAAAATCAACAATTTAATGTTTACAATGTGGTTGGCTATATATGGAATTTCACATGATTATTATGCAAGTAATTAATCCTCAAAGAGTCCATTAATGATTTTTTTTTTTTTTGCCAAATGTTGATATCAATTTTCAACAAATAATGTAGATTATAACACCTTTCTGTGGTTTTGTAGACCCACATTCAAGCATGGGGGTGAGGAGAGTGAGTAACATGGAGGTTATGGCAGTAGAAGGCTTAAAGGATTAACGAGGTGCTGGGCCCAAATTTTACCTCGTTTAAGAAGTTAATAAATAGGAAATTGAAGAGTTAAGGATTCAGGGAATAGTTGATAGTGTTGGGCAGTGAAGCCAGAGGGGAAGAAGACTGTTTGTAAAGATGACATGGGGAAGAACTGGATACCCACAGCCAAGCACACCCCAAAAGGCACTGCTCCCTCTCATAGTTCTGGTCAACAAATAAATATGCAAGGTCAATAGGGACCGTGCACAGATGGCCGATTTCGACAACAGCGCCATTGGCGGCGATTGTTGTCCCAACCCTATGGACCAGGCAGCCATATTTCCTTTGCGAACATATAGCTTGTTGTTACCTTGCGACTTCTACAAATCTTTTTCAAAGTAATTTATAGCCGTATCGATTCTCAAGAATGGACATAATAATCAGGCATAATAATCCAGCGTTTTCACATATTTTTGTGCATTTTCCACTTTTTTAAATTGAGATAATTTAGTATAATTACATACCTTTTTTGTGTGTGCGCGCGCGCGCTTAGTATTCCGATTGGATTTAGCCCATCTAATTCATTCAAAATTATTAAGTATAGCTTTGAAAAAAAAAATCACAAAGATATCTGATTACTTCAGCAATTCATGATTAACTTAGCAATCAGAAAAAACACAGAATAGTTTTGTTTTCGTGCCACCGCCTCTGGAGACCGATATCGCCACGCCGTGCTGACTTACCCGTCAGCGGCAGAGATAGGCCCAACACCGGCAAACTTCAGTGCCCGAGAAAAGGCCCTAAATATAAGGGCCCGGTGTCGGTCGGGGGTGGGACAATTAGGCCCTTGTGTCACCTACCCCCCCCTCCCACCCAAGTGTTTCTATAAAGATATAATTACACAAAAGTTAGATTATTTAAAGATAATAAAAATAAAAAAGTTTTACAAATCAGCTGTTCAGTTTATTACATGATGATGTGGCAAAACTTTTACTAATAAATTTTGCATTATTAGAAGAAATAAGAAAATAGTTAGTTATTTAAAAAAATACAAATTGCTGTGAATTTAATATTAATCAGGCAAAAATATTTTTCTTTTTCCATCAGTATAAAGACTTGTTGGAGCACACATCTAATTCGAGGCTAATTTTCTATCATCCTGCAAAAAAATATACTAAACTACATATTCTGCTAAGATCTGTTCAGTAACGCCATAAGACATAGTGAAAACTTAGCAAAAAATCTTGTGTAGAGTGTTAGCAAATAGTATAAGATAAATAAATATATTAAAAAGGAATATCAAAATAATGAAAACAATCAGTTAACGCAACAGAATCAGTACCCCAGAAATTAATGTATAAAAATATGGGCTAACAAACATTAAAAAAAAAAAAAAAAAGTATATTTCTTAAATAAAAAAAGTTATTTCTGTAATTTTCAGAAGTGATAAAAAAATTAAAGTTGTAAACTAATACTTTATTGTCAGCCTTCAACCTCCATACATTCACAAAAAAAAAAAATTATTTCTGTAATTTTCAGAAGTGATAAAAAAATTAAAGTTGTAAACTAATATGTTTTTGTCAGCCTTCAAACTCCATACATTCAAAAAAAAAAAAAAATTGCCAACACCTTGGATAAGTTTTTTACTAAACGGTTTCTGTAGCCTCTTAATTTAAATTTGCCATAAATAAATCACACAGATTTTTCATAAAGCTTCAGCCTTTATTCAATTTTCGAAATCTAGAATATATATATAAAAAAATCTAGAAAAGTATTGCAACAACTTATCACTAGAAATTTATTTCGCCACGTGGTTTTGTTTTGTCCTTCCCCAATGACAGCTTCGAATTAACATGTCATGCATAATAAATTATAAATGAGTATGATTAATTTCTGATATATGAACAGAATAAATAATGAATATAAAATTATCCTTAGTCAATTGTTATTTTGCAATCGCCACATTTAGAAGCAAGCTTACGATATTCGTCGAATTGCTGAAATCCACTGCTTTCTTTTCTCTTGTTCAAATGGTCTTGCAGGAAAAGAATAAAAATGAACATTTTCTGTATTATTGTAAGTACTACTACATCCAACAACGCAGCAATTAATGTTGCCTTTGCACATTATTGAAATTTTTTGAAAGATGTAACCCTTCGTAAGCAAGTTATTGTTAGAAGCTCTCCTTACAATATTTCCAATTTCTGCCGCCACTGGCAGCACCAGTCACGTGCACGGTCCCTATAGTTAGGTTAAGATGAAAAAAAAAGGAAATGCCCAAAGGCTGATTAAATTACAAGAGGAAGTTTAATATATAACATGAAAGAAGTTATCACTAATACAGATAATAATCTGACTATGGCATCAGAAGGCAACTGAATGATGTAGCATTCATCCAAATTGAGTTGAGTTCGTATTGATACACTGGTTGATGATAGTCAGTTCAATGTCTAGTCTACACACACACTGGCTGGCATGATTAATAATGTTCACAATTAGGATGAACAAAATACTGTGCATGATCCTCGAGTGACGAGATTGTACTCAGTGATGCACTTTCACGTCACAGGTTGGAAGATCTGAACAACTCACATTTGACTTAACAAATCTTCTGTGGAACAAAGTATCGCCTTTCAGTACACTGGGGGAAGGATTTGCAGAATGCTTTTGGCACAACTAATCTTCTGTGGAACGAAGTATTACTGAATTCTGCTCTCTGAGCAGACCTCAGATAATTTTCCGGCAGAGATAGGCCAACCAAGATTCGGTTGTGGCATGGTAGCTGTCCTTTCTCCACAATGGAGCAGGCATGCGGAGGGCTGCCAGGCATTTGCCGCTTGCGATCCATGAACACTCCCTTCACACTGTTTGATTTCACAAGTCCACACTGTCCCCTCTGAATGATGTCACCAAGGAAAGAAGCAGGTTGGGAAGAGATGGGATCTACCTGTTTACAAGCACATCTGTTGACAATTTGTCAACGGATGAAAGACAGGAGAGAGACAAAAGAAGATGGCTATAAGTTCAAAGAAGGAAAGTGAAAAGTAATAAAAGGAAGCCCAAAAAGGAGAAGTTCATTAAACCTAGATTCATTCTTTTATTTTATTTTTTCTATTTTTAAACTACCAGTTTTCATTTTAATAGTAGGTTTAATTTGACTCGGAATATTAGGAACAACTCAGAATATAAGGAAAGGTATGGGCAATTCTTTGAGGTTTTTTACTCCACTTTCCCTAATACATCTAATCAAGTATTGAGTTCAGATAGAAATATTGGATCAACTTGATAAACTTCTCCT
>JAFIDM010012231.1:153040326-153055769 GCA_023159025.1 Thereuonema tuberculata
TTTTTTTTTTTTTTTCAAAAAAAAATAATTGCTTGAAAATATTTTAGACTACAGTTTCTATAGTGACAAGGAAACTGGTGGTTACATGGAACAGTTGGAAGAAGATTTACTGAATGTGTTTAGTGACAAATTAGTTTGTGTACAGGTGTCAGTTTTACAGCAAGTCAATAACAGTTGCAAAAACTTACACTACATGTAGTCTAAGAAAGATAAATTTGTCAGTCTTGACTAATAAAGGTTTGGGGTAAGCAATTGTCATATATCTTCATGAACAACAGTTATTGTCAAAAAGCAAAAAGAATTTAGTCTCGAGTAGAACTACTAGCCTGTTGTATGACAAGAATATTACATTGTATCAAACAAAGGAAAAATTCACAATTCATAAAACCATAGAAACATTTCCTTGGAATTTGTTTTAAAGCCGTTATTTGTAGGAAGGAAAAATGAATATTAGTAAAGAAAACAAAAAATGAAAATCATATTCATCAGGTCATGTAAAAAAAATGCCTAAATGAAAGAAAACTTTACTGTTAGATCTAGTTTTTAGTGAATTACCTTAAAAACAAACAAATGCAATATTTGAAACTGCAAGGAATATATTTCAATTCCCAGTTATTTGTGTTGAATTTATATACGGTATATGCCAAAACAAACAATATCAAATGTCATAAGCCTTTGTTGCTCAGGCGCACCACATGATCACCTCATGTAATGTCGTCATGGAAATGTAACAGTATGCTTATGTTGAAACTTAACAGTAATTGAACATCTACCAACGAAGTAAAATATTTTTATTGTGAAGCATTATTTTCGCTCATACAGAGTTGCACATTCAAACGGACCAAGTTTGCTATATGTTGGAAATGCATTTCGGGAAGTTTCAAAAAACACCACCACAAGCATGGTAATGTTAGCCGTCATTAAAAAATTCGTATGACGAGCAGCATTCTGACACAGCAGAAAGCTGCCTCTGACATCAGTTACAGTGACAACAAATGCTAATCGAGTAAGGGTAAGTAACACCTCCAGCAGGTGTTACAGTCGCCTAAAAGGAGTCTCCAGCGAGCATCCTTAAAAATTAATCTTAAGTCAAACATCTACGAGACGAATGTTCAAGGAAATTGGTGGGTTTGCCTATAAGATAAAAACGGGCCAACGTCTTCAGGAATGCCGACAAGGATGCGAGAATCGTTTATTGTGCAACAATGTTACCGATGGCATACGATGATGAAGCGTTCCTGTTGAATGTCTGCTTTTCTGATGAAAGCCATATTTATTTGAATAGATTCATCAATCGACAGACAACTCTTTCTGGGATTTGAACGGCCAAACATCATTGTGGAGAAACCCTGACATAGTGAGTGTGTAACAATGTAGTGTGCGGTCTGCAAACGTCATCTTGGGCCCTTATTTTTTTGAGAATGATCATGGCAATCCTGTGACTGAACCACGAGCGGTACAGAGAATACATTCTCACACCCTTTCTGATGGATGTCAGGAAATTCTGCCGTGCTTGTCATCTGGCACTTCATTCACCAGCAGGATGGGGCCATTTGTCACACAGCAAGGGACACACTTAACTTGCTTCATGCAAAGTTTGGTATAGTGTTATTTCCCATGGAACAGCCTTCCAATATCCATCTCATTCACCTGATCTTACACCGCTGGACGCTTACATTTGTGGTATGCTGAAAGCCATTTTCCAAGAGAACCCACCAGAAAACATTGGCGATTTCATTCTTGTGATGTTTATGAGAGAAATGAAGCATCTCTTCATGGACATGTTTGAGAATCTAAGTGCGCGTTACGAGTACTGCCTGCAATGCAACGGACATTACTAGAAATGAAAACAGAATTATTATGCATTAGTCAAACATTGTTAGGGTTGATTACCAAAGAAAATAGCAAGAATAATCAAGAAATATAAGACAGAGAACAGGACAACGAACAAGAAACTTAAGATGCTGGAAAAAAAAAGGAGGAAAACAAATGAAAATTTGCTAATATGAGGTGTTTGTGTTATTTTAATGCAATCTTTACCGATTTTTTTTATTATTATTAAGTTTGATATAAAAATAGAAATACAATGTTTCAAGATTAACACTAAATTTTGTTTTCCAAAAGTATCCGTATTTATTTACTTCTAGCATTTCTACTTAGTATCAGACTAACTATAGGTGTGACCTAGTAAGTACTATGATGTAGAAATAGAAAATAATGTACCACAACTGCAAAATGTTTATGTATGAAAAAAAAAAAATATTTCAAAAGGCAGAATGATTACAAAGATTGAGATAAACTTAACCATGCACTTAATGCTACAAAGATTGCTTCTTCACATAAATTAAGGTATATTTATCGGTTTGAAACCTGATGACAGAAATTTGTCATTGATTAATACATAACTTCTATACTGCAAGGGGCATTCAGTAAGTAATGCAACATTTTTTTTTGTTGTTGTTTTATTAAAATGTGGAATGCACCATACTGTTCATTATTTTGGCTGCACACCCCTATTTTTCTACCTAATCGCCATGCAAGTCTATGGCTTTGCGCTACCTAGATGTGAAAGTCTCAGCCATCCTTATACTATGATGACTTTGTCATTGTAGTCAAATTTTTTCCCACGGATTGCATCTTTCAGAGGGCTGTAGGGCGGATGAGGAAGAACTGTCCATGGCAGTTTCGTGAGTTCTTTTCAGGTGCACAAACTTGCATGTGGCCTTGCACTGTCGTGAAGAATCAATTTGGTCATATTTTTGCAGGGGCGAATGCACTGGAATTGCTTCTTCAAAGTATTGACTTATGATTCAGAGTTTATTGTTGCACCATGAGGCAAAACATCGTTCAAAATCACTCCTTCAGGGTCCCAGAAGACTGATGCCTTGACTTTGCCAGCTGAAGTACTGTCTTGAACTTTTTCTTTTGAGGATATCCTTTGTTATCCCTCTCAATGGATTGTCATTTTGTCTCAGGCTTGAAGTGATTTATCCATGTTTCATCTCCTGCAACAATTTTTCACCTTCAACCTCGTAATCAAGCAACACTGAACAGATGGTGTGTCGTTGGTCTTTATGGTCAGCAGTTAGGCTTCGAGGGACCCATCTGGCACAAACCTTCGGTCCTAACTGTGGATAATTGTATTGACACTACCCAGATATATACCGACTTCAGCGGCAATTTTTGTTGTGATACGGCGATCGTCCAGAATAAGGGTATCGACACGTTCCAGCTTTGCCAGTGTCACTGCAATTGGGGAAGGGGGGGGGGAGGTCACCCGAGCGAGGTTGTTCCGGCAGACTGCTTCAATTGTCTGTCTGAGCGTAATTTTACCCAACAACTGACATTGCCACTTTTCCATACACATTCTGCAAGCGCCTGTGAATGTTTGGGACACTCATTTTCTGAAGAAATTCAACGACTGCTCTTTGTCTGGGACGCATGTCACTCCATTTTGGAAGGTAACTATCACTACCATCTAATGGATGATGAAGAAGCTACATGAGCTTGTGCAAGAGGACTCAAAGATGCAGTATATACAATATTTTAATACACAATATTTTTACACAAAACGAATGAGATTAAAAAAATGTATTGCATTATTTATTGAATGCCCCTCGTATTAACTGCAAAACTGTTCTAATGCAAGGTCTTAAAACACCGACTGCTTGTGCAGCCCATAAATTATGTCTAAATAAAGCCCATCATGCTCTTTTCTAAGCATAAACAAATTTTTGCAAAAGCAATAAAGAAAAAAAACCAATCTAATACTGGACAGCACCATATATTCCGAGTTGCTGAATTCAATAGACTCCATAGAATATATAATCAGATGAACTAGCAAGTTTCTACAAACAAAATAAAACCATCCTACTTGTGAATATATAAAATAAGCTTTTGGAAATATCTGTCGTAAGTCTTCACATATTCAAAATGAATCTTAATCAAAAAATACTAAAAATTATGTAGGAGCATCAATAGTATTTGCATTAAAATCCCATTGGATAATCCTTTAAGGTCAGTAGCTTTAAAAGTCCGATGAGATTTTAAAATCTCTCCTTGCTATTGAAATTAATTTAAAAGTTATTCCACAATAAAATTCCAAGCCCCACATCTCATTGCTATTAGGATATCTGGGATCACTGAAATGCAATTTAACTCCTTTGGAAACCAGGACCAAAATTTCAAATAGCTCAACTGCTGGAACTGTTCTATCTTCGAGACACTACAGATACTTCATCTGTTGATGCTTACATGAATGGTACTGAAATTTGGCGCGATTTTTCTTGATAAACTGATATCATTCCCGATGTTACCATAAGAATATTAAGACTCATGAGAACCATCAATTCTCACAACTATGTCAAAATATTGAAAACTGAATCAGTCAACTGCGGTGAATGTTACTTGACATGCACCATTAAGTATGTTTTTCCAAAGCTTGACTGAAATTCAAAACAATCAAATAATAAAAATTAATTAATTTTTTTAAATTTTTTACTAATTTGCTTCCACTTATTTAAACTAATCTTCTCATATGCCAACAAAATATTATCAGTAGCAAAAAGAATCATCAAAATTCTGATCTTTCACTTCAGCATTGTATGGGAAAAAGATGACAACTTCTAAAAACTTTAACATAGCTCACATTGATTTGATTCTTGCTACCCAAGTTAAGCGACTGTAAAAGGAAAAAAAAAAAAAAAAAAAAAGATCAGTTTCTGCTACATTAACACTGCACCTAGTGATAGCATTTTTAGAGAGTCCAAAATTTTAATTTTAGGCTTACTAAACAATCAATTAAGACTTAAGATTATTTGAATTGATATTTTTATGAGAACTGGATGCACAAACTTTGCATCTGATATTTTGTTATTTTTATTCATCTTCATACATCACTTTGAAGCAAATCATTGAAATTAAAAAAAAAAAAAAAATGAAAAGAAAAGAAAACACAACCAACAAATAATAAAAAGGACTTCAAATCATTTGAATAAATATTTTATTATTTTTTTTTTCATTTTAATTAACACAAACCCTTCAAATGCTTGAAGCTCTGATCTAAAGGAGAATAAAAGTACATAATAGGTATGGAGAGGGATGAAGGATGGAAGATATCAGAGAACTGGATACATAGCTGGATTGAAGATGGTTAAATACCATTGTGAGCAACTTCTGAAGACCATATTTGTTTTATTCAATGAAATAATTATATACTAATAAAACTATGGAAATAAAATATCGAAGTAACAATGCTCAGCAATCTAATCTATATTTAGTCCAATAATAATATATAACTTTCTTCATTTTTTCCAGCTACTCTTGTTAATGTATGAAGAGGAGAAAAATGGCTTAAATGAATGGGCAGCACTTGGCTAAACCAGCCAAAGGTGATTGTGGGTACAAAACTCACATCTATAAATAGAAAAGTAGCATCTTCATTTTCTTGGGTGTTTTTTTAATTTTAGTCTTTGATAAATATGCTACTAATTTTAACAGTTAATTTTACTCTACAAATGCTTGAAGACTGCAATTTTTTTCTCAGTATTTTTGCTTGATAAATTTCATTCTCTTGATTTACTGCCTGGAACATTAAAATTTTATGTCCACAATAAAAATTTTATTCTCTGACAATATAAATTTGTTTAAGCTAATTGTTGGAGGCAAGAACAGTCTATACTTAATAACTGTGTTATTTCAAGTATAGTCAGTTTCAAGTTCAGGCAGTTAAATTCTAAATTTATGACGAAATACCCACAGTCACTGTCAGCAAAATGTAAGTCCATATGTTGTGATATGAACTGACTATGAAATAGCAGAGGATGATGCTGGTCTAGGACAAAACTACATTATGTTCTGGCTTTAAAATGCAGTGACATTTTCAGACTGATATGAATCTGCTTTGCTACTGAGTTACTTTTTCCTTTTAACATGCTAAATGAGTTCCAATTGGAAACTTAACAAATGACCATGTATAAAGAATTTTTAACCTTAAAAAGTAATGTGAAACTAATGAAATGACTCCTTCACACGAAGACCAAATTCTTTTGGAAGATTTATTATGGATTATGTTACAGATATATCAAATCGCAAAAATGCCACCAAAGTTGTCGCGATTAAAACCACAAGAAATTCCATTTCTATTGGATAAAAAGGTTGTCATAATATTTCCAAAATGGTTGCATATGAATATTTCATACACAATTAAAAATGTAAGTGTCATTCAACCAAATGATGACAGAACAAGTATCAACTATAACTATTATCTTTACACTGAACTAAATTATATTAATTTTGCAGCAGGAAAATTTGAAAATTATTCACCTAAGCTTTTTACATAGAAATTGGCATAACCAAGTTTCGATACAGGTCAAAGCACTCTATTCACTTAAAAATGCATTTTAATTAATTTTTTTTTTCCAGAATCATACTGCCACAGACAAATTATTATATATTAAACCTTATTATTATTCTTTTAAATCTGAATCTGTCACTCCCCCCTCAACTTCCTGTACAAAATTTTGCACTAAAAATTTTATTTCCAAAAGCTAAATATAAAACAATGATAACATTTTCATATTGGAAATTTTATTATTAAATACTAACATTGTTTTTATAGAACTTGTAAATCACTTAAACTGCAAATTGCTGTTTACAATTCATTAGACAGGACTCTTACATGAATAAAATTAATCTTACAGAAGTTTAGGCAAGTGTAAGTCATTTATGAAAGCCTCTGCCTTCTTTTATATTAAAAAGAGATAAAGAATAATAAAGTTGGCAGTGTATCATTTAAAATTAATCTTTAAGCTTTCTATTTAATTTTTACATTTTAGCACAAATGATAAAAATTAAATTGTTAGAGGAGTTCACATCAGTTGTTGTTTATATTTTCATCAGCACTGCCTAATATATATGGAAAATAATAATGAAGGCTATTAATGTTGGTTAGGTAAAATTCTAAACTGACAAATCTAAATTAATTTAATATTGTAACTGACATGAATGATTGAATTCTGAAGTATTTTTTTTCTTTTTTTTTTTTTTTTTTTTTAAATAATGAATACAAGATTGCCATTAGGCATAATGGCTATTTACAAAGTACAAAAACTGACAAGTATCCTATCAATAGTAGACAACAACAACTAGTATTTAAGGCATATTGGGTCCAAATGGCTAAAAACCTGTTTTATATATCCTGAATGGTTTCATTGCATGCATGGTTTTATATAAAAAAAACCATTTGTTGAAATATTAAAAAATGCTGGATGACAAGGAAGTACTAGTACACCAAGTAATCAAGAATATAAAATCAAATTTCTTCCCTCCCCCCCTCCCAATCAGTATATAATCATCATCATCATATTAAATTTCATTTCTTCTTTTTCCCATTTTTCTTTTTTTTAACAGTTATGCTACAGGAATTTATTACTCAGTACTCCTTTTTCTGTAGTAAAATAAAACGTTACGAAAGCATAAAAAAGTTTAAAAAAACTCCACGCATATGCACATATACATCCACACTTACATGCACACTTCCACCCACACGTTACCCTTGGACCCAGCCTTCTTCTACAGCAGGGTATTTACAAGAAGTGACTAGGTGTTGCTTTGAGGTTTCCCAGATCAAACCAAGAACATGCGCCTGATAGCACCACCTCTTTTGCTGGCTGTTAATGCAAGGCTTTTTTGTCACACACTGACTACCATTTTCACAGGACCTGCAGTCGGAATGGGCGGTAGCACTGGCAGGCTTGGCAGCGGAACCGGGGCTTTTTAGTTTTCTTCTTTGGCCATTACCCAGTTGCAACATAAGAATTAATATTACATGCAGATGTGGCACCATGAGGCAGTTACACTTCCACATGGATTATATACACTGAATTTGAAAAATTGATGGAGTAAAGACTTTTTTTTTTTTAACTTAAAAAAAGTTCATTTTCTCCTGATACAATCTGCATGTAATTATAAATGTTGCCGACATAATAAGGATAGAACTAACGAGACAGATGTTAAGAATAATAAGGACTAAAGACATAACTTGAAAAGCTACATGAACAGTATCACAAAGTGAAAATTGTACAGATTAAAGAGGCGTTAACTGTTTATTGACACTGTTGACCTCAAGGTTGGCAAACTTTTATATCTAAGAAGAGTCCATTTCTTAAGGGAAGAGTAGTTTATTTTCCCTTAGGCTTGATTTCCTCATTTTCAGTTGTCTTATGGGCTTCCGGGTTGGCTGGTTGGCAACATGACACGAGTGGAACAATACACGCCTTCCAGTTCAGGCTCCGAAACACTGATCCTTGCCATGAGCTCTACACAACCTTTATTGAGTAATAGCTTTGTCCTCATGGTGGATCCTTTCTTTGGACATCAGGTTTGTCCGATATGGCTGGTCCACACAGTTTTATAGACATTTTACACCAAATTATATTCCTTTAAGTTCAACTGTAAAATTGTGTCCTTAACTGCAGCAAACACAAACCTGATGTTTCCAGAACTTAAAATTAATAAAAAAAAAAAAAAAAAAAAAAACTTAAGATCAATAAAATATAGTTAAAACGCAGAAGTATTAAATAATCACAAACTTCTCAAAAAGAAAAGTAAAATTTTACGATAAAGCCAAAGGTCTAGCATTTGGTTTTGGGTAAAAATTCTGCTTTTGTTATTAATTCAGAGAAACAAACACTTATTATATAAATAAATTACAAAATCTAAAAAAGAAAAGGAAAAAAATTACAGAGATAATCCTTATCAATTAAATAATGATATTAATGTTCAAGATCTATCCTTTTACTAACTAATTATAAATGAACAAAATATCTTTATATTTTATTTTTATTAATGGTCTGCATAAGCGAGGGGGAAGGGGAAGTGGAAACTAGTTAACACTCAAATGATCAAACTGAAATACAAGTTAAAATCCATCAAGATTACACCTTTCTGGGATGGAATGAGCATACTATTGAAAATCTCATGAATACTTCTTTAAAAAACGATAAACATATGTTTTGAAATATCAATATTTTGTATGAATAAATTGATAAAGAGATTGTGATAAAATAATAATAAATTATTTTCTAATCAATTGTTGGATGAAGATTTCTAAACTTTTTATCGGCCAAGTTTAATAAGGCTTTGTCGGTTATGTCTATTGACATTTTACATGAGACTTTTTCTCGTTTCTAAGAATTTAAATTGGAACTTCCATTATCAGACTGAAAGTTTCTTTTTGCAAAATATCTCACTAATTCTACGAGGGCAAGTCAAAGAGTAACCTTATTTTTTATTGACAAAATATACACACAAACAAACAAAAACACTATCATCGCTTTTTAATATAGTCCCCATTACATTCAATACAGGTGCACCAGCACTTTAGCAGAATCTGGATTCCGCGAGAAAAAAATCTTTTGGTTGACTGTGAAGCCAAGTATGTACCGCCTCTTTCATCTAGTCATACGTGCAAAACTTCATGTCACCAAGTGCTTCCTTGAAAGGTCCAAACACAAGGTAATTACTCGGTGCAAGGTCTGGCGAATATGGAGGATGTGGAAGACACTGGAAATGGAGATCTGTTAGTTTTCTACCATCGCACGAGCTATATTACACTGAGCATTATCCTACTGCATCAGCACACCAGAATGGAGCAAACAGTGATGTTTTGACTTGATTGTGGGTTTCAAATGGCTCTGAAGCAGATCACAATACGATTCACTGTTCACAATAAATCCCTTGATCATGTAATGTTCCAGGATTGGACCTTTACAGTCCCAGAAGAGCGTGAGCATCACTTTGCCTGCCGACGGAGTTGTGCAGAATGTTTTTGGTTTCAGCGATGATGAATGTCACCACTCTTTGCTTGCTCGCTTAGTCTCTGGCTGGTAATATTAGACCCAGCATTCGTCACCAATGACGATACATCGTAAAAACCATCCCCATCAACTTCATAACTTCGCAATAGCGTTTTCGCAATAGCATCCACACGAAGTTCTTTGATTTTGGGGGCAAGTTGTCTTGGTACCAACCTAGAAGAGACTTTGCTGTACTTTAGCATATTGTGAATGATGTGGTATGTCAAGCCATCACTAATGAACACTTTCAGCCATCTTGTTGATTGTTATCAGTGGGTTTTCCCATATCAATCGCTTCCCTGCAGCGATAATGTCAGCCATAATCGCAGTGTGACGCCGGCCGGAATTAGCTGCATCAGTCATACTTGATACCCCACTTTTAAACTTTCCTGTGTCGTTCGTAAACTTGCTGGAGCAACAAACAACTATCCCCGTACTGTCTTTGCATCCTGTTTGAATGTCTGCCAGTTTTTCACCCTTACTGCCAAAATCCAAATAACTGCATGCTGCTCGTCTATGGAGCATCCTTCTAACTGTGCAGGCTTTGACTTGCTTATGTCACAGTCAGCACATAGGTCAAAGTATATGTGCCAGCAGGTTCCTCAAGTTGCAAGACATCACCTATCTGTATGAGAATCGTCTACCAAGAGATTTTAAATTTTTATGGCCATATTAAGGTTACTTTTTGACTCACCCTCGTATTTCTGCTTGTTTTCAAAATATGGCAAAATATGTCAACCATATAGTTTGTTCTGTAAACCAAATCTCATTTGCATTACTGTGATTAACAGTGTCCACTCCATAATATTTTTTTTTGTCTGAAAGCTAATTCAGTAAAAATATCCAGATCCCTGATGTAATAATTAGGCAACCTATTTCCTAACTATCTTTAAAAAGAAAGTCATATATTTATTTCAACCAAATACACTGAATCCAATAATTTGCACAGTGTATTAGGACTGTATTAAATACTTCAATATTATCCACGAGTATCCTGAATTCTCAGTTAACTCTTATTTTAGGAAATGCAAAACCAACCATTGCCGTGTTTTAAAAGGAGCTCGCAGTACACCAAGAAGCGTACAGCTCATCATTTTTCTCCATTGACAATTCCTAACGGATGGGGTGTCTGTTCAATGTTGTTGAAAAAAAGGACTCGATAGTTAATGAGCCTCAAAACATCCATTAATGAAAGTGTTAACTTTTATGTTCTGTTTTAATTAGTGCTTTAGTGGTTGCAATTAAATAATTTTATCAGCATGTAAAAATCAGGACTCAAATTGAAAAGGAAGATGTTTGATGAAGTCTTAATTTCCAAGAAATCCAGCAACATAAGCAATATCTATAAACAGAACGATGTCACCTCAGAACCACAAACATGCTCAAACAGGTATGGCCGTTGATGAAATGGTGGCATAATAAGCTACAATTTGCTGAAGCAAATATAAACATCTTTACTGATATGTTTTTATTGAATCATCTATGTGGGAGAAGCACATAATCCAGCTATAAAGTTGACACTCAGTGGTACCCTTCCACAGTTTATACCCTGTTCACTTTACTATTGGTTTCATTGTATTTGCAGCCTATCTGTCATTTTCCTTACTTCGATTTAATACAGAAGCAGTGATTTTGTTTTGTTTATCTTGCTTGAACAGCATTGCAAGTGACTGTTCATTTCCTTCTTACTTACGGACAACATATGCTTTCAATGATTTCTTACAATGAAAACACCCTTTCTTACTTCTTAATAAGGGTGAAGTTTGGTTTGAAGTTGCCTTTTAATTGACCAATGTTTTGAATTTGTGCGTATGCTCCATGAGAACAGGTCCTCAAAACATTTCTCTCCAATTTTTATGTAGCTTCATTTGATTATTGTACATTGCTCCATATCAAATTTCTACCCATAATGCCTCATTTATTAAGGCATATAGGTTCGATTTATTTTTAGTGCACACACACAACTACAACTTTCACAGTGCGAACAGGAATAAAAAACTATATTTAATAACTACTCTTTGTATATTTAATAATCACTGATAAATGATTATTGTATCTTCCTTCCTTCTCCATAGTAACAATAGTTTTTGTGATGTTGTAAGTTGTCTTAGCAAAGAAACAAATAATTCCAATAGAAGCTGGAAGGAGAAGAGCTAATATTCTGGTATCAGAAAAAGTAGTCATTTTCTATTTGATTGAGCCATATTAAAATACAAATAATATGCATTTGAAAGATATAGGGGATTGCAATCATTAGCTGATGAAAGATACTATATTGAATCTGAAAGCTTACTTGAACTAATTTGAATACCGGGCGATTCGTAAAGTACTGGGTGGACACTGCCCCATATCTTTTAAACTACTACTCATAAAAATCTGAAACTTTTTATATAAAATCGTCAAACATATAAGAGTTATATTTTCATGTTATTATTTATTCATTATTATTGAAATTTATTTTATTTGCGTTCAAACACCCCCAATATATCGTATATTTAAATAACTGTTGTGATGTTGTTTAAACTCTAAAAGTCTGGATCCAATATTCAAATGGTACAGAAACCTAATTAGGAAAATTTAATTTAAACACTTTTGTCATTAATTCCTTTGTTTAATTTAAAAAAAAAAAAAAGCTGTATTTTTTTGAAAATGCATTCTGACAAATGACTTTTTTGGGAGACAGTCGAATAATTTTTTTGGATAATAATTTCAATATATTGGGGGTGTTTGAACATAAGTAAAATGAAATTTCAATAATAATGAATAAATAATAACATGAAAATACAACTCTTATATGTTTGACGATTTTATATAAAAAAAGTTTCAGATTTTTATGAGTTTCCGGTATATTGTTAATTAATCTATTTGGGAAAATTTTTAAGGAATTTATTGTACTGAAAAAGTAAAGCCTGTAGAAGTGGAGGTTTAAGGAAATTAAAACTAATTATTGGTAATCAATGATAATAGCCCGTGGATGTACTTCCGTATCTGAAAAATGGAAATTTCAATATGAATGTGAAATTTAAGTACTACAAAAATACTGGTGCCAGTGATGATCATTCTTAGTCAATCAGTTTCCACTGTATCATGAATTACAAGACATAGGGGAAATAACTAATATTTTCTGGGAATAAAATTAGATTTACTAGGTATCTCATAAAACTACATCCTCAAGAATCAATTTATGCATTATATTCTTTTTATAAGAACTTCCAAGAAAAACTTATATTGGAGGAAAGTAGAAATCCTAACTTTTTTCTTCCCTCATAAAACATGGGAAAATTCTGATGTACCATATCAAAAACTTTGTGATATACCGATTTAATATTATTGATCCGTTATTAGTTATTTAAGATAATAAAAAGAAGAAGAAAAAAAAGTAAAGAAATAGCAGTTTTAAGATGTGCGCTTAAATTACGGAGTAATCAAAATAAATACATGACGATTTTTCATTGGAAAGTGTCTTATAAAATTCAAAATAATGTTTCTTCAATAATCACTTAAAAATCTACAAAGCAGTTCTAATTTAGCTGTTCAATGGATTATTTATTTGTTAAAAGCTTTGGGAAATAAAGACGTTTTCTAACTGAAGATATACCCTTCCTAAGCCAAGTTATACTCTTTTAAATTATTCTGAAGAATTGTATCTTTAACAGCACAGAACACCAAACGAATATTTTCTGTGTCTGTAGAAGGAAAAAGATTATATTAAAACATGCAAATTCTATACTGTTAAGTGAACAAAAGAAAGGATTATTAAGATGCCAGTGATATTATGACATTTTGAATTTGACAATTAGTACATATTCATAAAAGGAAAATCAAGGAAAAATTGTCAAGTCCTTTTTTTTACAATAGTATAAATACTAATATTTCAGAAATATGATTCCATAAATATTTTATAGAAAATATAAGATATTAAGCTAACTGTGATAAAAATTAAAAAAATGTAAAACAATCAATAATTATTTAATAATTTGAGTATTATGTATTACTGAAAACTTTTGACTAAAATTCTTGATTAAAAATTATTTGAAAAGGCATTTTTTTATTCTTTATAACTTGTACTTTACAAATTTATCATTTAAATATCAATGACAGCTTGATATCCTTATAAATAACTTTTTCATATATTGCACACATGATTTCCTGACCACCACAAACATAGGAAATATCATTTTCAAAGGTAAACAAAATTTCTAGTACCAACCTGTGGCTCACTGTACAGAAAAAATTAACTTCGTGCATTATCTTCTTCCAACAAGAGAAAAATAAAAATCATGCACCCATTTTGTAATGTAGTAAGTAATTAATTGTTGACTCTTTATTAACAGAAGTTAATTACTTAACTGGAAGTTTAACAGCAACGAAGTAGGTGACACACCATAAAAATCAATTTCCCAAACCCATGGGATTCCATTATATTTCCAGAAAGGAAAATTGCAGGGTAAGAAACTTGCACTTTTTGAACCCATACTACATATAGTAATATTAAATAAAATTAATAAATAACATTGTGCTTTTTTTATTGTTGTTGTTTTGCTTTTTAAAGCAAGAAGGGTGCTCAAAAATGGAGTTTTTCTCTTGGATTACTGATTACAAAGGAAGAAGAAACAAAAGCGGCTTAATTTGAGTGAGTCAGCAGACAGCATAGAAATATGATTACTTTAAATTAAAATCATACCTGTGGCACATGTAAAATGTGAATAAATGATTTTTTCACTGTCTGGATTAAGGTCCACGAACATTTTAAGAATGAATTCCCTTGATGCTATTGCGTCTTTCTTGGGACCTGAGGGTGAAAAAGGATGAAATTGGGGAAGGAGGATTAACTAAATACTAATTTGAGTAGTTGCAAATTTATACAATATTTATTCCTCCCACCAATGCACTTAAAAAGTTTCATTATAAAAGTCCATAATTCATTTTCAAGCTTCATCACAGAATTCTATATGAATTTTTTTAAATACTTTTTTATAAACACGTCAAGGGTAAATTTTTTAACAAGACACTTCTCTTGACTAAATTTTATCCCAATTTATTTCATTCTTCAAACTTATGATTTAGAAAGAAAAAGGTGAAATATTTTAAAAGGAATTAAAAAAAAAAAAAAAAGGATGGAGGTGGAGTTAGGGAACTAAATGAAGAAAATTCTTTACAAATCTTTTCTCAAAAAGCTTAAAACTATAAAATAACAGAAAAAGGAACCTATTTGGAATCGTTTGATAAAATGCAGGAAAAAAACAATCTTAGAACTAAAAAAAAAAATTACAAATATTATGGAAAAATAATGAGCCATATAAATTTGCAATTGGAATTTCCAAGGATAAGGTGTCGTATTGGATTCAAAAAAGAAAAATAAACAAAAACTGCCATTGTGTTCATCACTGGAATATTTTTAAATTGTTTGTGGTGGTACAAAATTTTAAAAAAATGATGTTTTCTAAAACTAAACACTGTAAATCTGAGTAACAAAAAGGGCTTGGATGTGTGGAAAATTTCTACTGCATATTTGTATATATTTAAACTATTTTAAGAAAATATTTGACTAATTAAACAAGACTACATATTAAATGGTTTCTTTAA
>JAFIDM010012231.1:153063217-153085851 GCA_023159025.1 Thereuonema tuberculata
ACACAATTAAAAATAACAAAATATAAAAAGATTCAAAAACAAATGTCAAAAGTAACTAATTAATGATTGTATGTTTGGTCATAGTACAGTTGTTAATAACCATAATATTAAGATCTTCAAAATGAATAATTCAGATCATAATACTAGATGACTTTGTAATCCCTTTCTTGGATAAAGATCTAGCTATTTAGAGATTGTAAATGACATTTTGTCAGGGGAAAAATAAGATTTAGCATTTTCTTCTTATTAGAGTTTAAGATCCAGCTTTTATTTCCTTTAGCAGTTGAAAAATGTATTGGTTTCTTCAAAGATTAACACTGAACTGCAGATTTCTTTTTAAACAAATTTAATGTCAAACCGAATTCCTTCTCCACCAATTTTCCAATTCGGTCTCTTTGATTAGTCAACAACGATATACTAATTTTTAATTCTAACTTCTTAATTTCTTATTTAAAAAAATAAAAAGATGAAGGCCTTAGTTGAATTTGATAAAAAAAAATAAAATCACTTATGGGGACTTCAAATATTTTGAAACTTAAATAGTTTCACAATTTTTATTTCATAATTTTAAAGGTTTTTATTACTGATACAACAAAAAAACAAAACAAAAAAAAACAAATATATGAATTGAAATAGTTTAGCCAATTCTATGTTTGCTTACAATCCTTTAATTTACAATTAAGTTATCTGCTTTATTGTTAATTATATTTAAACATATCCATGGGCCTGGCAGCCAAGTGGTAAAGTGCTTGACTGCAGCCTAGAGGAGCCAGGTTCAATCCACAACCTGGCAGAGGTCAGGAATTTTTCTACACTAAACTTTCCTCCAGTCGAGAACTAGGGTTACCCAGCCCTCTCTAAAATGGGTATTGGGTTCCTCCCCAGGGATTGAAAGACAGACAGGCGTCGAGTTAACCACCTGACCTCAACTTAATCCTGCTGCTCGCAAAACACATGGAGTCTTACCTCCAGCGACCCCAAAGGAGTAAGTAGCTCTATAGTGGAAATACTTTATTTTTTTTTTAAACCTTTCTTCAAAGTAAATTCAAAACAGAAAATATGTTAATAAAGTAGTAGGTCAATCATTCCACCTAAAATCTTATCAAAATTTTGAAACTTATACCAATATATTACAATTCTACAACATCTATGTACTAGTAGTTTCCTTTTCTTCCTATTCAAAAGAATAGGTTTTTATTTCAGAATCTGAAATCACATTTTAAATAACTTAAAATTGCTGGACACAATCTTGATCATACAGGGTGTATCAGTTGGACCAGGTAACTCGGTAAATTCTTCCTGGAAGCCTTTTCGAGAGCAGTTTATAAGTTTTCACAACAGTATCCTAACACAAGATGGGTACCAGAATGCTTCACTTGTGTACAACACTGGGCATGCACCTGACATGAGTACGAACACGTCATGAACGCAATTCAGTGAGACTGTGCGTAATTCACAATGGCAGGCAAGCAAAGTGGTGTGTTCCGATTGAAGTTAAAGCAAAGTGTCTGCCATTATGTTTATTTATGATTTGAAGAGCAAATTCTCTGTAGTACATCTGATGTTTATTTGATGAGGAATAGTTTTTCTCTAAACTTGAAACAATGACTCTGTTGCAACAAAACATGCTGTGAAAGGGTCATTGATAGGTCCTTACAATGTTGTTACTATTTGCAAAATTGACCAGGCCATTTGATTGTTGCTACTGTATTCAAAATTGACCTGCCACAACTGATACACCCTCTATAATTGTGATTTGAGGACACAATGGCCCAGTGGATGAGCTGGGTTCATTCACAAGTCGAGGTCGAGGATTTTTTGTTATAGTATTTCTCCTCCAGGCAGGTCCCATGATTCACCAAATCCTCTAAAATGGGTACCAGGCTCTTTTCCGGGAGCTAGTCGTGTTGACTGTCCAACCTCAACTTAGTCCCTTTACCCATGGAATGTCAAAAGTCTTTTACCTGCCATAACCCCAATAGCGACTTAGGCCTATAGTGGACGACACTATAATTGTGTTCTAGTTAGAACATCTTGAAATAAAATAACTATGCTAGTAATTTTAGCATTATTTATACATGATATAAAATCATTAATAAATTCATTAAACAAATAGGTCTATTTTATGTCCATCAAACCCAAATCTGAAAATATTGATCACTTACAGTTGTCCAATTTTTTTTTTATTATTATTTTCATTTTAATGCTGCATGAACGGATCACATGAAGTTTGAGATTTTACAAGCAATTACTTCAAAGAAAAATTAAGAAATCTGCAAGCTCCTTGCAAAAATTTTTAAAATAGGCATTTTATCTTTTCTTACATGAATCCTATTTTTTATCAACTTAAATTACAATTTTTTTTTCTTTGCTCTTAAATTTTGAAGATTTTTTTTTTCCCCAAAAGTCAATGTATTGAAAGCAAAATATTAAAATTAAAAAAATTATAATTAGTTTCAAATATATTCATAAGTATTTCTGCTGCTGAAAATTGGAAATATATAAAAATGTCACCACTTTTCAAACATCCATTTTCATAAAGTTAGCAAAAATTAAATCTAATCATTTATATTTTTTTTTTTTCCGATGATAGAAAATTAGTAGATAAATAACCAAACAAATTACTGTTTTTGCATTCAACAGTTCTAATAATGAGTTAAGAGAAAAAGATTACTCTTCCACTAGGGAAAACTAAATTGAAAACATTATAAAGTTCCTTATCAAAAATTCATGTTTGTGAAGCTATATTCAATTTAAATGTGCAGAAAAATAAACACAACGATAGAGATTAGTTCTTTTGCAAGTATACAGAAGAAAAAGCTGCCAGAATTGAAATATGACAAGCCAAAGCTGATGCACAATCTCCCATTCAAGTTAGTTGAATTATCTTCAACATTATTCTAAACAGAAAGTATTTTTCAAATTATCTTGAAGAGCCTCAAAGTGACCATGTTGAAATACTGAGTGTAACCATCTGGAGTAATGATTCCTCAGCCACTCCCAATTTTAAGTTACCAGTATTGAAAGCACTTGTAAGAATATGAATAAAATTGGAAGTCTGTAAAAAATCCATTTCCACAGGAAAGTCTGCTTTTCGTAACAGTCTGCTATGCTAACATGGGTTCTGAAGAATACATTTATCCATCAACTATCTTAACTGTCAGTCTATTTCATATTTAAGAAAATACATTCATTAAAGGAAAAGTTAGTAATTTTATCTAATCCTTAAATTATTCTGACTAACAAATTCAGGAACTCCTTTCCTTTCTGAAAGAATGTGTGTGCATGTTTAGTAATCAAAATATAATCCTCAGACAAAATGAATATTTTCCAATAACTGCAACATTGGAAATTACAACAAAAGTTTACTAATACTGTAAAAGGATGAATGCCAACTAATCATCAGTAATAACCTCAAATTCAAAAATAGTAACAATAAATAAAATACTTACAGAATTGTGAGGATTCTTATACATAATTTTCAGCATGTCCATAGCCTTTATCATACTTTGCATGGCCATGAAAATATTTTGGTATACTAATTTTATGAAGCCCTTTTTATCCTCATCTGAGTAACCGGATCCATGAATAATTCTCATCTGTTTAATGAAAGTACTTTTTCCTGACTCTCCAGTTCCTTTGAATAAAAATAATAAAATGATATTAACAATACAAATCTTAAAAATATGAATATTTTAATTGTAAAATTAGTTTCTATACTTGATTTCATTTACATGATTTATCATAAATCATGAAAAAAATATGAATTTTCAATATTAGAAGAATTTAAAAGCTAATCTATGTTCTTTTAAATGAAATACTGAATGTGAAAAATCAACATAATTAAATTCAAATACAATGCAACAAGAACTGTAATATAGGTAAGGTTAACAGGCAATAACCTTTAGGCATTCATCATCATTACTTTGCATGCTTTACCTTGTTCCCTCCCTTTTTAAACTTTTAATGCTTTTAATGACTACATTTCAAAGAATGGGTGGTTGAACATCCGAAACATTAATTTCATTCTTCTAAATTAATAACTGTCTGACATATAATTTTTGAAACTCACTAAAATCCTAGCTTGCTTACATTATCAAAATAAAAAATAATAAAAAAAATCTTTTCTTTTGCTGGTAAAATAATAGATAACAATAATTTACGTATGAGGTCATTTTGCCTTAACTTTCCAAGTTATCACAATTTTTGTTAATTCGAAATACTTTGCATTTACTCACATTTCACTGAGCATTTGATTTACAATTTCATTTCAAATCAAATGAAGAGGTATATCAATAACAATTTCAGCCAATGATAAAAAATAGAATAGTGCAATTTGGACATCAGCATTTGAACACTACAAAGATTCACTGAAGAAAAAGTGTAATTGGATTATTTCTCTTCATCGTATTGAAAACGAGTCTCCTTCTCAACACAATATGGGAAAACAACCCAATTACATTTTTGCCTCAAGTGAACTAGCTCACAGTAATGATCATCAAACTCTCACTACTAAGATATCTGTTTACTTTTCATAGTGGTTCCTATGTTAAATGAATTAATGCTATGCTTGGATATATCCTCAAAAAACTGTTTAAATACATAGAAATATTTTCTTACTGTGATAGTGTGTAAAGAAATCCATAACGCAATATGATTTAATTTTTATTTTTAAAAAAAATTTTTAAAAAAAAAAAAAAAAAAAAAAAAAAAACCACTCTTAGCAGTTTTATTTTAAATTAAAATATTGGATTTTAATATAAAATACACTGGAAAAAGAAAAGCTCTCAAAAGATTGACCAGAATAATGGAACTCTTGATCTCATTCATTAATTAAAAAATAATAATCTTAGGTTGGGCAGGCTTAAAAAATCATTTTGAAAAAGCACAAAAAAATATTCCTAGCATTTGTTTTTTCTCCATCCCATCCCAATATTACAAATTTTATTCCTCCCAATTTTTTTTTAAAAATTCAACACCCCACCTCCTGCCCAACAAAATTCAAATACTCTACAAGTTATTACGTAAGTACCATTGTAATGAAAAATTAACTTTTTCTTAATAAATGTTTAAAGTTTTGAGATTTCAATTTTTAATTAAATTTGAATTTATAACTGATATCCCCCCCCCACTCACACACACATCAGAGTCATTCCCCATCAAATCACCTGATGAGTTCACCCCACCATCACAGATTTTTATGAAAATTTATTTGCATGTAAAAGGTCATAAGATAACATTCTGCAAAACATGGGATTTTTTTGTTAAATATTTGCTGATATGAATTTTTTGGGTGCCACGCCCCTTTTTTGACATATTTTCTTGAATATCTCATCTCCTAATCAATCAAATGGAACCAAATTTATTTTAACCATGTATTTTTTTAAGCTGAATCCAAAAATTCCAATGAAATTAGTCTAGGATTAATAGTTTTGTAGTAATTGAAAGCATATAAGCATTTAGGAAAAATGCCCATGTGGGACAACATTTAAAAACGTGAGATTTTAACCCAAGTCTAAAAAAAGTCTAAAGTAACTGATAAAAAAAATCAAAATGGTGTTTTGCGCCTGAGCTTGGAAAAAAAACACGCAAAGTTGGTATTCTTTTCGAATCGCGTAAAGAAATATCCAACAATTATTACTTTGTCAATGCATATTTATCTAGTAATTTTTTTTTATCAGTTACTTTAGACCTTTTTTAGACTTGGGTTAAAATCTCACATTTTTAAATGTTGTCCCACATGGCCATTTAAATTTTTTCCTAAATGCTTACATGCTGTCTATTACTACAAAACTATTAGTCCTAGACTAATTTTGTTGGAATTTTTGCATTCAGCTTAAAAAAATACATGGGGAAAATAAATTTGGTTCCATTTGATTGATTAGGAGATGAGGTATTCAAGAAAATATGTCAAAAAAGAGGCGTGGCACCAAAAAAAAAATAAAATAATAATAATAATAAATAAATTGATTAGGAGATGAGATATTCAAGAAAATATGTCAAAAAAGAGGCGTGGCACCAAAAAAATAAAAAGAACTTCAAAAATTCATATCTCGGCAAATATTTAACAAAAAAATCCCCTATTTTGCAGAATGTATTATCTTACGACCTTTTACATGCAAATAAATTTTCATAAAAATATCTGTGATGGCGTGGTGAACTCATCAGGTGATCTGACGTGGAATGACCCACCAGTAGTTAAAAAATAATAAAGAAACTAACTGAAAGTTGCTTAAATAAATAAAAAAAAAAAATGATGCCTTAGTCTATTATTTTCACTACGAGAATCCTTTAAGATTCTTTATTAAATTTATAATAAAAACTGTAAAAATCAGGATTAATGATTTTCTAAATTGCCTCATAATTTTAAATTGCAAAATTCTGTGTAGATTTTCGAAAATATTAAAAATTTCTTTAGAAATTATTATTATTATTAAAACTAATTATAAATAAAAAAGCATTAAAAAAAATCAAGACTACAATGATTTAACTTCATTTTTCATCCACAGCAGTATCTAAAATATGATGAAAGTTATAGAAGACTCTAATCTTATATTATAAAAGCGTTATTCTGTCTGTCATAAGACTTTACGTTTTTCCAATGTTGTGACCAAACTATAAGAGATAGATTGGTCATGTAAATGGATAAAATGTAGATCTTTTTAAGACAAACAAAATGCTACAAAAATCTTTCGTAAAAAGTTTTTGGTTTCCAAGATGGCGCCTTTTAAAGGGTCAAATTTTGACTTTTTCTTAATTTAAACGAAAAGTATAAAAGATGGAAGAGAACATTATATTGAGAAAATGTTGGTATTTGAAAGTTCTATCGAACGATGTATCACTTATTCACAAACGCTTCAGCGTTTGGAAGATACATGCAAAATTGTGAATTTTCGGTGTGTGACGCCGACCCGCAATACATCAGAGTTATTCGGAGAAGCCACAACGGGCTGGGAAGTTATATATTCTCCGACGATCGCAACATTAATTTGCTAAATAAATAAAGTTTGTTTTTTGAATGCTATATATGCAAAGGTTCCGGAGCGAAGCAATGGTACCCGGCTATTATTATTATTACATATTATAAAAACGTTATTCTGTCCGTCATTCTGTAAGCAAAATGTTAAATTACAAATTACTAAAATATTACTAAAATAGAGAATCTATTCATAAAAAATGAAAATATATTAAACAATTGTCCAACTATATTGATTGGCTACGTAAATAGATATTTTCAAAATGAATAAAAACAATGCAGTACAGAAATCCGTAAAACTTTTGTGCAATAATGGTTTCAAAAATCGTCTTTACGGAACAACAAGAAACAACTGTACAATTCATGGAAATACGAAAACAAATATAGATGATATTTTCATAAATAAACATGATATCAAAACACCAGGAATAATATGTAAAGAACGAATCGGATAAGAGTTAATCAATGATGTTAACAAAACAAAATTCATGAAAATCTAAATATATAAAAAGAAAAGTCCTGACTCACTCACTCACTGACTCATCAACGCCCACCCCAAACCCTTGGATCTAAAGCTGAAATTTTGCACAGAGGTTTCCTTTATGATGTAGACAAGGAATAAGGCCGGATTTTTCGAAATTCTTACGGCATAGGGAATAATCTGGCAAACTGAAGATGAAGTGTATGGCGCCAACCCGCAATACACCTGAGTTAAGTGGAGAAGGCCACAACGGGCTGGGAAGTCATATATTCTCCTATCTCAATATTAATTTGTTAAATAAATAAAGTTGTTTTTTTTTTAATGCTATAGATGCAAGGGTTCCGGAGCGAAGCGACGGTACCCGGCTAGTAATAATAATAGAAGGAAAAAAAGCACAGGAAAAGGTTAGCTCCATCTTAAGTACTGCAAAATATATTAATAACTTTAAGCAATTCAACAAAATATATGATGGTATAGCTTTAATAATGCTTTGTGTAATTTACTTTGAAAAAAAAAAAAAAAATGTATAGGGTGATCCAAGTCCTTGAATTCTGATATCAAAACTTTTTTTACAAGCTTAATACATATACAGATTATTCTAAATACTTGTGCAGTAAAACTCAAAAGTTATGTCTAAGTCAGAAAATCTTTACAGAAGTTGCTGGAATTGTCCATTATTTTGCTGGATGAACAAATTCACCCATTGACACATTTTGGTGGATACTCCTTTCAATATGTTGGCTGGGATGTCACTCAAGGTTATGATGATGTTGTTCTGCAGTTCCTGCAGGGTCCTAGAGTTATTATACAGTGTCCTTCAGATAGCCCTATAAATAAAATCTGGAGGAGTCAAGTCCAGTGAGTGAGGTGGCACCAGGATTTTCAAGATCAAGCGATCCTGAAAGAACTCAGAGCATTTCCAATGTCTTATTTGATGTGTGACACATCGCACTACCTTGTTGGAACCAACAATAATGTTCTTCTTTTTCAATGATCACTACACATTGATGAATGATGTCTGAACACATAGCAGTAGTAGTTGTATCAAAAAACATTGTCCCCACAATTTGTCATCTAGACATGCCACACCACACTCCACTTTCTGAGAGAGAAGTGGGATTTCACACAATGCATGTGGATTTTCCACAGGCTAAATGTGAGTGTTCTGACTATTGAGACATAACTGAAGATCTGTTAAGCTGGTTAGCCACATTGTTGCATATGAATCTGTTTAAATTATTGTCAGTGGGCAATGTGCTTGTACTACTCGAACTCTGCTAGCTGGCAGACTACATAAAGTGCTCCTACCTCCTATGACAACCACCAACGTGATTTCTATGGAGAGCAATGCAGAGTTCGTTGAACTTCCTCCAGAAATGAAGGCATAACTATAGTAGCCTCACAAAAAAAAAAAAGAATAACTTCTAAATATGGAAAAATCTGATCACTTACGTTGATCCTAATACTCTTTGTTGCAGAGTAATGTGGCAGCATGGAAATGAGTAAATTTTACATTGAAAGGTCTGACATTGTAACCCATTCACTCAGATAATTTAAGGCAAATTAGACAACACTGGGGAAAGGAAGACGATAGATTTTCTCTATGAGACTTGAATAAATGCTAACACAGACAAAAGAATAACTTGGCACAGTGTCGAATGTGGTGGCCAGCTGCCATAGGGGAAGTAGGAACTGACGCCTTGCTGTTGTTTCATTCTCATTTGGAATAACAAAATTTAAAAATAAAAAAATTGAATAATAATATCATTAAAAACATAGATTTAAGATGAAAAGATTAAAAAAACAAAGCAAACCGAATATCTTGTTATTTTCTACTTTAATTTGTAGAATGTGGAAAGTAGTTAACACATTGTGGACGGATCACGAGTTTACTCGTGTTTCGCGCGCCATCTGTTACGGATGGATTAGGAGACAACTCGTGTTTTTTATACGCTGCCTTTAACCCTTTTACTACCAGCCCATTGTGGGCAGGATGTACGAAGATTGCCAAGGCTCTTTTCAGGAAGTTTTGCAATCGGACCAATAAACACAACATTTTTCAGATAGCCCCACAGCCAGAAGTCTCAAGGATTAAGATCTTGACGGCCAGGCTGCTATTTATAACAAATGCAATGTTGTTATAAACAACATGACACGTCTTGTATTTTGCATATTATGACGCTTAAAGCTCCATCTATTTCTAACATTTGAAACTATTTTTTTTTCTTATGCCATTCCATTTCCCCTTTCTTCGAATATATTCAGTTTAAATTTGAGGTCATTCTGAGCAGTGGTTCTTTTTTTACAGTATGTTGAAAGTTGAACTTCAATTATAATCACCCTGTATACAAATTAAGACCATTGGCATTCGCACTTGTACTAAAAGATTATAAATAGAAGTGGATTGATAATAATAATAATAATAACTGCATGTATTACAACTGCAAGCTTTGATATAATGGAAATAAAACAAAATTAAATAGTAAGTCAGCGATTAATAAAGTTTTAACATTTTTAATACTTTTCAGTGTTTCAGAATTATATTTTTCCTGATTACTTTGACTGAATAATTTATATTTTATATAGTTTTCCAACGTTAGACCAAAATTATTATTCAATTTATTGATTTGAAAGATTTTTAACCAATTTTTTCTAGTTATTTTTTCAGTATTTTGATTATTTTATTCCCTATTGACATTATAAATGTTATTCATAATTCTTTTAAATTTTTTCCTAATCTTATTTTTTTTTTTTTCCAAAATTTTTCTTTTGCAACCCTTAACCCTATTGTGAAATGTATTCTCCGTTTGAAGAGGCATGGCCAAGCGCCTTCTAGGAATGGACGAACAATATATATATCGGGGAAACCATCTTAGTAAGCAGCAGAAATAAAGCACATGCCGATAAATGAGATAGGAGCCCTTGAATAGACCACATATCACAAGTATAAAAAGGCAAAAATGATCGTCCCATGGCAGTTTTCGCACAACCAACGAGGGCCGATATACTGTCCCGCTGGCAGTAAAAGGGTTAAAAAATTAAAAATTCAAGTATAAAATCAAAAAAAATAATTTTTTATGCATGCATTGCAAATTAGTATTTTATAATGTGACGTAAGGGTTTATATTAAAACACTAACTTTTTATATTTATTTTAAACTTTCAATGAAATGTAAGATCATTTATAGTTGACTATAAATACCCGGCCACTGTGATAAGTCGAAAAAAAAATAAATAAATCCGGTCTCTCAGGTGTTAAGATGCAATACATATTGTTAAGAATTCCTGAAAGTCATAATTGATCACCAATTAGCTTTGCCCCTAGTTCATCTTTTCTTGCAATTGTTCGTACGGTTGGCTACTACTAGGCCTATTCTGAACACTATCCTATTGCAAAAACATTTCAAAATATCAAACTGTTTTGATTGAGGAGCATTAGGAGACTTCTGTTGAAAGTACTGGATGCAATGTTTGTATGATTTTTATTTCAGGGTAATCCCTGAAGTCTATTGGATCCATTGACAAAATCTTATCTTAAGTCTTAAATGAGGAAAAAAAAGAAGCTTAAAATGCTTCAAGGCACCAAGTACGACACTTTGGATGACTTATCAATTCAATCCTATGAACTTTATTTTCAAAATGAAATTTCTTCATCTTCCAAAGTATTCAAGTAATAAATAAATGATGATTCTGATCAATCACACTTTAACCTTCACAACACTCCATTTTGGCTAACAATAGGCTTAGCATCTTGTAAACCCTTTCAGCTTTTTTCATACATGATTTATATTAATGAAACAGAGCCACAATAATAAAATAAAAATTCAAATTAACATTTCCATGATTTTTTTTATCTCCCAAAACTGCAATAATACAGAGGACAGAAGTGGTTTTCTTATATGTTGTTGCTTTTTTATCATGCTCTTATGAAAATTTTTTTTTTTTTGTTTAGTGCCTAATTTTCATTATAATTACTGTCAGTTGATAATAACAACAAGCCATAATTAAGCTCAAAACGAAAAGCCTAATGTATTCAATTTTTTGCTAATTAAACCTCTTACTTCAAATATCAAAATTTATCTTGGATTTAACCAAGTTGTGATAAAGTACTGGAAAAGTTAAAAATTAAAATGTAGATTAATGTTTACAAATGCCATGATGACTGCATATATTTTAATTTGTTAACTCTGGGTAATGTTAGTAATGAAGCATTTATTTGTAAAAGATAATCCCTTTAAAGAGTTATTCTGATCACTCAACAGTTTCATTGCAGTCTGTGTTAGCTGTCACAAATTGTAAACATCAAAATACAAAGTACTGTAGCCACACACATCTACACTGCTCAAGTGATAAAAAGCTTTTCATTGTTCGCTGATAAAAACTGGAAACAATATCAAAATATAGTCAATCTAATCATAAGGAGACAGATACTATAATGCTGTTACCAACAAATAAAATACTAAATTACTAGCAAAAATACCAGTGGTTTGCTCGGATATAAAAAAGTTGTCCTGATATAGATGACAAAGAAATTGTAATTGTGTGATCACTTGAAATTTTTCAAGTTGGTTAAAACGTAACATGGTAATTACAAATTAATGTTATAATCCTATTTTTGTAACTCAATAAGCCCTAGTATCAAATTAATATCGAGATCGGAGAATATAAGACTTCCCACCCTTTCTGTCCTTCTCCATACCCTTTATCACTTCAAACCTTCCCCAATTGGTAAAAAATCACATGATGATTACAAAGTAATTTTATATTATGATTCTGCAACCTGAAACCTGAAAAAAAAAGAATAAAAAAAAAAGAAAGAAAAGAAAATGCATTATTCATAAATAAGTTCAGTAAAAAACAGGAAAAAAAAAAAAATAAAAAAAACCAGCTTACTGCCAAGTAGATTTGAACCTAGTAATCATACCTTCAAAGGCCATCGTTTAACCACTGCGCCACATGAACACTTCCACTGAAGAGAGAGAATTAAGTTAATAAGCCAATACTTATTGTATTATACAGAAGTGTCAAGGGGATTAAATAATGGGAAGGAGAAGAGGTATCCAGGTTTCATTGTAACCTGTTTTTTTTCCCCAGGGTCAGAAAGAGCAATTCTGCAAACTTTGGTCCAGATTGGCCAAAGGGCTAACAGTGTATAGCAAACAAACAGACTTCCTCATATATATATACATATACATATATAATCAAACAGTGACTGAAAGATACTGTTGTCAATGAAATCACGCAAGGTTCATAGTTGGAAGAATGGCAGACAGCTTTTAGTCTGGAAACATTTCAATTTCAGCAAGATTCATAAAATTTTCATACTAGCTAAAGGCTCTTCATGGGAAATGTCCTCTGGAAAGTACTGTTGAGTCTTCAAGTTTCAAAAAACATTCCAGACTTTCTCTAATAAGCTATCAAATATAAATGATGTCACAGGTAGTCTTTAAACTACCTGTCAATTAACCAATCAAGCCCAAGCCTCCAAAAACAATGGAACTATTTAGCAAGAAAGGGTGTTGATTACAACAATTACCCCAAACCAAAATTCTTTATATTTAGATAAAAAACATTCTGCCTCCGGGAGTTATACAGACTGAATTACAACTGAGATTTGTCACTGAAACTTTGAAAATATTTGAACAAAGTTCCTAGTCATGTTCTGCAATCTGATATTAGTATTGTTTTAATTATTACTAGGATAAAGATTGTCAAAAAGTTGTTACATCTGTCAAAATTTCAAGTTATTCTATATAATAATTTCTTTTTAATACCCATTTCCTTTATTTCATCACAACTCATGGAGTTTCACTTCCTAGAGTTATAAAATTCTATAACCATTTCTGCTTAAATAAAGATCTGTCAATTGCAGTAATATGAAAATGACTAAACAAAATGAGAATGTTTGAGTCTAAAACAAGTGAATACAATTTTGTGCTACAGCATAAATTTAAGGGAAAAAACTTATAATAATAAAACAATTTAAAAATAATTATAAAAAAAGTACATTAACACAAGTACAAAAAAGTTAGGAAAATAAGAAAAAAACAAAAACAAAACATGCGCACATTGAGACAAAAAGATTAAGAGAAAAAAAAAATAGATATACGGATTTGAACTGACAACCTTCAGTAAATGAGCCCAAGACCTCAAGCATCAAGCTACAGCTGACAACTGAAATAAGATGGTTACATTTCTAACATTTAAGGTAATAGCAGAAATTCAACGAAAACAATGTCAAATATCTCGAACATTATGGGTGGGTGGAGAGTGTACTTGAAAATACTCTATTCCTACATTGTTTGGGCCTCTGAACACGATGGTGAAATCTGTTTGTCGATCTGACCCTCTGTTCGGGAGTTGTTAGGGGTGGACAGACACGGACGGAATGGACAAACGCAATAGCCAGCGATTTGGTCTTTACCCCAATAGCTCCCAAATGGGTTGCTACAAATTAAGCTTAGTTTAGGCTTTGCTAACTAAGTAGTAATCTAGGTTATCCAATAAACAATTCTGCTGTTTGCTGAAACTTTTTATTCAAATAATTTCAAATATAAACAAAAAGGATCAAGACATACTTCATAATGAACTGAATGATCCTTAAAGAAATACCTAAAAGGAATTCATCAACAACAGACTCGAAACCTAATAACACAATAGCTCATGAATTCAGTCAAAACCATTTAATAGCTTGGTCATGGATTCAACACCATATGTTTCAGCGGAAATTTTTTCTAGTTAAATTCAAGAGGTATTTTTTATTTATTTATTATTTCCACAGTATATTAAATTTTAAGACCTATATCTTTCTGCTTCTCTAAAATAATTAAATCAGTAAAATTAAATGTAGTAAATGATTTACTCAATTCGATGTGCTTCAATGAAATAAGAAAAAAAAAAAAAAAAAAAAAAAACACTTAGAAGCTTATGAATGTTTTCATAAACTTTGTTCACTTTAAACAAATATTTAATACGTTTGATATTTTTGTGAATTCTTTGCTTTTGCAATGACAGCAGTGATAGAAGCTCACCATCAAGATGACAGTAAAACCTTTAGCTTTTTAACTTTCAGGCATGCATTATTATTAATAGCCAAATTACACAGTACTATTTTTCCACAAAATTCTGATCTTTGATACTATCACTGAAGCTCTTTGATTGTTTAATTTCCACCTGTCACCATTCCTACCATAAGTTTCGTCATTTGAATGGCTTCAGAACTTTTTGTAAAATTCGGAAAATTTCAATCAATGGTGATTAATGTGCAGAAATCAGAACCGGTGAAGCTCTGACATACCACTAAACAAAGGAACAACCCCACAGTCGACAGAAATGAACCAGCCAAAACTATTTTGGCCACCACCAATTTCTTTGAATCCACGGTTATTACGAATTAAAAGTATAACAATCAGGAAATTATCTTTCAAAAATAAACAATATTTTTACTTAAATAAATTCATTCTATGCATCAGAATGTGCAATGTCAATTTTTTTGAAAGAGATTTTTCAATTTTTATTGGAGGTTTCATCATGTTCACAAAGGACTGAGAGAGTATTTGTCACCGTTTGAAAACTAAAAACCTGGCAGTCAAAAACCTGGCACTCCGCTTCCACTTAAATAATTGAGATGCTAAAATACAATATACATGCAGTTTCGAACAGATTGACAACTTGTTAAAAATCATTTAATATTCTATGGAAATTGCGTTGCTGAAAGACATCTTTATCCCATAAAAAAAATTGTAAGTTTAAAGTTTTAAGATATCATTGCCGATTGGTTGATGGCTCTAAAAGGCTTTAAAAAAAAAAGCATCAATCACATTAATCATTGTTTCACATTCCAATGACCATCCAATTTGGTAAAACACGAACAGATTATGAAAAATAGCACTGTGTGGTTTGGCTATTAGAAATACTACGAGTGGTTATTACTCTACCATGAGAAGCTTTTGAGTCCATTAATAAGAAGCAAATGTCCATCTAAATTTTCTATAGGCCGTTATATGAAAAAAATGCTTCTTAGTATAAACAGAACCAGCAGTGTTCATCAAGAACACCAATTTCAGAATTTTGTTCTGATAAAAAAGAAGCTATTATTTATCAAAACTAAAAGAACACTATGAAGCTTCCCATACCTGCGCTTTTTTATCTGACACTCCATCAGGATTTAGATGTTCGGTATGGTTTCTATCAATAGTACTAATTTTCCAAAATCCTTCCAGAAGACAGACTCCTTCAAGTTCATTTTAACAGTTTTTAGGGCAAATCCATTGTCAAAATTTCTAATGAATTAGTGTAATATATCTATGGTCTGAAAGTTGTTTTTTTTTTTGTTTTTTTTCCTCCTCAGGAATCTCAAGATTTCTCATGGTGAAATAAAAAATTCTCAATGACAATGGTTCCGAAATGTGTGACCCCCTGGGGGATTGGGAGAGGATTTACAAAATAAAACAAAAAACACCTTATTAACTTACACTTATGTTATTTTGTATTTAGGAACATAAAACAACGTTGAAAATCAAAAACAAAAAATGTTTCAATAGTTATAAGTAAAAAAAAAAAAAAAAATTAATGCGATAAATGTGCCAGTTTTTCAGAAACTAGCTTCTCAAATCTGGGCTCCGTATGCTTAAAGTTGCTTCAATTATATTCTGAAAAACATATTTTTAATGTGTTTTCCTTATATTATTAAAAATGCCTTTTTATGCAAATGGACGGGAGGAGGGGGGGGTGTTCACAGGTTACTTAACTATTGGAGAAGGGAGTAACGACTCAAAAAAGGTTGGGAAACACTGCTCTATGATGACTGCCAATGTAACAATGAAATTAGTACAACAAAACAAATTTCATGACCAGACATACTCTTATAATTTTAGTATAAAGGGTCTTCCAGTAGTATAATTTTATATTGTATAAAAGAACAATTTGAATTTTCCTATTCCAAAGTTAAAATCTCCATTCAAAGAGGAAATTCTCTTATATCAAAAAATTTTGAACTCTTGTAATTCAGTCAACTGTTGCTTTCAGACTTTCATATCACATTTTGTCACTTTGATCATAATTTTGGAACTTAAGCATGTCATGTAGAAAACAAAAAAAGCCCTTGTTGATTTCCAAGGATCTCGACTCGTACATGAAATTAATGGAATTAAGCCAATATACATGTATTTTCACAATCAACTTCCAATATTTCCCTGAAGAAACAGAAATGAAAATGAAGCAATACTGAAAACTATCATTTCCAAAGATTAATTGCAATATCAATGCAGTAGTTTAATGAAATTTCAACTCAAAATAAACTAACAAGTACTCAAATCAAGACAGAACTGTATTTAATAAGAATAGTTACACGAATTAAAAAGTTAATAAAGCACGATATCCAAGCTTTGGCGGACAGGGGTAACGTCTGTTTAGAAGACTGCCCCTACAGTCAAAAATTAGGGTTCATTTTTTATTTTATTTTAATAATCATAATATATTTTGAAATGTGTTGTTTGGTCTTGTCCTGCTTGTTTTACATTACATTAAAAATGAATACAAGACAGACAATCAGATGTACCAATTGGAGAAGGTATGGAAACTTTTATGGACTGCTGATTATAGATCTAATACCAAAGTGCACTCTTTATCAAGTTAGTAATCTTCTAGTGGATTAATCATGTTTTATATGTTGCAAAACAGTTAAAGTGGTAATGAAAAGTAACATACACCATAAAACACCTACTCAATTTGAGAAATATCAGCTACACTAGCATACCTGTCAAACTGTGGAGTGTGCCTTAAGAGTTGAGGACGCAAATTTTTCTATAAATTTAATTATTTTTCAAATGCTATTTTGCTAAATTCAAGCTAAAAGGTGAGAAATGAAACATATGGGGAGAGCCAATGTCTATTTTACAGCAATAAAAAAATATATACATTGTTTTGTTATAATTTACATCTAAAAATTAATTAGTTTTTAAATTAACCAACTACTTTACAAGTCTAACCATTAAATGAGGCGGTTAGAACACAAGTGGTGTAAGTCCATATAATGTAGTTTTGAGATAATGAAGGTTAAAGTTAAAAATTAATAGTAAAATCAATGTAAGTGCACAAGGAGATGCTGCCATTTAGTGGCAAAAAAAGATGATTTCATGCTTACACCACTTATATACGGACAGGTTGGACCATAAGGACTCCAAATATGTGCATAACTCCGTTTTTGTCAAAGCTGGACTTACACCACTTTTGCTCTAACCGCCTCAAATATGAAGCCATAATATCTTTTTTTACAAAAGGACTGAACTCATGAAATTATCTTGGAATTTTTTTCTCCTCCAATTTATTGGATTTTTACACCCATTAAAATCATCTGGAAACAATGAAATAATAATCAAAATCAAGATGTAGAAACATTATTTAATACACAATCTGTCTGAATAAGAAACATTATAATTTCTAATGCTCTTTTCAATTCCAACATGGTCTGTTATCATTCTCAATTGACAGAATGATAATAAATTTCTGTTATGTTTCAAACAAAACATTTCCAAGATCATTGAAAGAGAAATAATGGAACAATAAATGCTGATTAAGCAATGGGAGTGGCCAGATTCACTATTCTATACTCTTTAAGACTATGAAAGTAATTCCAAACAATTGGCTTAATATTTAACAGATCTCTTCCAAGATGTCCCAGGATTACAACCCCTGACATTTCTGCTAATCAAACAGTAGCAATGATCTTATTCCAGCCAAAGGATATTTAAAAAAAAAAAAAAAAAAAAAAATGAAAAAGATTTTACAAGATTGGTGTATAAGACTACCAACCTGCTCTACATTCTCTTTTTAACTTTCAAATAAGACAGACTCAGTGGATTTGCAACCAGAGGAGTCTTTTAAATCACAGTTGTCTAACTTTTAGGGGTGCTTTGTCACATCTAAGATACAACTATGAAGCAATGGATACCTTAATAAGAATTGAACTACAAGTTGATATTACATACTACAATCACGAAGGTTTAGATAAATATACTGTACTTTTTAAAGATTTCAGTGAGAGATCTGCCATTTCCATAATGAACTTCCAGGAAATTTGGTATAGTTCGAATAATGCAATAAATGAATTAATGAGGTATGGCTTACTTCATTATCATAAAAGAAAAGACATGACATGTTTCATTCTTTTCATGCTTCTCAAAGAGGAAAGGTTAGATAGATAACATCTAAAACATGATGAGTCCTAATAAGGACAAAACAGCTGTCCCAGATTCCAGTTTAATGATAACTCAAAGGTGTGAATTGAAATGTGCATTTTCTTTACAACTCTTTTTTCATGTTTCAATTTTATTGCACGTTAAACTCCCCTATACAAAAAAATTACAAATTAAATATCTCCCGATACATAGTTACTGAAGGTGTAACCAAAGCACCGATTTCACTAACATCAATGGAAAGAATTAATTTTTGACAAAACACTGATTCTAAAACAGAAAATTGCATACGCCTTTTATTGAATTAGTTGCAAAGTTTTACTGTAATCAATGAAATTAGAAGATGAACTGTACGTCACTGACACGATAAAGTTAAAACTAGGAAAAGGATTCTCTTTTAAAAGGGCTCAATCTATACTTGGATGCATTTGTTACACTCCTCATTCTTTACAGGCATGATGTTTGCCCTGCAGTTCTAGATATAACTCATTCAAGTTCAAAAAATGCATATTGCCATCAGAGTCCTTCACAGGATGATGCTGTTGAATAAGAAGAATTACCTTATATCACCAAGATGACTTTAAAATCATTCAAACATCCTCCCTTTACTAAATCTTAAAGCTTCATAAGTACTAATGCATAATCAAGTTTAGCATCCATTTCATCCAAAACAACTTTGAATAATGATTTGTGGATGAAAACAGTTCACAATTCAAATTCTCTACTTTCTAATAAAAAAAAAATAAAAAAAACAAGAGCTTTCTAATAGATAATGTAATGACAGGATAGATGGATATTTCAACCAAAGCCTTTCACAAAGGTTGTAAGAAAAAAAAAAGTAAACCTCCAACTTTGTTCTGGAGCATTACTTCATTTTTGATGATACATTACTATCTGTCAGAACTTAAAAAAAAAAGGGCATTAAAAATGTTTTGTAAGAACATATTAGGAGACATTGAGATTTGGATTTCACCATGCCATCTATAAAAACTCCAAACTCAACTGGAAGTTGGTGAGGAAGCAACTATAGAGTATGATGCAGACAAGATTCCAAATAATTAGAAATTATTCAACCCATCTAGATGAAACAAGGTAGGACAAATGGATTGTTTGTAATCAGCAAAAAGATATTCTGCAATATGCAACATTTCTGCTCTAATAATATTCCATTCACTAAACAATTCTCCTGTAGCTAATGCATAACAAATTTTTTTAGGTATAATGGGTATTCTGCTCAATTGCTGAACAGGTTTTATATATATATCCTTTATTTGATTTTGTAAACTTCCGTGCTTCAGTGAAGAATATCAACTAAAAGTTTTATTTTTACAAAAGTCATTTTGCTTGAACAGGAATATCGGTATTAGTGTGTGTGTATATTACAGTATATATAAAATCTATAACATATACATATCTATATACTGCATAACACCGAATAAAATTGAAACAGACAAAACTGGCACCCCCATATCAATGTGTGGGCTTGCCTGCAAAAAATTTCGCATGGTGTGGCGAAGGATATGTTCTCTCGCAAAGGCTCCCTTTAGGACCACCTAGCACTGTAATGGGGCGTTTCCGGACATGGTTTCATTAGGAATATATTGATCCTCAGCCATGTGGTTTGAATATTACACACGAATTTTGCAACATCCTGTATATCGGATTTATATTTGTCTAGGAGAGAGAATAGGAATTTGTCACAGGCCACTTAAAATAATACTAATAAAGAATGTATGTTTAAGAGATGGTCTAACTCTATGTTGCTTGGTATAACTTAAATGTCTGGAATTTAGTGACATCCATGTGTTTAATGAAGGATGAGGATCTGGATGCTTAGGGTTACTTTATCTTGATGCAGTATATACAAACTTCAGCTTAATGGACAATAACGCTTATATGCAATGAGACAACTGTACCATCATACGCTGATGATAAGGTAGGCAATGAAATAAATGCTGTAGAGGAAGTGCTGGTTTGACTACGAGATGCCCTAAGAAATATTCCTTATGTCTTCTAATCATCTGAAGACTTCATTTGCCAATGGAATTCTATTACAGAATTTCCTTAATGAGGTGCATCAATGTTGATCTGTATTAGTGACAGCGATAGCCACCATCCTACTGATTACACATTATGTTAAGTAAACCCATCCTCTGACTTTCAGAATTACTACTTATTTGTTTTTTGGGTTGTTTGCTCAAAATTTGCACCATCTTTACTTTCTTTATATGAAGTATTTATTAAGATCTGGACTCTAATTGCTTGCTTTGTTTATTTTTCTTTTTTTGCAATTAAAATGTACTCTGTACAATGTTAATATGGAGATGGGCATAAACTGGGATTAAAATGCTCAAGTCTGACCACTAAATTAATTGTTTATAGATTTCATTTAGAATAAAAGTACATTTTTAAACTTCTGAAGAAAAATATAAAGCAAACATGAAAGCAACACTATTATAATGTTCCAGATTTAATATATTTGTTATCAAAACAAATGGTTTTTTTTTTTCTATGTCACTAAATGAACCAATAAATAAATAAATCTTGAAAATTTGAAAGGCAAATTAGGAGTTACATTGACTATTTTGCACACAACAAATGTCTATGGAATGCAAACCAGAATGTAATAAATGTAATTTGGTGCTTCATTTTAACTCCTAACTTTTGCTTTTACAAGGAATAAGTTAGAAACGGGATTAAAAAGGTTTTTATTTATTTATTTATTTATTTCTGACAGCATAAATTTTTGCTCTTTATCTGCAGAAGATAGATGACTATAAAACAAGAAGAGAAATTTTTCAAACAGAAGTAGAGTAATGAGAACACAAGCTTTCCAACTACGTGTGCGAAGTCTCTCTGATTACATTTTTTGTTCCAGTAATGCCAATTTTACTTTATATAATAAAGAAAAGATAAATTATCTTGTATGGGGCAGCAATTTAAGGTATGATATTTTAGACATTTTTGATAATACTAATAAATATTCCTGCTTTAAACTAAGTACTAATAAATGAGAATAGAGCACCAAATTGCTATAACACATTCTGATTTCAACAGGAATTAAAAAAACTAAATGATTCAATGGAAACAACTATCCAGATATAAATAAAAGTTCCTTAAGATGTTGAGTATGTGCTGGACACTTAGAAGAAACTGTTCACATTGCTGACTACAAATTTAATTATTGCCTATCACTAAACTCTCCTTTAAAATACTAATAATTTTTATTATTCAATAAATCAACCACTACCAAAAGAACTTTCCTAAGTTTGCAAGAATATTATAACATTTTTCCCTAATTCATTAAATTACAACTGTACTGTATCTCAAGAATCTTTGAAATAAAAGTTTCTAAGCTTATGGACAGAACTATTGTGAAAGACTTTTTTTTTTTTTTCCTTTTCTTTAAAAATAAAAAAGAAATATATGGAATGCCAATTTTTTTTTTTTTTTTTCCTTGATAAATATATGTAAGATTTTGGCGTGATTAAAATTCATTTTTCCAAAAGCCTTAGAAATGATAAAGAATACACCTGGGATTTTGTTTTCAAAGTAACTAATCAACTATGATTAAATCAATCTAACCAAACACTAGTCTACTAAGCTTCAGAATTTTCCTCCTATACATCCATATTTTTTTTAAATAAAATCGACTACTACTAAGGCCTAATTTACAATTTAACATCTAGTAAGGATAAAAATAATGAAATCTGAATCTAACAAATCCTGAAAGTTTTTTTTTTTTTAATAAATTATATTAAAACCTTAAGCTAATTGCCAAAAATAAGTAATAAATCTCAATATGGAACTCTCTATATCTACAACTGATTAAATAAATAAAATAAAAAAAAGCTTCAGCTAAAGGGGGAAGAGGAAAAAAAACTGCAAAAAGTTAAACATTCAACAGAAAATTAACTTATATTAGCTTTCCATCTAAACACTGAAAAGATCGCTTCAATTTAACATTTAAAAAAAAAAAAAAA
>JAFIDM010012231.1:153101831-153117276 GCA_023159025.1 Thereuonema tuberculata
GGGGGGGGGGGGCACAAATCCAAATGTTGCCCCGGGGCCCCACTAGTCTCTGGGCGGCCCTGCTGGTTTGGTGAGTCTCACTTTTTTAGGAAAGTACACTAAAAAACAAAAGAGTAAAAAAGATGTAAAGAACCACCAAAATTCAAAGATATCTAGTCGGAAGAACTATCTATGAAAGTTAATGTTGATTAGATGAAGGAAGTACTTTTGACAAAAAAAAACAAATCTTAGATTAGGGACTTTGTTTCAAAAAGATGGGAGTTATACTGTCACTGGGGAAGAAACACTGAGGGTTTTAACCAATGTGCATTTCCCAGATTCTATCGAGATAGATCGAGACGGATGTAACGATCTGCGAATTATAAACATAGGGACTCAATCAGGGCCCCCACAAGGGGGGGGGGGTCAGTTGGTCCCTCAGCACCGGGGCCCGGCCGTCAAAGGGGCCCGGGCTTGTCGATTTGGAGATTCCGTTTTTTTTTGGTTGTCGATTTGGAGATTCTCTTTTTTTTTTAATTTTGTTCATAACATTCGGGGAGGGGGAAAGGCCCGGTATTGCATTTGGTACCTGGGCCCGGAATTTGATGTGGGGGGCATGGACTCAATTCAGAGCACCAATGGAAAATTGGCAGGTTGCACGTCTGGCCTTTGATCAATCTAAGATAGAATGGGCAGTATCAACCTTTAAACCTTTTAAAATAGCTGAATTAGATCAAATCTTTCCAGCCCTTATACAAACAGGAATAAGCTTACTTGCTACAGCTCTTTGTAATATATTTCGAGCACTGGGCTATATTCCATCTCAATGGAAACCAGTCAAGGTAGTTTTTATTCCTAAGCCAGGACGACCCTCATATGTCGACACAAAGCTTTTAGACCAATTAGCTTAACATCTTTTAGGGAGGAGTGGAACAAGATTCCCCTTGCCACACTGCAGTGCAGCCTCCTTCAATGGAAACTACGATGTAGGACCATCCATCGAATGCAGGGCAGACAAATAGAGCACCACAGATGGTGGAATTGCGGCTTTTCTTAGACTTCTCAGAAAATTCGTTCTTATAAACGTGGTCCACATTAACTCTAAACTAGTATTAGCTCCGTATTAGGTCTAAACTAGTATGGGAATGTAAGCAAACCCTTAATAGTCTTGCAGAACATAACTGGGTAAAACTCGTATGGGTACCAGGAGATAAAGCGATTGAAGGTAACGATCTAGCTAATAAACTAGCAAAAAAGGAGTTGAAACCTTATTTTTTGGACCAGAACCAGTTTGTGGGATCTCTATTGAAACCACTAAAACTGCCATTCGTGACTGGGTAAAGAATCAGCAAAAGATCTAGTGGAATAACCTTCCAGAGCAGAAACATTCAAAGCTCTTCGTCAATGAGCCTTTAATAAAAAGAGCCATGGTAAAATTAAATAAGAACCAGATTAGACTACTGCAGGACTGTTTACAGGCCATTGCCATCTAATGAAACACCTTTTTAATATAAAGATTGCGTTAAATCCTTCTTGCAGAAGATGTGGACAAGCTGAGGAAACAGCACTACACATCCTTAGTGAGTGTGAGGCGCTTGCTAGCATCAGACACAAAATGCTAGGAATGGATTTTCCCAGTCTTCAAGCTATTTGTCACTACCCCTGCATAAAATACTATAGATAAGTAAAATCTTAGGACTTATGTAGAATTAAATGACAATGGGATACACAATAGGCGTTTTGAGGCCGCAGTGTAAGGGACTATTTAAGTACCTTCATACCATGTTATGTTATATACTCATGGACAAAAAAATTAGCGCACCAAGAAATAATTGCGGGATCGTAACGAAACTTGCAATGAAGGTACATGTCGGGGAGATATGCAAATGATTAGAAATGCAGCGTAATTGCGCATACGTATAGCCGGTAGAGGGCGGTGAACATCGTACTCTGTGGAGTATAAAACAGGTAACCAAAGCTTGTTTGAGTGAGCTGAATCATTTACAAAGGAAGAGCTGAGGTAGACTTGCCATTACGCCGTGTTCGAAGACAGTATACGCAGTTGTCGCAGTTTGAGAGAGGGAGAATTGTCAGGATGATGGAAGCTGGGCGAGTAGCTAGGCGAGTAGCTCGTCAATTAGGCCGCTCTGATTGTGTTGTGAGGAGGCGTTGGGACCAGTGAACCCGAGAGATGTCATGTACACGAAGACCAGGCTCAGGACGCCCTCGACAGATCAGTCGTCGAGAAGACCCCCACATAGTCAGAAATGCACGCGTACAGCCAACTGCTTCATCGGCCGCCATCCAGGCACAGGTAGCACCTTCACTAGGGGCTGCTGTGTCTTCTCGAACCATACGAAGGCGCCTGGCTGAAGGACAGTTGGTATCGCGGCGCCCATTATGTGTGCTGCCCTTGACGCCCACCCATCGACGCCTCCGTTTGGAGTTTTGCCGCGCACGAGGAAACTGGACTGCAGCGGAATGGAACCAGGTCGTCTTTAGCGACGAATCCAGATTCAATCTCGGCAGTGATGACAATCGTGTTCATGTGTGGAGAGCCCGTGGTGAACGCTTCAATTATGCCTTTGCTGTACAGCGACACACCGCTCCCACAGCTGGTGTGATGGTATGGGGTGCCATTGCCTACAATACATGGTCACCCCTAGTATTGTTCCGTGGCACCATGACAGCCCAGCGGTATGTTCATGAAATCCTGCAACCACATGTGTTGCCACTCATGCAACGGCTCCCAGGAGCCATTTTTCAACAAGACAATGCTCGGCCTCATACGGCAAGGGTGTCACAAGAATGTCTCCGCACTGTTACTACCCTTCCTTGGCCTGCCCGATCCCCAGATTTGTCTCCAATCGAGCATATCTGGGATCATTTGGGACGACGAGTTGGGCATCCCACGAGTTTGAACGAACTAGAGGCAAGGTTACAGCAAATATGGAACGAAATGTCTCAAGACATAATACAGAACTTGTATGACTAAATGCCCGATCGTATCGCATCGTGCATTCGCGCTAGAGGGGGTCCAACGGAGTATTAACTCCTCCGTTCTTTTGCCTTTTTCTCTGAAATAAATTATCCTTTTTCTTTGATTTTCTTATCATTTACTTATATCAAAGTAGTCATTACGTATGTAAATTTTCGTTTCATTTTGACGACTCCTTCTTGGTGCGCTAATTTTTTTGTCCATGAGTGTAATTTGATTAGTGCATTACTCTTGTATTTTGGCTAATACTTCAAAGTGACCCATAAGATGGCTTTATGAACAACAAAAATCAAATTAAAGTGAAACCTCCGAATAGCGGACAGTCCCGGGACCGGAAGTTTCGTCCGTTATTAGGAGGTGTCCGCTATTGGGGAGGACTATCTTTTTTTTCAATTTTTAGCTTACAGCATTTCATTTAATGAAAAATTACGTACAATCTTAAATTTCTACAATTAATATTGCCCTATGAGAAAATATGAACAATTGCAAACTGTTTACTATTTTCCTTTTTAAATGAATGCTAATCCATTAGTCTTACTTAAAATAATAACAAAATTAATTACAGTATTAATTTTGTCATTATTTTAAGTAAGACAAACGGAATAGAAAATTAATTTTATTAACTAAAGTAATCAGTTAACAGAGTTTGACATTTCTTTTTTGCATTGAAAACATGTTTCTCAATATGAATATTTAATTCGTTTAACTTTGCAAGGCCTTCAGAGTCCACTTTGCTTCCAACGCCTTTTCTTGCAATAATGGCTCACTAATGGGAATGTTTTTTTGCTCGTGCAGCACAAAACTAATCGAAGACAACAGAGTCGATCGCACCTGTCTCCGTTTCCGAACTTTGATGTGTTTGGAGTTTTCATTGGAGTTCGTGATCCATAATTTCAAAATTTCCTCTGGACGCTACGTATTACTGTAGCCTGATTCTATTGCTTTTGAAAAGCAACACAAGATCGTTCATTTTCTATAGAATGCTGTCCGTTATTGGGAGTGTCCGCTAATCGGAGGTCAATACATGGAAACGTCTATATTAAGGGACTAGGGATTGTTAAATTGTCCGCTATTGGGGGGTGTCCGGTTTTTGGGAGTGTCTGTTAGTGGAGGTTCACTGTAGTTGCATATAATAACATTAAACTTTCAAATACAAAATTTGATTAAAATACAATATTATTCTTTCAGTTATTTAAAGCCAAAGTATTTAAGTTCAAACTGTAAAGAGGTCCATAAAACGGCGCTTCAAACACCACATTCTGATCAGAGCTGCATAGTGAGTCTAGCTCCTAAATATGAAGTACATTATGAATTATTACTGAAAGCATAATATTTTTCATCCATTTCTAAAGTGTCCTTATTATGAGTCCACTAACACAAAAACCTGAAGAACAGTACTTGTATTTAAGAAAATTAACTTCTTAAAGAGTGATGTATATGAGTACATTATGCTTTGAATTACTGAAGGGCGTAGTAATTTTCCCATATTTTTCAAAGTGGCGCAGTAAGGAGTCGTCCATTAATTACGTGAGGTCAAAAGGGGGAGGGGGGGGGGGGGCGGAAAAAAACCAAACAGGGGGGGGGGGGGGGGGGGGGGGCAGGCAAAATCTCACCAAGGGGGAGAGGGGGGTCCAAAGTTTTTAAAAAACACCTCACGTAATTAATGGACGGCCCCTAAATGAATTTACTTAAATCTGAAATATAAAATTCTCGTGCAGATTGGTGCATTATTTTTAGAACAATATTTTGGCCCTCAACCATAACTTCAAACCTCAATAAAACGTTGGAGCCTTACCTTAGTGGCCTTAGTGGGCCTCTGTGGGATACACCTAATTAAAAGCATTTGAAATTTGAGCAAAATGAAAAAAAAAAAAAAAATCATTTGCCTTGCGATCTTCGGTGATGGTTTTTTTCATCAGGAGGATACAATGCAGACCTATTCTCAAATTGATAACACTGATAGAATCGGATGTATAGGAATACTATTTCAAACACCATTTATTCTCCTCAGTCAAAGGTGCATAATATGTCGGAAATACTGTATATTTAAGAGTATAGCTAAATATTATTCTGGATTTGTTTTCTTTTTTTTTTTTGCATGCTTACTAGATGATTTTTTTTTTTATGAAGAGCTCAATGGAGTAATCTTGAAGAATATTTTTATTCAATGATTATATCTTTTCAATTAACCACATTTTCAAATTTTCTTTTAATTAATTCTTGATGATAAATCAATTGACTGGAGCATATAGTAATTTTTTTCCCGTAACATTCAGTATTTGATGAAGTTTTATTTAATATTGTTGTTTTTCTTTAAGAAGTACATTCCAAAGCAAACATATAATTATTCATTTACATGTACAGGGATTTTCCCTGAATTGGAAATGTAAGGAGACTTTCCTGGTAAAACACATTTTATGTCTAAAAATAGGAAAAATACTGCATATTTTCTGGAACTTTTACATCTATTGCTGCAACACTAAAAAGTGGATTCCGTGGTCTGTTATAATTATCATTTTATAGCTTTTTTCCCCTTTACTTATTCCCTATATGAACGATGTCATAGTTATTTTTCAGCCTCATGAGAATTCCTGTAAGATTAAGGAAAATGTATCTTTACTATATTTATACTTAATTAATATTTATAATATTGACATTTTATCCCCCCCCCCCCTTATTTAGCTTTCGATATGAAATAGTTTCACATGTAACTGTTGTTGTAAGTTGCTAGAGGCTGAAGTCTGGAGAGGTTGTAACTTTATTTTTATTAATTTCAACATTTTTATTCAATTTGTGAGATCTTTCATCACTAAATTTGGTTTTTAACAACTGTTAAGCTGTGAATCCTTTTGCATTTATTTTGTTTACAACTTAGCTAAATGAAGTCTTTCTGTTTAAAATTCTATGACAAACTTAAAATTGATAAATATTCTAATAAAATATAGAAGATTATACAAACAGCTCTAATATTAATTTTCAATTGGGATTATCTTTTGAAGCATTGCAGTTTCTGTAAGTTTAAAAAAAAAAAAAAATTAAACAGCTACGGGTCATACAGGTCCTTGAGTGCGCGTGAGGTTTAAGCTTCCAGATTCTCAACCAACTGGAATAGCTGAAGTCGACTGTTCAGTCCGACGCTCACCCGCCTTTAACTCCCGATAAGAAACCTGGTAATAATAGTGCGTTGGATGAACCCTATGGTCCGCCTGGAGAAGAAATAATCATGGAAAAATCTTCTACCACCGCCGGGAATTGAACCCGCACTTCAGCGCCTAAACCAGACTCTCTCTGTAAGTTCTTAGCTAGACTAAATTTTGAGAACTTAACATATAGGAATGCAATAAAATTTTTAGCAATTTAATATTAAATTCATCGTTATTTGTCTTCAAGAAAAATCGTACTAATGCTCCTTTCAAAGTTATCCCATTGGTTTAAGATGTTAATTTTAATTGGGACTGTTTAGTTTTATTACATTCATTATATCGAGGCTCCTGTGCTTATTGTGCTTTCTTCTCCTATCTTTATTTATTTTTAACGGAAGTACCAAAGACTCAAATAATGGTCCAACCAAAAAAAAAAAAAAAAGAAGAAGAAGAAACAACAACAAAACGTTGCCGAAATTTCGAGATGGGACAGTGTTAATGATTAACGTCAAATGCTGGCGTAAATTGTTTATAAATCCTCCAAATAACAAACAATCTCAAAATCGTTAGGAAAAAAAAATATAATTGCCATACCAACTTTCGAATATCCGCATAGTAAGATCGCATAACAACAGAAAATAAAAATATTTACAATTGTTCATTCACTTACTCTTTCTTGTAGCTCTTACCTCACAAGTAAAGGGCACGATAGCGTCACCGGAGTTGCCGGTTCAGAGCATTTGCACTCGAAAGATCTTCCATAACTAAGTCAACCAGCAAAATTGTAGCGGCAGACAGCCAGGGGTATAGGAGCTATGAGGGACCAAAGTTAACATGGTGGCCTATGGACAATCACTTATAAGTCACTGCAAGAGGCTTATAAGTAGCCTGCAACCTTAGATGAGGATGAGACAGACACAGTAAGTAGATATTGATTGGAAAATAAGCAGGAAATTGTTATTGATCAGCTTCAAATCAGAATCAAAAGATGTAAAGTTCAGAGAATAGGGCGTGCGAAAGGCAGATACTCTGTTCACAGTGAGCACTTTTAACGAATACAATGCTGTCACACTTGAAGCACCTGTCTTTGACGATCGAGTCGTTTATGGATAAGTTCTATGTCCAGGTACCTGCATTTGTAGAATGCATTCTTTATCATATTTCTGAAGCGAGGAGCACTGAACTGATACAGCGTGAATGACTGCAGTGCCAAGAATCGATCCCTGTGCCAGATGTTCACTTCGTCCGTCTCGAATATCACAGTCTCTGATGAAGCGGATGAAAGACTTACACGTCACATGGCTGGATGAAAAAAGAGAAGTGAGAGGCAGCAGAAAGAGGTGCTCTGCTTGTGTCCGACAAGCTGACCTGTTCCCGGATTTGACCATCTCCTCTTCCTCTCCTGCTGGCTGCCCGTCCGGCAAACTCGACTAGTAAACTCCTCCTGGGACAAGCTTTCAGGAAAGGTCCACTTGCCTGGCAACTCCGGTGATGCAGTCGTACTCTTTACCTTGTCAGTGAACAGAGTATCTGCCTTTCGCACGCCCTATTCTCTGAACTTCACATCAATTGTATCTGATTTGAAGCTGATCAATAACAATTTCCTGCTTATTTTCCAATCAATATCTGCTTATTGTGTCTGTCTCATCCTTATCTAAGGTTGTAGGCTAATTATAAGCCTCTTGCAGTGACTTATAAGTGATTTCCTATAGGCCACCATGTTAACTTTGATCCCTCACAGCTCCTACACCCCTGGCTGTCTGTCCCTGGTTGACTTAGTTATGGAAGATCTTTCGAATGCACATGGTCTGAACCGGCAACTCCGGTGACGCTATAATACCCTTTCTTGTCAGGACAATCTTAAATATTAAGTTCGTTGTTGATAAATAAATTGCTCTTTGAGTTATTAAGGTATAGCATTTGGGGTTAACACTACACTACAGGTTCGTAACATTAGTTTGTAAGTATGACTGTAAAATATGAATATTTTGTTTGGTATGAAATCTGATGTAGATCAGGGCATTATTCTTTGAATGTTTTAAGGGCAAGTATTTTGGTCCAAATTTGATAGTGGCCCATAAGTTGGTCTATGAATATCAAAATCTAATTTCATCTATAGTCTTCAAGTCAAATTTCGAAAACGAAACCTAATGAATTTCTTGTAGGAAAAAAAAAAAAATAAATAAAATTTTAAATTAGTTCTTTCAGAGGTAATTTTAGAAATAGGCAACGTAGGGTTTTGTTTCGGGTCTCCAACTTTTAAATCGAGTACAATTACTTTACTTAAAGATGATAAATATCTTTGAAAGAGAATTTCTTCTTTATGCTGAAAAGATGAAGTTGAAAGCTTCAGTTACTGTAATTCCAAACAACAATTCATTTTTTTTTTTTTATGTTACCGAAATTGTGTAAGAAATTCAATTAATCACATTATTCTGCTGTACTCAGCCAGTAAGCAATCAAGAATACAACTCCAGTATCTTTTACGAAAGTTTTTGACCAGTATATTTAAAATTGAGTCAAAATAGATTTCGGGATGGGCAACTGCCGAATTCATGACAGAAATAATAATAATAATTATTAATAATAACCTGCATATAAGATTGGGTAATTCCAAATTTGATATATTTAAAATTCATGTAAAATTACTTACATTCGTATTAAATCTCGTTTAAACACAGTTAACAATAAAATAATTATATAGTTATTCGTCGCTTAGCGAAGGAGTTCTGTTCAGAAAGAGCCTTCTTCATGTGAAAATTTGCTAAAGGGTAGCTAATTTCCTATAGCTTGGTTCCTCACTTATTTAAATTTATAATGTGATAATACAGGAGTAAAATATTCAGAATTAAAATTTATTTTATAATTTAACAACAATTATAATCAATAAAACTACATTCTATTCAAGCTGGAGCGAGGTGTAACGAAACATCTACGTTAAACTTTAGATTACTTTATTGGCTGCCCAATAGCCGGCGGCCGTCTCACTATTTGAACATGGCGGATAATATGAAATGAACAATTAACTAGTAAAAAGTAGAATGCTTATTTCAAAATGGTTTTGCATGATCTTTTACTAGAAAAACTAACCCTCATCTGGATAACTGCGATCTTGAGATAACAGTTTGCAGCAAGTCACCACGGCGGGCGACCATTGCTGGTACCGTAATCTAAAGTTTAACCAACACTGCGATTTGTAATCACTTACGAGATTACGTCAAACACAAATAAAACAGACTTTGTCCCGCCCGTGAAATTCAAAAATTTTGCCTTTGTTATGGAGAAAAAAATTCTTAACATTCGTTACGAGAGTAATGGTATCCAGATAAAGTCCTTCGTTGTGATACTTTCTAATTTTGTAAATCTACTTTATTATCCAAAGTTAAATGACAATTTAAATTTCTGTTTTGGTAAATCGTTGGTCTAATGAAGCAATTTCAAAAATCTTGCCGACATTTTTAATTACGTTACTTATGACTTTATAACCAAACCGTCGTATGATTAAGATTCATATTCGTAGGACTGGAATAAAAGTGAAATTAAGTTCTGTGCACCGAGAAAATGTATTTAAATTGGAGCGTTAAAATTTTTGATGAGATCCGCAGGCATGAAGTACATAACTTTCCTTTAAAAAAATCATAAAAAATCAAGCCTAACAAAAGTAGTCGAAAGATAATCATAGTCTAAGTTCAAGTAACTGACTGTCTTAGATAAACATATATTTGAGAAAGAAAGGAAAAAGAACATATTCCATTTTTTCAAATATGAATTTTATTTTTAAATACAAAAATTACAATGGTACCTTAAATCATTACGTAGTCACCATTGTTTGCAATGACTTGTTGCCATTTATTGGGAAGTTCTATTCCTTTTGCTTAGTATTTGGTCAGTTTTGAAGTGAAAAGTTCTCGAAAAACTCTCGAAGCTGGCCTTATTAGAGAACTTTTCCCCCAGTTTGCAGTCATCGAAAAAGATGATAATAGGTAGAGGCAAATTCAGGAAAGTATGATGAGGTAGTACAGACCATCTAAGCTCCAAAAAGTTTTCCTGTGTTACCCTTGCTGCATGAGGTCTTGCGTTGTCAACGTTTTTCCGATTAACTAGAGGAGAGCTCTTTCAGCAAATTTTGACGCTGTAGCTGTTGGACATAAAATTCTGTAGTAAACAGTGGCGCAACCAGGATTAAGGTTGGGGGGGGAGGGGGGAGGTAAGGATGTTGCAGAGTCCATTCAGATGTGATTTTCATCACCGGTAATGATTTTATCAAGAAACGAATCGTTTCTCTGTTGTAAAAGAGTACATGTTACTATTCATAAACGGTCCTCCTTGTTCTTTTCAATAAGAGTATGTGGAACCTAAACACTGAGTTTGCTGACTTTCCTCATCTTTTCCAAGTGACGCATTTGTCTGCTAATTCTCGAGTACTTTGGCGTGTCTTGTATTCCACCAATGCTTTCAAAGCATCATCATCGAAGTAGGATGATTGCCCTGGTCTTGGTTCATTCTTCAAAGATGTATCTCCACGAAATTTCACAAACTAAATTTGCACTGTCCGGTAACTTTTGATGCCTTCTGCACTGCATTTTTTTCGGAAGTCTCCATAGTATTTTTGCCCTAGTTGAACTCCCACAATACGTGACGAATATCCACTTTCAATCCCTCTATTTACTAACTACAAAAATTTATTTTAAGCTGACACTGTTGTGATAAACCTGAAGGACACATGATTAAACCAAACAAGCTTTGTAAAAGCTTATCAGGTATAAGGAGTCATTTGTCACTAATAATAAGTCATTACAATTTATTCCCAAGGGTGGAAGATTTTAATGACTGTACCCTGTAGTTATCATTATTTCTTATCAATAGGAGAGACCTGCATATAGGGTCCTGTTCGCCAACAGCAAGTCTCAAGATATTTTAAATGTTGAAGATTTATAAGCCTACAGCTACTATGTTTTTCTAGCTAAAAACCCATAGTTTTCTATTTCTTTCAGAATAGATTGACTCAAAAATAAATAAGACTGATATATTTGACTATAGCAAGTTGTTGTAAGGTTGTCTTTGAAAACTTTAAAAGAACATCTGCATCATTTTCTGAAACATTAGAATGACTAGAATGTACACAATTATAAAACAAGGAAATAAATCCAGCATATCATACTATTATTATTGGTTCAACTTTCTTGTTCAGTTAGGATTTGCCCAAAGTTTTACATTTCATTCTTCCTGTTTCTACTATTCAAGCAAAATCATCCACCCATCTTTTCCAAGTACACAAAAGCTCGGTTATAACGCAGTCTTTCGGATCCAAGATCTCGAAGATCGCGATATAACCGAACTTTTATTACTTCGTGACGTCAATGTCATATATCGCCCCCTATTATCGCCCACACGATTCCAAATCGATTTAAATTGTCATTTCGCGATTACCTACATCATTCAGAGCTATGTGAGAGAATTTTATATTTATAAATACATACATCATTACCTTTTCAACACTTTGATGCGTTTTATTAGTCAAAATCGATTTGGCGCCGCCATCTTGACATCTTGTAGAAACGACGAGTCACGTGGATCGAAACTAGGTATTCATACGCCTATTAGATTACATGGGCCTCTTTACTGGTTGTCATTGGCAGAAAAATAGATCTCGATATTCATTTTGGTTAAACGAAAAAGTCCGCGATTCTGGCATTTTTTTAAAAATATATTATATTTGACGCATTTTCGTGACATCAGGGTGGGTATAGAGTCTCAATTACGGTAAATAATAAGGAAACAAACATATTAATTTACACCTTTGATTTGATTTTAGGCGAAAAAACGGTAAATTTTGCAATTTTACAATTATATACCTTTTCGAAAATAGACGGTGTCCAAAACCAAATCGCATTATATCCAAATTCGCGATATAAACAACCGCGTTATAACCGAACTTCAGTGAATAACGAAGTTATATATCTCCATTCAGGTACAACTTTTTTTTATCTATTATTTTTATGATAAACAATGTTCCAAATGTTGTCCAGATCATCCTCATAATTTTTCTTTATTTCAGTAGTTTCTCTTTCTGTGCTTATGTAACTCTCAAATAGTGCCCATTATCCATCATTGAATTCTGCTCATTTTAGCTATTAGTAATAAGTTAAATCTTCTTGAGATTTAAAGTTAATTAACTTCATGGGAGACTATCTTCTATTCTCCAATCATCAGTTTTCTATTAGTTTAAACACTGTCTACAAATTGCAAATGATTTAATCTCTATCTGTTGATTCCAACTCCCTTATCAAACCACTAATTCTTAAGCAGGACCTATTTTATTTAACAAGTAAAATATATGTGAATATTACAAAGTATATTTTTTTTTTCAGATAAGGGATTGGTACTATCTTTTATTATGAATGGTTTATTCTGGTATAAGATATATACCATGACATACACTGAATGTTCAATTCAAAGTGGACAGGACACTGCCATAGTGGAACAACTCATGTAAATTTGGGCAATAATTTCAATATATTCGTTATAAAACAACACGATCATGTCTAGTTGAAGTCATTTGGTGTCTAACCACGTGCTGAGGTAAAATGCTACCATCAAAGCAGCTGAGTGATTTTCAACGTGTAGTAGTCACAGGCTGCCACATTAGTGGCCAGGGTGTGCAAGCCATAGGAGCGACACTGAACTTGCCAAAGTCGACCGTGGGTGTTATTATCACAAAGTGGAATGTGAAGGAGTGGAAATACGACGTCATGGAGGTGGCCGAGCCCGCATGCTGACCGATAAAAGAGCCGGAGGGCACTGAAGTAGTTGGTAAGGCAGAAAACGGCAGCAGCAGGACTTCCAGCAGGCAACAGGAACAACTATCACCATGACGACTTGTCTGGAGCTCCATGCCTTAGGATACTGGTCGGGCTGCTGCCCACAAGCCTAACATCACCCCTGTAAACGCCCAGCGTTGTGTGGCCTGGTGTAAAGAGTGACAGTCTTGGTCGTTGGACAGCTGGAAGAGCATTATGTGGAGCGGTGAATCATGCTTCACACTCTACCGATTGGATGGGTATACCTGGGCATGGCCTTTGCCTGGGGAGTGGCTGCTACCTGAGTGTGTTATCACAACAGTGAAGTTTGGCGGTGGTGGTGGTGATCGTGCTTCTCCGGGTTTGGACGTGGTCCGTTGGCTGTGTTCGAAAGGAACATGGCATTTACACAGTATTTGGACGTTCCAGACCAGTGGTCGGCAACCTTTCGTTGTAAGGGGGCCAAATATTTTACGTGGGGATTAGTGTGGGCCGCACTTGGGCCATATGTCATTACGGTATACTGAGTAAACCTACAATATTTGTGGACACCTACAATATTTTAGTTTTAAAAATAAAACACTAATTATATATTTTATGATATTTACTGTACGTAGTTCAAATGAAATAAAAACAAATAAAATAAATCAAAAGAGAATCGTTCCAAGATGCCTCGCGGGCCGCGGGTTGCAGACCACTGTTCTACACAATTCTATGCTTCCTACGTTGTGGTGGCAGTTCGGTGAAGGGCCATTTGTGTTCCAGCACGGCAATGCACCATGCCATAAGGCTTGTGTTGTCAGTGACTGGTTTCTGGATAATAATGTTCATGAACTTCAGTGGCCTGCCCAGAGTCCGGACCTCAACCCTATTGAACATTTGTGGGATGAATTGGAGTGCCGGGTTCGTGCGCGTCTGATGCAACCTCAAACAAGCATCAAACTTGTGCAGGCTTTAAAAGAGGAGAGGGCAAAAATACCTATCAGAAACTGGTGGAGAGCATGCTATGACGTGTGGATGCTGTGCTTAGGGCAAAAGGCATGTGCTATTAGACACGCTATAAATAAGAGTGTCCATTTTCAATTGAGCATGCAGTGTATACATATACACACAGGGCTTTTCAGAATTCCCTCCAGGATTTCGGAGGTCTGTAGCTCACAGACAAACTCGCCCACAGGGATGAGAGCATGGCAGGAAAAGAGTACATAATCAAGTTTTCTTTTGTCGCATGCCGTGGCTTAATTATGTGTTTCTCCTTTGGGAGGCAGTAGTGTGGAAACATGGCATTTCATGGTGAACAGAAATCATTTTGTGTTTTGCAACTCGCTAAAACCCAGTCAATTATAAGTGTGCAATGTGGTTTTAAAACCAAGTGTCATATTGAACCATCATCAGACAAAATAAAGAGTGATATAGGAAATTGAAGGAAACGGGTTGTTTGTGTGCCGCAAAACGAACAGATGGGCCAGAGCCTGGACCACATATGAGAATCCTTTATCAGGAGTCCTGAAAAATCAACACGTCATGCAAGCCGAGAATTAAAAATGTCTAACGTTACTGTTTGGTGCATCCTATCCATAAGATTTGCATATAAACCATACTGTTGCGGCTGCTTCAGGCTCTCACTCCTGAAGATAATAATCTCCGTCAAGAATTCTGTTTGCAATTTCAAGAATGTTTACAGGAGGAGACAGATAAGGTTGTGGTCAGTGATGAGGTGAAGATTAATAGTCATAATTTGGGTATTTGGGGCACAGAAAACTCATCCAATAGTTCAACACATCTGTGATTTCCCCAAGATTAGTGTGTTTTGTGCATTTTCATCTCAGAAAGTGTACGGACCATTATTCTTTGCTGAGAAAAGTGTTAATGGTTTTGTTTACTTAGACATGTTACGACAATGGTTATTGCCTGGTACATGATAGTGACTGTTGCAATTTCATTTTGCAACAGGACGGAGCTCCTCCACATTTTCATTTGGACGTTCACAGTCACCTCAATAACACTTTACCTCACCGTTGGATTGGAGTGTGTCTAACGAAGAGTCCGCACTTATTCTGTGGCCTCTCAGGTCACCCAACCTCATTTAATGTGACTTTTTCCTCTGGGGCTATGTTAAAGATAAAATTTATGTGCCCCCTTTACCAATTAATTTACCAGAGCTTCGGCGAAGAATCGTGGCTGCATTTGCTACCCTCGATGTTGATATGTTGCAACGTGTGTGGTAAGAGCTAGATTACAGAATTGATATTTGTCGAGTTGCCAGAAGAGGTCATATCGATCATCTTTAAGCAATGCTAGTACTTGGTTATGTACTCTTTTTCTCTGCCACTGTCTCCTCCCTGTGGGCCAGTTTGTGAGCTACAGACCTTCGAAATCCCAGAGGGAATTCTGAAACAGAATTATATAATTGTATAGCAATTCTTTAACCTGATGTTACGTAATGAGTCTTCAACTGCTCTCATCTCCACGGATATGTTAAGGCTTCTCGTAACCAATGAGTCAAATCCTTGGTTAAGAGTTAC
>JAFIDM010012231.1:153117676-153140582 GCA_023159025.1 Thereuonema tuberculata
TTAAGGCTTCTCGTAACCAATGAGTCAAATCCTTGGTTAAGAGTTACTTATCCATGAATTTCTTACTTAGGAAAAAATTGAGTAAAAACTATAAATAAAAAAAAAAAAAAAAAAAAAAAAAAAAAAAGAGCCCTAGTTGTGCGAGTTCAATTTTACATATTACCTTACATAAGAATATCTAGTAAGAATTTACAACATTAACTCATCACAAACATTTGCCTCTATTTGTATAATGAATCTCTAAAGGGTTTTACTGAGAGACCTCAAATCTTACTTCAATATATTTTACTACGAATAAGCAAATTACAAATGTTACCAAAGATCTCACTATAATGGGTGTTACAAACTGGAGGAGTAAAGCTGTTAACAGAAGAAAATGGGAGGCATTGTCAATGAGGCCAAGGCCCACTAAGGGCTGTAGCAACAACTAAAGAAGCAAATTACAAGCTGGTGGCCTGAAAATCCTGATGAATATAGTAGGAAGGCTCATAGGTCGTATCTCGGAAATGTTTTTGCCGGAAAAAAGAAAAACGAATAAATGGAGCACTGACTTGATCTCCATGAAGAAATGATGCAAATATTCAATCTTAAAAAAGGTAATTAATTAATTTGAACAGAAAAAACCATAGCTTTGAACTCATTAACCTGACATCTAACAAGAGCAATACAAAAGCAGGAAGAATATCCTACGAAATATTCAATAAAAAACGGAAAACTCAAAATGCAGGAAATCAATTAAATTATAGCTCCATACCCTGAATTAATAGCAGCTGTAGCACAAAGCTCAGCAAGCTTAACTAAAAAACAAATACTTCTTCAATGGAAGATGAAGCTACATCTTCTGTCTGAAATGATAATGGAGGCAGAGCACAATAGACAAGATCAGGGAGAACTAGAATAAATACCTTTAATGCACATTAAATAATCATCGAAACAAACACACTTTCAAAATTTAAAACATTAAGAATAATTTAATAGCAAATCCAAAGATTTGTAATTCTTCAGTTTACTTCAAAACTGTAATATATTTGTTGCCAATTATTAATCTACACAATGCCTATATACTTTTAACTATTTTCAATTCACTTTAGATAGCGTATATAAAAATAAGAATGTAAGGTAAAAGAACAGAAGCATCTAATGTCAAACTATAGAGACGAACTTAATGAGTGGTTACCAACATACTGATATAGACAGGATACTAAGACAGAGACAAGAAGATTCAATCTGCTTATCCTGAATGAAAAAAATGGAAGCTGCTAACACTTGTAAAGATTGCAGAACAGCTGAGCAACCAAGAAAGCAAACAGATGATTTAGTTGCAAATTCTAGAAATTTAATTCTTGGAGAAATTAAGGATGAATAGTCATCTGGAAAATCATATGAAAATAGGACCCATAAGATGAATGCTTGATTTCAGATGTCAAGTGACATGTGCTACGGTTTAGTAAGATGACCAAGATTTCCACAAAATTTATCAAAAAGGATCCTATAGTGAAATTCCGAATATGTGTATTAAATAGATGAGACATAAAGAGGCCAATCTATCTATGTTGGTATAAATACAAACGGCTAATAAAGAGAGGAACATCACAATGCATTTGCAATTCAGGCTTTGGCAGGTAACAGGACACTTGACTGCTGTTTTTGAGGGAGACGATGGCTCAATTCAGTTGGAAGGAGGTCAAAACAGAAAAATCAAGGGGAAGGAGCAAATTGAGGCGGATTATTAATTTATGACCCTAAACCAGGGTTGCAGTTTCAGTTGTAGTTTCTGAAACTGTAAACTTGGTTTAGGATCATAGCATATTAGAAACCAGTTGTCCAAATATTATTAACACATTCACTGCCGACCAAATTGATCTGAGTAGACGGCACCAGTAGTAGATATGCCTATTATACAGCACCGTGTTGTGCAGCTAGACAACATCTATTGATTGGTATGCTATCTGTGCTTGTAAGAGAAACTTATTTTGTGCGGCATCTCAGTAGACACCTTGAACTTTCGTAAGCAATTGTTGACATCGAACTTTTTTTTGTGTGTGTATGTTTTTTTTTTTTTTCCTCCCCATAATAATGAGTGATAAATCAGGGCATTTAAAAACACTAGATTCTCTAAATTTGTTAATATTTATTTTTAGAATTCAAAAATTTTTTTTTTTTTAAAAAAAAATAGAAATTCCTTGATCTTACACCTAATTTGATTTTGTATAATTTTTTTAAGAATTTAAGTTTATTTTTATTAATAAATAAAAAATACATCCTTTATTCTATCCTATTTACATTTTATCTTGATTTCCTTACCATATCAGTGGCGAAACCATAAAAAAAAATTACTAAAAATCTAATATTTAGAAGTCAATTAGGCAGGAATTAAACCAGAGGTGCCTACCCGCACAGAGCCGTGATAGTTGATTTGAGCGGGCTGGGGGGTGGGTTGAAATTGATATGTACTGACTTCTTATTTTACTATATATAATAAAAAAGTAAAATAATCTACTGGCACTTGGGGATCGCCTACCCCTACAATGGTGGCAATGAATGTATTCAAGATAGCAATAACAATTTGTAATAATTGTGAACACTTAAGGAGTAGCAGAATAGGGAGATTTCAGAAATTATATCATGGGTGAATGAGTAACCTATTAACTAGATTATGAGCCAAATGAATATAGACTGCTTCTGTTTGCAAAAGTTAGGTAAATCAGAAACACTATTATTGGCTTATCAAGCACTATTCTGAATGTGTCAGTGACACAGAAGAATGAACTAAAGTCTGGAGCAGATTTTGATAACTCATTGTTAAAGAAGCTGTTGCTTGTGTTTGACAATTGGGAAGTTCCCATAGATAATTTTTGAAAAGATGGAAATAAAATGTGTACATGATATCCCGAATTTTTCAATGTTTCTGAAAGCAAACAATGGAAATCAGAAGAATAACATTGGCATTTACAGAAGATGGAAGCATAGACTCAAAATGACAAGGACAGCATCTCCACTGAATTAGGGTTTAAGACCTAACAAAATGAAAGACAAATGAGAGGTAAAAAACAAACAAACAGGAAACTAAGTTTTGGAAACCATTACATACTTTAGCTTGCTTCCAGATACATCCCCAGTTTGCTTCTGGAGAGGATTTCTCAATTCTACATATATGTCAGCTGTATAGAACTTGTTACTAGATTCTTGAGACTTGTTCAAAGATCCTTGAGATTATCATCTTTTTATCAGGAATTATTCTTATATGCTTGTCCTTCCAGTGGATAATGTTTCACAACTATCTAAAAATGTGCTACGACAGATTACAGATCTACAATATAACTGATCTGTAAGAAAGACTGTAGTTTATTTCAACAAATATTCTGTCAGCAATCCGTAGTAATGATGGCGACGTGAAGCAAATACAAAGGCTCCTCTGCACAACTTATTTAATATTAGGAAAGAGGGCTGAAAGGATAGACGGAGTCAATAGTTCAATTATAACTACAGTAGATTCTGATTAATTAACTGTAAAAAAAATGACTGCCAGAATCTGTACTCATGTCACTATCATTGTCTTAACTAATCTTCATTCAGTATTGAAACTGAGGGAATTTAATTAAAGGGTGTGGGGAAAGATTTTAGCATGCCAGTTGTGGGCAAAATATTACACTTGCAAAAGATGCCCTGGAATTGGCATTTGATTACTTTGGACAATAATTGTATTTTCTGCTTAGGATTCAGGTACACTTAAAAGTGGTGGGAATGTGCACTTAAAACTAAATTTCATCAAATGAAGCGTTTTCTAAATATTAAATAAATGGAAAACAAATTAGGCTTAACAAGCGTGGAATGAAATAAAGAAAAATAGAAATAAATAAAATGCACTTACTTACAAATAGTTGAGAGAATTATATATGGTAATAATCCGACAGTTTCGGAATACTTTGCATATTCCTTCATCAGCGACGGCACAAACATATAGGACATACAGACAACATTTAGGACGACATGATGAGGGAAGGTATGTTGAAAGTGAGGGAAGTAAGAGGATTAAGAGAGTTTAGCAATAGTGACGGGAGTTTTGCCCACCGGTTATTGGGTTGTAAGCTTTAAGCTGAATTATATAGAAAGATTCAGCCAGGAGACGGTGGGAAAGGGGTTTAGCAGCTGAGAAGTTGGGGGTGTGTCCTGTCTCTTTAAAGTGAGTAACAGTGTATGAGCCTGTGGGATCTGTGTTTTTGAAGGCCTGCTTGTGTTCTTTGATGCGTGTGGATAGGGGTCGGATGTTTGTCCCACGTAGCCAGAGGAGCATTGGCCACATGGGATCCAGTATACTGTGTTGGAGGGGTTGTTAGGTTTCTTTGTTTGTGTTATGTGATTTGAAGGCAGGGGCATATTGGTGTTGGTGGAGGAATTTTTTGATGAAGCTTTCGAGGGGAGGATAGTAAGGGAAGGGGATGCATTTCACAGGGGGTTTGGTAGTAGTATTGTTGGGTTTTTTATTGAGTTTATGTGTTAGGATGTTGAGGTGGCTGTGAAACAGCTGGGAGGGGTAGTTATGAAGATTTAGTATGGAGTGTATAGTTTTAAGTTCAGTGTGTAGGACAGGTTTTGTGGAGCATGTTTTAAGTGCTCTGCGTATAAGGAAATCTATTGTATTAATTTTGTATGTATGGGCTGTGTTTGAATTGTAATGTATGTACCTGTTTGAGCAGGTGGGTTTTCTGTAAACAGTGGTTTGTATGAATTTATTTGTACTATTGTAGGAGATGGATACATCGAGGAAGTTAATATGCTTGTTAGAAGGAGTTTCCAGTTCAAATTGTATATGGGGATCTACCTCGATGTATCCATCTCCTACAATAGTACGTGCGGATTAAACATATAAACGAAAAACACACACAAATTAAAATTACTAGTATATTTAAAACATAAAATTGGCATACATGATTAATTTCGACTGCTGCACGCAGTCCATACCAAACGTGTAGAAACAATAAAAGTTTCACAATATAAAGTGGAAACCTATTATTTCTGCTTTTATTTTTATTCCTCATTTTACTTTGATTTTTTTTTCAACTATTGTTTTATTTAACCATTAGCTGTACCCGGCATGCATTGCAATGCCACTCAAAGAAAGAAAGGGCCCGGTGTCGGTCGAGGATGGGATACTTAGGCCCTTGTGTCGCCTTTCACCTACCCAAGTGTGGTGTCCCTGCCTCCATAGGAGAGCGAATTTTACACAGTGTGTGTAGTTCTCATTGTCATCGCCAGGTGCTTATTTGGCTATTTCACGGATTTGACCCCTTTTTAACTCCTGGGAGGGGGTCCAGGTTCTAAGGGAGCCTATCCTTTCCGCAGGGTCCTAAAGAGTAATTCTGCAAAGTTTGATCCAGATAGGTCAAGGGCCCAGGAGTGTATATGGGACAAAGAAACATTCATTTTTTTATATATATAGATTGTTCGCCCTGAATGCCTATTATAGCTAATTAAAGAGGAAATTATTCCTCTTATTATTATTATCTTCCAAAGATATCCAATAATAGCTTATTATCTTTATTTTATTTTTATTCTATTGTAATTTTGTATTTTATTCAATTTTAGTTTTATTTCTATCTTTCTTCTATTTCAAATTAATTTTATTTCTATTTTTATCATTATTTTATTTAACTTTTGTTCCCTCTGTGCAAAAGCGTCCTCTAATTGTAGCAACAATTAACAAGAATCACAGCTGACCACTACTCCTCTGAAAATCCAGTTAATCCCTGTGAATCCCCCTTCAAGATCAGCACTGGTGTACTAACTCAGTGGAAGGAATTCCCCTACTGCACAATGATGGGAATGACCAAATTTTACGGAGCTAACAAGTTGTCCATGATTGGCCCCTTCTTGGATGATGATCCACCCTGCTTGACTTTTGTATATATTGTGAGATTTTTATTGTTTCTACATATTTGATAAGGACTGCTTGCAGCAGTCAAAATTAATCATGTATGACAATTTTGTTTTTAAATATACCAGTAATTTTAATTTTTGCATGTTTTTCATTTATTCTCTATATCTTACTATTTTCACTTGATTTTTCTTTGTGAAACATACTAAAATGACTGCTTAGATTTCCTTATTTACAATTCAACACAGGCACATTTATTATGCTGAACAGGCCTTAATAATAACCCTAAAATCCCTCACAAAAACAATTGATTGATGTTTTTAAAAATCTTGTACAATGCTTATTTATGGTCCAACTTAAAATATAAGCACGATTATTATTTTGGTTCCCTCTCAGCACAGCATATTCACTCCCCACTATGCCATGGATGGCTGAGCATATGCATAGTGTACTCTTAAAAATTCATATGAAATGGATTTCCTTTCTTTAAAAATTAACGACTAGTGGATGATCTGCCTATTTTGCTGAACAGAAGAATGTTGAGACACACAAAATAATGTGTCAGCTATCTAAGATATTTCAGCTTCTCTACATCATTATATTCTTGCAGGAGAGGTGGGAAGACCAGTAATTTTGTCTTAAAAGATTTTGGAAGAGCTTGGTCTGATTAAATGCCTGAGCTATTGAAAGAATGTTCAAGCAATAATCAAGTAGCCTGAGAAGCTGAATATTATCAATGAAATGAAGAAGACTTGGTTAATTTGAAGATTCAAGAGTTCCTGTCAGTGATGCCAGTCTTATCATATAGTTCCAAAATTTGATGACAAATAATCCAGTTTTTCAGAAGTGATCTTACAGAGAAGGAACTCCGCTGTCAAAAACTGTTCTAAGTCTGTTAAAAAAATATATGAATAGATGAATGGTATTTAGAAACTAAAAAGTACAGTGCAACCTCGTTTATCTGGCCCTCATTGATCCAGATCTCCGGATCAGATTTGTAGACTTTTTTTTTTTAAATTTTATGTTCACTTAGATAATAATTTTTAACTATGATAGCAAGGCCGTCACTATAAGTACCCCAAACATTCGCTTTTTATTTTGATTAAATGTACAGTTCCTGCATTAGTCTAGTCAAATTAGCTCAAAAAAATTGGCTAACTTCAAACTAATTGCAATACAATTTCTGTGAGTGGATTCTTATTGAAAATTTTCCATAGGAAACGATGGTGAAAAGTCTACCACGCTATGATGACGCGTTAATCCATTATGCGGATTTTTCAAAATGGCTGTCCATTATTTGAGGTGTAGAGTATAAATGTTTATATGCCCATGTATGGTATCATTTTATATGTTTTTTGGGACGGGAAAGTCAAAAATACCATCAAACATTGTTTCTGAAGACAGTAATAACAAATAATCGGGATTAATACAATTTATTACGATAATTAGATGTAAATATGCCAAACACAGTTTTAACATTATGTGTTATATACATTTTTTTTTGCTTTACATTATTTGAAAAGGATGAAAAATTTCAAAAAGATAATATAGCACTCCTAAGTACAAGAATTGTATATCATTTCAATCATCGTCCATGTCCACTTCCATGAAATTGCAACAGCTTATTCTTCAACAATCCGTTCTCGCATCTGTGCACACTACTCCCTGTCTTTTGGAAGATTTCTTAGGTTCTGAGTAAAGGAAAACATCACATATGTTTTCTTGAAAATGATGAAAGATTAGTACGAGAAGAATGGTGTCTTCCCCAACAATGGCTGTAGGATGTTTTTTGGTCGACTCGATAGCCTCCATAACGACAATGATGTCTGCATCACTGCTTTGATGAGCTTGCTTTGTTTTACACCCAGCTTCTTGTAACTTTTCCGATAGCTGAGCAATGAAGGCTTGTTTATTTTCATTGTTACTCAGAAATAATTCTTTTTGAATGGCAATGGAGGTAGAAGTTAAGACATTTACTTTACGTCCTACAATACCTTGGTTTCTTTTTAGATGGGCTCCTGATTTTGTAGAAAACTTATCTCCATATCCGTTGAATACTATTATTGCCTGGTCATACTTTGTTAGCACATATCTTTCATAGGCACAAAGCAGCTCATGGAATGTCTGATTGTGAAATCAAGGAAGGCGATGTAGTAACCAACCACCATCAATGACGAAATGCATATCTTTGGGCATGTTTGCAACGCCTGAATTGGAAAGAGAACTCTTAATGAGATGACGGACAAGAGTCTCTGAGTTCTCTTTCAGAAAAAGCAAACAGGTGAAACCAATGAAATCAGGCCAATCTGTTAAATTGAAAGAAGAAACCTTTGTTATTGAACCTGAACTATTGTTTCAGCGCCTGTTGCTTTGTGCTCAGATTAGTGGGGTGGATTTGCAGGAGATGTTGCATTATGAGCTTTGCTCATACCCAGCTAGTTTGATCTTGAATCCTTACCCATCACTTCCCCTCCCTCAATTTTCCTGTTTTCAAATGGCACTTGCAATTTGATTATCGTGTGTGGTTCAACTGGATTGTTTTTGTTTTTATCAAAGTGTTTGGGAGTGTATTGCAGTGTACAAGTTTAAACAACTATGACAGAAGAAGAAATTGTAGCGGGCATGCACATGTACAGCAGACAGTGAGGAAGAAGATGACGTGGACGAGGAGGGAGCAATCACACCGCAACAGCTGACGACACATGTAGATGCTGCGCACCAGCTGACAAACATCATGGCACACATGATCTTTAATATAATTGGCAAGCTGTGACTTCCCAGATTCCCTCATAAGTCCATGCTTATCGAATAAACTAGCTGGGTATGAGCAAAGCTCATAATGCAACATCTCCTGCAAATCCACCCCACTAATCTGAGCACAAAGCAACAGGCGCTGAAACAATAGTTCAGGTTCAATAACAAAGGTTTCTTCTTTCAATTTAACAGATTGGCCTGATTTCATTGGTTTCACCTGTTTGCTTTTTCTGAAAGAGAACTCAGAGACTCTTTTGTCCGTCATCTCATTAAGAGTTCTCTTTCCAATTCCAAATCCAATTCTTCTGCAAATTCAGGATTAACATCACGGGAGTTACTGCATAAGTAACCCCGTGACAATGGCTCGCTATCTTCTGGTAGTAATTCTCGCATTTTATTAACAAGCTCTTTAACAGTAGTTTGTTCTTCACCATTTTCCTCCAGGTATTTAGCTACTTGAAGAAAAATTTCATGGCGAACTGAGTCCTCTTGAAAAATCCGCCATATTGGATTAACAGGTCATTGGTTTTCAATAAGAATCCACTCACAGAAATTGTATTGCAATTAGTTTGAGGTTCCACGACAAATTGACTAGACTAAATAGATTGTACAATCAATTATGATAATATAATGCTTTTTGTCGAGTTTAAGAAAGCTTTACTAGAATGTCACAGGGCGTTGAAGTGGATTGACTCACCAGCTATAAATAGCTTAGACTTTGGGCGAGAGTGTTGATCTTGAATCCTTACCCATCACTTCCCCTCCCTCAATCTCCTCAATTTTCCTGTTTTCAAATGGCACTTGCAATTTGATTATCGTGTGTGGTTCAACTGGATTGTTTTTGTTTTTATCAAAGTGTTTGGGAGTGTATTGCAGTGTACAAGTTTAAACGACTATGACAGAAGAAGAAATTGTAGCGGGCATGCACATCTACAGCAGACAGTGAGGAAGAAGATGACGTGGACGAGGAGGGAGCAATCACACCGCAACAGCTGACGACACATGTAGATGCTGCGCACCAGCTGACAAACATCATGGCACACTTGGAGCATCAGCTCGACACCACTCCAGGTGAACTGTTAATGATAAAGTGTTTCCTTGAACATGCTTCATTCAAATGCCACACGTGTTTTAAACAGAAGACAGTGGACCAATTCTTTGTTAAGAAATGATGTGAAAAGTTATTTTTATATTTTTTAATGTCTTGTAAATAATTATATGTAATTTTGTTACAAAACATAGTTTTTTATCATAATAAACAGTAAGTCTGCTTATTTAAGGATTTGTTTTGCTTATTATCCATATTAACCGAATTTTTGATTTTCCAGATTACCTTTGGTCCCAGTTAGTCCGGATAAATGAGGTTGTACTGTACTATAATTTCATATTTCCTATTGATAAGGCTGATGTACATTCCGTTTAGGAACATGAAGAGAAGTTTCATTTGTACAAAGATGGCAACTTCAGAATGATTAGCTAAGCAAAAGTGACAGCTGAAGCCAAAGGATCTTATCAATGTCAGGTCCAAGTGTAGTAACCTCTGTTGCACACTCAATTATTATCCTTTGATAGCAAACAAAAGTTGCTGTCTGACGTACATAAAAGTCCTATTTGGTTAAAAATAGACAGAATGCTATAGCAGCAGTATCATGACATATTCAAATCTCTCCAGTTCAGGATGAACTCTTTAACAGGATGCTGAGATAGATTGAGTAGCACAAAGGTAGCGTACTTTAAAATAAGACAACTAAATCCCAATCTACTGACAAATAAATATAATGAAATATTTCGTTATATTTACGAAATACTAACTTATGTGAATTCTTAAGCTTCTTGTGAAAATAAAATTTGACTTTTAAAATGAAATAGGATAGAATAAAAAAACAAAAAGATCTGAATAATGGATATAACATATCCATGTGAGGCCTTCCAAAGATGGTGCCACATGAAGCTAAGAAGCATTAAGTTTACTGACGAAAAAAAAAATATTAAAAAAATAATAACCTTACTGTTTAATGCAAAGCTTTGCAATGGCAACTATAGTGAGATTTCCTAAATTACGATCAAATATTTCACTTGTAAGCATTTTAATGAAGATGATAAGTGCTGTTAATGCTTAACATTGGCATCAAAAAAGACTAAAATTTTCAATGATGAAAATAACAGTTTAAAGAAATTTTAATACCCTCTTTTAACATCCATCTCAAGTAAATCATCTTTGAGCCACAAAAGAAAGAAAAAGCTGCATTCAAAACCTACATCCATTGCACAAAAACAGCAATACAACAATGTGCTTAGTTTTTTCCATTAATGCTATTTTTTTTCCAATTAAAAGGCAGAAATGGGTTTCCATATCAAATACTCATAAGATTAAGAATGGCCTTTACAGAATGATAAAAAAAATACATGAAAAAAATATATATCCTCATAAAACTTCAATATGAGCAATATGTTAACTTTAATATGAATAAAATTCAGTCAAATTCTTAAAATTCCTTGATACTTACAAATCTTCTATCAACAACTATATAGTTAATATCCAGATTAAAATATACCGTATTTATGCGCATAATTTCCCCCATTGCGTATTTTCCCCACCCCAGTTTTTGTGGATTACAAAATTCAATTTTTATTTTTATCGCATAATTTCCCCACCTCTACTTCAACGCGGTTCCAACATGATTTTGACTGGCGGTCAACTCACGATGACGCGACAATGTACCGTTACTTCCGCATTTCTCTATCCCATGCTACTTTAGGGGAAGATTCCACCCCTACCCCGGTCAGTACAAGAGCAGACTCCTTCTGAATCAGTACAACAATAACTGTACTTTGAAGAAAAAACAAATGTTGAGATGTGATTTCTTATATTTTTAATGTTGCGTGTTAATAAAATTGTTGTTAATTACATTTCTTGCTTTAAAAATCAATATTTAACATAGTTTTCCTTACACTTTCACCATATTTTTTTTCCCTCAAATTGAAAAACATCGCGTAATTCCCCCCCCCCTTTTTTTATCAAAATATTGATGAAAAAAAAGGGGAAATTATGCGAGTAAATACGGTAATCTCCATATAAGACTGAAACCAAACAAACACAACCAACCAACTAACCAACCAAACAAGAGGACTATCCTGCTGCTGCTATCAGTCATCTGAATACAAAACATAATCTTTTTTATTGACAGAACATTTTCAGTGACTTACGATAGACAAAAAAAAAAAATCCAACAAAATAAAGAAATCTAAATCTAATCTTATTGAATATTATTAATTACAGCTTCTGATAATATTTATTTAGTTCCTGAAATTTGATACAGGAAGTCCTCATAATTTGTTGAATTTTACAAACATATAGGATGTCAACATAAATTGTCCTTAATTTTTCTCACTATTTTCCTTTGTCATCAAACTTTTGTAATGGCATTTTGACTCGAGGCTGTTTCCACTGTAATTTTCAAGAATGCATCCCTGACAATTTCCAAGCATTTCTTGTACTGAATAAAATGAATGAGCTGAGCTCTCATTTAGATTTAAAGTGACACTTAAAATTCCAATATCGTTACGTGTCAATAACAAAGCAAAATTTGTCAATGAATATATTCAGACTGATTCAAATAATATTGCTAGTGTTGTAAAGTTTTGAAATGCTATACTCATTACTGAAGTATTTGATACTTGCTGATCAAATCCAACAAATCGTAAGTGTGAAAATGACAAGCAAGGAAGGCACACAGGAACAACAAAGATTTCTGCTCCTTGAGCCATCATTGATGGGAATCTGGTACGACCATTTCATCCTCTTTAGGACTCATCAGTCAGATGAACCCTTGATGATAGGCTCTGATGATGGGAGAAATGTTAGGGATCCCTTTCACGCTTCTGCAAGTGTGAATCCCAAAAAGAAACAATAACCAAAAAATACACATAATCAAGATAGCTTTTCATACACAATCAAAATTCCCCGAGGACTGCCAGGATTATTATTATTTGTCATTTTCATGTTATTTTAGGCAAATTAAATCCTTTTCAGTTGAATTATTTAGTGTGAATAGTTTTTTTTTTTTATTGCTTTTATTAAATTCCTTTTGCGCCTGGTGGTCAGCAGGTCAGTAATTTAAGCTATGTTGATTATATGTATTTTTTAATTGTTGTTTCTTTTGGGGATTCCCACTTGGGGGAAGCAGGAGAGGGATGACTAACCTTTCCCACCTTTGGATCCTATCATTGAGGGTTTATCTGGCTGACAAGTCCTAAAGAGGATGAAATGGCTATCCCAGATTCCCATCTATGATGCTCGAGGTGCAAAATCTTTTTAGTTTCTATGTACTTTCCTTATTTGTCATTTTCATGTTATTTTAGGCATGTTAAATCCTTTTCAGTTTAAATCATAAGTGTATTAAAAAAAAAGTTTCAAAAAGGCAAGTAAAATGGACACCCATGTATGAAATGTAGATGATTATTCTGTTGATAAAATTGAAACAGTAGACAAGAAGTATGCTTGAGAATAGTATAGAATGTATAAAATATATTAAAATTTCTTATTTTCATATTCATTGAACCATTAATATTTGTACCATTTCTTTAATATTCTCTTAACTAGCAGCAAAGCCGTCGGACGACAGACATAAAAAAATCTGAAAAATCATTTTATTATCAACCATAAAGTAAATATCTCCTTATAAACTACATTTTTTGTAAAAACAGCATCAGATCCTTCTAAAAACAGCATCACATGTCCTTGATCTATTCTGTCAAGAATTTTGATTTGAACGTCGCAAGCATGACGTGCTCGAGAAATAGCAACATGTAACTGTCCACGACTAAAAACAGGCTCTGGTAAATAAATACCAACCATACCTAAAGTTTGTCCTTGTAAATAAATTTTACTAAAAGTAAGAATGGAATAATTATTATTTTTGACCCATAATGCCAAAAGGAATTTAAAACTCACCTTTGTAATCTAAATACTGCGCTAACTTGTGAACGAAGCTTCTATGGCAAAAATAGTTTTGAGTTTCGAAATCAGCGTAAACAACTGAGTAAGTATGCCAAATTTAATTAAAATGGATGCAGTGGTAACAAAATTATTTGGTTTTGAACGAGTGTTTTGTTAGAATTTCAATTGTCTAGGTCAGTTCCCAAGACTAAAATTTCATGGAAACAACATGGAATGACAAAATGAACTAATATTTTCATCCAATTTGAGTATCCTTGATTCAATGGTACCATTGAGAACCTTTGGATCTATCTTAATAGCTGAATTATATCGAGTTACAGACAGACAAACTTAGCCAATTATATAAGTTGATGTTGCAAGGCTAATTTTTGAGGTCTGAAGTTTGCCTATTGAAAACTTGCCCCAAATTGTTAAAGTTCAATTCAACAGAGGCCAAGTAACTTTATGACTCGGTTTTATGGAAATGGTCCCTATCTCTGCTGATCATTTACTGTGGTAAAGCAAAGATCAGACATACTGAGATTTGTGGAATAGTATTCTAGAATTGCACTAACAAATAAGAGATACCAGACTAAATTCCAGAGATTGACCAGACAAAAAATGACTGCTCAAGAATGACCAATTTTTTCATCTTTGGAGGTACTAGTATCAGCATTTCACTAGAAATGGTGGAATCTGAGCTATACTAGAATTTTGAAAAGAACACTTAGGAAGAGTATTTTCTATCACTGATGCCAAAGGCTGAATCGTATACTATTGTTTCAGGGAAACTAGGAAATTCCTTGTTGGGAATATGACAGATAACGTGCATATAACTGATATTTATGATATTTTAATAGAAAACATGCATAAGATTAGGAGAGGCATAATATAACAATTATTTTTTTTTTAATTATACTGTTTTAACAACAATAAACAAGAAATAATTAAGTTAATTAGAAGAGTTAAATGCCTTAGATAAAGCAAGGAATGTTCAAAATCTGTAAAATATCTACAAATATTGCCAAGTAATCAATGTCGATAAAAAAAAGGTTTTTTACTTACCTTCCCTTTTTTTTTTTTTTTTTTATTCAAAAAAAAAAAAACCCCATCATAATCAATTTTTAATGATTTTTGTTAAAAAATATAAGTAATTATTCAAAGTAAAAAAACCAACATCATTCATTTGACTGTAAAGAATTGAATTTGTTAAGGAAATACACAAATACTGTTCTTATCTGAAAAAATGTTTTTAATCTTAACAGATGTTTCAAGGTAAGTTTTTTTTAGACAAAAAAGAAATTAAAAATTAAAAAAATTAACAAAGATTTTATATTGAAGCCAATGTTAATTCAATGGCATTGGCATGTACAACAATTAAAAGAAAATAAATTTTAATGCTCTGTTTCTGAACAACTGAACGAGTAAAAATAAAATATGGCTTATATATTATGAATATGATAAAAAATTAAAAAAAAAGAAAAGAAAAGAGAAAAAAGATGAATATTGAAAGCAACATTGTTCTTTTTTTTAATGATAAATCATTAAAAGCATCATTATTTGTGCATTTCAGTGACATATCAAAATAAATATATTTAATAGCCCACTTGTTAATCACAACATATAATCAACTCACTTGACTATCTGTACAATTCAGTTTTAAAATGTGCTTTTGTTTATTTATTTAGCTATTCATCAAAACGAAATGTATCAATGTAGTGAAATATATATTTACAAAAATTCTACCTTTCACAACCTTCTTCATCTTTGAGAATTTCACTTTAGATTATTTATGAAAATTCCATTTTTAACAGCTTCCCTCCTATTTAAACATGGCAACTGTTTTTATTGTTACTGTATCCATGTGTATGAAGCTTGTTATCATCAACAGTAAATGCACTGATTATGCTTTGTGCCAGTGCTTTTAAAGCATAATTTTTTTGGTATCACTCTGGTACAACAGCAAATGCACTTCACTAAAATTGCAGTGATCACTGAAAAAAGTAACCATATAAATTATTCCTCAAATTATATTGACTTATTTTGTTGTGCAATAGCTTCCAACTTCAGTCTATACTCTTCAGCTTCATGTTCTTTAACCCGCAGTTGTTCTTTATACTCTTCTGCTTTTCTGCGAGCTTCTTCTAATCTTTGTTCTAATTCTTCACGATCCAACAAATCTGTATCATTCTAAAATGTAAAAGAAAAAACAAATGTACAAGAAAGAATGAAACAAAATGATAATTTATAGCAAGGATTTAAATCATTTGGGAAGTTCTGTTTCTCTGCTACCATTAGGCTATATAATTATTTCAATTCTGTAACTGCATGCTCTCTAAAACAAGATGTTTTAAAATGATCTGTTCTTAAAATTCTTAATGAAAAAACTGAGAGCAGCAGAAACTGGTAGTAGCAGATAGATTAGAATTTTCATGTAGCAATGAGAACTGAATCAGTTCACAAGATTTGACCTCCAAAATAATTTGTATCTTAATTCAAATACAAAATAAATTACCTCAGTTTTCAACTTTTTGGCTGCTGGTTCACTATCCCCATCATCCTGTGTTAACGTTATGGATTCTAAATGTAAATATCAAAGGAAAGTTTTTTTTGTTTTTTTTTTTATAAAGTTATCCTTTCTTCATAGTAACAAGAAATATATTTTTACTAAATTTGAGATTTTATTCATTTTTAAGACATAATAATTAATCACAGTTGGCATATAAATTTAAGCAGAACATGCTAATCAATATTAAATAACTATTTTTTTCTTTAAAATTAAGAAAAATATAAATTACTTATATTTTAAAAAAGTTATTTAGTGACGGAGAAAATTTTTAACGTGTGCTCAGTAATTCATTGTGAAGAAATAATTATTAATCAACACACCAAATTATAATTAACAATATAAAATATAAAAACATACATACATGTTCATGGAGCTTTCGAGCTGCCTTTGCGGCGCTCATTTTCAACAATTGTCGAAACATGTAACATGTATGTATCCATGAGCATGTATATATGTTTTTATATTTTATATTGTTAATTATAATTTGTTAATTTAAACTTTGGTGTGTTGACTAATAATTATTTCTTCACAATAAAAAATTACTTAATCAGTTTTTCTGCAAAATGAACTGAATAACAAATCATGAATTTGTTTGATTACTTTCAATCAATTTTGAATTAAAAACATGATCGACAGATTTACTGACAATTTTAGTCGAAATTAAATACGATTGAACTGGATCGGCATCAATTCCAGAAACTGAAGTACATGATGGAAACTTATAAACAAAAACTGTTGCTGATATTAAATAAGATTTTTTTTTTTTTCAATAATAAAACAAAATTTAACAAAGCATTACAGAAAAGGTAAACATAAATTTTGAATTCCCTATAATTATTAAATAAAATACTTTCCAAAAAATAAAGAAATATATACTTTTTCATTGTAATATTAATTAATACTTTTAAGCAGTATGAATACCACATTTCTCTTACCTGTGCCAGCAATATCACTATTTGTCATTGCTACCAAAATAGGTCCTGCACCTGCTCCCGATACAATTGATGGCAACTGGTTTTGGTCTGTCACAATTGTTATTACTTTCTAAAAAGCAGTGATCAATAATAGAATGTATTAATCAATTATTCCAGTTTATGAATTGATTACACAAAATTCACTTAACATTTCAACTTAAAAAAAAAAAAAATAAGGTATCATTACAAGGCAATTTTTATATATTTTTCAACAACATATTTTTGAGTTTTTTATTTTTCAAGATTCTATTTTTATAAGGATGTTGAAATAACATTTTTTATCTTACGTAATCCAAAGACAAGAAAAAAAAAACTTTTTAAAACACTAAACATGACAATATTCTGAAATGATCTACAATTACATTTAAAAAGCCCAATGAAAAGTGCGCTAATTTTTTTTGGGGGGGGAGAGAAGTATTAATTGCAATTAATGAAAAAATCTGATCTTAGGAATAAAGAATGTAACACAAATGTACAAAACAAAGCAAAATTAAAAAGACAAATGCAGTTCTTTTAATATGTAGCTCGCAGAAATAAATTGGCGGATTTACTTTTTGCATCATAACTACCGTATTTACTCGCATAATTTCCCCCATCGCATATTTTCCCCACCCCAGTTTTTGTGGATTACAAAATTCAATTTTTATTTTTATCGCATAATTTCCCCACCTCTACTTCAACGCGTTTCCAACATGACCTTGACTGGCGGTCAACTCACGACGACGCGACAATGTACCGTTACTATCGCATTTCTCTATCCCACGCTACTTTAGGGGAAGAGTCCACCCCCACCCCGGTCAGTACAAGAGCAGACTCCTTCTGAATCAGTACAATAATTTCGAGTGTTTTGTAAAAACGTGAAGTTCGCGAATAAAGTTAAGTTCTCTATCAGCAGGCAGCTGATGCTGACGTCATGCGGTGAGCAGCTATAAAGATGGCGGGCTGCGCTGCGTGAGTCACAGTCGCACACACACTTCCGTGCATGCCTATTGCTTAACTGTACTTTGAAGAAAAAACAAATGTTGAGATGTGATTTCTTATATTTTAAATGTTGCGTGTTAATAAAATTGTTGTTAATTACATTTCTTGCTTTAAAAATCAATATTTAACATGGTTTTCCTTACACTTTCACCATATTTTTTTTCCTCAAATTGAAAAACATCGCGTAATTTCCCCACCACCCTTTTTTTTGTCAAAATATTGAGGAAAAAAAAGGGGAAATTATGCGAGTAAATACGGTAATATAAGAGAGATAAATAAAAAAATTTGAAGATTTTTAATTACAGTCAAACTCTGCTATAACACGGTTGTTTATATCCGCTAATTCGGATATAACGCGATTTGGTCTTGGACCCCTTCTATTTTGGAAAAGGTGTATAATTGTAAAATTGCAAAATTTACCATAATACCTAGTTTCAATCATGTGATTTCGTCGTTTATAAAAGATGCCAAAATGGCAGCGCCAAACCGTAAGAAAACAAAAAAAATGAAGATTTTGGCTAATATAACCTATCAAAGCATTGAAAAGATAATGATTTATAAATATTTATAAATATAAAATTCTCTCACATTGTTCTGAATGATGTAGGTAATCGCGAAATAACCATTTTAAATCGATTTGGAATTGTGTGGGCGATAACAGGGTTCGACATCGCGAAGTAAAAAAAGCTCAGCAGATTGCGATCTTCGAGATCTTGGATCCGAAAGATCGCGATGTAGCCAAGTTTGACTGTATTTACTAACAAGGAGACGACACACCCTGTATCTTTCAAATGTGAGTACCATTTTGTGAGATGAAAGTACACATGAAGTACTTGAAAAATATATATAGGTATTGGGGCCAATGCCCTACAGATTTCGAGATATTCAGCGTTATTTTAATCGATTTTCAAGTATTACCTTATTAGCTCACTGCTATCATAAGAAAGCAATTGTCACCGTATTATAATGGTATCTCACTGGACTGTAAATTCAAGGTTCCGCAGTTTGGATTCCCTGCAGGGTGGAATGTAATTTTTTTTCTTTAAATTTCATTTTATTTTTTTACTTTCTTTTTTTTTGTTTTTTTCTCTGTTTTTTTTTTTTTTTTGTCTTCTTTCTTTATGATAATGTAATTTTTTTTCCGTTTATGTTATGAATATTACACAGAAAACCAATTTAAGATTAGAAGTAAATAAATAATATTCTCATTAACTTTGGTTTTTAATTAATTAGTTACTCAATTAACTAAACATTTTTTTTTCTTATCATGTTGTGATGATACTCTTTTACTGTTTGTATTTAAAATTATTTCAGTTCTGCTTTTATTTTAGGAAAAAATAAGTTTTTATGTAACTGTTTTAAATGTAATACTTTACTGAATTTTATTTTTTCTTATTACAAAAAAAAAACAAAAAAACAAAAAACAAAGTTAATATTCTCGTTAATTTTGGTTTTTAATTAGAAGTACTTTAATTCAGAAAAATAAAGTAAAACACATACTGTATTTTTTACTTAACTAAATTTTTTTTTAATATGCTAATACTCATAAGAAAAAAAAAAGTTATTTTTTTAAAGAAATGTTTTGCTTGGCAGTGCTGACAGTGTTGATCATTATATGAATCTTAAAGAGTTAATATATCTCTTCTTGCGTTTTCTTTCTCAAAGCTGAAACGACATCTTTCAATAATTGCAACTTTCTTTCATACTTGTAGCAAGGGATCTTTTTCTCAATGTGCTGTTTAGTTTGCTATCAATTTATCCAATACATATGCAATTTTTTAATTCAAGGGTGTGCTGTGAATATATTAATATTATACAACTCAAGGGAGACATCCAGTGTGCAACACTGCTGTGGCTGACTAAAAACTTTGGACAATCGTGGACAGTCTCATCTGGCATGCATTGTAACATTTGACCGGTATGTGACACTGTAGCAGATAACAGAAAAATTCAATGTAGAAGCCACACAAAAAATTAGTATTTGGACAGTATCTGTTCTATTTCTTCTGTATGGTACAGAATCAGACAGCCAACTTGGGTCACATTGCTGACCTGACAGAACAGGACTCTGCACACCTAGCCTGGGCTCGTGAACACTGCCACTGGTCACAAGATGACTGGAAATGTGTAGCCTGGTCTGACGAGTTGTGGTTCCAACTGTTTTGAGCAGATGCATGTGAAGAATATCCCACAAGGCAATGGAACCTGCATGCCAACACAGGACAGTGCAGGGTGGTGGTGGTTCTGTTGTGGTATGGGGTATTTTCAGCTGGTTTACATTAGGACCTCTGATACATCTGAAGACATCACTGACAGATGAGTGCTACAAGACCATCCTTGCACCCATTCATATCATGCATTCACAGACTCCACCGCACAGGTCTGCAATCACCAAATTATGGCAAGAGGAGCATTCCTCTGAGTTTGGCATCATGAGTTGGCCTAGTCCTTTGCCAAATTTGACTCCAATAGGACACAAATGGGATATGGTTCCATGTGGTGTCAGGGTCCACCACCGGCGAATATTAGGGAACTGTGAGCGACTACTGGAGTCCATGCCCTGCAGTACTCCAACTGAAAGGAGGATCTACGTGCTACTAGATAGATGTCTCAGTTTTCTGTTATGTCAGTGTAAGTATAGACCAAATCCCATTCTTGGAAAAGTATGGATTCAGATTGTAAGATTTTCTGTTGTTCTTTTCTAAGAAATCATGATGAAATAAATTTTAAAGAACTCTAAGATAGCAAAATCCTCACCATGCCTTCCAATAACTGGTTAATAACAGGCATATAAAGACTGATGAAAGCTTAAAATTTATAATTGACAATAGAACTAAATATATTTATTCTATTTTAATGTTGATAAAATATAATTAAATAACATAATCATATGTCAGTTATCATACATTATCTGTAGCGTGTTATCTTATGAATAAAGACTGTGAACATTAATTTATAATTTTAATTCATGAATCAATGGGCCACAAAAATTTTGAATCTCTTATTAAAGTTGCTGATTTACAAGGAATATTCCTAATATTAGTTTACAGTATGGCTAACCAGTGTTGTCAATACATAGACATCACCATATACATTTAATACATAAAACATAGTGAGGCTGAGGGTTTTTTTGAAGTCACACACAGTGAATTCCCCATGAGTACTTATTTATATCCCACGTTAGTTTGCAGCAATAGAAGCTATAGTTCTAGTGATTAATAGCTATAATTTTATTGTGATTACTGAAAATTTGTTAACAATCCTTATTTTTCCCACCAATACCACAAATGACGTTTTATATATTACAGTAGAGCCTCGATTATCTGCGAGTTCCGTGAAAAATTTTTTTGATTACGAACCTCAAAAACAAACAAACAAACAAACAAACAATTTTAATCCAAGCCAACAACAGGGAAAGTGCAATAGGCCGTACAGTGTGAAGGTCGAAAATTATTGACAGGTTTATTGTGCATCGTAATCCTATAGGCCTTCTCGGAATTTGTGGATGAGTGGCAAGCTCTTGCTCTGTAGAAAGGTTTCTGCTGTGCTGTACATATTTTAAAAGTTTTGCATTTTTTGTTTAATAAAACATAGTTTTTATGCTGAAATATTTTTTTTCCTGTTTACATCTCATTTTTAGTCTTTTTTTTCGGGTTATCCGCGATTTTTACTATCCGCGGTATCCTTGCCACCCAATTCCGTGGATAATCGGGGCTCTACTGCACTTTAGTTTAGCCAGAAACTGAGATATTACACTTTTCTCTATTTCAGCAAATACAGTTTTTCAATTTAAAAACTGCATTCCTCTCAGAGGCAGCCAGATGGTGTGGAAGTTTTTTTTCCCCCACCAGATGCTTTTTCTCCTGGTGCATGATGGGCCAGAAGAAAAGGGCTGTCCAACATTGGCAACACTGTTGGATTTCATCATTCTCATGAAATGTACCAATAAAAACCAAAAAAGTATAGCTTTATCAATAAAGGACAAAACAGATATAAGCAAAAGACCTGGATGGCGTGAATATTTTAACAATTGAGGGACTCAGTGGAAAACAGGCACATGCCACAAAACTTTAAATTTTATAGGAAAGCAAAGTTTTAGAAAAATTAATGGACCCCTTGAGGATAGGCGGGGCTTCATAGTTAAAAAAATACCCCACCAGGCTACTGCTGTGCTTGTGGGATAAACAAAGCCATGTGCATCGTTTTAATCCATGTACATATAGAGGGTGAACTGAAAGATTTGATTTGGATGAAACGTTTGTAAGCCTTCCAAAATTTTCATATTGGAGGTGGAGTTGATTATATTGAAGTACACAAGGATATAATTTATTTATTTTTAAATATTACAAATACATCTGGACGGCATCGACAACATATTTACTTTTGTAAAGGTTTATTGCTATCAAGACAAAAAAAAAAAACTGAAGCAGTAAGACTTGTGTATTTTAAAGAAAGAAATACTGATAGCAAATTCCAAGCGATGGCAGCATTCTGTGGCTGTAAAGCAGGTTAATCAATTTCAATATATTAATGTATTATTTCAAACTCATAATTTAAACTGAGCTATTTAAGATATGGATCGCCACATTGTTTAATTCCCACCACGATTCAGTATGATTGCTACAGTAATTTGACGTCGTTCCTTATTTACTCTGTCAAATTTTGTCTTTCATTCCAAGGAAATGATTTGTAAAGTTTAAATTTTTATATCTTATGTTATGTCATTTTTTAAAAATATATTTTTGCATAAATAATCACATTGTATGCGATTTGTTTTTTCCATTTCTTTCTTAATAGTATTCCTTAATTCTCAA
>JAFIDM010012231.1:153140682-153158475 GCA_023159025.1 Thereuonema tuberculata
TTCTATTTAGTGGCAGCATGGAACCTGCTTTCCATCGAGGTGATCTCTTGTTCCTGACTAATCATTTGGATGATCCAATTAGAGTTGGAGAAATAGTTGTTTTTAAAGTTGAAGGTAGAGAAATTCCAATTGTTCACAGAGTTCTGAAGCTACATGAAAAGTAAGTTCTAAAGTAAAAGTTTAATCAAACTTTCAAGCTGTACATAAATGCTTTAACTAAATTTTATTAGGAATTTTTTTTTTTCTTTTTTTCCCCAATACCATCATTTAGGTTTATGATTAAAACAATTTAAATACTTTCGTATTAAATCATTCTATAGGCAGAGAGTCATTAGAAAGTCATGTAGATTCCTGTAACTACAGTCAGGGCCGGATTAAGCCAGAGCGGGGCCTGTAGCAAATGTTACCAGGTGGCCCCCTCCTTCAGAATCGCCATGACCCCCCCCCCCCCCGGAAAAATACATAGAAGTGTAATTATTTCAAATTTCAAATTTAAAAATACATTAAATAACATATTTTTTAACTTATTGGCATTGTATTCATTATTGGCTACAATAAGAATGCAATTATTTGAAGGTATATGCGAAAAAATGGGATTTCCTATCTACTTTCCATTTAGAACACAAAGGGCCTGTCCCCCTCCAGAAAAATTCTCTAGTTACGCTTCTGGTTTTGTATGATAATAAAATAAACACAACTTTTACAAACAAACTTTTCTCGATTTAATGTGAGCAAATTTAGAGATAATGCTGTTTAAATCAATTTCTCTAAGTAAATTACATTCAATATTCATTAAGGTGAGGTCACTTAAACGATCTTGTCCCATCATGTTCCTTAACTCACTTTTTACACGCTTTAATGTTCTCCGCTGCAGTAATCATTAAAGACAAGTAAATTCGTAAGACTATTTCTACATTTGGGAAACACGTCTGTAATGAATTTTCCATTATAAGTTTATAAAAATTGTAGTTCAAGAGCCTCATGCTTTTCGTTTTTTATAGCTGCAGCCACATTAGGTTTAAGAAGTTCAGCGAACTGCACAAGTTTATCGCCTAGGCTTTCTTCCAAAACCTCTTGGTAAGCACTGACAATATTTGGAGTTCTTTTCAAGATCTCTTTTGCTGTAAGAGATTTTAACGGTCGAAGTATTCCAAATACACCAGTCACTCGGGTACGCTTCCATGCGTTTAGCCAAGGCAGACAGTAAATTATCAATTATGACAATAAACACCTGACTTTCAAATTTTTAAATTTGGGTGTTTGATTTTCTACAACTTCATCGAGCATAGTAGAGCTGCTGAAATCGTCGTACTTAGTATTTCGCTTGCGTCGTCTTGAAGTTTGTTGCTGATATTCTTCACAGTCTACAACATTCTGCAGCACACTTAGCAACCAAATTCAGTGAATGTGCAAAGCAGGGAATGTATTATTCTGCATACCTATTTATCTCCTTAATGCGTGCTTGTAACCCGTGGTATTTCCCGCTCATGTTGCTGGCATTGTCATAGCTTTGACCACTACAGTCTTTGATAGCAACGCCATTTTTCTTTAAAAATCAAGTAAACTTTGGGCGAGTAGTTCAACAGTATGACCTTCCATATCCAAGAACTTCACAAACCTTTCCACTGGTCCAGATGGTAACACATAGCACACTATTAGAGTGAGATGGTCCACATGCGAAATATCTGGAGTAGAGTCCAGTGATACTGAATAGTACTTATCATATGTATTTCTTAATTTCGCATATGATACGATTCAGTAAGCTTGATCCAATTAGATGGATAAATTGCTCGCATGTTGTTTTTGATAAGTATGATGCATGTCCTTTTCCTTTATATGCGTAAGTATTCATATGATGAGCCAGAAAAATGTCCAACTTGGCTATTAATTCCAACAAAAATTTCCGTTATGAGGTGAACCAATAGTTCATCATTACCCCAAAATGCAAGACCTCGTTCTGCTAAAAATTGGATAACTGAAGTAATTCGCTGTAAAAGTGCCCATCAATATTTTTTTTCGGCCTCAATTTGGCTTACAAGTTGAGAATCGACACGCGCATTCTTCTTTTTGCAAATTAACAGCGAAATTATCGCTTGTCTATGGGAGGTGCTTTCTTCATGTTTTTTCAATAAATTATTTGCGTTTTTCCAGTCGTCAAATCCTTCTTTCGTAAATCGTGACGAACAGCCTGAATCAGTAACTTTGCAAACAAAACAGAAAAGTTTTCCTTTACTTTCTGAATAATACAACCAATCTCTAACGTGACTTTTGTTTGTTGGTTTATGTGTGTCATTGAAAAACGACTTTCGACAAATTCGTGAATTATTTTCTGTATCGTATGTCTTTTTTGAAGACAAGAAATCACTGTTCATATATTGCACTTCGCTACTTCCTTTCGCAATCCAATAATCTCGATTGAAGTTGCTCGGCCATTCACCAATATCGTTGGAGTACATTTTAGTTTCGTTTTGTTTTTGGCTTGTAGAAGATGTTGCTACATTGGAAGCATGTGCTGTGCTTTCTGCCTCTGTTTGGCTTGAAGATGATATGGCTAAATTGGGAGGACTTGATGTACATTCGACTTCAGTTTGACTTTTGGAAAATGTGACTAAATCGTGAAGAGTTGCAGATCTTATTGGTAATATTGGTAATGATGATTCTTCTATAGCACTGCCTTCATCTACTACACAGTGAGACGCGACCTCTGCTTCGATTTCTTCAGATTCAGCACCATCGTGCATGACATTAAAAAATTCAGACAGCTTGCGAGTTTTTGATATAATATCTTGGTTCCTTTTTTCGTTTTCGTCTTTTGCTGTACGTTTCGCAATTCCAGAAGCGTAATGCCGACTCGTATCTCTGGCTCTATTGCTCATGTTGACTATATCAATCTGGGTAGAAGGGAAAATGAATAAAAATGTATGAAATTAAATTTTAAAGTTGTAATTTTAATGCAAGAAATATAAAATTACTCCAATTAAAAAAAAAGTAATTTAGGAATTCCAAAATATAATTTAAACAAATAAAAAAAAGAGAACAGTATGCAGAGCTCCGCGAGCTCTTCACAATGATACCCGAATCAATGTCCTAGCTAAACGCGTTTCCACGCTACACTAATTTATAATTTTACACAAAGAAAATTCGTAACAATCATGCGCATGCGCTGGTACGATGACGTTACAGACAAAAGAAGTCCTTTAATTATAAGACTACAGAGTTAAAAACAAAAAATAAAACTTTATTAGAAATCTAAAATTAGATAACCAAAAAACTAGGTAGGACAATGAAATCCTGCCAGGCTTATTGTTTGCGGATGACATTGTACTCTTCTCAGATAATAAAATGGATTTACAGAGCCTACTAAATACGACAGGAAGCATCGCAAAAGATTTTCAAATAGAATTCAATTGCAATAAAAGCGAAGTAATAAATTTTAATGTAGTTGAGAAAAACTTCTGGCAAATTAATAATCAGGAAATTAAAGAAACCAATGAATATCAATATCTAGGAATATTAATAACAAATGAGGGACAAATCTTTAAAAAGCATACTAACAACACAATAAAGCAAATAAAATAAGTGAATGAATAAGGAGCATATGTAATAAAAGCTACAATAAAGTAGAACTAAGTAGAATATTGTGGAAATCATTGGCTGTGCCTGTTCTAACATATGATAACGAAACTATAATTAATATTGAAGCCGAACTTCAAAAATTGACAAATATCCAAAGCACATTTGGAACAAAACTTATAGGGGGGAGCATTTTGACACCTTCTACAGCAGTTCAAAGTGAAATGGGGTGGTCATCATTCTTTAGCAAAGAAGCTTCTAACAAATTAAAATATCCGGGGAGATTGATTTTCATCGCACAGTATTTGTTTTGCACTTTTCTGCTCTAGGCGCGGGGCCCGTAGCATTTGCTACTTCTGCTATATGGCTAATCCGGCTCTGACTACAGTGTTACCTCCTTTAACGGACACCCTGAATAGCGGACACCTCTACTTAGCAGACATTATTGCAAGTCCCATTCCCTTACAATAGGACATTCCATGTTATCCACTCCGAATAGCGGACACTCTGAATAGCGGACAGTTATTTTTTTTTCGATTAACATTTCGATAAATACATCATGATTGTATTTACATCGGTATCCCATACATTGATACATTGTATTGGTGTCCCCCCCCCCATACATTGATGCATTGTATCTGTGTCCCGTGATTCAATGCACGAACCTGAGGCCCTTTTTTTTCTGCAGTTGCTTTGTCATTTTTCAATACTTCATAAAGCTATCCTATAAACGTGTTGATTAAATTTACTGCGAATTAAAATGGCGTCAAAAAGGAAGAGATTGGCACTGAAAAAAAAAATTTATGTTCTTGAAATTCCTGAAAAAGAAAAGCTGAATGTGCGTTGTCTTGCTGAACGTTTTAAAGTTGGAAAAACTCAGATAACTGAACTTTTGAAGGACAAAGATGAGATTAGAAAAATGTGGATGGTGAATTCCAACGAAAATTCGAAGAATTTGAAGTCTCGTAAAACTGAAACAAGCAAAATCGACGAAGTGGTGATAAAATGGTTCCACTCTGCTCATGCAAAGAACATTCCTATAAGTGGTATTTTGCTTCAAGAAAAAGCCAGAGAAGTCGGTCAAACTTTAGGATTGGACAAGTTTAAGGCATCAAAAGGATGACTAGAAATTAATTTTCTATATACTGTAATGAATTTTGTCATTATTTTAAGTATGACAAACGATTAGCACTCTGTTAAAAAGGAATATAGTAAATAATTTGCAATTGTTCGTATTCTCTCATATCGTAATGATAATTGTAGAAATTTAATTAAAATTGTACGTAATTTTTCATTAAATGACATGCTATAAGCTAAAAAAATGAACAAAAGATTGTCCTCCCCAATAGCCGACACCTCCCAATAAGGGACGAAACTTCCAGTCCCGTAACTGTCCGTTATTCGGATGTAACACTGTATATGAATTGAGAATTTTATTTTCTGTAGAGGATGTAAGCAGAGATATTGTTTTTTCTAACCCAGAACATTGATGTATGGAATAGTGTTTACTCGCATCGTTACAAAAAGCAAACCTAAATACAGAAACTTTTTTTTTTTTTTTTTTATTCTTCATTCTTCTTTTATTTCATTAATGTTTACATCCCCAAGGCTGATAGAGGTGGCACATTATTGGTTTTAGATGTTAACAAGTACCATCAAATGTGTCAGTGTTTTGTTAACACCACCACAGGTATCTTATGGTGCAATGCAGGTGATAATATCTTAGAACTATAAAAATGGCATTAAATCATTTATGTAATATGAAGGCAGTAGATAGTAAAATTACAACGAATGCCTAGCCAATTTATGTAACCTCCTGGTTTTTACAAGGTTACCCAAGGTACATAAAAATAAAGTACTGGGTAAGGATTTTTATCCAGTAATAGCTGTACCCGGCATGCATTGCAATGCCACTCAAAGACAGAAAGGGCTCGTGAGAAGGGGCCATAAATATAAGGTCCCAGTGTTGATCGGGGGTGGGACACTTAGGCCCTTGTGTCGCCATTCCCACCCAAGTGTGGTGGACCTGTCCCCCATAGGAGAGCGAAGTTTTCTCTTTTTCCAATTGACTTAGGGGCCCCGAGAAGGGGCCCTAAATATAAGGTCCCGGTGTCGATTGGGGGTGGGACACATAGGCCCTTCTGTCGCCATCCCCCCACCCAAGTGTGGTGTCCCTGCCCCCGTAGGAGAGTGAAGTTTTCCCTTTTTGCAATTGACTTGGGGGGGGGGGCCAAGAAAGGGCCCTAAATATAAGGTCCCGATGTCGATCGTGGTGGGACATTTAGGCCCTTGTGTCGCATCCCCCACCCAAATGTGGTGTCCCTGCCTCCCATAGGAAAGCGAATTTTTCCTTATTTGCAATTGACTTGGGAGGCCCAAGAAGGGGCCCTAAACATAAGGTCCCGGTGTCGGTCGGGGGTAGGACACTTCAGCCTTTGTGTTGGCTTCTTCCCACCCAAGTGTGGTGTCCCTGCCCCAAATAGGAGAGCGAATTTTTCCCTTTTTTGCAATTGACTTGGGGGGCCCGAGAAGGGGCCCTAAATATAAGGTCCCGGTGTCGGTCAGGGGTGGGACACTTCAGCCTTTGTGTTGGCTTCCTCCCACCCAAGTGTGGTGTCCCTGCCCCCTATAGGAGAGCGAATTTTTCACTTTACACAATATATGTGTAGTTCTTATTTTAACCACCAGGTGGAAATTGGATTTTTCAGGGCTTTTACCCCTTTTCAACCCCTTTTTGGGGGGTGGGTCCGGGTTCTAAGGTAGCCTATCTTTTGCGCAGGGTCCTAAAGAGTATTTCTGTATAGTTTGGTCCAGATAGGTCAAAGGGCCTAAGAGTGTATAAAGGACAGACAAAGAAAGATACATTCATTTTTATATATATAGATGCCCCGTTATTAATTGTCAGGGCAATGCGATTTCAGTTATCTCTAAAATAACTGATATTAAACTTAAAGCATATATCATCCCCTTGGAACACCACTACTTCCCTTGACTTTATTACTGAACTTAGGAAAATGGACTGTATTGAAAGGGATGAACATAGTGACATTGTTCTTAAGTATCTCTTTGGACTTGATTAAAGATGCATTTAAGTTTGCCATTACCTGTTTAGAAGGGAGCATTACTCTTAATAAGGAAGATTGTGGAACGATTGTGTTGCTAATAACTAAATTGTTCTCTATCCAGTCTTTTCAGTTAGGGTCGAAATTTTATCAACAACAGCAAGATGTATTTATGGGGTTGCCCTCTTCAACTATTATTGCAGAGATGGTTATGATATATGCCTGATCATACTCTCTGAATGCCTCTATATTGGCCTCTTTGTACTCCCAATCATATATATTATTTTGTAAGCATTACGTTGATGATTCCTTTCTTTTAGTAAATAAGGAACATATTGAAATAACTTTAAATATTTTTAATAGTATATCACCAAATATCCAGTTCACTGTGGAAAAAGAAAATGCAGGAGGCCTGGCATGTTTAGATATACAAGTTGAGAAAGAACTATTAAGGTATATTATTAGCGTGTTTTGTAAGTCTTCACACACTGGCTCCATGATTAATTTTGAATCTTGTATACCTCTCAGTTAAAAGAAATGTTAATTCAGTTGGCCATCACTATGGCCTTTCTCATTTCAACTGATGAAATAAATTTGATGAAGAAATGTCAATATTTTTTACCATAGCATGATCCAATGGCTATCAGTTATGGTTTCTTAATAATGTTAAAAAGGAAACTTTACAGAAGTTGTATAACTCCAGGCAGGATGTTGGTTGAGTAAAGCCTGCTTTATACATGTCTACCATATATTAATGGTTTGTTACACACATGAAAAACTATTTCAACTATCTCTATAACATTACGGCAGTGACAAAAATGAAAAATACGATTTTACAATTTTGTCAAAGATGAGAGTGTACAGAGGATGATATAGAGGGGTTTAACGTAAATAATTACGTTTATGGTATACGCTGTAAAGAGAATTGTCTTTGGGGAAACCCATAGGGCCTTAAAGATTTGCCTCAGTGAACACAACAGGGCAATTAGGACCAGGAATGCCAACTGTACTGTGACATCGCACGTATTAGACACTGAACATTCTTTATAAACTTCAGAAATCCGATTGTTTTTGGGAATCACACAGCTAGGAAATTTAAAGAATCATTGTATATATTGGTCAAGAACCCTATATTGACAAGGTATCTATTGATAACGCAGAGTTGTGTAATATTAATTTATTCATTTATTTTGTTTGAACATTTAATGTGTCATTTTAATATTTATTTATTTTTTCCACATTTAATGCATTATTTTAATATTTCAAACTGCCTACCCTTAACTTTGATTTGGATTCACCTGGAATTTGAATTTATTAGCATTTATTTTTCATTGTTCAATGTCTCATTCCCTTGAATGACTCAACTTGACCAATATGCTGCAATTGACTCCTTTAGGTATATATTGTGAGGTTCTTCTGTTCCCTATTAACCATTGAGAAAGAGTCCTGGAAGGAGGACTTGAAACTGGTCCAGTGTTTTAACTTGTTTTAACATTTTGTGTGTTTTTAAGTTGGTTAAAGTCTTTTACACACATTACACCAATCTTAATTAGCAATTATGCTTGTGTGTATCTGTGTGTTATTAATTCTTAATATTTCCTATTTAATTAATTGTTAATTGTTTGATTTGACCTGCATTGTTTTGTAGTAATTATTGAGAGTTACTTAACCCTAGAAGTTTAATCCTTCATAAATTTTACTTCTTTTTAAACAATGGTAATTTTGGAACAAGAATTTTGAGACTAGATATCAATGATTTATTATGTTTATAGGATATGTTTTTCAATAATTAAATTGGTTACAAATCTAAAAAAAGTATTACACCAAATGTTTCTCAGGTAATTGTGTTTTCACAAAGTTTTTGAAATATTTTTGTACGTTGCGCTAGAGAACTACCATCGTATTCTGAAGAATTCTGCAATTTCGTTATTCATGAGACCTCTCTTCGTAAAAGAAGCCATCACTTAGGTCCAAATGATCAATACAAAGGATATATATAAATACATTAATTGTAAGTTCATATCACTCAAGTAAAATTTACACAAAGACTAATTCTTCGTAAAAAATTACAATCATGCTTGTGTAACTGAAGCAATGACAGTCTCACGACAATGGCTATTCACGCACTGAGAAGATCATGACACTATAGGAAGATACTGTGTGACTTCTGCAATCTAGCAGAGGAGCGAAGAATTATAAACCTAAAAAAGATTTACCAACGTAAAATTTACGAGGATTAGCTTTCCAGGGTTAAACACGACATGTAAGAATATTGATATTTTTTAATCTTTGATTAATGATTATTTTAATCAAATTTTTAAAAGGCATTCTATTTGTTTATTTATTTATTGAATATTTACAAGATATATTTGGATTTCAGAGAAAATGGGACCGTTAAGTTCCTCACAAAAGGAGATAATAATTCTGTAGATGATCGTGGTCTTTATGCACCTGGTCAGCTGTGGCTTGAGAAGAAGGATGTAATTGGTAGAGCCAGAGGGTGAGTGTTGATTTTCTTAGCATTGAAATATATGGACATTAATTAATTTGGCTGATGTGTAAATGAAACAGATTTTAAAAAAAATTTTTATGACTTTTAATGGCTTTTCATGGCTTTAAATTTATCTCACTTTTATGGCTTCAAAAAAAAAAAAAAATTTTTATGTATTGCCTTCTTATTGTTATAGTATGGTGTAGGTGTTTACTAATAAGATTGATTTTTTTGCCTGTATAAAAGCTAAGCAAAAAGTAATGTAAAACACTATTTTAGCGGTAAAACTTATTTCTTTAACTGCACTTGTGTACTTAGTATTGTTGAGTATTGCATCAAAAGTTTGAACAAAGGGCAACATGCAATCATAAAATTTTATTTGAAGCTGGGTAAAATTGAGAGGGAAAAAAAACACTTGTATGAATGTGTAAAAGATTCGTAGAAATCAGTGTGTTATCAGGTCCATTTGGGTTTTGACTGATGTTTTTGACTGCTAGTTGTCGTTTTATGGACAGCTGCAGAACATGGCTGTTTTTCAGTCAACTGAACAAAATATCGAAAGTATTTGCAGTCTCTTCAATGTAAACCAAAGAATTACTAACTTAATGTTCACTGGCGTAGATTGACTAGGAAATGGATCTTTGTCATTTTAGGCTAGTACTTAAAGAAATAATTTGTTTATGATTATTGTTCATAATACATCTTGATATTAGAGCAAAATATTGTTGACACATACTTGTTGTAGTTTCATTGCATTCATTGCAGAGGACTCGTTGACATTTTGCAAGAAATTGTGACGTGTCGATATAGTTGGTGCTTCATGTTCTAGAGACCATGAAGGGCAGTTGGCAATCTCTTCCAGATCAAAGGAAGATTTGACACCTAATTGTTAACATTATATTTATTAGCAGCTTTTACTTGCGTGTCATTTGAATGATTATATGGATCAAGTGAGAGGGGACTATCAGGCTTATTTTTGTTCCTAAGAATTAAGAAGACTATGAAAGGACAATGTTTCAACATTACGACAATCCAGGAGAGATTGATACAGTTCTTGAATGACATTATTTCAAAACAGTTTCAGCAATGCTTCCTCAACTATTCCATAGTTGAGGAAGCAGTATATTATTGACAATCACATGGAGATTCTTTTGAACCATTCGTAACCATTTGCAAACTTTGACATTATTTTCATTCTTATAAATTTTGTCTCATTACTTAAGAGCTCCATTGTGGTTATTTCAATTTTTATTGCATTTTAGAAAAGTGATACATATTAGCACTAATGATTCTCCTAAGTAACAGCAGCAAACTTAAGTGAGTGGTTATGTTAGAGATTTTGATGGTGAACACACTTATTAAACTTTTATATCAACTGTAATGTAAAATAAGAAGCTGGTTTTGAGGAAGTAAAATAATAATAAACAGGGTAATCATATACTTAAATCATCGTATGACATCTTATCAGGGCTTCTCGTTCCATTTTGCTACTTTCATGGCCACTAAGATACTAATCTGAATATGTTTCAGTTGTCTGTCTACAATTTGCTGCAATATCTACAGATACATTTACAGTCATCAAGAAAGAAAGGGATTTGAGTTTTGAAAAGTATGATTACTTGTCATTTTTTCAAATCACTGTTTTGAGATAATTCAACCATATCCAATGCTCTTTTTTTTTTTTTTTTTTTTTGGTTAGTGATAAAATGAGATGTAATGATTTTTCTCGTACCACTACTCAGCATACGACAAATTTACAATTTCTGAAAAAATTAATTCTGACATTTAATTCATCATTGTGTAAATATCATTTTTCATCAGGATGAGAGGATTTTCTGATGTTGATAGTTAATCTACCAGATATCTTATCAGGCAATGAAATGAAAGTTGTTTTTTGATAATGCTTTTATAATGCCTTCTGTGTTAAGGGTGGAAGAATATCTTCTTGGTTATTAGAGTATGATATGTCTGTGATCTTAACAGAATTGATTGAATGTTGTTAGGTAATTCTGAAGACTGCAGTAATCTTTAATAGTTAATTGAATTTCTGTCAATTTATTATAAAGGTATTTGGAAATTCCCAAAATTTAATAACAAAACTTTTTTGGTTAATGATTTTGTGTTCTTTAATATCACCAGTATGTAGTGAGTTGCAGTAAATAGATATTCTTTTATCATTTATGTGGTTAGTGTAATAAATTGGCAACTGTTAGTACAGCTGTAATGAAAATTCTTGAGTTAAATTGGTGATCCTGAAAAAAATTGTTTATGAAGATGGACAAAAATCCTCGCTCCTGGGGGAAATTATAGGTAAGAATATTTTGTCTGATAATGCAAACCATTGAAATGAATGAATCGAATTTTCCATGTAAAGTTAGATATTGTTTGGATATCTCAGTAGTTGTATGAACATCTACATATATAAAAAGAAAAGTCCTGACTCACTCACTCACTCATCAACACCCAGCCCAATCCCTTGGACATAGAAAGCTGAAATGTTGTACAGAGGTTCCCTTTATGAGGTAGACAAGGAATAAGGCCGGATTTTTCGAAATTCTCATGGGATAGGGAATAAAGAGGATTTATATTTTCACTTTAAACTTGCCTTATTGAAATATAGGTGTGTGGCTCCAACCCATAATACATCTGAGTTATCCGGAGAAGGCCACAATTTGCTAAATAAATAAAGTTGTTTTTCTTTTTCTATGCTATGTATGGAAGGGTTCTGGAGCGAAGCGACGGTACCCGGCTAGTTAAATAATAAAATTAGATGTAGTATTAGCCAAAAAAACTATAATTATTTTTTTTTTTTGCAGCTTCATTTATTTTATTTAAAAAGCAAAAATTATTTCTTACATTTTAAGAAAGTAAAAGTTCTTAGTAATGTTTGCATCTGATAAGCCATGAGCTTTCATGAATCGAAACCTACTTTAAATTTACTAATTTTTGCTAGAGTAAAAACTTTTTAAAATTTCTGTTATTGTTAACTCTGTTGTCTTTTGTCACTATTAATCATGTTTTTAAAATACTTCACAGATTTGTTCCATATGTGGGAATTGTTACGATATTAATGAACGATTATCCAAAATTTAAGGTAAGAGAATTATGCTTTAATTATATTTTAAAACAATTTAAAATTATAGCAAATATTTTTTAATATTTTAAAATACTTTTATCACTGTAGATTCATATGAACAGCATAGTTCATGAAAACGATATAAAATGCATTGAGAAAAAGGTTTATTACTTAAGAGCCGATAATTTAACATAGTTATGATGACATCCTTTAAATATTTGTTTCTAAAGAACTTCATACAGTTTGTTCTGTTTAACTAGTCCCAATTGCCAAGCGATAGCTTCTTATATGATTTGTGTTTGTGATATATTCATCAAGTCTGAAAGCTTCAATTTTCTTTGATGACAGTCTCTCTTTTCATATCAAGCTTTTCAATTATGATGAATTGCATACTTTCATCTATTAGTGAAAATTTCTCTGAAGAATTCCCGCTTTTACTTTAATATAGCGTAATTCTTGTCCATGCATATGGCTAATGATATTGTGGTTGCTGCTTAGGTGAACTGCTGCCAGACAGCTTCACTAAAATATTTGAATTTAAAAATGATTTCAAGATTACCTGTGACTGTGTATCAGCCTTGGAATGCCGAGCATTTTAATATAATTAATTTTCAATTTTCATAAACATCTTGAGACCCACTGTCTGGCCCCTAAGGGAATGTTCCAATTCAGATTTATACTGATTAGTTTTGCATATGAATCCAAGATAAAGTATGGGATGTTTCTTTAATCACTCCTGTTCAATGGAATGTTAAGGAATCACCTGAAAAAGTTTATGTATTCTTCCATCTCGTTGTATATCCCAATTTCCATGACTTGTTCTTAGATACAACGACGTGCTTTTGATGTAGCTTAACCCTCATCAGCATTACCAAAATTGTTCAAAATAAATATTTAGGTTTTTCTGTTATACTTACTCAAATTCTGTTATAGGATTTCCAACTTTCACTTTAAAGGCCATCGAGGCAATGTCAGGATAGATTGCCAGTGAATAAAAAGCTTTAAATCTCTGTTTTTGCACTTTCCATATCACCTTCCATCAGACGAAAAATTTTCACTTAGCAATTACCATCATACTTACATTTTATTTACGAAACCAAACATTGATTTGTATAAAAATCATTTATTCAGTGCTTCAAATAGGTGAAAGAATTTTTTTTAATTAATTAAAACAGAAAGTATTTCATTTTTTCATCTTTTTGTATTTCTTTGTTTTCAGTTTCGATATTTCTTGTTAAATATCAATCCAACGATATGTTTTCGAGATTTCATTTGTTCGCCACTTCAAATTTTCAGACTGGAATTCTGTTGATTTTGGTTAATAATGTAGCTTTTCTGGAAGCATCCACGCAAACATAGGAAAAAGATGACCTCTGTTCATGCGAATCAATTTTCTAGTCAGTAATTTCGAATAAATGGATACAAATCAATTGGACTTCAAGTTCTTCAATTCGCCACCATGAGCACTGGTACCAGATGACTCCTACGACATGGCATGCCATCTCTTTGAAAATAGAACCTGACCTACATTAGAACAGCAGAGGCAGTGTTTCATGCCATGCCCACTGATAGCATACAGATTGACTGCTGAGATTTTACGTCTAAAACGACTGTAATTCTCAGCCTTCTCTTGTCTTGGAGATTAATGATTTTAATTCTGAAAACAGCCCCTTCCATAAAAACAGAACAATGCAAACAGTGGAACAGTTAACCAGCTAGCTTTTGTTACTTTAAAAGGAAATTCTGTCTTTCAAAATTGCAATTTTCTTACTGATTTTCTAGACATCCATGCAAATGATAAGTGCATTATCCAAAGATTGTGGAAGGAAAATTAAATGAATTACACCTCATATTTACAACAAAATAATACAATTCAATTTATTAATGATTTGTTACAATCTTACCTTGCCTGAAGAGTATAGTATAGTTATTTAATCCTTTAAGGACTGGTATTTCAAGCAAGTATTTCCGCACAGGATGCAAAATAAGAGGAAAAATAAATTATTTTTCCAAATTTTCAACTGTAGTTTATATATCACATCCATCCTTTCTCTCCCAATTTGTTGTATCAATAAGTCAGACCCGGCCTCTAGAGCACAATAAATACTGTGTCTGTAAGGGTTAACAGATGAATTTGAAACAGAATATTTTGTATAGTAATTCTCTGCTTAGGAATCCACTAATAGCAAATTTCTGTTCGACTTCTCTCAATGCCTATTTATTTATTGTTCCTTATCAGGGGGAAAAAAAGTAAGAAAAAGAGACTAACATACGAGGTGCATTTAATTTGTAAGGTCTCCTATTTTTTTATTTATCGGAACTGGGAACAGGTAGAAATTTGGGAGATGTTTTAAAATATGAGGGCATTATTTACGGTTGTAAGAGACAAATGGCAGCATCGTCCAGTGAATAGAAAGTTTTGGATGCCATTTTTCCATGACAGTGTTTTAAACACTAGAAATGGTGGCATTCACATTTCAAGAACAGCGTGTTACCATCCGTTTTCTCCATGTTCCATGGGATGACATCCATTCAAGTTCATCGCCAGATAAGCGAAACATGGTGAAAGTGTCATCGACATAAAAAATGTTCGTTCATGTGTTAGGAAGTTCAAACAAGGCCAAACATCGTGCGAGAATGAGCTGAAGCTGCTGTGACCTCGCACCAGCTGATCTGACAGCATGATTGCAAGTGTCAAGAAACGGTTTTAGAGAACAGTTGATTTACTGTGGAAGATATCGCTTCGAAAGTCAGCATTTCAGTAGGTTCCGTGCATACTATCCTGAACGAAGACCTGAAAATGCGTAAAGGTTTCTCAAGATAGGTGCCGCGAATGCTGACAGATGAACACACAGATTTTCCAGTGGTCTCAGCAGACCTCCAAAGTAGCCTTTACAGCGGCCATGCAGTTTTGGCGACGATGTTGTGAAAAATGTGTATGATTAGAAGGAGACTACATTGAGAAGTGACAACATTTTCACCTTTATGCAGTAAGTAGTCTTTGGGAAAAAAATAGGAAACCTAACAACTTGAATGCGCCTCGTATATTTCCAGGGAGATACATAATCTTTGACAGGCAAGCATTTCACTGCAAGGTTAATTCTGCATTCTCCCCTTCCTTTCTGTTCACATAGACATGTGCATTGGTGATGTCAGGTAGTCAGAAAGGTGAAGTACACAGTTGTGGGAACTCCAGTAGCTTCTGTGGACAGTGAAAGTTCATTTAGGGAAGTTTGCGTTGGTACAATGTTGCAACAACATGATTTACCAGCGCATGGAGAGCCATAGGAAGGATGGAAGCTGGGCATACGCAACGGGAGGTAGTAATAGCCCTCGAGTGTCTCAAAGTGTAATTTCCTGACTATCAACTTGGTTTAAAATGACAGGAAATATTCGATGAAAGCAATGGCAAGGCTATCCACAAGCAACTACAGCAAGGGATAACCATTATGTCTTGTTTACAGCCTGCCGGATCCAGACAGCAGAATGCAACGGGACTGCAATATGCCCTTCAATGTCAACAGGACACAGGGTATCACTCCAAACTGTCCACAATCACCTTCTTGAAAGTGGCCTGTGTGTGTCCCATTAACCACACAATACCATACAGTCCATAGAAACTGGGTGGAGGAACATCGTGCTTGGGGGCTCACCGAATGGTGTCTGGTTCTGTTCTCCAGTGAGTCGCGATTCAGTCACCAGCCTGACAATTGACAAGTCCTAGAAGGAACATGAAATAATCCTGCTTTTGTGCAAGAAACATCCTAATACGGTGATGCTGGACTGACTGTGTAGACAGGAATCAGTATTGGTAGACGTACGGACCTCCATGTCATCTGAAATGGTAGTTTGATAGCCCTGAGATATAAAAACGAGATCCTCTAACTATTGTCAAGGTTGGAGCTGTATGCTGGAGCCATTGGTGATTCTTTTCTTTTCATGGACAATAATGCTTGTCTTCACAGAACTCGGTTAGTGGACAACTTGCTGCAAGAAAAGGGCATCGAGTATATGGCATGGCCAGCTTACTCACAAGACTTAAATCCCATGAGCATCATCTTAATAAAACAGGGGAAATATGGGAAAATTGGGTATACATTTTTTTTACTTAAAGAGTAAATTTCTCCATGATCAATGATGATTCCATGAAAAAAAGGATGGATTTCTTAGTTTGTTTTATATAATTATCCAAGGTCTCCAAAGATGTAAAATTATTAACCTGCTGTTATTGTGATACAGTAAAACCTCGTTAAGTCGTCACTCAAGGGACCAAACATTTTTTTGACGACTTAAGCGGAGTGACGACTTAGGTGGAGTGGGAATTTTTGAGAAAAACAAACAAAAAAAAAAAACCAATGAAATACAGTATTTTTAGGAATTGCTGTAGGATTCGGTGAGAAAAAGAAGACTTTCAGAAATCAATTCATGCAAATGAATGAGTGGAAAATAATAATAAAAAAAAAAACACTCTTCATAGTTACCACATTTTAAAAGGCAATGTCTATCTTTGAAACGTTCCAGCCAACCATTGCTGCTGCCGAAATCTTCAATGTTCAACTCCTTAGCAATTTCCATGGCTTTTGCTTTGAGAATCATGGCAGAAATCGGCACATTTTGCGATCTGGCATGTTTTAGCCATCGAACTAAAACCTCTTCGATCTCGTCAAACTTCGATTTCCTCATTCTCTTTCTTTTGTCTTTGCAGTCAGCTTCTTCAATTACTTGTTTCGATGATAGAATATCGTTTAATTTAGTCCTGGAAATATGGTGTTCTTTGGCAAAAGCTTTTTTCAAAAACTGCAATTATGTCTTTTTTTTTCTTTAAAAGATAACGAGGTAAGTTTTCGTTTCCCTTGCATGTTAAAAACGTAATCGAACCACGAAATTGCAAGAGAAAAAAATAGCTCTTATAGCGGGGCTTACTCACTATGAAATGAAGTCGCACTCTGGAGCGGTCAAGAAAAACGTCTACACGCGACAAAGTCGCAGCGAGAAGTGTGCTTTGAATGATTAGCAGCGAGATTCCAAGCACCCAAATCCTCCGAAGGGGTAGGAAAGGAATGAAGTGACAGGCATGGTCGAAAATTCCCCGTAAAGGCTTGGCTTTCTTAAAGTGAAGGGGCGGGCTGAAAAAACAGCATGATGGCATGCAAAATGGAGAAGAAAGATGCTTTTGGCCATTTTGAGGGTGACGAGTTATCCGGAGTAGAATTAAATTTGGTGATGGGTAAAAGAGGGTTATTTTACATTATTTTGTATGAGACCTTGTCGGGACCAAAGTAAAAAGACTACTTAAATGGAGTGACGACTTATCCGGGCGACGACTTAACGAGGTTTTACTGTACATTGATAGCAAATATAGAAAAAGGATTCTTATTGATTGGCATTGACAAGACTTAAAGAAGAAAATTTAATCTCGCCGATCAGATGAAACATGTATATGGAGTTATTAAGAGCTACACTTAAGCTGCTTGCCTAGCAATCAGTAGAAAAATTAGCTAACCATTCATTATTTTCAGAAGAGTTAAATTCTTCTTAAGGTCCTGTAGGAGGAGCAACCTCGGCTAGAGATCAAACTTGGCTTATTCAAT
>JAFIDM010012231.1:153167311-153189043 GCA_023159025.1 Thereuonema tuberculata
TTTTAATTAATAAAAGCTGTTTTAGTTTTGAATGGTTTAAATAAGCTTAATTTAGGCCATTGGTATCCTGGTGAAAAATATTTTTTCTTAGTAATGCCTCTGCGAAAAAATGTTTTTCTTAAAATAACATTTGCAAAGTGTCAAAAATTTTGGTTAATTCTCATTCATTTTACAAATGGATTATTATATAAAATGTTAACAATAACAATAAAATAAAAATAAATTTAATTAAAAAAAAAACTTGCAGTAAATATCATTTAAACAAAATTCGGTTTACAGAAATTGGTAGAAAATGTCAAATTTTAATCACCGTCATCATCTGAAGATTTATTGGCATCCTCTTTCTTTAACTTCACAATCAAATCTAGATAAAGAAAAATGAAAAATGAAATTTTTAACGAAAGTTAAAAAAATATTATTGTAACAACATATCAAATAAGAATGAGTGCAAGTATGAGATAGGTACTCCAAAAATCAACAGTCAATTCACTTTATTGTTAAGACAGATTACGAAATTCATCTACTAGCTCTCCCATTGACTTAAATGAATTTTCATAGTGCATTATAAAAAGATAAAAATACAAAAAAACAAAATGTGTTACATGTAAAGCTTATTACAGAATGACTTTACAGGCCAGTGTTTCTTCTTAAGATTTGAAATTTGTCTCATATCAAAAAGTTTGCTTTTCATTGTCCTTGTAAAATCTGCTCTTAACAGAATGCAATTAGCCAGTATTTTCACCAATCTCCATCAATCTAGTAATTTCCTTAAAAGATATAGAATCCTTTCAATTATCACATTAAAATGCAGATAAGGCTGAACTGTTAGTGAGCTAATGAGTGAAGTACAGTGAAACCTTTACCAAAAATTGAAGATAAGCCACAAAATAAAAACCGAAGCTAAAACTGATGACCTACATTTACCAAATAATGAAAAGATAAATCCTTAGCTCAATGTTGTGATCAGACTGGGGTATCTAAAGTCATCCAATGTAAATATATTTCCAGATACTATTATAAAGTAATTTATAAAAGAAACTAAATATTTTAAGAAAATCTTGGTAGCTAACAATCACTAATTGCTATTTTAATTAATGCAAAGTTCCATAAAAGATTCATAAGGACAAATAATTATATTGTTTCTGCTCAACTGTAATTAGCAAACTAGCAAATCATCCTTACTCATCTCTTGTCAGATTGCTAGTGTTTATAAAGTTTACTAAAGTTCATTTATACTTAAAAATAAATATCTGTCACCCAGCTCTTGCTTCTGAACAGCTGTCGTCATCACTAGTGTCAAATATTGCTAAAAATCTCAAAGGATGTATACATAACTTATACAGTTCCCCAATGAAGAAGCAAGGAGCTGTTGGAACAATTGCTAGAAAACTTAACCCTAGATCGGAGGGGTTGGACCTCTCACACCCGATCAGTTTTATATCATTTAAACAATCTAAAAACTACACACTATGAAATTATTTATAATAAAATGACAAAATGTGAGTTTTTGCTCATATTACCATTTAAATATAGGACGAGAAAGATACAGATGTTTACTAATGAAAAATAAAATTTAATCGATGTTTGCAAGAAAAATTCAAGTCTTATATTAAACTGAAAATTAATATTGGTCCCTTACATGTATGAAGTAAAATCCAAAATACTGTTTCTGAGTTTCACATCATTCTTCTGTGTCTTCATCACATTTTTCTCATATCATTACAGTGTGAGACAGGCACAACCACACAACAATTTCTACAAAAGTACTTTATCTTGTTACCCTTGCACTTTAAGCTTTGCCCTCGTTTTCCTGGTTGTGGTACTTCTCTATTATCCTGGATGGTTATCCCAGATAACCCTGCTGCTAGCTGTTGAATGTTGCTTGGCAGATTCTTTTGACTAGATCTCTGCGCCATGTGTGATTTTATTAATTCCAGTTGCTTGAGAAAGAACCTTCTCGAAATCTGTTGTGTATTTGATTTGTATATTGCAAATACATTTAAAACCAGCTATGTTCATAAGAGCATAGAAGGTACATAAAGGCCAGCGTTGTTTGCCTTCCAACATTGTATTCTACACACATGGCATCAACCTCTACTCCACCCTTCGCAGCATTCTAAAATGTAATGAACTCAGGTTTCTTGAAGTCGCCAGTCGACTGATCAATGTTATTATCACTGTGCATTGATGACACTTCTGTTCATCTTTAGTATGTACGACATCAATGTGCAATTTTTCCCTGAATCCGAATATAGATAAATATATTTAGCAAGAATTCCATGGAAATTTCACTTTTGGTTTTTGTGTATTGTGTCGACGAGTGTGAGGTTACCTTCTGATAAAAGTTTTCCATAAGTGTGTAGCTAGTAAACTAATTGTCTAAGGCAGGGGTCTCCAAACTACGGCCCGCGAGGCCCTCTTATCCGGCCCTTGGAGACTTTTTTGTCTACGGAAAAAATTACGGAAATATACGTGTATCCTGCATATCCTAGTGATTCCCACTAATACAGATGTTCATGTGTAGTGTATCAATGTGTTATTAAATAATAACTGAATAAAATAATATTAAATAAATATTTAAAAACAACATCCATGTTTTGATTCTTTTTTACTTGGACCTCGAGTGGGTAGTCGGCCCCCGAACTGCTGTTTGATAGTTAATGCGGCCCTTGGGCTCAAAGGTTTGGAGACCCCTGGTCTAAGGTAATGTTTCTTCCTGTTCCTTTCACTGGCTCTACAAGTCTCAGCACGACGTCTTCTGCTGCATTGCTCACTTTGTATGGACTATCAGGTTGTTGCCCTACATACACTTCCATTTTTTTCACATACTTTTCCTCCGTATCTGCCAGGATAAATATTTTGATTCCATATTTTGCTGGCTTTGATGGAATGTACATCCTGAAAGAACAGTGTCTGCGAAAGGGAACAAACATTTCATCTACTGCAAGACATTTGCCTGGCTTGTAATGTTTCTTGCAGTTTTCTGCGAATCTCTCCATGATATCATGTAAAGAAGCCAACTTATCAATTTCTTCCATAATCATTCATCCTCCATGCAGAACACCAGCAAGACCCATAAATGCCCTAAATTCTTCCTTTTTCAACACTCTGACAGTATTTGGGTCACTTTTATAGTAACTGCAGCCTCACATGATCTTTGTATGTGTTTGTATTAGTTGCCAAGCTTCGATAGAAGTGTTGGCATTGTGACTTCCCTCCCTACACCAGACATTTCTGTAATTATATTGTGACTCCTTGTGCGAACATTTTGATTCGGAAGGATTTTGCACCATTTAGTTTCTTTGTCTTTGTTCAGATAATACTGTGACGAGTTGGCAATGGATAAAACATTCCCACCTTTACTTGTTGATGCAGTTTCAGGATTATTGCCAGGGGATGTAGTCATTCTTGGAATAAATGTCCTGATTTTTTCCTTCATTCTCCAGCTCATTGTCACTTCAAATTCATTTCTTGTATCATGATTACTTTCCAACACGTAATCCGGGTCAGCATCAGAATCATCAAAATCACTTTGTAATAATAGTCTTTCAATTTCTTCATCACTAAGTTGCCGAGCCATTATATAAATCACATTCAACAATTTACAAAATGAAACAAAAGTGGATCGGCTGGGTCTCACAAACCTATGACGAACTTTGAATACTTCTCAACCACTAAGTTACGAACATAATGGCGTAATGTTGTATTGAGACATCTACAGGTGATTTCCGAAAGCTACTGGGAATAACAGTCTGATAGGTGGTGAACTCTAATGGCAAATAGGAGAAATAAAAGTAACTGAGTTTAAGAGCTCATCCGATCCAGAGCTGACAAACAGGATTCTACATAACAGCTGAGTGGAGAGCAATACACAAACACTGGGAAGGGATTCAAAGACCCATCTACATTTTTACCCTTTCAACCATTACAGAAGTCATTTGCCTTTCTGCTCCATTGTTTACAGATTTGGGATTTAATTTTCAATTTAACTAAGGAAAAAATCTCGCATGTGTCATCTTTAGAAATGATACATAGGAATACTGCAAAAAGATGCAATTTGTCAATCAATTACAGAAAGCATTCTTCTGTCATTTTTCTATTTGCCAAAGAACAGCATTATTCACTCCATGCTGGTTATGTTTTATTAAAAAAGTTCATTCAGCTTTAGCAATTTCATTCAGAAACACTGCAATTACTTCATCTTCAACAAAACTAGTCAAGAGCCATTATTTATACAAAAAAAAGGCAAAACAATAATTGTAATTAGTAAAATTAAGTTTTGTTTATTATCTACAAGAAAGCCAATTACAATTAAGAAGATCAGGCTCTTTTTTATTTTTGCATAACTATTAGAATAATGTACGATATTAGTAATGAGGAACATAAAGCACCTTCTTAAATGTAAAGAATGGCTGCTGTAGGGCGACTAGAATGTAAATAAAGAAAAATGTGTAAAAAATAATATTAAACAAAAACTCATTTACTAATTAAAATTAACCTTTTTTCAAAGGCAAATAGCACAGTGGAGGTTCGCATATTCAAGGAGAATTAGAATTAGTGAAGGGTGGATAGACTGAAATTCAGGAATGGAGAAACCCAAGTCAGAGGGAACAGATCGAAGTGTCTTGCTGTAATGAGTTGGATAAGCTGTTTATATGCCTAAAAACACTCACAAAATGGAATGGAGGAAGAAACAAGACAGGTTACAGTTTTTAATAAGAGAGAGTTTGGCACTGAATGGCGAGACCATATAGAGGAGACAATTAGAGAGGTCTCACCAGGCATAAAGACTGAGCATTTTCAAAATGTGCAGATACTTTAGACTAGAATAAAATGGACATAGAGACCAGTATCTACAGAGCAGATTTTTGGTCTCCCACAAACATCAAACTAAACAAAGAAACACATAAAAAAAAAAAAAAAAAAAAAAAAAAATTTTAACACACATCCCGATCTACATACCGGGAGAGTATGATCCGGTTGGCAGGGACCCACCCCGAACAGCCCTCCGGACCGCCAAAGGCCCTATCCGCAGGGCCGGGTACAGCTCGGGTCCCACCCTCCCCATTGACCTCCCAGAAGCAGGTCGGGGTAAAACAACAATATATAACAAAACAAATAAAATTTAAAAGAAAAACAGGTTAAGAAAAACACAAATGTCCCAATTAAAAAGAGAGAGAAGGCTTCGCGCCCGGCGGCCACTACCGGGCGACTGAAGAAAACTTATAGATGTAAGCCTTTCCCCCAAATGTAATAAAAATGTATCTGTAAAAAAGGGAAAGATTAAAATGAAAGTCAAAATAGCAATAAAAACAGCATTAGTATTAAGATTAAAAAAAAAAAAAAAAATCCCGGAGATGGATCGCAAGGCAGACAAAACAAGAGATTAGATTGGAGGGCAATACATGGCATGAATGTAGTGAGAAAAGTATTTAAAGATATCCATCACCCTGTCACAAGGACAGGGAAAAGGAATGTGCAGATACTACGAAGGATAGTGAATCTTATTTAAGAAACCCTCTAAGGATTGAAGAACAAGATTGGAGAATCGAAAACAAACAGTATGAGGATCTCCGTCATGTAGAGGTAAGCAAAAATACAAAGGGTTGACAATGTAAATATACATACACTATATGGCCAAAAGTACCCGGACAACCCGTGGTCGGGACATGGAGGCTCCTGAGGCACGTATTAATATGATGTTGGTCCCCTTTTGCATCAATGACAGCCTGTACACATCTGGGAAGACTTTCCACTAGGTTTCAATAGGTGGTCGCAGGAACTGACTTCCAGGTGACCACGACAGCTGAAGTGAATCCAGCCACAAAAGATGGGCAATGTGGTTGGGCATGTAATCTGTATTTTATTTTGTCCCACGGATGTTCAATGGGGTTGAGATCGGGGCTTTGACACGGCCAGTCAAGTTGTGGAACACCCATGTCGTCAAACCACAGCCGCACAAGCTTCGATATGTGTTCAGGACAGTTATCCTGCTGGAAAAGAAACGGGCCTTCCCCAAATTGTTGCCACAGAGTTGGGATGACAGCGTTGACCAGAATGGCTCGATACATCGCAGAGTTCATGTTGCCCATCACAGGAACTAAGGGGCCCAGGCCAAACCACAAAAAACACCCACACACCATTATACTGTCAACACCAAACTTAACAGTTGGCATAATGCAATCGGATGAGAGGCATTAACTGGGCATCTGTCAAACCCACAAACATCCACCGGACTGCCAGATCGTGAAGCGAGATTCATCACTCCACAGAACGTTTTTCCATTCCTCCACAGTTCAATGGCAGTGAGCTCTTCACCATTGCAACTGACGCTTCACATTGACAGTGCAGATGTTCGGCTTGTGAGTGGCCACACAGCCGTGGAAACCCAAGTACTTTAGCTCTCGGGGAACAGTCCTGCTGCTAGCAACAATGCCCGATGCATGTTGGAACTCCGTCATCATCACTACCAACAGAGACTTGCAATTTTGCTTCCCTTCTCTCTTCAAGGTTCAACGGCTACGGTCAGCCAGTTTTCTCGGTCTACCACTTTATGCAGCTGTCGTTTCACTGCCTTGACGTCTCCATTTTACAATTACATCATTAACAGTTGATTTCGGCACGGGCAGCATATCCACAATTTTAAGAACCGATTTCCTACAACGGTGCCATGTTCGAAGTCAATGAGCTCGCCTGACTTACTCATTTTATCAGGAATGCAGAATTATGACTTCCCAAGCTCCCACTAATGCCTTTAAAGCGTCCAATGACACATCAAACCTCCTGACCTGCCTGATCCACTTCGTCGGAAGGGTAACCGGATACTTTTGGCAACATAGTGTATCTAATCCTTGTGCAAATTAATTCTGCATCATTTGATGTGTCACAGCTCCATATGCAAGTGTGGAACAATGCCATGGAAAACATTTTTTAAGGAATAATGCCTCTAAAAGCCCCATTTGGGAAAGGTATGTTAGTTAAAGAGACAGTGCCTACAGGATGGATTTGAGATATTTCGAGCTGGAGTAAGTAATGTTATTCAGAAGTATGTAAATGATATTAATGATGATGATTTTTGTTTTATCACACAAACCGAAGAAAAGACAACTCTTGTGGAAGCTTATATACGCCATGTTGTCAAGACTGAAGTGGATAGCATCCAAAGAGAATCCAAACCATGGTGAAGGAATTTGGGGTGAACCAGTCAACTGTTCAAAGTGCTTTCCACAAATAACTGCATGTCCATAAAGCATGGATACTTATCTGAGGCATAATGTGGAAAGGCAATGAAACTGCTGTAAGTTCTATGTAACATTCTTAGCAGGTGATAAATGGCACTATATGGTGACCATAGATGAGGAGTATGGCAAGCCAAGATACATTCCTTATCGTCCAATTATACAAAAGGATGGTCTGCCTGGGTCCATGAATGCTGAGAGAGCTTCCCGATGGAATTCATATTCGTCGCAGATTACTGTTGTGCAGGCAAACTTCAATTTAAATGTCAAAATTAATGCTACTTATTATCAAAGTAATACTTCAGAGGATATTTTCAGGTGACAATCCCGGCTTTGTATAGCAATGACATCCCAAATGTCAATTTCAAGACAAGGTATCAAGTTATACGGCTTGTAGTAGATTACAATTTTATGAATGGAGGAAGGTTTAAACAGGAATACCGTATTTGCTCACATAGTAATCCCCCCCCCCCGGTTTTTGAAATTTCCTAATACGTAAATGGGGAAGAGGGAAATAAGTGGTGAATAGCAACGTTAAGAAAAATCAAAGTAAAGAAATGTGGTTGAAAATAGTTGTAAATAGCTATTTTGTTTCTATAGTACATTATTTATAAAATATTTATAATTAACTTACATAATTTACTTTATATATACATAGGAGGAAGTTTGTTTGTTCGCTGTACACTCCAATAGCCTTTGACCAATCTGGACTAAACTTTGCACAATTACTCTTTAGGACCCTGAAGAAAAAACAGGCTACAATGAAACCTGGACACATCTTCCCCTCACCCTTATTTAATCCCCTTGACACTTTTGTATAATTTTCAAGTATTGCTTATTAACTACTTCTGTCCCTTTCATGTGGTGCAGGGGTTAAATGCTGGCCTTTGGAGCATGGTTACCGGGTTCAAATCTGCTTGATGTCAATAAGTTCACCCCCCCCCTTCATTTCTCTTTTTATTACTTAACTTCTTTATTTATAATAATGAATTTTCTTTTTTTTATTATTATTATTTTGAAATAAATAATATTCTGAACTTTTTTGTTTAATTAAATTTTCTTAATTTAAGAACAACGAAAACCCAGATCTGATTAAGGCATATAAATAGAGGGCCCAAAGTTTCTTGCCTGGGTATGTAATTCTCCAAAACCACTTCAGTTGGAAACACTAAATTTCACGAGTGTTCTCTGTCAAAATCTAAAACATATGTATCAACAAATTTTCAAAATTCACATCCTAAGGGGTGTAAATGGGGGGGGGGGGGGGCTTTATTGAAGGGTACTTCACGGGGTTTTCAGGTTACAAAATTAGAATATAACATTACTTTCTAATTACCACGTGATTTTTTTACCAACTGGGAAAGGTTTGAAGTGATAGAAGTGTGGAGAAAGGCAGGAAGGGGTGGGAGTCCTATATTCTCTGATCTCAATATTAATTTGATATCTAGGGCCTATTGAGTTACAAAATAGGAATATAACATTAATTTGTAATTACCATGTCACTTTTTTACCAACTGGGAAATTTTCAAACTGATCACACAATTACAATTTCTTCATCATCTTCTTAAGTCAACTCTTTTTTGTAACCCGAGCGAAGCACAGGTATTTTTGCTAGTTTTATATATAAAACGTCTGATCAGCATTACTGATTTGAGAGAGGACAAAATCATGTTATAGAAGTTGGTGAAAGTGAGCAATCTTTTCCATGTAGCCTCTTAGCAGTTGCTGAGACGAAGTTGTCCTCCTTTGTAAACTTAGGTTATTTCTTCTCATAAATAAATCTGACAGTCCAATCTTGGCTAGGTTTAAAATCTTTGGTTGAAATGTCATTCCTCTTCACAATTTCTCGGCCTTCATCTGGATCATTTCATGGGTGATCGTCATCCCATTACTTCATAGTTCTATAGTGTACTCAAAGACTTCACTATCCACGTTCGGGTATTTGGCACACTTTGGACCTCGAAATGATTTTGAAGTGGTCTTAACTTTTCTTAATTGTTCTTTCTGGTTCCTCCTGTAGCATATTAACCCTTTGCGGTAAAAGGTCAATATATAATCAACATTCAGGAAATGCCCTCACGGTCATATGTTATATTGTTAACAATTGATTTTTTTTTTCTTGCTAGGGTTGTCGTTAGCAATAAACTGCTTTGAAGATCTATGCTATTTCTGTGTCTTTTGTTAACTTTTAATGCCATCTATTGAGCATTTGCTAAAATATTTCTTGAAAAAAAAAAAAAACAAACAACACAATACAGATCAGCTGACCACAGAAGAAAAGCCGAGTAGTCAACCATATTACATTTATCATTTTGAAAATAAAAAGCACAACGACTGAATTGTATTCAGTGTTCAGTAACAGGAAAGAATCCTACTATTTCAGTAAAAGCTTCCTACAATATACCCAGATTTGAAAGATATCATATCATGGCAAATTTCAAAAATTGTTAACTTTTTCGTGTAATTTAAATTTTATACATCTGTTTTCTATAATAGTATTATATATTTTTACCATTAAACCTGAAAACATTCTTAGTTTTGAAGGAAAGTTGTTTGTCATTTTTTCTACCTACAAGACCCTTAACCTACGATATTCTGGCTGTGGACATTTTGCAATTTGCCTATGACAGCAAAGGGTTAATTTCAGTTCCACTGCAAAGTGTCTTCCAGCTGCCTTTACACCATTTTTCTTGGACTATGTAACAACTTGCATTTTGAAACCAGCGCACAACTGTTATTCATTCTTCCCATTTTCAGTAGAGCTTCTACAACATGTCACTACTTCTCGAAGAAAGGGTAAGAAATAGGCCATTTGCTATTGTTAAGTGGATTAGGTTTAGATAACAGCATTGGAATGTGGATTATCTTGGGTGTGTCTGGTGAAGTTTAAGGTTTGTGAAATAAAAAGGATAAAAAAAATTTAGATCAGCTTTTGCAAAGAGACACTTCTTGGAGAGAAGGAGGGAGGGGGGGGGATTAAATTACGCGAATATTTTCCCCCAAAATCTTAATTCACTGAATTGGGGAGGGGGGAAATTACACGAATAAATATGGTAAGTATTATTCCTTCATCCACACTACTGTCAAATCACCCAATCTCGTAGGTGCATTGTTGGGATTTCAAGGTAGTGAATGCAATAATGAAAGAAAAGAATTATTCTCTGAAGGAAAAGAGAAAAAATACCAGGTAAAGGTTCTTCAGGGATGGAAGTTTTAGAAGTTCAATCATAGATGAAATCATAGTCAACTATGAAAAGGTTTAACAGTAGAGGGTACAGTAGGTAGATGATCATGCTGAAGTGACAAATATCATTAGGCAGTACAGACTGTGTAGTAGTATTAGGCTGTGTGATGTAATGCTTGAAGTATCAGCATAAAAAGGCAGGGGAGAGATAAGCAAAGTAACCAGATCAATCAAAGAAAACATATCAAGGTTGAAGCTCCAGAATCAGAGAAATAATTTATATAAATAGGCAGTTGATAGCTGATGTAAAAAGACTAATAACTGATCACATCTCAATGCTGAAAATGGAATGAACATATCAAACTGTAAATTCCATTTGGGGGAAAACACTGATCAGTTGTGATAGCTGATCAACTAGTTGGTTCTTAAGACAAGGTCAGCAGTGACAATAAAATATTACTTGATAGCTTTGGAAAAAAATATCCACCATCAATTGATGTAGGGAATTCATTGGTGTTCCTCCCTGCTCACTCATTTGAAAAAAAAAATGCAGCTCAATTGTCAAAATTGTGGAAACAACAGCTATAAACAAACAGTTCGTGGTTGAAGCAATGAGACTAATGTCTGGCCATTGTCAAATGTCAAAAATATTGCATTTCAAACAGTCTTATGTTTAATGCAAAAACTACAATTTCCTGTTGGTTAAAAAGAATTTTATTTCAACTGCTCTAATAGCTGACTTACCAGTTGGCTTGAAGATCAGATAAACAGCATGCAATAATAATGAAATCATGCTCAATAGTTACACACAAAAGAAAACAAACAAACGTTACTATAACAAGATTAGAAAGGCTCCACCCTTGCCGAATGATGAGATGTGAATTGTTGAAATGAACCAAAATGTGTTATGGAGCACACGCCTTTTTTAATATCTCTGAGTTGAGTCAAACGACAGAACCCTGGTAGCAAAACATTATTATAGAAACCCCAGCTGTGTAGAGTGGCCAGCTATTGTGGGAGAATAACATCGGAATGGATAACATATGTCATCCTTAATAACAGCAATAGTCCAATAAGCTCTGAAAAAAGCAGATAACAAATATAATGGATTACAGAATCAGAAGAAACAAGAAAGGTTTGAAAGCCTTTTTTGTGTGGGTTGGAAACAACACATCCATAAGCATCAGTTCTAATGAATTTGAAGGTTGGGTCAATTCAAGATATGATTTTGAGATGTTTACTACAATGTCGAGATGGTGAAGTGGCAGAGTCATGGAAAAGTGCTTGAAAAGAGGCAAGCATTAAAACGAAAAAGGAGCCAAGTAAAGGTAAATATAAGAATTGACATGTGTAATATGCCACAATCTTCATAATTTTGTGAAGATGTATGTATCCAAGAAGCAGTAATGGAACTGACAGTGTTGAGGAACAGATCTTCAATGCTGAATTAATCAGAATTTGAAGATAGGCATGCTATAGTTGATATAAATTGTCCAATTGTGAGGCTAAAGCAGTGTTTCACAACGTGAGGCCCACGCCCCATAAGAGGCCAATTCGAAAATTCTATGAATCTATTTGAGGGGTCAGTGTCGTTTTTCCATTTTCAGTTCAAATGCACAGATTTCGTTTCTTAGTTTATAACATAGAGGATTTGATGATATAAAATACAACATTATATATCTATTTTTCTTCTATTTAATAATAACTATGTTATATTTTAACCGTAATGATATATAAAACTGATTTGCTGTTTAAGAACTGTTGTATTTTTAATGTTTCTTATTTATATAAATTATGAAAAATCGTAATTGTATATAAATTATATATTAATTAAAGTAAGTAACAAATATATACACTTCATGGTAATAATGTTTTGATGGTATTATTATTATTATTATTATTATTATTATTATAGGGATGGGGGCAATAAGTAATAGTAATAGGGGGCATAAGAATTTTAGAAAGGCTTAGGTGGGGCATAGCACAAAAGGTTGGGAAACACTGGGCTAAAGCCTAGACAGTTAACTCTATTCTATCCATACAGAAATAACACACTGATTGAGATAAATCAAGAGTTGAAGGTAGGGTGTCTATCTTCTTTGGTATTAAAAGCAACTGGTGATAACATCCTGAGGAAGTCTGAAATGGAACTGTGGCAATTGCAGATAAGCAATAATTATCTGCAATAATATTAATAATATAATATCTGCAATAATAATTGCAGATTCTTGTCTATATTAAAAATATGGTGGTCAGATCTATGGAAATGAGATGATAGATGGATGGACAACAGCAGAAGACCACTATAATGTACAGTATATTACAGACATGAGGAATCATAGCTTTGTCATCCAATTGTCCAGCAAAATTTATTAACCACTTGGATCAATGACATTGCAATCATGAATACCTTCAGTTCAGGACTACAGTTTTCTGAGTTCTAACAGAAGGATGTCATCAAAGACCAATATGATAGCATGTGAATTTTATAGAGACAGCATTAGATGATGCTATGGATACATTCATATGAAACTACATTTGCAAGATGATACACATGAGCTCTTAGAAAAAGGTGAAAAGCAGACAGTCAATTGGTAAACCAATATGTGGAGACCACTGGCAAACACTGGAAATTCAATTTGATTATGATATGGATATCTGAGCAACAGCAGAATCACAATAATGAAGTATGAAATTTGCCATAAGATACTTTGGATCGCTTATTCATATGCTAAATCTAAAGATCGAATGAGAGGATTTAAGTTCCATGTTCTGGAAAATGAATGCATTGCGTACATTAGTTGGTGAAGGATGGGCATACACAGCAAGCATTGGAAAACAATTTGACTAAACATATGGATGTTTGAGTAACAGTAGAATCACAATAATGGAGTATGTAATCTGTCATCAACAAAAGGCTAAGTTCCATGTCCTGGAAAATGAATGCACTACACCAGGGGTGCTCAGACTTGTAGTGTCTGCGATCGACCACAAAATATTTAGGCGACAAGCGATTGATGTTTCAGTAGCAGATTTTTCAACGTTTTCACAAGAAGTGGATAAGTCATGAAAGTTACAATATCCGTCAGTTTATCGAAATCAGAGAAACGTCTTTCAAACTCGCTCAGAATGTTTTTTACCTCTGTCTCGTAATTATTATAATTTAAGTGAGAACTTGCTCTTGTTTCCAAAGCTGGAAGATCCTTTTTGTTCAGTTGATTAATCAATAACTTCAATTTGTTAAAAGAATTTATTGCACTAATCATTTCGATAATGGTTTGATTTTTACCCTGTAGCTCCAAGTTAATGATTTTCAAATGATTTGACACATCTGATAAGAAAGCTACATCACAGAGCCACTTTTCGTTTTTAAGTATCTCAGTGTCGTCACCTCATTCATCTAGAAAAGAAATAATTTCAGGTAGTAATTCCTGGAACGTTTTTATAAATTTCCGCGGCTCAACCACCTCATATCTATATAAAGAAGTAAGTCAGTATGCTCAGCAGACTCGCTAGCTTACACTTTGAAGAGGCGTCTTTGCAAGCTTTGAGCACGGATGGAATTCACGATCTTCGTGGCAATGTCCCATGACATCTTTCACATTTAGTATTTTTGAACATAAAACTTGCTGACGAATGATGCAATGGAATATGAAAAACGATGGGAAGTCATCATTAGCTCAACACAAAGCAACAAACCCATTTTTATTGCCAGTCATTGATGGTGCTCCATCTGTTGCAATGAACACGAGTTTGTAAATCGGTAGCACATATTTTTTTACAAAATTCAGAAAAGCGTTGTAAATATCTTCTCTGCGAGGTTTTTATTTCAGTGGTAGCATTGTCAACAATTCTTCTTTAGCCGACATATCAGAAAATACCATTCGAATGAAAATACATAACTGGGCAGTATCAGTCATATCAGTGGACTCATCAAACTGCAAAGAAAAGTATGTACATTCCATGATATCACTTTTCAGTTTGGTCTCCAAATCACTGCTCATGATCTTGGCACATCTAATAACAGTTGGACAAGATAACTGGACCTCCTTAATGGCAGGTATAATCTTTGTTTTATTTATGAAGTCATTAAACAGTATATCTGCTGCTTCAATAAATGCTTTTTTCACTACCGTTCCATCTTCAAAAGGTTTCTTGTGTTTTGCCAGTAGGTAGGAAATTTTAAAAGATGCAATTGTTGCAGCTACTGATATTTGGCTGGTCTAGTGAAAATGGATTGCTCTGCTTTCAAACTACTTTTCAAATCTTGAAGTTTTCGTCTTCTTAACTCACTCTTTTACGGAAATTCATTTTCATAGTTTTTATGCACGGTTTTATAATGCCTTTTTAAGTTCCCGCGTTTAGGCAATGCCACCAAAGCTCGACAAACAAGGAAAACACACTTATCTTTGGCCACAACAAACAAGAATTCGTCCTCCCAATCACTATTAAAATGGTAGGTTTTACTTTTTTTTCGCCGCAATCATTTTATGTTGCAAATTCTACGTTTAAGTATTCTAATAACTTAGTAATAACGAATGAGATAATGCTGCATTTGCTTTGTATATGAAAAACTAATTCTAGAAGAATCTGTAAAATTCTAGCCAATCAGTGCCCTGAACGTCACGCGGTTGCGATGCTTCTGAAATATTCGACCAATCAGAGTGCAGCATGACGCGATTGAGTGTTGTCTCGAGAACAATGATTTCGATATAGTATGCGTAATGGCAGGTAATGAATGCACATGCATAATGAATGACAGGTCTCAATATTGAAACTATTATTATTAAACAATTAATCTAGAGTAGAATTTTCGGCGTCCGTAATGCATAATCATTATTTAAAAGTGTCGCTTATGAGTGACCATCGCAGAAATGAGATTATTTTGTATTGATACCTATATTATTTCAGCAATCGACTCCAAAAGCTCTCGCGATCGACCGTTTGGGCATCCCTCCACTACACACATTAGTTGGCGAAGGATGGGCACAACTCTGTGGACACAGCTTTAACAATTGAGTGTGGATCATTTATTAAGTCAATATAACAAAGACCTAAGTCATCATTTTGAAAGAAACAGGATAGAATTCTGACATCTTGAAACTGGAAAATGCTAAAAAGACTGGCAAAAGAATCCAGAAAATCTACCTGTATACAGTCCAGACAATGATAAGTGAATAGACATCTTTAGTACAGTGAGAAGAAATATTGAAATTTTTTTGAAAGAGTTCTGAAGAAATATGTTCAATATTCCTTTTTGATAGACTGACAGAAATTGTAGAACACAATACAGTTGACTCACGATAATCTGACATTTGACTGTCCGACAACCGACCCGATTGAGGCGGTCACAGAGGTGAAATGCACAATCACTTGCGATGAAGTTATGTCGGGTGCTAACACTTTGATACGTTGGTGTGAGGAGAGAGAACTCGACTACGAGAACATTTTAATGTTAAAAGATATTCAAGAAAAAGCCATGACAGACTCTTTACGTAAGAAGAAACAAAAAACGATTACAGATTTTTTTAAGCCATAAATACATATGCATGTATTTTTATTTTTTATTTTAAGACATAAAATTATATTTTACATTATATACTGTAATTTCATTTTTTAAGACATAAATACAGTAATAAATTAGTATTACATACATACGTATTCATTTGTGTAAAATTATGCCTAATGAGTTTTTTTTTTTTTTTTTTAATATCCTCAATGGCCGTAAAATATGTACTCAATATGTATTGTAACAATATACGTACTGCAGTACGTACAGTACTATATATATATAACTTAAATTTTCTTGCCTTAGAAGTCAAAATTCAGTTTTAAAAAATCAACCTTTGGTAATCCGACACCCCCTCGGTCCCGTAACTGTCGTTTCCAATCAAAAGCTGTGGAAATAGGATCAGTTCTGCGGTTGCTCTAATTCTTTGAGGAAAGCTTAGTAGTAGCGGAATTTTGCTGTTGTTAAGTTGCAATATCATTGGTTGCTGATTGATGTGATCCAATATATACCAAAAGGGGTCAGGTATTGAATAAGAATAGATGGAGAGTACAGAAACAAGTGAAGCATTAGCAGCAATGAGAGCAGTTCAAATTGCTAGGAGGCTGAACTAGCAGAGAGGTTATCACTACAGTGTCAATGGATAGCGGCAAGACTTGGATCTGTGGAATGTTGCAATGCTAAAGAAGGAACATGCTTAGATTGTCAAGTGTATAACTAGCAACAGAATCAGTTGAGATTCAGACACAAATGCAACATCAGAATTGCATGATAAACTATCAGAATAGATTCTTAGAAGAAGGTTGCATTTAGTCAAGCAAAATATTTGATATGGAATGATACCTAAATGTTTCAAACAAAAATGGCAGATAGAATTTCCTTTGGACAGACATCATGTCCTAGCAAGTTGCACAAATTATTATGAGAAATGATAATGCAAAAAAAAAAAAAAAAAGAACATAAATGGAAAGATCAGTCTAGAATAGATCATGGCTAGATGATGAAAAGTAGATGTAAACAAGGCTTAAAACTATAAATTTTCCAGAAAGTTTCTTGTTAATAATTATGGAGATGACAAAACCTTTTATAAATCAACAGCCTTTTATACCCTTTAACAGTCGTTCTCAATACTAAAACAATGTATTAATTTGCCTTATTGCTACCAATACGAGCTATTTCAAAAGCTACGACACTAAAAAAGTTCCCAATCTTTGTGATAGATAGCTCATTTTCAAAACATAATTTGACGTACAAACAAAAAAATGCCTATTTATAAATTGTTAATTCATCCAGTTTCTCGATATCTGCAATTCTTTTTTTCTTTTTTGGTACATATGTATCAATTCAAGGTTCTTTGGGAATTTACACAGTTTCTTATACAGCACATTAACATAAGTTAGTATTAGCATGTGAGTTTAAGTTACACAGAATCTCTGCCTGTAAGAAATCACATCTGCATCTTCTATACAATCATCATGAAAACGACATAATTTTATCTTGCATTTTAAGAAACATTTGATTTTTATCCCCATTTATGTAAGAAAGTAAATAATTTGTTCATTAAAAAAAAAAAAAAAAAAAAAACCCAAAAGGATGAATATACCGTTTCTGTTATAATCCATGATATATTTTTCCTTTTTAATCCAGTATTGGTATTTCTGCACATGTTTTATAATGAGAGCAGTAAATATTTGCAATCAATAAATTTGTGTGTTTATATGTCAAAGTATGTGTGTAAATGAGCTGCCTATCAGTTGTATTGGGTCGGTGCATAATTATCAGGCGTTTTGTAGGCAGAACCTGCCTACAAAAACGCCTGATAATTATGCACCGACCCAATATATCAAATATAAAGTTGAAATTTTCTGACACCACATTACTTCTTATGTTAGCAATATTTTTAAATAGAATTTTCTAAATAATAATTGATAAAAATATATTAGTTTTTTTTTTTTTTTAATAAAGAAATGTTATAAAATGGTTCACCTTTTGCAGGATTGAAGACACCCATTGTTTGTTGACCACAGACATAACATCGTTTAGATTTTCGATAATGACCAAGAGCGCATTTTTCACAAAAATAATGTTTGCATCTGAAAATTTAATTTAAAAGTGAATTTCAAGTCTTGATAATCAGGAAAACATGGATAAATGTAATAAAATTATAATTTCTGTCTTATATCTCTACAACAAGTACCTTAAATTAATTTTTAAGACAAATTTTTAAATCTCAATTCAGTAATGAGAAAATGAATTAAAAAAAAAAAAAATTAAACAGTAGTTTAAAAAAACTGTTACAGCTATATAAGATGAAAGTTAAAAAAAAAATGACAAATTTTCCCTTGTTTTTCTTTTACCTTATGAAAATAGTGAGACAGAATGTTTCTCATTTTAAACACAGTAGTAAAGTTTTAAAAAAATATATTTTAAGAGTTTCCTTACTTTGTTATCACTGGATCCGTAAATGATTTACGACACATTAAACATTTGAAGGGAAGATCATCTTCATCAGATGAGCCGACTTCATATCTGGTTGGATCTTAAAAAAACCAAAAAAAACAAATAGGATAAATATTTGAGAATGAATAACCATCCCACAATAGTGTCATTTATGTACATTATCATTTACATTTTTTACATTGCAAACAACTAAAGAAGTTTCTTTTAAAGATTAAAAATATTTTTTAAAAACTAAGTATTTATTACCATCTCTTCCATATGTATTTTCTTCCATTTCTCTTTCAAGTTGCCATCCATGTTTATAGTCTGATCGATCGTGCATGAATTTACAGCTGTCTGGAAAAAGTAGTTATACGAAATATAAAAATACTTAATTTCTTTTGGCTTTGCATAATTATCACAGATTTATAAATAGAAAGGAGAATTCAAGGTTTTATAAATATTTTATATTCTATACAAGAAAAAGACATACTACTCCAAATGGGTATACTCTTCTATAAGCTTAAGGCGACACAAAATTATTCATTAAAATTAAAAATATTATTCTCAAAAACCTAGTGAATGTTTTCAACTGTAATCAAATATCACTGAAGGCTGTAATTAAATATCATTTGTTGAACAACAAATCTATAGAACTAATTATAGAAATATTACTTGAAGAAAGACCCATCTTAATATGGAAACTATTGTTTAATGGAATTCAGAGGAAAAAAAATCTTATAAATTCATTAATATTAGAATCACTAAAATTGGGTTGTTGCCCAGTCTCAACAAAATGACTAAAAATAAATTTGTTTTGTTTTCTTCAGATCTATCATTAAATAATTTAAAATTGTTTTTACTCCTTTTTCCTAGAGTTCACTCCACATTTAAGCGTCTTAGAAATATAATAGGTAACATTAACAATATTTACATTTTTCAATAATTTCATTAAATTATTTATTTAAATTTTATTATTAGGAATGAGAATTTCTTTTACCAGTTTACCAAACTTAAAAAATAATAAAATTATCATTATAAACCAGTTTATACAGAAAATATTATAAGTAAACATAATTTTATATTAGCTCATATTCTCTATGAAATGACAATTTAATTCTTAGAGATTTTTTATATTAGAGCCATAAATCTTTCTTAAGACTGGAAAGGAATTAAACTTCAGGGCGGAAATAAAAATCAATTTTTTGAGCTAATCATGTTAACTGTAACTATTAAAGAAATGTAAAGCTGAGAATAGCTTTTCTAAAAAAATATAAGTTTAATAAAATATAAACTGTGTGTGTTCCTTATTATTTATAAATATTTTAAAATATTTTTAGAAAATGGAAATTTAGCAATGTCATCTATGAAATAATAAGATTAACGTAAAAAAAAAAATAATAGTTGAAGGTAAATACTTGAGTAATGCAATATTTTAAAGTTTAACATCTCCCCTCCCCCACATTAGTAAATGTCTGTTTTACTGATTTAAAACTGAAGTGAATTTCTTAGCAGAAATAGATTTAACCTCAAAAGATATATCTGAACATTTTGAGGTTAAATCCATTTTGGCACAACTGCATTTTATGAATGCTGTCCAACATTTAATAAATCTAGCAGACTAGGAATTCAAGATATGGACTAGAAGTGTACATCTAGAAGTTGACGAAATTTGCTAGAAATTCCACATCTGCAATAGTCATTAACCCTCAAACCCTACCCATTCTAGGAGAAACACTATTACTATCCAGGGTTGGGGTTTGGAGGGGCCCCGGGTAGGGTTTAAGGGTTAAGCAGTCTTCTATTCATTTCAAATAAAGCTGATGTCATTTGACAGAAGAAATTGATAGTAAATCAAATTCTACTTATGAACTGTACATTATCAATGTAAACAACCCATTTTCAAAGTGTAAAACAGCATAAATCAAAAACTTGGGGGGAGGGGGAGATGTAAAGTTCATTGACAATTTAGAGGATACATAACCAAAAAAGCATGAACAAAGGAAAATACCTAGCTGAAAAGGAGCATGCCAAGATATAAATGAAGCCTATTGGTAAGTAAATCAGGCAAATAATTTCAATCTGTCATGCCCCACCTTAATTTACCATTTTATTTATTTATTTATTTATTTTTATCAAGTTAGAGAAACAACCATTTTATTATATGAAAAATTTAATTTATTAAAATAAAAATTAACAGTAGTATTTCATCTTTCTTTAATAAATTTCCAATTAGAGTGAAATTAACAATAGTAATCCTTCCTTTATTATGAGAATAAAAAATATTCTGAAATTATGTTTCCTCATTATTTATATCATATGAATAATAAAGTTACCTCCAAATCCACAGAATCCAGTTTCTTTATAATCTTTGCAGATATCAGGCTGGTAATCCCATCTAACTGTAGCTCTTAAGTTATCAGGAGCTCGAATAGGGCCTTTTCTATAAAAATAAATAAAACCAAAAAATTACAGTCAAGTTTCAAATACCCATATGATCACTGTCCACATGGACATGGTATTTCACTATCCCAAGCTTTTTACCTACTAGGCCAATTTTTGCCAAAATAACGAAGCAGAAATTGACATCTTAAACTTACCATTAAACTTTCAATTTTAAGTAAAAGTTGTTCATTTGTTTCTACTTGAGAAGTCGCATGTGGGGCGGGAGGAGAATGAGACATTTAAATTTAAAATGAAGGAGTCAAAAATCAAGCATGTGCTGGAATTTCAACTTAAAACTTCAACTGACTACGATGAAAGTTCAGTTATGATATTTGAATGCAGTTTATAACAGTGATTTTTGATCTATCACTCTTTATCCTAAGAGTGCAACTTGCACAAAAATCAATAACCTTACACTTTAATGCTTAAACTTCCTATTCAACATCACTTTGTTTGAATATACAGTTAATGGATTATTGTAAATCTGATGCTTCTTAGTATATAATCAGATTTTAAGTTATCTTGATCGTAACCTTGCTTATAATGCTTTGAATTATAATTAAAAAATTATTTGAATGTTACATTTCTGTATAACGAAGTAATGAAACTACTGCAACTGCTAGGATTTCTTTCTAAAATTCTTCTACATTAATGATGTTTAAAAGCACTTTAGATACAGCAAGTTATATTCTAATTTTTTATCATTTAAATTAGCCATAAAAAAACCCAACAATTTTCAATGGTTAGCTCGAAATATTGTACATGCAACAATTTAGAAAAAATTAATATAAAATTCCTGCAAATTTTAGGTTAGAAATTGTATTAATTTTTCAAATCATTTCTGAAACTTCAAACAGCCTGATCACCTTTGACATAGACTGTAGCAGTATATATATATATATATATATATATATATA
>JAFIDM010012231.1:153189143-153205372 GCA_023159025.1 Thereuonema tuberculata
TATATATATATATATGTATATATATATATATATATATCCTCAAAACACTGAAAATAATAATAATAATAATAAAAAAAGTCCCAAGATCATCTCTGTTAGGGTTTGGCTTTTATTGTGTGGGGCTAGAGAAAAAAACAGCAAGTATACAAACACTTAATAATTAGTTTCATAGAACAAAATCACTTGTACCTACCTAACCATCCCACTTGAGGCATTGCCTTGTGCGGTATCTCTCTTCTCATAATACTGGGCATAGTTATTCATTCCTCTATATATTTTATCATCTTCTTTTCCTTTCAATTCCTGTTAATAATTAAATCAAGATATTTAGTAAAGAAATATGTATTTTCTAAGGCTGCTTTCTTTAAAATAAACATGATACTTTTTATTCTTTTTCCTTGAAACACCTTAGCTAGGAGAATGCCAGTCAATGTTTATCGTTCAGTTGCATCTAACATGCTTGACTTGCAGTGCTTGGTACAATCAAAAGGATAGAAAATGATCATACACAATAAGACAAAAGACACTTGTCACTTGTAACTTGGTCCGAGCGACAAACTTTTTCGAGTGGCAAGAATTCGAAACTTTTGAAATGTTTTACTTCACTTAAGACTAGCTCCGCACAACAAACCCATGACAACTAATTAGAATGTAGCATTTGAACAAGGCATATCACTGTCTGTCTCCACTTCATCTGAACAGAGTACAATTACAAAATTATTATCACACTCTTCAGACTATCTTTCAAAAGAAGTAAAGTTTAAATTTTAATATATTAAATTTATGAGCCAGAATATATCAGAGTGTATTTAAAACAAAGTTTTTTTCAAAATTTCACAGAATCAGTGGTATTTGCATGGAATTCTGGGCTCACTGATCACTTGCTAGTAAGGAATTGAAGAAATACTCTTAACAAATGGAAGAAATTCAAAAATAAAATATTTCAGGATGGATCTTGCAAAATTTCTGTATGTGAATTTTGTCATATTAAAGGCTTCAATAATTATCAAATTCAAAACTTTAAAAAATCTTTTTGCTGATTGATTCAGAGTTGAAACAAGGCATTATATCACTCAATATCCTTCAAAAATTTTTTTCTGGTATGTTTATATGCGTAAAATTAATATATTTCAGTGTAAAGATTGCTTCCTTTCGAATGATGATCGTATTATTGCAATAACAAATTTATGGTAGTTTTCAGTACAAGAGAAGTATCAGTGAAGCAAAATACGACTGATGTCACTAGTGATGTGTTTCAATCCTTCACTCTAATTGGTTGATTCCAGGAAAGTATATTCGCTTGTTTTCAATCCTTTTGGTTGTGTCAAGCATGCAAAGACAAATGGTGACTAGTGTTCATCTAGCTTTAAGCTTATATCAACCAATTTCAAATTTAACAATTATACATGAATGTTTTTGTTAAATTTAAAAATAAACATGATAAAAAAAGTTACAACAAATTTTTCAAACTGAGGTTTCAGTGAATATAATAACATTGACTCTGATTAATATTGAATTTTCTTTATGATATAAATGTAGTCAGCTTCAAGAATAGCATAGTATAAAAGTATAGAAGTCATTATACTGAATTTTTTTTCACGTGGGATGATTAAAAGAAAATGTGGTTAAATAAGAAAAATATCAATAAACTGATATGAATAGAAAGGGTTACAAGAGAATGTGCCAGTAACTGCATGTGTCATAATCATTGCAGCTTCAAGTAAGTTAAATGGTTATCAAAATTTTTTGAAATGATTTTGTTTCATAATACATATTCACAGACATTCAAAGATGAAACACAAATGCATTTGAGAAACAAGTCAGCAAACTTAAATATCATATAGAATGGTCATACTGAAAATCATGAGCAACAATTTTTTAAAAATCAGATTAATTTATTTTTGGAAAAACAAATACATCATATTATTTTTCAGACTTTTCCTTATTTTTTTCACATAATCCCCAATTTTCCCACTGTTGTGGGAGCTTGAACATTCCCTTACAGTAGAACTCCTTTCCAGCACTGCTTTCGTGATGTCCTCCATTGTTTTGTAGCGATGGCCTCGCATGCCTTCCTTCGCAAAACAAAAAAGATGATAATTGGATGTTGCTAAGTTGGGGCTTTAGGTAGGATGCGGAAGAACTTCCTACCCCATTTTCCAAATTTCCTCCTTGGTGAACGAGCAGTGTGGGGCCTTGCGTTGTCAGGCTACAGGATGATCTACTTCCCAAGATGTTTATCATGCAATGCACGACGGAGCTTATGAAGTGTCATGACATACCGAGCAGCATTAATGATATGCCCAGGTTCAAGAAATTCCACCGAATCACGCCATCTGCATCCCAGAAAACAGAGCCCATAACTTTCCCAACTGATGGCAGTTTTTGGCTTCTTTTTTGATGGGGAATTGAGGTGGTGCCATTCCATATTCTGCTGGTTTGTTTCGGATGCATAATGGTGGAACCAGCTTTCATTACTAGAAGGAGATGTCGTCAAAAACACATCTCCTTCATTTTCATATCGCTGAAGAAGTTCTTGAGCAATGGTTTTTCTCTGAATTTTGTTATTGCGAGTCAATAAACGGAGAACCCAGCGAGCACACACACTCAGATAGCCTAAACTCTTGATCATCTCCTAGGTTGCACTGTGGTCCAACTCCAAGTTGTGCTGCAATGTCATCCTCAGTTATACATCGGTCTTCCCAAATGATGTCATCCACTCGTTCCTTGTTGCGTTCTTAGAGGCAGTACGTGGAGGCTAGTATTCAATGCTTGTGTTGCCATCTTTAAAATGTTTTACCCATCATCTGACAATGATGGCTCCCATGCATCTACTTATGCATGCTGAAGTCTCCCATGAAATTTCGGCAGCGGAGATTTCTTCTTTCACACGAAATTCAATCACAGAACGCTAGCGAAAAGAAACATCACCTGCAGCCATTTTGTATCAGCTGCCTGTGGTCACATGGTGGAAGCTAATGATGTCATGAGTCACTCATGGTGCTATCTACAGATTATTGCAATATTATTGCTTTTTCATAATTCATACATTGTGATTTTGGCTAAAACGGAGAAGAGGGTACAAGCCAATCGCAGTGTTCGGAAGGATACGTAGCAGAGCGAATTAGCCTAAGAAACAACTTACATGCTATTGAGTTCCGAAGGAACGAATCGTCGATTCCGATTAGCTGTAGGTTAGAGAAGTTAGGTCTACTTAGCTGCAGGATGTATCTTTAGGTAAATTTCGAAAAAAATTTGGCCCTTTCTAATTTTTTTCCGATTCGGAAAGTAGTTCCAAAAGCGGCCATTACCTCGAAGGCTTGTACCGTCATCTCCGGTTTCACCGTGATTTTAAAAAATTGTTGCTCCTGACTTTCAGTATGACCCTTGTAAAAATGTTCCCTTATTTTTGTATCAACGTCTGACATTGTAAATTATATAACATATAATACTTATATTATTATTGTATAATTTACTGTTGATGTCATTTTTTATTCTCTCACTACTACATCTCATCTCAAATTAACTTACTTTTTGAAGCCAATCCTCTTCATGAAAGGTTTCTATCCATCCTGTTGTCTTTTTAGACAAAGTCAGTTTCTCCAATTGGAATTTCAAGGCAACAATCATATGATCTTCTGCAGAATGCAAGATATCCAGCCAAATATCAGAAACCTTCAGAAGAACAACCTGAGCGAGCATTTACACCTATTGAAACAGTTGTATCAACAATTGCATCTATCATTTTTGGTTTGCCTTCAAGCATTGATAGTGGCAAAATAATGTAAGAAACTGGAGTCGTCAGATGTGGCAACAAAATCTTTGTTTGGAAACTGAATGCTAGAAGTATTCACCCTTACATGTAATAAAGGGATACGGCTATTCACTTCAGTGGGCAAAGGATGATCATAGAAACATCCAAATTTTCTGATCAGAGAGAAAAGTTTTCTAGGAAATCATGATTTAATTTGTCTGTCAAAATTATTTGACATTTAATGATTTTAAAACATTCCGAAATCCCAACAGAGATCAGATGGAGGTAATAAATCGATTCTGGAAGAGCAGCAGACATTTTTGCTTGTAAAGGAAATTCCCGACTTTGAAACTTGAAGGAATAAATAGTTCTTTTGAGTTAAGTTAACTTTAGGTAGTCTAACTTATTGTATTTCTTTTTCTTTCAGCTGAATCATCTTGTTCTTTTATTAACAGCCGCTATTTGTCTTCCATATAATGTAATATAGTCCCTAGAGCTTTTCTCCTCTATTAAGAGTTTCTGGTCTTTTTTTGCTATCGGCTATTTCAACTATTTCTTATTTAATACAAACATATCTCCACAGTCATTCCTTTTTAAGTAAACACTTTACATTACACCAAGTGACAAAGTTCTAATTACTCGATTTGTCAAACTAATACTTATGCCTAAATTCAGATTACATTTTCAACTAATCTCTTCGTAGTTCACTGTCCTTGATTACACTTATTGAATTATTTGAATTTCTGCTACAATGATGGCTTTAACTTTTCGAACATGATATTCCAATTCATTTAACATTTCATATTTCAACTTGTGCAATGGAACCATTTTGGACAGTCCATAACCAAAAACATAATATTGAAATTATTTTGTTGAAAAATATATTTCACCAGAACAATCAAAGATGAAATATAAATATATCTGATAAACAATCTACATATTCAAATATCATACAGAAATGTTCTCTTATTTTTGTATTAACATCTGATGCTGTAAATTATGTAACATATGACACTTAAAGTTTGATAAATAATTATGAAAACTTAATAATGAAATGATTTTGTTGAATAATACATTTTCCAAGAACATTCAAAGATGAAATATGGATTTTTTTTTCCCATATGCAATTAAGCATTGTTCAATTACTTCACAACTGAACAATCATAAACACATCACTTCATTAAATGCATTAATAACTTGTAAGCATGTCTCACAATCTTCAATTTATTATCTGTATATACAAACATGAAATCCTCTTTGGAATTCATTTAATTTCATGGATTCACACAATTTTTAAGTTAAACATTTTAAGTTCTCCCTTTCATTCATCTTCATACAACAATTACACCAAACACCAATCTTCATCGTTGTTATCATAAGTATAACATCTTATCTTATTTCCACAGTTAATATTCAGTTTCACTTATATTATTTTTCATTTAATGTTCTTTTCTTTTAATCTTGTTTCAACTATAATTTTTCTGTCCTTGGATTATTTCAGCAGGTTAGAAACTTTGTAGATCACACAAATATCAATTCAGGCAAAAAAGTAATAACAGAATTACTAGATAGCAAAAATCTGGTTTCTGTGTAATGTATCTAGTCTGCGAAATTCTGGGAGTAAAAGTTAAAGCATTAAAACTTAGTATAAAAATTTAAATTGTCAAGATACAGAAGTTACGTTCTTCAGTTTTTGCTTTTTACGAATTCATTTAATTGTTAATTTTAAAATGGAAAAAAATAAATAATAATAAACCTTGCAAATTGTGGGATATCTACACTATAATGATTACCTTATTAATTAGCTGTGCACGCTCAAATATTGCTTGAGCATCTTTTTCTTTTTCGGTCTCTATTTCTAATGTGGCTGTTGCACCCATGTCAGATGGACCTTCTCTCAACTGAAATCAAAAATATCAAAATATAAGAAATAAAAATCAAAACGTTGTGATCAGTTGACAGAATATCAATTTTGCAGAAAATAGAATATTAGTTGATTAAAATAATAATAATAATAATTTAATAGTAATGTTATTTAGTATCAAATATAGGTTTGTAAGATTTTTGCTTCAATGGAAGTTGTTTTGTTGTTATTTTAAATAAAAAATAATAATAATAGGAGTTCTACTAATTTGACTATCTGACAAATTAAGAAGTCAGATAAATTATTTTCCTATCTATTCTAGTAATAACAGTCTTGGGTTTAACATTATTTAACTTTTTGACCTTATTATTTGCTGTACTGTTTTGTCTAAGAAACTGATCATACTCTTAACCATTAAGTTAAGCTTCCAGTGGCAATTATTTTTTTTATCTCGGTTTTGGGAAATGATAATTTGAATGCAGAACAGATCTCACAGTTTTAGTTTAGATTCTAATTAAAGATTTGCTAAAATCAGGGGTATTCTAAACAACTACTTATCTCCTATGTTAGTTTTAGGACAAAGATAATTAATGTTATGATTATTTATTTCAGGAACTGCAGATGAGCATTATCTTCTGCTGGGATAAATAACTAAAATGATTTTTTGTCTGGGATAAAAGCTATTTCAGTATCAATTCTAGCTTTCCACCACTTTCCAAAATAATACAAAGAGTAGAATATAATGAAGAATTTCAATCCCATGGAAAAAAAGCTGCCATTGAACAAACGCTGAAAAGCAATGATATTATGGCTAAAAATATATCTAAAGAGCAGAAAAAGTACAGCTCTTCAACACAAAATTTGAGAAAACTGTTGTTAAAAATATAGTACACCAAAATCAGGTAGAAGTGCCCCATGCACTGATTCTGTCTTCTGATGACAACTGAAGACCAAATGAAATACAACTGCCCATTCACAGAAATACAAACTTCTTACTTACATATTTCTAAAGTTTATCTTGAAGCTTAAAATTTTTTTGCTATTCAAACTTACCAAAGACCTGGATGATCTGTAAGACACTGACACCTTTTGCTCTTCTTCACTGTCACTACTTGCAACTTTACGCTGAATAATCTGCACGTGTTTGGTCTGAAATGGAATTTGTTAAATTGATAGTTTAGTAACATACAATTAAATTCTTATTTATCATTTTAGGTAATTAAAAACAACCTTTTATCGTTACAAAAAAATCCACGATTCCTTTAAATAAAATTTGTTCCCATTAACTAAGAAACTTAAACCAAATATAAAACATGTGGATATGAAAAGAAATATAAAACTACAGCAAAAACTATAGCACATGGGAAGAATGAGATGAATATAGTTTATATTATTCTATTAACCTTAAAAGACTTTTGTATAGAATTTACCTTAACCAGAAGTTCATGTAAATAGGACTTAACTCATTATTGAGTAAAAAGATAAATTTCTTGAAAATACTTTAGAAAAGTTTCTCATCCATTCATATTACTGATTAAAATATTCTCTAACCTTGCATTTATGAAATTTCTTATTTTATTCTGAAATATCTTATTTCTTCAGTTTTGACCAATGAATGCATAACAAAGTCTAAACCTCTAGGCCACTAACAATGCTAGCAAAAATACTTTTCTTTCTAAAGGATATTTTTTTATTCATTTTCTATAATTTACTTTGCTGTCTATGTTTGAGGATCAAATGAAAATCCTATTATATTTATATACTGCTGTTATCTCAGAAATGTTAACATCATCTTTACAGTGCATGCATTTCTAATAGATATATAGAATAATTAGGGACTCTTTTTTTTTGTTTTTTTCTTCTTCTTCTTTTTGAACAAATACAGGCAGTTCCCGGATTACAAACGAGATATGTTCCTGAGAAGTCTTTAGGTCGGATTTGTATGTAATTCGGATCCCTTATGAACAGTGCATATATGGTAATAATAATACCCCTGTACTGCAATAATAAGTAACAGAAACTATTGTGCTCTTTCTTTTAATTCAAACAAGCAGAACAGAAAAAAAAAAAAACTCATACAAAAAGTTTAGATAGGAGATACGAGAAATTTGAAAAAAAAATATATTAAAGGTTAACACTCGCCTAAGAATTACACTTAGGCATGGCCATACAGGTAAATATATGCTCACAGAATTGAATAAAAAAGTTAAGATGAATGTGATGCTGTGTGTAAGTGATCATAGAAACAATGAGACTAGCTGCTAGTGTAAAGAGGCTGTGCCAACGAACCACTTACACCATGCATGTTTGTTTACATGCGCAGAAGAAACTAGGTCCCAAATTATTAATTTAATTATAAATTATTCTTATGGGGAGCCTGTTTGTAAGTATGGATCACCATAAGTTGGGTCGTCCGTAACCCCAGGATTGCCCATATTATCAATTCACTTTTGGTCTATGCCTTTCTTTTCTTAGATTTGCAGCACCTGTGCAAACATACTAAGGCACATCCCCAAAAGTCATAACTGTTTTCTATACATTTACTGTCATATTAAATTTAAGTATGAGTTTTTGAGATTTGGTAATTTTGTTGTTTCAAGAATATCTATTGATAGGAAATATATATAGGATACAAATCATGTAACCTATTTAGGTGAGTATAAGGAATGAATTTGCAACTCACCTTTTGTATCATAGGATTATTTAAATCCATTTTTTTCTGCTTCTTGATGACAACCGTCTCATCTTCACTGCTTTCTGTATGATGGGGAAAAAAAACAAAACAAAGAATAACCAGTTCTCTTTTTAATAATAGAAAAATAACAGAGCTTATTTTTTTTAAATAAAGTTTTATATTAAATTAACTATTTATGTTTATAAATTCTTAAAATAATACAATGAATAACATGGACAGTAATTATATGTGTGGTCTCTGCTCAACAGATTGTAAATCAGGTCATAATGATTGTTCAGCATTTTATTGAGAACTCTGTCTGAAATTGAAATATATCATTTAATTGGTACCCATTTCACAAATTTGTTTTCCCGATTCTATATAATGAAAACTATTACCGTAATGCTTAATTATGCAGAGTGTGACTTTATTGTTGGCAATCAGGGAACAATGTGGAAAGACACATTACTTCCATATTCATTAAGATAGAGAGAAGAGAGCTTTCGTCATTTGTTCAAATTTCATGTCATTATGCTTTGTGGGACAAACATCACTGATAAAATTCAGTTATACAGTTCGTTATTTATGGTCTACTTATATATAGCTCTATAAAGTGTTCGTTCAGATTATCAAGTCAGATGTTTTATTCAATCGTTAACTGTGGCAACTCCTTTAACTCATTAGCCAAAGCATGATCATCTATGCAACATAATAACATTGACTTAACATTTTTAAAATTTTACAAAGAAAAGATTCGTGATGTCAGATACGAAATTTTTTCCAATCCCACACAATTTTTATGCTGTTCAATTTGTGATGAGTAAGTGAAGTTTTCAATACGATTGTGGAGTTAACTCTTTTAACTTCCTCTAATTGAAAAACAGCACTCAGAAGGTTTTATTATTGTAATTATTATTATTAATTATGCTGCTGTGATTTTACTGAAATTCGTTAAGTGACAATCTACTGTACATACATAGAGAACTAAGTTATGCTCAGTAAAATGTAAACAGGCTACGTATCTGGTTAGTTAAATTACTGGTGGACCTTTGTTTACCTTTTTCATCTTCGCTCGCCTCACGTTTCCGGATACCTCTTACTGTTCGCTTCTTAAACGAAAATGTGCAAGTTTTTCCTTCGTCTGTCATAATTATTACGATAAAGCGTCTCAAATTCACAGAGTAGCCGTCAGGAGATCAGCGATGTTTTGAAGCGTAGCGGCCAACAAACCGGTGTAGACATGTGCTGCCACCAATGGATAGCAGTAACAAGCATCTAAAAACAGAAGTAAGCCCGTAAACATGGCTGCTTAAGAAAGTGAATATAATTTTGTGCTAAAGCATAAATTTAAGGGCGACCCATAATAATAAGAAAAGAAAGGACAATAAGGAAAAATAATTAAAAAAAAGTTAGTAAAAAAATTACGAAAATAAGAATAGTAAAAAATAAAAATAATATTCTTAAAAAATAAGAATTAAAAAAAAAGTTAGGAAATAAAAAAAAAAAAAAAAATTACGAAAATAAGAATGACAAAAAAAAAAAGAAACCCCACGCGAACATTGAGAAAAAAAGATTAAGAGAAAGAAAAAAAATAGATACACGGATTCGAACCGACAACCTTCAGTAATGAGTCCGAAAAATTATCCATCACGCTGTAGCTGGCAACTGCAACAAAATGGTTGCATTTTTAATATTTAAGCTAATAGCGAAAATCCAATGAAAACAATCCCAAATATCTCGAACTTTGGGGGGTTTTGGCTCTGAAAATAACCTGTTCCCACGTTGTTTGGACCTTTGAACACGATGGTGAAGTCCGTTTGTAGATCCGACCTTCCGTTCGGGAGTTGTTAGGGGTGGACAAACACGGACAGGACAAACGCAATATCTACTGATTTTGGTCGCTATCACAATAGCTCCCAAATGGGTCGCTAAAAATTAGAAAGGTATTTGTTTCTGAAGTAAACGTTAATAAATGAATTTAATAGTTGTATTTGTGGACGAAAATGAATCAGATAGTGATAATAAAGATGTTATTATAAATTTCGGAATAAGTGAAACGCAAGAGGAGGCATAACACTAGCATGCCGAGGGGGGTCATCAGCGGAATTTTAATATTTTGATTGGGGGTCAAAAGTAAAAAATGCTTGTCGACTTAATCTAGTTTTTTTTTTTTTTTTCCCCTCAAAATATTGGTGGAAAAAAATTCAGCCTATGGAGGGGGTGGGGTAGGCAGGAGGTCTTCGAAAAAAAGGAAGAAATCAACTAATTTCAATTTGGGTTCGATGAATCGCAAATTGTATCCATACTCCTCACCCATTCAGAATTCCCGTGAGTAAAAGTTTAGTTTACGGTATCGGGTGTTGGTGTTTTTTTTTTTTTTTCGCGTCGTCAAACATGGTCGTCTTAGGACCGGGAAAAATTGTTCCAAAAGTTACCAACAGATACATCTTGGAGCTGAGCAGACCTCACTTAACCAAACCTACAGCTAATCGGAATAAACACTTCGGTCCTTCGGACCTCATTCGGATGAAATTTGTTTCAAAGGCTAATTAATCGGACTAAACAGTTCGGTCCTTCGGACCTCAAAATTTGACGTCAAATATCCTTGCGCATTATCGTACGAAACATCCTATTGGCTAGTACCGTATTCTAGACTCCAGTCTTCCCGTGCTATACCAGCATCCACTATTTGATGGTTCTTGCCCCCCCCCCCCCAAAGATTAAAGGGAGGTGTCGCAAATATTCTGTAATAGCGACATTTTTGTGTTTTTGATTGGACTTGGAATTGGATAGGCTTTTTCTTTTCTTTAATTGGGCAGAGAGAGATTCAGTAAGGTATTTTTTTGTGTTGTATAGTCGGTGGTTCGCATAACAATATAATGTCAGAAGGGGCTCACAAATCAAAACAGTTTCGGAACCACAGCTTCATTCTGTCAAAAATGATGGGCCTCTGTGCTTAAGTTACATCCCGCAACAAATATTTCAACATTGAAAATTTATAGGCAGTTGGAAATGTAAAATTGATTCGAGATTACTTGAAATATGTTGGATTAATAATGATTTCTTAAAATCCTTTAAATAAATTCTTTATTTAAAGAATTACAAAGTTCCTTGCAATTCGTTATAGGATATATCTAATCTATACCTAATAGATTATATTAGATATAATAACATAAAGCAGAAGAAATATTTAAAAGTTATGAATAGCCAGTAACACAAGTTCTAAATACTTTAGTAGGCTACAAAATGCTTTAGCAGTTGATTCTACTCCTGACTCCATAAAAAGAGTAATGTCAGTACAGTAAATTGGCATGGCGGACATCCAGGCATGTCTAGGGGAATGGCTGCATCATGATGTGTTATTTTGCCCTCAGTTCAGCAACTGATTCAATCTTGGTAAACTTGGCTTTTCAAATAACCGCATAACCAAAAATCGCATGATTGAGGTCGGGGAATCGTGGTGGCCAAGCATTGGAAAACGTTCGAGTCTTAAGGATTTACGTTCTTGCAAAGTCGGCATAATCTTGCAGTGGAGAAGATCTGTGTACCGTAGTCCATTCACCGATCAACACACAGGATCTTGAGGCGTGATCTCAAAGAAAAATGGTCCGGTTATATTTGCAGTAAATTCGTAACACACAGTTACATACTCACAGTATAAAGGCTCAGCAAGCACAACAGTTCACGACGAATATTCAGCGAGAATTAATTCTTTCATATAAAGAATAGAGTTCAATATTGTATAACACCTGCAACATCAGTCGTCCAATTCACATTGACTCAATTAACCAGCTACAATTCATGATTTCTTTCCGAGCTGCACTTTTTTGGGGCGGCAAAATTTAAATACCTAAATAAAGGGGCGGCGAATTTGGCTTACGCCCCGGGTGGCTGAAACCCACGCTACGCCACTGACTTTTAACTAACAAATTTCTCATGAATTAAATTATCTACAAGTTACCTTCAGAGGTATTTTAAAATACTTTAAGATTTGTGAGTGATTAGATTTTTTTGCCCCACCCCCAATCAAAATGCTGAAATTGCGCTTATGATCTACAAAAACGCACTTCGAAAACATTTCAAATGTATAAGAATCGGCACTATAGTCCTCGAACATGCATACAAGTTCAAGAAGTTCCATCCAGAGGTTCAAAAGTTATTTTTGGGGAGGCAAGGGTGTCACTGATTGATCCTATTAAAACTGGGAAATGCTATTAAAATTTAGAAAATTAAGAAGACAAATGAAGAGTTCCAATTTTTGTGATCTTAAGAATGATTCAAAATAAGTACTTTGAATGCTAGATTGGACTATTTCAGTATTATCATCATAACCAAACAATTAAATGCCAATTACAATTAAGCAAACAAATGAACAAATTTGGAAGTAATACAAGATGGAGACAGTGACCCCTCAAAAACTAAAAGCAAGAAAATAAAAAACAAGAACAAAATGTGGAATTCAAATCCTTGGGCAGCACTCAGGCTGCCACAAAAGGAATTTGACCACAAAAAGAGAGAAAAAAAAATGTATAAATAAACAAATAAATAAATAACAAACCCTCTGATGGGCAAAACAAAGCAAGAATGCTGCCCAAGGATTTGAATTCCACATTCTGTTCTTGTTTTTTATTTTCTTGCTTTTAGTTTTTGAGTGGTCACTGTCTCCATCTTGTATTCATAAAAAATAAAATAGCTGCTGTTAAGTAGGCAAAACCAAAAAATGTCTGTAACAATGATGAATTTGGTCAATATATTGTAAACCTTTTAGAAATCTTTATAAAAGTTACAGGCATTCATCGAAATTCAATTGCTGTATTTAAATAGGAAACAGGAATCAGTACTAAGAATTTAACGAAGAACCAAATTGTGTTTTAGCTAATAAAAGCAGGATTTTTTTATTTTATTTATTTTGTTATTTGTCTGGATGAGAAGTGCTTTGGTTGGATGCTGAGTTTTAAGAAATATGGAAGTTTAAGAAGCACTTTAGATTTTTTTTTTTTCCTTCTTAAGAACTAATAGAGGAATTTCGGGTTTTCGAGTTGGCAACACTGAATTCCGCGCCAAATGCAGTAGCAATACAAACGAAAGCAGGCATATATGATTAATATATATTCTTACTTATAATGAAAGAATTATTTGCTTAAGAGTTAAGGTAATTTTAATTTTATGGGATTGTTCAGGATATCATTGTGATTATTTCACTTCGATGCCCAAATGTTTTGGCAATTTTTCTTAGAATCTTGGTGTCAATTGCCTGTAAGTTTAGTATGTTGAGTTGTAGTTGTTGATATCAGTAAAATTTAAAATAATTTGAAATTAGTAAAATTCAATTTCAAATTAACTTTTATAACGATTTGAAGCTGTCAGTTTTGTATGATGGTTTTTGAGATTTTTTTCTCCAAAATACTTGAATTAATTAATGCTAAAAATATTAATGATTAAACAACTGTTTTTGCTTGTTTTAAAAAAAGTTAATTTGGCTTGTAATTGAATAAATGTGACCTATACAAACATTTTTGTATCAATATTAATTTTACAAACTTCAGTTATATTTGATTTCTGTGATATGTCTGTTTTAATGACATTTATGATTTTCTTGCAAACGCAGTTTTATCGATGAATTTTCTAACTTATTCCTGATTTGGAGATTTTTTTAAATTTGTTATTTTGATTCCCCTTATGAAGTTTGGCCTTCTTTCCATAGACAGTTTAATGTTCTATCGTATAAAATTAAGGTGACCAACCGTCCTCCTTTTTGATGTTTGAAGAGTAATATGTCCTTCTTTTTGCTATGTGAAGTTTAAAACCTTTTTTTTTTGGTTGAACAGATACTTTTACAGGGTTGTTTTTTTTTTTTTTGTTGAACAGATAGGTTTATACCCCTGAAATCCCTGATAACATTTTTTTTTAATTCAAATTATTTGCGTCCTCCTTTTCATTTTAGAAAAAATGGTCACCTTAACAAAATTAAATTTTGGCTTTCTTTTAACCAACATATAAGACTTCTGATCACTGTCCTTGTTTTATTTTGTTAAGTAAATGAACAAAGCTTGAATGGAAGTTTCTTATTGACTGGTGAAAAGAGAACAGTATGATAAAACAGCAAAATATAAATGGAAAAATTTAAGAATATATGATGAGATGTTGAATTTGTCATATAGACAGATGGAATCAATTGATACTACAAAAACTCGTAAATGGCTGACTATGAGACAGATGGAGTTGATGTCTGTTCTTATCCAACCATCAAAACATCAAGAAAATAATCTCTTAGTGAGGAGAAGCATTCCTTTCAATTCTTCTGCCAAAATAGGTCTGATCTCACTGCATTAATCCTTTCCTCTGATTGAGGCAAAGATAACTCATATTTTTGTACGTTTAATCTCAAGAATGTTTCTATTTTATTTAAAAAAAAATCAATTAAAATTGTGGTGTCCTAGAAAGTCTGTGTTTTATACATTTTAGTTTACTGGTAAATTCTTTTAAAGTTAGCATATATGTAGTGCAAATATATTTGTTTGTATGGTGAATGTGGGTGGCAGGGAAGCTAAGTACCATGATCAGTGATCTACTTGCAGTGCAAATAAATACTATACCACAGATCCTGACCAAATAAGCTGCAGAAGCTCAGAAGCGTAATCTAGAGTGCAGTCATTGTTTCACATTTCTCATCAAATAAATGTATTGCTGCACAGATGTTGTCATTTGACTCAAATAAACTTAATGAAAGACACACGTTGCTTTAACATCAATTGGAATATATCACTTTCACTGCCTTTCATTGTGAATTATCGCACGATCACTAAAGTGTATTCGGTGTCACGAGATGCTAATACTGATGTCAGGTGCATGTCCACTGTTGATCAGAGATGAAGCATTCTGATGCCTGCCATGTGTTATGATACTGTTATTCTTGTGAAAACATATAAACTGCTCTCGAAAATGGCTCCCAGTAATCTCCCAGGGAGATTACTGCATTGATCAACTGATACACCCTGTCCATTTTGATATGCTTTTTTTCTTTTCTTTTTTTACATAATTTTGGAACTTTTTTTTTTTTTTTAAGAATAAGGATTTAGTGGAATTTTCTGAGAATTTGCATATCTTGAGGTATTGCAAATGTAATGGCAAAACTTCTTCCCAAGATGATTTAAAATAGGAGCTTACAACCTACATTGATGTCTGAGAGATTACTTCCATCCTTTTAATTGATAGAGATGGTCATAGTTTCATCCAAGTCAATAATGAAAACAATTTTTTTGAATATGATGGGTTATCCTTTACATTTTAACAAATTATTAGAGCTGCTTTATATACTGTGGTTTGTCAAGCCCTTTTTACAAATTCGACTTTCAAGAGACTGAGGAACAAATTTCGGTAACACATTACTGCATATTAATTTTGATAATATATTGATAGAAGACAACCATCATGTTAATATTTGCAACAACTTATCTACACTATTTTTTGAACATCCTTGCATTTCACTCCTTTATATTTGGTTGTTCTATTGCCAGTCAAATAAGTCAGCACTTGGAACATGTAATGTCTAGATTACTTTTTTAAATCTGCATCTTTTAGATACACTTCGTGTTTGAAATATTAGATGTTTTTGCAGAGACTTTGTTATCAATCCCTTAAAATAAGTAAGTCGGTAAAACCCTTTTATATAACCATAATCAAATAATTTGCTGCAGTTTGTGCAAGATGCATGTGAGATACTTTTCATAGTCTCTCTCTGATACAGTCTTTAATGTGATACACAAAAAAAAAAATGTATTCAAATGAGTGATTGGTAATTTGACTACTTACTGCATGACCTGTGCTATTTATAAGCAATAAATTAATTTAAGTTAAATAGATAAGTATTATATATATATCGATGGCTTAGCGCAAAAGTAGCGAATATCCATAGGCTTAAGCATTGATATTCGCTA
>JAFIDM010012231.1:153211054-153222077 GCA_023159025.1 Thereuonema tuberculata
TTTTTTTTAGGTCTTTTACAGACGAATGACAGAATTGCACTTCAGGAGATCTCTCGCCAATTAAATTTAGAAGATGACTTTGAGGACAAAAATTTTGTAAGTTGTTTATACTAATTTGTAAAAATTAAGTAAATTCAGTAGGATGAAGAATTCTGCATTAACGTAAGAATAGCTGCCATTCAGACACCTTGTCAAAAATTAATGTAATCATCTCCTTTCGAGTCTGCCACTAGATTTTAAGTTTTGAAAAATCTGTCAATTCCTTACTGCAGTTATAGTTTTATCCTTGAACATTTTTATACTCTGTTTCTCAAATTCTGCCTCTTGATTTTAGAAGAAAGATCTGGTCAGTGGTTTTGCTTATTTCCCTATGCCTTCCTTTATTTTGCAAACAGTTGAACTTGAGGTTTGTTTAATTGGAATTACTGCTTCTACAGTGATTAAGTTCCTTTCAAAAACTTAAGAAAGGTGATACTGTAGTGATATCTTTTCTCTGCTTGTCATTGGTTACCAGTAATTTACTGTTCTCCATTCACAAATTGAACCATTTGTAAAATTACTGAATTTCAATAGCTCCTATCAATCAGAACATCAAAATCGACTTTTAGAATGCACTTCTTACCATGACTCATCAGTGTTATCTCATCTTGTATGTATGTATTGTTGCTCTTAATATTTTTTTAAGAATTAGTTTCCTTATTCCCATTAACAGATCCAACCATTAATTGTCATCTATAGATATACTTTTCCAAGTAACATGCATGGCAATTCATAATTCTTATTACTCAAAATCCAGAGATTGATATTAAACATTTTGCCAGGATTTTGGTGGCTGTTGCTATTCAGAGCAACAGTGACTTGTAAATTTTAGTGTTGCCTGATTTTAGAACATGCTTTGATCCTCTGGTGACAGCTGTTACTTTTCACAACTGTTTGGATTTCTCTTTCTATCATTTTAACCTAAGATCTGTTAGCCTCCACCTCCATACTTCTGATTCTGAATTTTTGATCACAGTCACACACTGAAAGGGAAACATATTATATTCTCCGAATTTTTCTTCACTTCTTTCTTGGTATTTTTCTGGAATTATCATGCTCTAATCGTTTCTTCCATTTAGTTATTCTCAAAAGAGAGTGTTACTGTCATTATGTTGACTATCAATTGCTTGACTGTTTAATTTTCTTTTGATTGTCAGGATTCGTAAACTTTAGATCCTGATTACAGTAAATGACAGTGTTAAGTTTCAAGTTGTTCTATTTGGCTTCAGCTCCACACAGTCTTGAAGACTGTTAAGTATTCACCACTTGTGTAGCCATTTCATCATTCAGTCATAACTTATTCTTCTTATAAAATATATTGATTCCTGATATCTGCATTAAACTAGTTTCACTTTCTATTTTGCTTACTCGTGTAAACTATTAATAAGAAATAGTAATTTCCTTGTTTTAATTTTTTTAATTTAGCAATATTTCGTCACTTTAATTAACAAACGTTGTAACTCCCAAATAAATGTGCATGGTTTCCCATAGTTACCATATATTACGGAGTTTTCTTTTGTAACTATTCTGATCTAATAAACTTTAATGGAGTTAGGAGCTTTGGTCACAAGGTAGATTTTGAAGTGAACTAACAGATGGCATGATAATCTCAAAATTGAATAAAAAGGGAGTTACGAGGTTTGCTAATTAGGGTGACGATTTCTTGTTTCTAAATTTAATTACATCCTAAATTTTGGCTTTGCAGATCATTTTATCTTTTTATTAAACGTAAAGTTTCTATTTCTTTATTTTTTTTTTTTCCTGTTTATTTTTGAAAATAATTGAAACATTTATAAAACATTATTCTGATTGCCCTTCATTTTAGGGTAGCTTTGCTGAGTCTTTGCAGTTTCTTCTTGAAGCTTTAAAAACTGGTATGTAAAATAATTTGAATTAAGTGTAAATATATGTAATCTTTTATCAGATTAATATTTAATAAACAAATGAATTCACACTCAGTAATTCTTTTAAGGAAAAAATCAGTAGTAAATTAATTACGTCTGATTACGTTTGGTTTCAGGTGGAAATGATGCTAAATCAATTTTATTCGTTCTTGAAGAGTTCGATTTGTTTTGTCATCACAAAAACCAGACATTGCTGTATAATTTATTTGACGTATCTCAGTCGGCTCAAACACCAGTTGTAATAATTGGAATAACCTGCAGAATGGTAAGTTGATTAGAATATTACTTTATGAAACATATTACTTGATAATAATTAAGATGAAATAATAAAAATGACAGTGTGATTTCTATTTTGACTGAAGTTATTATTAGCATTACTAATTCCATGCCCAGCTATGCATTGCATAGTGACTGAGCATGTAGCTTTTTTATCATGGAAGGGGAGATCACTTTTGAGAGTTAGAAGGGAGAATGGAGACTAAAAAATAATCGATTCATGTTTTAAAATTCGATCACAAATAAATGTCATACAAATTTTATGAAATCGATCAGCTGTTTTTAGCATTGGAATGGGGAGTGGGGATATTTATTTGGAAAGGGTTAAATGGGATACTTACTGGGTGTTATTTTATAGCAATTTCATTGGTCGGGCAAAGCTACTTTGAAGGAGGTGAAGACATAAGAAATCATTCTCGTGTTTTAGATTGGATCATACATAAGCATTGAATCTTCTGCAGAATGTCACATCTTGAAGGAAAACATCCTTGCTGTCTCTAAATGTCAGAGATATCTTGAGATCTACTATTCAACTGCCTTCCTTTCTTCTCAGGCAGAGGTTATATATACCTCTAGGACTTTTGGGAAGATCCTAGGACATGTGGGAACTTGCTGCCTACATTTCAAGACAAATAAGCACTGTGCTAAATTTAAAGGAAATTGGCACAGCTGTTCTTTTGTGATGTGTATGTATATATATATATAAAGCCAGACAGTGGTGTGGAATTTGAAAAACGCCAATACAAAGACCATATCACTGTTTCTAAATTGCAAAAGATTGATTGAAATCTTTGCTTTGCGAAACTCGAAGAGATGGCTTTGAGTTTTGCCTGTTCAATTAAAATATATATATATATAAATTTCATGAAATTTGTCTTTACCATTAGAAAAATCTAATCATGTGAAAGAGCTACCATTTAAGTTGTAAATTTAGATATCCACTATATGTTTGAACAACTATTTTATGGCTTATGAATATTCAAAAGTTGATAAGGAGTTATAATTTTCTTAGTGTGTGGGGTTTTTTTTTTTTTTTTTTTTTTTTTTTAGCATAATTTTCCTTATCTCCCTTCTAATTTAGTTGTTTATTTGGAATTAAGTTTTTAAAGGCAGTGTTTTAAGATTTAAAATGAAATTAATAAAATATTTATTGCCTAGCTTAGAATGTAGAAAAGAAAACTATATCACTTTAAAAGAATTCAAAAAATTTTAGCACTGAACCTTTTCATTACCTAATTATTTCAACACACTTTGCTGCTTTATTTTCATCAAATCTGAAATTATCAATAATAATGCAGGAATGTTTCAAATTTATTCAGAATGCACCAATTTACTTTTACTGAGATTGTATCTAAACAAAATACATGATTACTAAATTATCTAAATAACAATCTAGCAGCATCTAATTAGAAATTGCCTTTAATATATCGTAACTGAACTGGCACATTCTAGAAGAAACTGATCTCAATGTAACTCACACATATATTAAACAAGAATTGATTTAATCAATTACAATTTTCAAAAATTTGGAACATTTGAAAAATATCTATATCTATATATTTTAATATTTATTTTTGTGATGAATTTAATATTTATTTATTTCAATAGGATGTTATTGAACTTTTGGAAAAGCGAGTTAAATCAAGATTCTCTCATCGTCAGATTTATCTTTTTCCAAAATTTACTTTTGAAGAATTTACTCAAATTTGTTATAATAGTTTGTGCCTGCAGGAAGATTTTGATGATAAAAAAGTTTATTCCAAGTGGAATAATCAATTACAAGTAAGTTGTTATTTGGTAATTAATATTAATTTATGAAATATATTTAATAAAGTGTTTTTTTAATCAAACATTAAAAAAATGAAAAATAGTAACAATACAATTTAATATGAATTGTTTAGACCAATATATACACTATATTTTTGGCAGAATGGTCTTCCATTCTGTTAAAGATGGAACACTGTGTTTATTGGCTGAAACATCCAAATAATTATAAATTATTTTAGTAGTTTTGCCTATTCATGTGTGTTGGTATTTTTATTATTAATGTTATTTACAATGATAACATATTCCAATTTGAAGTAAATTCTTTAGTATTCTAGTTATGTGTTCAATAACAACATAATAGTCTTGACCAATATCAAAGTTCAGTATTCTTGTTTGAGATGAATCAGATGCAACCTCCATTAAATAATCACATGCAATGCTCACCTTCAAATTATAGCTCTATTAGCAAGTTTTATTAGCGACCCATATGGATGCTGTTGCATTTGTCCAGTCTATCAATCCATGTCTGTCCTCCCCTAACAACTTCCGAAGGAAAGGTTGGATCGACAAACGGACTTAACCATTGTGTTCAGAAGCCCAAACACCATAGGAATGGGATATTTATTTCTGTCTATCCAGAAAAATGCAGACAGTCGATTGTTTGTTCCTATTAACTATTGTAGATATGGTCGAATAAAAATATAGATTGTATAGTAGATCCTCTAACTAAAGCATAACCAAATTTCAAGTCAATAGAGTCAGTAGTTGTCCAGAAAAAAATTCCCAAACTTCATCTTTTTCCGGTGACAGTCAGCTGTCATGCGCTGTGGATAAGCCTCCAGTGCTTCTTAGTTGAAGCTTAAGTTTTAATGGATTGCTCTTAATTTTATGCTTCAGCACATATTTTTTTTTACTTGTGTATTTTGACATTCCTTAATTAAAGATGTTTTGTTGCTTCTTGGTAGGAAAGCATCATCACTTCAACTGCAGATTCACATAAATCTATCTTTTTTTTTTCCTTTTTTGAGCAGCATTTGTACGAACCACAATCAACTAAGAGATTTTTTTTTGTTTTTTTATTAAGATTACCATTGTGTATAAATTCATAAGAATAAGGTTCAGAAAAATTTGCCCGAGCTTCTTTACAGTCTTTATGGCGTTCATATTCTCTTAACTCCATTTAAAGAAGATTTCTTTTTCTGCATCAAGTTGCTTTTTAAATTTTTAGTTAGTTATTGATAGCAATGAATTATTGCTGCACAAATTGATGGCAAAATTATTTTTGAAAACATTCATAAATTTTCCTGAAACTACTATCTTTATCTTTGCTCATATGATTATTCATGGCTAAAAAATCATAATATTTACTTTTGGTTTTTAACTTTCCAACAAGTGCCTCTCAAATTTATTAATTTCAGAATAAATAACTGCTTCAGGAATTGCTTCATGACTATTTTCCTATGAGAATTATCAAAAATGTATGTAATTTCAATGGAATTATCTTTATATATATATATATATATATATATATATATACTGCTGTTTGTAAAAAAATTCAACACCATGAAGGAATCATCAGAATTAAATGAAATTTGCAGCAAATGTCAATTATAAGATGTTATGCAAAATAGTAAAGTTTCAGAGCCACCACGCATGCCTGGCCCACGTGTGCAGCGCCCCCTGAACTGATGCCGAAAGCGTATAAATAGAGGGCTGTAGCGGAACGTTTACAATAGTTAATGATTATTTGTTAGTGGCGAACGTTTAGTGAGACCCAAGTATGCCTCCACGACGAAAGAAGGAGAAATTCCAACAACTTACGGAATTTGAGTGGGGGAGGGTTACCGGCCTTCGAGAAGGAGGATTTTCCTATTGCGCAATAGCAGCTCTTATTCAGCGGCACAGTTCCACAGTGATGCGAGTTTGGAAGCAGTGGACCGACGAGCACCGAACAACTCAAAAAACTGGCAGTAGACGACGGAAGGTGATGTCAGCACGCGACGATCGACACCTGCTCGCATGGCGCTGAATGACCGTACAGCTTCCTCCAGGCAGTTGGCAGCACGTTGGTCTACTGCTACAGGTGTACTAATGTCGGCTTCGTCAATTCGTCGATATTTTCTAAACCGCGGACTGCGTGCAAGGTGCCTTTATACAGGATCCCCTCACGGCAAACCATCGACGGCTGCGTCTGCAATGAGCTCATGAGCACAGAGCCTGGCAAGCTGATTGGCACCAAGTTGTCTTTTCAGATGAATCACGCTTCAATTTGTGGGACCATGATGGCCGCATTCGTGTTAGACGCAATGCCAGTCAACGCTGCCTTCCAGAGTGCGTTATCGAACGACATAGCTGCCGAACTCCCGGAGTTATGGTCTGAGGTTCGATTTCGTATCATGGACGATCCAATTTGCTATGAATTGAGGGCAATCTCAATAGCAACAGGTATGTCCGTGAAGTGCTACAGTCCGAAGTCGTTCCCTTCCTTCAAGGCATCCCTGGAGCTATCTTTCAACAGGATAATGCACGCCCACATACTGCAAAGACTGTTCGAGACTTCTGTTCAGTCCCACACATGCAACTTCTTCCTTGGCCTGCTTATTCGCCGGATATGTCGCCTATTGAGCACGTGTGGGATGTGGTTGGTCGGCGTCTCCCCCGTTAACCCTCCGTAAGTTGTTGGAATTTCTCCTTCTGTCATGGAGGCATACTTGGGTCTCACTAAACGTTCGCCACTAACAAATAATCATTAACTATTGTAAACGTTCCGCTACAGCCCTCTATTTATATGCTTTCAGCGTCAGTCCAGAGAGCTCTGCGCACGCCACACATGTGCGGTGGCTCTGAAACTTTACTATTTTGCCTATAATTGACATAATCCTATAATTGACATTTGCTGCAAATTTCATTGAATTCTGATGATTCCTTCATGGTGTTGCATTTTTTACAAACAGCAGTGTATATATATACACATTCATGTTTATAAAAAATGCAACATCATGAAGGACACATGCAAAAGAAGTGAAACTTATAGGAAATGTAAAGCAGGACATGATATGCAAATGATTAAAATTTGGGAATGATTACGCATGCCTAGATTCAACTGCACCCTCTGAACTGTTCAGAGCATATAAGTAGAGAAATCTTATGGATCCAGACACATGTTGCCAGAAATGTCCAGGCCATTTTCAAAGCAAGGCAGATACCCCTTCTTCCCTGGCCTGCATGTTCGCCCGATAGGTTACCTATCGAACATATCTGCGATATGGTCAATTAGCCTGTCATTGTCATCCAGCAGGCAATACCGATGAACTGTGGACTCAGATAGAAGCAACCTGGCAGGCAATACCCTGAAACACATCCAAGGCCTGTTTGATTCGATGCCACGGCATACAGCAGCTCGTGGAGGCTTTTCACTGATTTTTTACAATTACTGTTGTTACATTGCTCTGTAACTTTAATCGTTTGTTTGTATCACTATTAGTAATATGTGTAATAATTTTCCTTCCATTCTGATGGTTCCTTCATGGTGTTGCAATTTTAACAAACCTTAGTATATATATAGAGCCAAACCTATTAGTTTTACATGACTAAGATTTCATTCAGTCAATGTAATTTTGATATATTAAAGATATAAGAATAAATAACTATATTACTATATAAAGTCGGACAAAAATGTGAATTTGTTAAAAACCCAATTCAAAGACAGATTTCTGTTTCTTGCATTGCCAGCGACATCTCATGGAAATTTTAAGTAATTTCAAAATTCAACTAAATCAATATTAATGGACTTTGCTTTTTTTAAATTTAATCCAAATTATTTAAAATTACTACTGATGGTGCAAGTGTAAACTGGTATTATCCTTTCTTGATACTTTATCATGCATTTCCTCTTTTAAAGCACCATAATTCTCCTTATTGGCAGATTTTGGAGCATTTTTTTTTTATGGATTCCATCTCCCCCATATGTGGAATAATCCGTTTCCTAATCCGGGTTGCATTCCGCTTATTAGTTGGGGCTACTCATAATAGACACTGTAATTATGGCCACTTTATATATAAATTGCATTCAAAAGATTTCAAATTTCCAGGATTGATCGAAATGTAGACCTCAATATTTTTAATGATCTGGCGCTAATTTTTTAAATTGGACCTTTTCTTCTGAAAATGTGTAATTATTCCATGTATATTGATTGTATGATCACAAAGTTATTCGTAATAATTTAGTTTAAACAGTAACTACATTTTGTTAGCTTCTTATTTTATTTTTAAAGATTTTTTGCTGTAATAAAAAAATTATCAGTACTTCATGCAGAGTTAACAAAAAAAGAAAATATAAAAAAGGGGCATTGGAATTGTTATTTACTCATTATGAGATTTCTTCCATAATGTTAATGTATCTTGCTTTTTTTTTCTTATTTTATCAATTAATAAATCTTTAGATCCCCCCCCCCCCCCCCCACACACACACCTTTTAAGGCATTGATTTAATGCCAAATGCTTAACTCACAACAAATTATATGACTTTCATATAAGTTAATTTTTTGAGAAAAGAATTTTAAGATTTTATCATCATGTTTCTATATATGAACAAATGCTCTACTCATCAGTTTATTAATGCAGTCTTTCCCAAAATGTTCAGTCTAGGGAACATTTTTTCATATTTTTTTTTTCAAGCCCATGAAAAAAATAAATAAACAGAAATGGGTAATATCATTTTTTTTTTAGGACCATCTGTCTGTTATCTTATCACATTCATGATTATTAGACAATATTTTTTTAGAAGGTTATTAAAAATTTATTTAAGGTTCTGACCAAAGAAATTCAGGCAACTGCAAACCTTTTATTTCTTTTATATATTTCTTTTACCAATGTACCTAAAAATTCTGAAAATTTAAATATGAACTTGTAAAGCATGTGGGATTTACATTTTCTTGTTTCTAATTTTCAAAATATTCTGTAATTAAATACATTCGAATTCAAAAATAATCAATTTTTGGGTGCTTCCGAGGTATTTCTCTGTATTTTCAACTTAAAAAAAATTGATGAAAACCTGAAATGATAAAAAATTAGTAAAATAATGACTTGTATTGAAAATATTTATTATTTGTGCAATAGTTAATTTTTTTTTAAAAAAACAAAACAAAAAACAACTGTTTTTTAAAATTGTCTGAGATTAATTTTTTTTTATTTTATGTTATTAAACAATCGTAATAAAAAACATGTTTATTAAAGACTTTATAAATATCATGCAAATTCATTGATGCTGTTTGTTTCCAAAAATAAGTTTGTTTTGAAGCCTTTTTTTATAGAAAAAGATTTTTGTTAATTTTATTAAAATCTATTTCTATAAAAAAAAAAAATGCTTCAAAACAAATTTGTTTTTGTAAACGAATAGCATCAAATGAATTTGTATGTTCATATTTAAATTTTCAGAATTTTAGGTGCATTGATAAAAGAAATAAAAGGTTTGCAGTTGCCTGAATTGCTTAGAGTCAGGACCTTAATTCATAATAATACAGATCAAATTTATTGTTATGGCTTGATATTTAGCATTCTAATTCTTTGATAAAGCAGCTTTTTTTTTTTCATTTGCAGGATCTTACTTTTGGAAACCATTGTTTTTAAACTAAACATCCACTACATAAAATTAATAATATGATTTGGGCAAATTCAATGATAAAATGTCGAAATTGAAAAATGGCATTAAGTAGTGAGCTTTTGATGTTGAACAATTGGTTTATTTTTTTTCCCATATTAATTAATTAATTATTATTGTTCTGAGTTGAAATTTAAATGCTGTAAATATAATTTACTCACAATTTCAGAATAGTATTCAGATTTTCAAATTGACTTTATCAATAGTTGATGTTTTATCATTGCAAGAAGAACAAATCATTGGAAAAACAATTCTAAATTTCCTCTGTTTTTAATTTTCTAAAGAAGGGGGGGGGTAAACAAAGCAGGGATACACTTATTTCAGAATTGGACTGCTCATCAAAGCTCAAAAAACCATTTGATGTGAATAGTCTTTTCCCATTCTGTAGTGAAATTTTCTGTTATTGATGAATATGTTAACAGATTGTGCTATTAACAGTGTCACAGAGTAATTATTTCTTAACTGCACCAATTTCAGTGCATTCACCCTTGAGTCTTATAAAAAGAGAACAAAGAAAGGGAAACGTAAGCCTGCATAGGGACATGGCCTAATAGTGAAAGTGACCCATTGGAGGTCAGAAATACAGGGTGGGCGGAATGTAACTAGGTATTATTAATTGGCTGTTAAAATTTTAATATCAATGGAATAATACTGAAATCAGCATGTACATGTAGAACATTAAATAGGATATTGATTTTTCATGCCGCATAGTACAGATGGCGGCCGCCAAAGGACATACACGCAACAATATCAAAGATGGCCGATCGCCTTACAGTGAGAAAACGAGCGCAGATTGCTTCACGCTATGAGGTTTGGAATTCAATCGTTCTTGTGCAGAGATGGTGGCGTTGTGAAGGGCAGGAATGCCACAATTTGTCCGGAGACCATAAAGAATTGTCACACTAAGCTAATGACCACGGGTTCAGTAAAGGATGCAGCAAAAACAGGTCATCCATCCACGTCTCGGTCTGCTGAGAATGTGGCGACTGTGCGGAACATGTTCAATCGTAGTCCGGCTAAATCAACACGCCAGGCAGCTCGCGAGAGCGGGCTCACAAGGTACGCTGCGCGACAAGTATTGCATAAAGAATTAAACTTTCGAGCATGGAAACCCCATTTTGTGTAGCAACTGACACCAGAAGACTGCAATCGCAGAATGGAGTACGGGGAGCTGATGTTGGGTTGGCATGAAGATTGGCCTCAATTGTTCGACAACATCCTCTGGAGTGACGAGGCCGTTTTCCATGTGGGAGGTTTCGTCAATCGGCACAATTGCCATTACTGGGCGGCACAGGATCCTGGAGTTACGGTGGAGAAGATGCAGTCTCGAACGAAAGTGACCGTGTGATGTGGAATAACGGCTACAAATGTCGTCGGT
>JAFIDM010012231.1:153245863-153255988 GCA_023159025.1 Thereuonema tuberculata
CAAATGAAGGTGATTAAGAGAAATCCTTTTAATTAATCAAACATTGTGTGTAAATAGATTATTTATTACTGTATTTCCGTAGATTTAAAAGCAGCATTTCTCATTCTCTAGAATCTCAAATACTATATAATAATCTTACTGTTATCAAAACATTGTAATGGCAATTTATAGTCATTGTTAGAAATCAAACTCTGAAATAAAAACTCGTAATTATGATAATATTATAATTTTGAAAGCAAAACAGCAATTAAAATATTCCATTAATATCATTTAAAACAAGTTAACATTCCTCTAAATTTTGCTTTTTTGGCTAAACTAGGCCATCCCCCATGTACAGATTGATTGATATAGATGTTTGAAGAAGAGATATGTTGAGATGGATGTTAGATATACTGTAGATGATATATGAAGATCATAGCTTGTATACGATATTCTTGGCGATGAATTGATTGTGACTATTCTTTCGAGTGAAGATAACCAAATTCTGATGACTTGTGACTCTAGGCATTGCAACGTACAGTTGTCCGTGAGTGAAACATCGTTCTCCAAATAGATGGCAACTTTATTTATAGTCTGTCCTTAAGCTTTATTGATAGACATCACATAAGAAGAAAATTGCCTTCTTGTGAATTTGAATGGAAGTAGATTATCGCTTGGTTGCGTAGACATCCTATGGATGAAAACAAAGTCTCCTTTGTGAGTTCCTGTTATAATCTCGGCTTCTATGATATGATTATCGAATGAATGGCATTTAAGTTGAGTTCCATTGCAGAGTCCAAACTTGGGATTGATGTTTCGCAACAACATTATTGGAAATCCAATCTTGGATGTGGAGGAATACCACTGAGATTCAATGAGTTCAGATACTCAGGCGGATAGAGATGTTCGTATTGTGGATTATCAGAAGTGTCAATTTTATCCACACTTAAGTACTCTCTAGTCTCTCCTTCTATTCTTTGACTTATCATTCGATTGATGTTATCGATATCGATTCCAATGAAAGAGGTTAACGCAACATTTTGAAGTTCAACAACACTCATTTTGAATTTGTCGACTTCTCGCAACAATGAAAAATGAAAAACTGTTTTCCATTGTTGCACTAACATTGTGAATTATGAAAATCACAACAATTGCGCCAGACAGACAGACAGAGAAATAAAAGGTTTTAGAAATATAGATTATTCATTCATTAGGTATACTAATATATTTATATATAAAACTATAAAATCTTAAATGTTTCATGTATTTACTGTACATATAAGATTATATGTTATATATAAATATAGCAGTATACCTAATGATTGAATAATTTATCCTAAATTACTAAAACCATGAGCTTCTTCAAACTTTTAATCTATAAATTTTGCATAACAATTGCAAAAGCCATAATTACAATATGCAAGCATTTTAGGTGTAGTAATTATGAAACATCGAATTTATACCAAACCATTTAACACTGATAGTAGTAACATCCCATTAAAAAAAAAAAAAGCAATAACGAGTAAACCTTTTAATGATTTTTAGTGGCCCCTAGGTTACAGCTTGCCTGTAAAACATAGGGGGCCACTCTTGCTTTTATGCTTGCTGGATGTCACACTCTGTAGTGGCCAAACGGTTAGAGATATTAGAATAAAACCTTCACCATTGTGTTCGTCAAAAAGTAGTTACCACGTCCAAAAAATCAGACCTCTAGGACCACTCCCTGACCGGAAATTGGGGGTCAAAAGTGGCAGCTTCTGATAAAATTTTGTTTATAAAATTGTGCATATTATGGAGGCCACTTTGCTTTTGACACTGTCTAAAAGCATTAATTATCTTGTTTTTATAACTAGTATCTAATACAAAATCCAACTTAAGCAGTTATGGTATGCTGTTGATTATAATTTGGAGAAGCAACATAATTACAAGATCATTATTGAATGCTAAAACTGTGTTTTTAGAAAAAAAGTATTTTAATAAGAAAATTATCAGGTCTTTTTCTTGTCACTAATTCTAAATCCAGAAACAGATACCTTCAGGTAATATATCAAGCAATGTGTGATGTAAGATCTACAAAGTACAGCAACATTAAAAAAAATATAACTGTCAATTTTCTAATTTGTTTTGTATTAAAATAAAGAATTAATTTAAAAGGGAGCACTGATTTTTTTTTTTTTCTTTTCTTATGGATTTGTTCTTTCCTTGTTCAATTCCATAAATGCTTAAAAAAAAATAAGAAAGAAGAAGTAGTGTGAGGAAAGGAAGGACATGACAAAGTTAAAAATGAGAAATGCTGCCTTATCATCACTGGGGTTTTTAAGGATTTAGTAAAAGATACAGTTAATTTAAAAAGAAATTTATTAAAATTAAATTCTATATTGTTTATAATATATGCATTCTGCATTTTAATAATGTATTCCCCTGTGATTCATTAATAATCCCACATAGTCTATATTTACTGTTGCATTGAGTATAGTTACCCAGAAAATTTTATGTAAGTGATTAATGGAATTTCAAAATTTCACATGTATAATGCTTCAAGCATCAAACCTTGATTGTAAAATAGCTTTTAAAATACTAACAAATGTTGATAAAAGGCCGAAAAGACCACTTTGCCATGGCTTCAATGTTTCAGCCCACAAATACCCTTTAGGAAACCAGTTAACAGCATTCAGCAAATCCAAAGAATTCTGCAGAATAGACAACAGTTCTAACCGTTGATAGTTTGTTAATTTCTGATGTTGAACTAAACTGGAATAAACAAAAGAAATAATAATTCAGATTTTTAATGTTATAGACTACTACATAATTCTCGATAACCTTGAATATAATAATAATAATAAAGATCGATTTCATAAATACAGTATCCTCTCCATATTTAAGTGAAATCTAAATTTTTCAAGGTCTTAACTATAACAGACTTAAGTACTTATTATATTTTGTATTGTTTTATATAAAACAATACAAAACATGGAATGTTTTGTATAACACGGCTCATTCTTTTTTACTGTAATTATCCTACCCTTTAAATTATTAAAGTTTTATTAATAATTGACTAGCAAATTCTTACTAATACAATAGTCATAGCCTATAAATCAAGAAAAGTGAGGACTTTGAATTATTATCATAGCTTTGTATTAAATGCAAACTATTAACAACTCTTGTTTTCATAAAAGAAAACAAAAACACAAAATAAAAATACCTACAAGTTCTATGTAAATGTTAAAGATATGGGTTACTGTATAAGACTATAGGGAAGCTGAAATGTTAAATTAAGATTTATGATATAAAAAAATTGCTGATGGACTTCCAATATAAAAATATTAAAGATATTAATTGTAAAAAATACAATTTAAAAAAATTATAGAAATATTTATTTAAATTATATGAAGAAGAAATTTAAGAAGAGCTTATGTTTGATAATAGATTATTAAAAACTTAATAACATTATAATAGAATTTTCTTGAAACAACTGATAAATGACATGAAATGAATATTAAGTTAATAAGTATATAATTGGTAAAATGTAATAAGGGAATAATTCATTAAAGAATGAAATGATTTACATGAAGCAAAGGATTTACATGATAATTTTCATTAGTAAAATTAGTTTTGATAATGATTCTATTTATAGTATACGTCAACCTGTACTGATCACTTGTTTAAAATTTCATTTCTGCGGAAGATAATACAAATGCAAAATAATTGGCATACCAAGGAGGAAGGGGACAGTAGATTGATAAGGCTTGTAACATCTCTTCCCATTTCTTCCAAAAATGAAAGAAATATAGCATTTTGGATCTGTTTAATTTTATTGGAAAAGCCATAATTTTGTTTGTAATCCCTCCCTCCCAATTGGGAAAAAAAAGAATCAATATTTTTTTTTTTTGGTTGAACAGCTAAGACACGACCCCTTCAATTCAAAATTCCTGGTCAAGCTTCTGTGCAGATTCTTGAGTCCTTAATGTCAAAAACAGAATCAATCACCTTATAAGAATCATGTTTATGATTGATACTATAATCCATCTATTATATCTGTAAAGACATGTGACAACTCCATATATGGTGAATAATTGAGCATTAGTTAGTTGAGCATTAGTTTAGACTCTGCATACTTCCGTTTTGAACATGGTGGCTCAGCAAGTGGATTTATGCCAGGAAGTAAGCTGTTTTTCATTCAAAAACAAAGTCGGCAGATTACCATGGTGAAATGAATGGCGATTGTTTCGTGTAGTGCTCAGAAATATACTGCCTAATTCGGTTTTTAAAATGGATGATGCCTTTTATCATTCTGTACAAACCGAAAGGGCTCCTACAAATGTAACTCGCAAGGCCAATATCATGGCATGGTTAAATCAACAAAGCATTCCACATTCTCTGTCAATGCTAAAGCATGAACTACTCTCACTTTATGTCAAAATGCAGTGGTAAAAAGGTATGTTTTTGGCGATTAGACTACTGCAAATGAACATATTATTGTTAATTACCCCCTTACCACTGTGATTTGAATCCTGTTAAGTTAATCTGGGCTGATATGAAAAATGGAGTCAAAAGTGGAAATGTTACTTTAAGTTGACTGACGTTGAAGTTCTGATGGAGAAAGCTCTCGAAAACGTTACGACAGATAACTGGAAAAAGGCCATTGATCATACACTGAAGATTGAACAACTGTATTTGGTAAAAGACAACCTGGTTGAAGAATTCATTGAACTGTTTGTGATATCATTAGCTGAAAATGGTGATTCAGACGACAACGATTAAAACATGTTATTCTTTATCACTTTTTTAAAAAAGGCCCTTTTCAGGGCCATCAAATGATGCCAAAAGGACTGCCACATTTGTTGATCTATTGATAAATACAAACAAAATTTTTAATAAAACTATAAACAAAAAAAAACAAAAAAAGCTAGAGGAACAAAATCTAAAACTAATATTAAACAAAAATACAATTGTACATACCTAAAACAAACTTTTTATGAAATCTAAAATAAGTAAATAAAAAAAATATTCTCAATATTGAAAAACCAACAAAAATAATAAAAATAAAAAATTGTAGCACGAGGACGAATACGATGTAAACATCGGAAATAATTTACAACAATAACTCTAGTGAAGAAAGAAAATAATAATGATTGGCTAACTGTGATCATGTCTTCACAGATACAGGAAAAAAAACCGATGTGAAGGATTCCAAGAAAAAAACCTGAGGTGTTTGAAGCACTGTAAGTTGATAAATATTAGGCACATTGATCTTAAACTTTGGATTGTAGGCTTTTGGGTCATGCTGAGTTCAATCATGAGAAAAAAGTTCCTTGTTCACATAGTCACCACTAAGGCGTTGGATCATGGAATGGCCAGCATGGTCACCCGATTTGGTGCACAATGATTTTTTTCTGTGGGGTCATTCAAAATCCAACGTTTATAAGGATGAACGTCCTTGTGACATTTCAGATCTGGAGCCAAAAATTGAACAGGAGTGCAGGCGTATTACTTCTCAGCAGCTTCGAAATATTCGGGAGGAATTTCTGCACAGATTAGGGCACTGTACTGCAGTGAATAGCAATAATTTTGAGCACTTACTGTAACAAAAAACTTTCGTTATTCTGTTATTTGTGTTGTTTATTCTAATAAAATGTAGGAAAAAAAGAACTTCTGCAGGATAATAAACAGTTAAAATAAACAAATACAAAAAATTAAAAAAAAAAAGTTGCTGAGCAAACAACAGCACGAAGTAATGAAGTAGAATACTTTTGTAATAATCGGATTGCCTTTCATAATTGAAGAATGATCAAGTATTTTCTGTATAACCTACATCATAAAATCTTCAAATAAGGGTGTTATTTTGTAGTGAGATTGACTGAAAGTCACTTTCTGAGGTTCGGACTAAAAAATCAAATCAAAATATTGTACCTAAAAAGCCTTGGGTCCTACCAAATTAGGCAATATTTTCCCTTAACAATGGAAATTCCGATGCTACACGTCCCTATAATAAATGGAAGATAATAACTGACTGCAGTTCCAGTAAATCGAATCATGGAAAAAAAAAACATGGATATTATGGTAAGCTGGTTCCAAAAAACATGGCACAAGAATCTTAAAGATGTCATTCACAGAGAAGCAAGGAAGAAACCAGCTTAAGAAAATATTGATAATGACAGGCTTCATGGTAAGTCATAAAAACAAGAGTTGGGGGGTAAAGCAGGTAACTGCTGAAGAACTGTAGCACATGGACACCATGAAATTGAGCAAAGAATATGAAAATATTTAAGAGATTTAGAATGTTCATTGGAAATGGCTCTTTAAATAAATCTCAGATGCTTGTGAAGGATTTTGTGACAATTGAGCTTGCATCTATATCTTAAGAGTTTGTGTAGGACAGTCAGTGAATGCTTCACTGCTTTCTTTCTTTTTGTAATGCAAGACTTCTCGAAGAAGGGTGAAAAAAACCATCTGGTCAGATTGCATATTCAGATAGTAACAATAAGACTTGTGCAATATTCATCACAGATTGAACTGACCTTTTATAAAAAGAGAGAGAAAGAGATGAAAATACATTGAAAAATAAATAAAAGGTGTTTAAATTGCTATCACTCCCAATTTTTTTTGCTTCTTTTAATTGAATTTATTCAATTATGTACTGAATAGTGTTATGCAACTGATACAATATATATAAAAAATGTGGTCCAAAGGTACATGTCCAAAATGAAAAATTAAATAGAGAGCCTCAAGATCTACCAGAATCGCCCTCATGTATATTTTCCAATTGTATACCGTTGTCGAGATATTAACGATTTTGTGATTTTTGCAGTAGTCCCTACCTTATTCTGGTAAAATTTGTTTTTTGTGTTACATTGTATGTTGTTGTGAAGACTTTTGTTAGTTCAGTTGTTTTCCTAGGGAAATAAATTATTAATTACAGAAAATAATAGATGAATTGCATAGGTACAGTGTTGTGAAAATCAAGATCAAAGTATGACGTTGTGAATTGTCGTCAAGCTTTAGAAATCTTTGATGGCGATTCCATAAAATAAAAAAAAACAAGACTGATAAGTATTTCAAAAACTTCTCCATTTAATAGACTGCCAGCAACTTACAAAACATCTTACACATAAAAAAAGACAGTATTCAAGATCAAAGGTACAAAGATGGGTTTCAAGGTGAAGTCGATATTTCCTGTGATGTCGCTACAATCGACGTTTGACGATATGTCCTATAGTGTCAAAGCTGCTGTTTGCAATAAAATTGAAACAAAGTATAAAAGTTACAATTAAGCACTGATTTAATCACTCAGCATGTGTACACATATAGCGAGGTGGATAACAAAAGAAGGTAAAATCAAATTGCTACAGATAAGGTGACTGAAGCCTTATTTGAAGACATAACAATTTCATCTGAGATTTTGTGAGTGCACCATTCAAACATAACTGTAATTGGTCAGCATGCTTGATACAATTGTTCGTGTGCGTGGCAGTTGTTCGCCGCTTGTGCTTACTGCTGTTACTGTGTTAAGTTCTGTCAGTTTTGGCTCTCTCTTGACTTTGACTTTTCTGTAAGGGAGTTTTGAACTACTGGTATTGGATTGTAACCTACCAGGCATAAGGACCAGTGAGTGTGTGTGTGTGTGCGTGTGTGTGTGTATTGGATGTCGATAGTGCTTTGAGACTTGGGTTTTCGTGACGATCGGAATTTTGTGTTGACACTATGAATTACTCACCTTGCATATTTTTGTGAATATTCAAAAATGCATTATTTCTATGGCATTGCTCAAGGAAATGCCCATCTGGCTTCAAGGCTGTACAGAGAACATGTGGAACGTCAAGGCAGACTGCAACCACAAAGATTCCCTGACCATCGTATTTTCATCAATACACCCAATGCTTTAATGGAAGGTCACTTGCCTGGAAAACAAGGATGTCATGAAGGGATTGCAAGAGTTGACCGGGATAGAGCTGGGGCAGCATTGAAGAAATACAAAGGAATCCTTTCACAAGTACTTGGGTCATTAGTTGATGAACACACATCCCAAGATCCAGTGTTCAACATATACCGCATGGCTTAAATGGAGAAACATAACTGAACTTCCTTCAGAATGACCTGCCTATTCTCCTGCAGGATGTCGACTTGGAAACCCACCAGAGAATGTGGTTGCAAAACAATGGAGCCTGTTGTCACTACGTGACTCAGGTCTGACAATGTCTGGATGAAACATTTCAACATGAAGTGATCGGAGGAGGGAGCCATATCCAATAGCTCTCCATATTAGCATGACCTTAACCCAATTGACTTCTTTGTGTAGGGTTGTTACAAAGAAATTGTTTATGCTAAAGAATGCGCAAGGAAAGAAGAACTAAGACGAAACATTAGAGAAACTGAAAACGTTATTAGATCAAATTGTCAGGCTTTCCGAAACACAATAAACAACTTCCTTAGAAGATGCAGACTATGCATAGAAGTTGACAGCAGAACCTTTGAACATCTTTTGTAATGGATCAGTAACCCATGTTTTCAATTCAGATTTGTGGTTTCTGAATAATCCACCTGTAAAAACCTTTGGGATAATCCAGAGGGTATCACAGGAAACATTGACTTCACCTTGAAACCCATCTTTGTACCTTTGACCTTGAATACTATCTCTTTTCTGTTTTTCACCTATTACGTGTAAAATGTTTTCTGTGTTTCTGACAGTCTATTAAATGGAGAAGTTACCAGTCTTGGTGTTTTATTTTGTAATCGCCATCAAAGAATTTTGAAAATTCACGACAAATCACAACTTCAACTTTGACCTTGATTTTCACAATGTTGTATCTATGCAATTCGTCTATTTTTTTTTTTTTTTTTTTTTGTAATGAATAATTTATTACAAAATTCAGCAAAGCAACATACATAACACATAAAAAAAAAATTCTACCGGAATAAGATAGGGACTACTGCAAAAATCACAAAATCGTTAATATCTTAACAACAGCACACAATCGGAGAACAAATGGGGGGCGATTCTGGTAGGTCTTGAGGCCCTCTTATTCCTTTTGTACATGTACCTTTGGGCCACCCTGTATATATAGGGCTGGATCTAGGTAATTTTGTAGAGGGAGCAAAAAGTTTTTGCTGCACCTCCCACAGTTTTGCAGCCCCCTTGACTCAGTTTAAAAAAAAAAAAAAAAAAAAAAAAAAAAAACCTTTTCTGAACTACTTCAACAACCAAAAAAATAAAAATAAAAGAGTCATTAAGTTCATCATTGATCAGCCTTAATATCAAAATTCCTTAAATGATCTACACTTAGACACAAATCATAATTTAAAGTTTAGAAATGATTAACTATTTTTACCCTGCAGTTTTCACACAAGATTTAACAGTTTGCTTCTGGTGCTGCAAAACCATTATATATCTAGCAGACCTGCAATTGAACAATATTGTATAATTTGTAATTGCTTCATTTTTTATGCAATAATTAAAAGCATCATATTAATTTATTTTATTAATATAAGGTAAATTATTTACTAACAAAAATGAAAGTAGATGAAGATAAGATTCATTTAATCTCAGGTTCTTATGGTAATAGACAACCCTTCTTATTTAATAACAAACAATTAATGTTAACCAACTGGTAGAGACAATTTTGTATCCTTTATAAAACATTATAAAATTTAAAGATAATTCAAATGACATGTAATGTAATTAATAATTTCTAAGGTGATATACTAAAAATATTTTACTTCAACTAAAGTTTATTCTCTCTTATATTTTATAACAGTTATACTTTAACATTTAAAAAAAAAAAAAATTGTATTTAAATTTAAGCCACTTTAAATACATTAAAATTCAGTTATTCAACTAAAATTTTAATTTAACACATAAATTATTTTAGGACAAGAGATTTTCCTAAACTTTGTTGAATAAATGCATATTCAAAACGTTTTGAAAATCTGACAACGTTTCCGACAATGGCAAATGATACTTTAAAAAATTCATGGAACCTCCAGTTCTAATAAGTATAAAAGTGCTTCGATCATTTATTTGATTTAAATATTTTGGATTTCTAATAAATAGTTTTAAGAAACACTTTTTTTCTTTTTTAACAGAAATCATGGCACTAAATACTAAAGAATAGTTTGATTTGTATTTTTGGAAATTTAAATTGATTAACT
>JAFIDM010012231.1:153258739-153270603 GCA_023159025.1 Thereuonema tuberculata
AGCTCGTGGAAATGATAGTCCTGAAACAGTGCGTACACCAGCACTCAATTCTGAAGACTATAAGAAACTTTTTGATACTGATTGAAGATTAGTAGATGAACATGGCTTTCGAAAGGCAGTTTTCAAAGGTTTCAATATAAAGAGGTTTTTTTTTTGTTTTTTTTTAAATTTGGAAAATTTTCTTTAATTAGTAAATTAATTATAAAAATAAAGATTATTTTGTTTTGAACACATAATAAATTAGATAATGCTGATGCATGTTTAAAATTGGAGAAAAATCTAAATGATAATTAACTTTTGTTATCTATCTTAATTTTTGTTCATTTCTGGAAGTAATTTTTATACACAAAATTATAATCTTAATTATTGGTTAGATCAGATGATTTGATATCTTATATTTTTTTTTTTTTTTGTTTTTGTTAGGTGGAGTCAGTCCAGATATTAGGGCAGATGCATGGAAGTTCCTATTTGGTTATTATCCTTGCCACTCTACAAGAAGGTAAACATCTAATACAGTATGCGCCAAAATATACAATACTGAAATGAAAAGATGAACAAAATTACATTATTGTCATCTGTGAGTTTATTTCTCCTCAAAAGAAATTAACATACACACTATATACATACATACACACTATTAGCGTGTTGATTTACCACGGTATGCGTAATGTAAGTGTTCAAAGTGTGCACTGCCAGCTGTAGACTGTTGATATCGTTCACGCAAATTCTCAAACTTATCCTGAAACAAAGGTTGCTGCAGACTCCTGCAAAAGGAGATGATTTGCTCACGTAATGCAGGCACAGTTTTTGGTGGATTTTCACAGTTGTACACACTCTCCTTTAACATTCCCCACAAGTAGGCATCAGGTGGTGTAAGATTGGGGGAATGGGACGGGTATGGGAAGTCAGTACCACGTGACATGATTCGTCCTGGAAAGTTTTCCTGCAGCATGGCTAGAGATGCTCGAGCGGTATGGCTGGTCGCCCTATCCTGTTGATACCACTGTCTATTCATCTGAATGTTCCTTGCACGACAGAACCTTCTCAAATCCTGAAGAATTGGCTCGATCACTAAACCCCTGTAACAGTTACTGGTCAACCAGATTTCCCCTTCCGTTGTCACAGTACACTACCAGAACAGTGAAATTTCGTAACAATAGACAGCATAACTGTGTTACTTGGTGCCGTCTTATTAAACTCCTCTTGGAATTGTTCTGCCACCTTTTTCAAACTCGGTCCACCTTCACAACTGCTTCCGTATGAGCGGAAACAATGCCCAACTTTGAATACTTTTTCCTCCGTCAAGAGACCCATTTCCAACAACAACTGCACAACACAACTTCCTTTTCACTACTGCGAACACGTGAAGCTGGAGCTATACTCCGTCGACAAACGCAACCATGTGTTCGAGATGCGCGAGTTTCAGTACTGTATATTTTGGCGCATACCGTACTTCAGCAAATTTATTTTTCTGTAATTTCCTTTAACAGATAAAGACACAATAACTAATTGCATCGTGGTAAATATAATTTCAAATTATAGTTTAAACAAAATGCTTGTGGTTTTTTAAAAGATTTTATTATATACATGTATAAAGGCAGTTTGAATAATACAAAATACAGTACTTATAAAATAAACAGTACTTTTTTTTTATTTTTTATTTTTTATCAATCCTATTAGGTATACTTATAAGCGGTATACCTATGTTATAGGAATTGAGCATTTTAATATATATATATATTTTAAAAAAAGTTATTAATTAATACTTAATTTTTCCATCTACAACATCTGAAATTTTATTTTGTTTTATTTGCTTAAAAGTTACATTATTTTATTAGGATCTATTTGTTTAAATATTTTATATTTTACATAATTAGCTAATCTATATCCATAATTATTTTTAATTCTTTCTATTTTAAATATTTTATTCCAATTACATTTAGTTTTTAATACTCCTTGTTGGTAATTTATTTCTCTTTCCACTTCAAAATAGTTCTTAATTATTGTTTTATATATAAATTTTTCATTTATTTTTAATATTTTTTTTTTCTTATCCTTAATTGTTCATTTTTTGATTTATATTTATAATTTTTATAAACATTATTAAATATTTTTAATGTTTTCTTATTGATATTTTCTATTTGTTGTTTATTCATATTTATCCAACATTCCAACCCATAATCCAAGATTGAGTCTACAAGGGATTTGTATACTATGAGCTTTTGTTTAAACGGAATAGCATCCCTAATGTGATAAAAGAGAAAAGCATATGAGCTCAGCTTCCTTATCACATAACCGTACTGTTCATTCCAGCAGAATCTGTTATCTATATTAATTCCTAAATATTTATAAGTTGAGACAATTTCTATTCTTTTGCAGTTACAATCTTTCGTTAAGAAATTGTTATTCTGTTCTATATTTGGACATTCTATTTTATGTAGATTAATAATTACATTGTTATTTATTTTCTTATTTTTGTTTTTGATTATCATTATTTTTGTTTTTTCTCCATTTACTTTCATTTTATTTTTAAATGACCATTTATTTATATTATTTAGATCTTTTTGTATGTTATCTTGGGCTTGAAGTTGGTTTTTGTCTGTTGTTATTAATATTACGTCATCAGCGTATAGAAAAACCTCTGAATTTTTTATATTTTTGCTTATTGAGTTTACATAAATATTAAATAAGAGAGGACCTAAGTTTGAGCCTTGTGGAGCCTTCCTCTTTTGGAGTTAAATAGTTTACTTACATTATTTTCAATTTTAATTCTAAATTTTCTATCTCAAATAATTTTCTATCATTTTATATATGTTCCCTCTTATTCCCATTTGTTTAATTTTTTGTAATAAAATTTTATGATCTATAGAGTCAAATGCTCTACTAAAGTCAATAAATGCTATGTATATTATTTCTCCATTGTTTAATGATTTGTTTATATTTTCATTAACATGATTCAATAAATTTATTGTTCCTTTATTTCTTTGATATGCATACTGATTTCGATTTAATAGATTCCTTTTACTTATGTAGTCATAAATACTTTTTGCTAAATAACTTTCTAATATTTTAGAAATATTTGAAATTAGTGAAATAGGTCTATAGTTATTTAGATTATTGGAACTTCCTCCCTTATATATTGGTATTGTATATGTTATTTTCCATGCATTTGGGTATATACCTGATTTACAAATTTTATGAAAAAGTATTTCGAGAAAGATAGATATTGTTTCTTTTATACTGTTTATATCAATTAATTTTATTCCATCTGGACCATATGAATGATTTTTTTTTGATTGTTTATTATTTCAATTATATCTTTTCTATTTGGCAACATTAAAACCATTGAGTTTTTTTCTGATTCCTGTTCTTCATTTTCCATTTTTCTTATCTTCTCTAATTCTTCATTAGTTTCATAAACATTTTGAGTAAAAATTTTACTCAATTTACAAAATAATTTTTTAATATCATAATTTTCTAATAATACATTCATTCATTTGTTTCATTATTTTTTTTCTGTTTTCTTATTATATCATTATTTATAATTTTCCACACATTTATATTGGCGTTAGGATCATCTTTAAACAATTTTCTAAAGTATTAATTTTTTTGTTTTTTAATTTGATTTTTTAACCAATTTCTTTTTTTCTTATATTCTATTTCCAATTTTGTGTTGTTTTTATTTTTTATGTATCTCCTATATAAGTTATTTTTTTCCTGAATCTGTTTCATCAACTGTGGGTTCATCCAATTTTTTTTGTATTCTGTATTATCTGTCTCATATATATCCTTTCTACTTTTTTCTTTTATTGTTTCTCTTTTTATTTTATATTTTGCTTTTTTTATTATTTTATTTAACTTATTTATTATTTTATTTGGATCTTCTTCATTTTTCTTTATTATTTCTTCTATTAAAGTTTTCAGTTCTTTGTTTAGTTTCTCTATATCTATTTTTACATTATTTTTCTCTTTATTATTTTTTTTTTCCATTTGTTTTATTTGTAATTCTTTCTTTTCTATTTCAAGCAGGATTCCGTAGTGGTCAGAAATGTCCCATTGTATTATATTTGCGTTAATATCAATATCTTCTGCATTCGAGAAGCAATGATCAATACATGTGTTAGTAATTGATTTAATAGTTTTAACTGATCTTGTAGTTTTGTATACATTATTTAAATATCCAAGATTATAAAACATGTTTTTATATTCTATACTTATTTTGTTATTAATTTTTTCTTCTATATTTATGTTTGTGTCACCTATACATATTATATTTTTTTTTCCCCATTTTTTTGTATGTGATTTATATTTTCTTTTATTTCTTTTATAAATTTATTTTTGTTCGTTAGTGGAGGTTTGTATATTATATATATAATTAATTCTTTTGATAGGAGTGAATTTTTTTAAAGTGCAAATTAAATTTTCGTGTGTTATACTATCTTCATTTTTTGTTAGGATATTATATTTTTCCCTATCTAGAATTTATTCTTAATTTTTGTTCTTTTTTAAACCCTTTTATATTGTACAAAAAGGCTTCCTCCTCCTTTATCTCTACCAGTATTATTATATCTATATATGTTATTTTTTTATCTATATTAGCCATTATATATGCAAAGTTAGACCTTAAACTTCTTATATTTAAGAAGAGAATATTATTATTATTATGTTTAGGGTTCCATGTGCTTATATTCTCTATAATATTTAGTTTACCTAATTCTACTTGGTTATAACTATCCATCATCATTGTTTGTTTTTGTTTTTTGTTTTTTACATTCTTTCAAAATCCTCTTCGCATTTAATATTCATAATTCTTGTGTTTTTGCTTTTTTTTACTAGGATTTTGTTATTCTTTATCCAAACAAATTTATAATTTCTTGATTTAGCTTCCATTTTAGTTTTCCATAACAGGTTTTTTAAGTTTTGAGTTAAGTTTTCATTTATGTATATCTTGTTCTTATTATTGTTGTTAAAGATTTTCATATTTGTTAAATTTCTTACGGTAACACTTACGGTAGGCATATGAAACTTATCTACTCTTATTTAGAATTTGTATCTAAAATTGTATCTTAAACATATATACTCATTTTAAGGTTAATATTTGAGAAATCACAGTGTTTCAGGAACTAGTTTTGTGAGTACTGTTTCAGTCCATACATTCTAGGTAGAAATAAGGGTTTCTCGTTGGTTTATGGTTACATTTCATAGGCTGCAGGAGATAACATTGAGTGTGATTCAGTTGTTGCAGAAGGAAAATCATTTCAGTAGCCAGCAGTTGTAAAGACAAACGTGTGCAAATACTATTGAAGTTTTGTTTCTTCACATAAACTAAAGAGTTGCCTTTGTGAAAAAGAATTTCTACTTTACCTTTCTGAAATTTATGTTGAAGCAAACTGATTATTTACAACAGCGGTCGGCAACCCGCGGCCCATGAAGCGTTTTGGTGCGGCCCGCGGGGCGTGTTGGAATTTTTTTTTTTGGTTGTGAAAGTAAGATTTTCCTTTTTTTTTTTTTTCTTTTTTGGTTGTTAAAATTTTTGGCCCAAGTGCGGCCCGCAGTAATCCCCACATAACATATTTGGCCCTTTTACAACAAAAGGTTGCCGACCACTGATATACAAGACAGGTAGGGCCTATATCCATCACTCAATGGACTAGCAAGAGCAATATATGCTCATAAATGTTGAGTTTTTCTAGCTATTTGATTAGTATTGTAAGGAGTTACTTGATGATGTGTTGGGCTGTATCATTTGCTAGATAACTCGCTTTCTTTGAATACTTGGATAGGGTAATGAAAAGGCCACCACTCATAATGAATCAGTGTGATGAGCTATTTACAGTCATTTGGTCATTTACTTCATTAAGACGAAAGTTGTGGTGCAAATGAATATTTAGATAATCAACAAGATAATAATGATCATGAGTGCCCGTGACATGATAGATGCAACGCATGAGTTTGCGTTGTTTAATTGGTTGATTGTTAATCAAATTGTGCATTTGGAAACAAGAACAAGGCCAAGCTGCAGATGAATAACAAGGTCGTTTCTAAGAGATACATCGTCAATATAACTACAACTAGAACTATAAAGCCAAATAGTTCTGCCAGAAACATGAACATAGTCCTAATCTTGAAAGGATTCAAGATTTCAGCTGTGAGATGTGGAATTTAAACGATATAAAATAAAGTGCGGCAAAAGCAGAAAGAGAAGTCAAAATGGCAGCCATTCAATCGAATTATCGAATTTTGGAACAGGAAATAGACTCCAGTGTGGACTCACGATTATGGAAAGGACATAAAACCAATGTGTTATTTTAAAGAAGAAAAAGTAAAAGTAATTTATTCTTAATTCAGCAAAAAATCGTGGCTGAGAAGTTCCTATTATTAGCAATTAGACAAACTGAAATTATTTATTCGAACTGAATAGATCAAAGCAATTGTAATACCGCATTAATTGTCAGATTTATTAAATTTAAGTCAGAATTGTGTGTAGTAAGATTTTGTATATATTTATATATCAGATTATATTTTCTACTTAAACTGCTTGATGAGTTTTATGGCCACTTTTTTAACATTTACATCTTAAAATTACTCTGCAGCCACAAAAGTAATGAAACAAGCAAATGAAAGCAGAAAATGGGAGGCTCAGCAACAACAGTGGTTTTATTGTTGTCTGATGATGGCCTCATATAATAATCGGAATAATTGATTTATCTCTGTAGCTTATGATGATTAAATAATTGCACAGCATTAAAATTGCAGGAATTAATGTATGACTTTGCTATTTGCATCCTCTCTACCATCATATTTTGTTTCATCATGATATGTAATAGAAAACCAAGCATAGTTTTATTATCGGAGCCTGGTGTCAGTTTATGGGTTTTTATTGAGCAGATTAAGATATCAGAAAAAAAAGTAAATTGCTATTTTATTTTTAAATCAAAAACAAAACCTTCGATAAACAATGTTTTATAATTACAATAAATTACAACAGAAACAAACAAACCAGAATACTTCACACATAAACTTCAATTGATTGTGAAATATACAGATACATTAGTTGGCATTTGAAATAGAATTGACAATCTTCCATGCAGGTTGAAAAGCCAAAAGTTGGAGGGGAGTAGCCAATAATTTATAGGAAGAATTTGCTGCAAATTAAGAAAAAGCTAATGTTTTTAATTTTAATCTTCTGTTATAAAACTTAATAAAAATTTAATTTTAAAATTAATTCAACATTTATTTTAGTTTGATAAAGTTAACAAAATTTTACATCAGTAACCTATTAAGAAATCATTTAGTATAATTATACTATATGTAACTTGCACATTTGCTATCTTCCACATTATTATAATGGAAGATAATAAAGAACAGTAGTCGTTTTCTCATTTGGCTGAAAATTTATTCTTCCTATAAATTGACTATTCCCTTTTCTCTTTGGCTTTTCAAACTCCATGGAATTTACATCAATTCTTCCATTCAGATGTCACTAATGCAGTATCTGGATTTACAGGGTTACAAAACTCTGTCCAGATTTTAATGGGAACACCAAGACAAAACATTTTCTGTTAACGAATGTATGTCCACGGACATCATATTTCAGCACTGGGGGACGTTTATTGGTGACATGCTAGGCTGAATGTACATTCATGTAGTATGTTGGTGTAGTTTGCTGCAAGTGGAAAAGAATACAGACTTCGACATCTGTAAATCAGATATGTTATTATTTAATATGGAATGTTTCACAACTGCTGAAATTACTGACATGCATCTGTGAGGGATTATTTGACGACACTTTTGGAGACCGATGGTTAGGCCAGGGCAGACCCATCACCTGACCACCGAGATCACCCGACTTAACAGGCCTTGATTTCTTCTGGGGATACGTGAAAAACATCGTGTATGAGACTCCGATTGATTCTGAAGAAGATCTGATTACAAGAATTGCTGTTGCTGCTGCAAATGGTCGGGAAATGCCAGGAATCCTTGAGCATGTATGACAATCCATGATTCGACTTTGTCATGGATGCAATTATGTTGCCAATTGTCACTTTGAAAACCTTTTGTGACTGTACATAGAATTACAAAAGATGTCCATTCGTTTCTGTCCAAGCTCCATCACCATCTCTGTAAACGCTCTAGCTCTTAAATAAAATGTCAGTGGACATGCATTCATTAACAAGTTTGTCTTGGTGTTCCTGACCCACCATTAAAATCTGCACAGAGTTTTGCAACACCCCAAATATCTGCTTCGTAAACTTTTTTTATGAGCAAGAAAACATGAATTCTTATCAATAGGTGTATTGGTCATTTAACTAAATTGACTTAATCTGTCTAGTCTAATATTCATTAGTTAGTTTTAGTTTCATTACTAGTGTCATCTTGAAAATCATTGGCAATAGATCCTAGAGCATTAAATTAACTTCCTTTCTTCTTCTTCTTCTTTTCTTTAATTCAAGAGTTACAATTAATGGGAACTTGCTTAATACAATATTAGACATTCTAATACATGAAAATTTCTATATCTAATGTTAAAAGAAACATTAGTAAAACTTATGATTTGTAATAATTTATTTGCGTTTAGTACTAACAGTGCTAACAGTGCACTCTTGCATCCCTTTCATATTGGTGCCAAACCTCCTGTGTTTGTGATCACACTTCATAAACATTAAGATGTTTAACCTATATGCTGTCAATGACGGAAAAAAGTATTATAAAAGAAAACATAAAAGTATATTGTCTACCAAAAAATTCTAATGTTAGTGCTGCTGGAAACTGAAACGAGCTTGTTTTTTTTTTAAATTGTAGTTTTCTGGTAGTCTCGAAGAATCCTCAGAGTATAAAAAAAAAAAAAAAAAAATAATAAGTTGCTACAAAATAAAAATCTAAGTTTAGATATATGTATTTTTTTTCTTTTTTTCCCCTGCAGAGAAAGAGAGGTTTTGGCCCAAGAACAAAAGTCCAAATCCTTAGCTTTGAAAACACGATGGAAAGAGGAGCTTACAAAGCATTTGGAGAGTGGTAATCTTTTTTTTTTTTTTTGTTTTATCAATATCAGTTCACATTAGTTTAATTTAAAACTAGTGCTTTAGCTGGTTAAGGTAGAATAGGAGTGTTCCACTTAATAACCATAAGTATATTATTTAGAATTTTCATTTTGTCTTTTTGCATGAAACTGAATTCTAGAACATGAAGGACAATTTTCTGCACATAATTGAAAACACATTACACTTCTGCATCAATGATTTCTGTTCTGGTGTTCATGAAAAAAAATTAGCTCTGTGGAGAGTTCAGTGACAACTGAGAAATGAATAGATGACAGTGTTTGTAAATTTTCAGGTTTAAATCGCTGACATTTATATAAGTCGGCAAGATCCATGCCATTCTGAGACGGATTTGACTCAAAAAAAAAGGAAGGAAGGGATTATTTACCTGTTTTTTTTTTCGCTTTCAAATTGTGATTATAAACTTTGATATTATTAATCAAATTGCATTTGTTTTGTTTCAGGAAACATGTGAGAGAAAAGAAGATAAGCCTTCTTATTTTATAATAATAGATAAACGTGAGATTGGTGAGACGCATGAACAACAATGGAGGCAAGGCATGAAGCGCATGCGGATAGATACGGTTAATTGTTTCCTGAAAGGCGAAGAACTAAATAATTTTTAAGATGCCTTATAGGAAGGTAGTGAAATATTTTTTTCCTCCCTAAGGAGAGAAAATTTTTGATGGTATCTGCAGCAACATATATATTGGAGCTAATTCCGGATTGCGAAATTCTGAGACGATATTAACGGAATTTCATTATTTCGAATTGTCCTGGAAACCAGAGAATTATGATAATAAGGGAGAATAATTCTCGATTGCGGTCAGCGTGAATTAATGTCGATTTTATTAGATGGCTGATGAAATTGATTATGCATCGTTTTCGTTTACGGAGGAACTGTAAGTAGAAAGCATTTTTTTGAATTTCGTGAGGGAATTATAAACCAAAGAAGAGACCGGATTAGCTAGGGGCTGAAAGACTATTGTTCGAAAATGGCGTCCAGTTGCAGTTAGAATACCATAAGATTTATACGGAGGATATTGTGTGCAAGAACTTTAAATATAATTTAATTATGCGATTAATTTAATGATTAATTTCAATATAAATACCCATGCGGGGTAAGGAAGTGTTTGACGCATAACGTGAAAAGTCATTAACTTAGCATAAGGTGATAAACCTCGTCGAACGTAGATTGGTGCTATCAAGTTAATCGATAGGAATAATAAAATTAAAGACTTGCCAACTTTAATGCAATTATATATGATTCGTTAAGAAAACTTTTTTTTAATTCGCAAAGCTTGAATTATTTATTGAAGTTTTAATGTGAATTAACTTTGTCTATAATGATCGTTCGAATAGAAGATTTATCTGATGATTAGTGGTTAACAAGCTTTAAGTTGCATAACTCATTCAAACAAACTTTTGAATGATCTTGAAGATGTTTCTTTATTGCAAAAAGGTTAAATGAATTGCAGTTGGTTTTTTTTCTTTCTTAGATTTCATTCACAGAGTTTCAGATAGAGATACGAAGAATTAATAAACAATAATTTAGAGAAGTATCATCGCATCCTAGATTAAGAAGTTGCTGGTTGAAAAGGGACTGTTTAATTGTGTTAACGTGGAAGATATATATTCAAGCCGAACTTCAGGAATGTTGATGTTATCGATGAGGGATTTATGAACTGTAGATTTTTACCCTGTGAAAACAAGTTTTTGTAACTCAAGAAGATAATAAGTTTAATTAAAAGATATTTGTTGTATTTATTTTGGCAACTGCTTCTGCTATTATTCTGATTAGATTTTAGCTTACACTAAATCGTGATCGGAACTTGATAAATATATTTTGTTGTACAAGGGTTTAGGGATTAATAGAACGCAAGATAGTATCAAACGATTTATTTAAACCCGACAACCATAATATTCTTGTATCACATTCATATGTAGTAGATAATAGACCAGTAGTGGCATGTTTACTGAGGGTTGAATAGAACAAATGCTTATATATCTAGATACATTAGGCATTAAAATAGCTCATAATAGCATACAATTTCAGGATAAATATTCATTTGAAGTGTTATGATGAGCTGGGGGAAGTTTTCTCAACCCCTTATTTGTTTAAGTGACATTAACCTTCTCTTCCAAGAACAAATCCTTAGCTCAACAATAAGCCAGGTTCATTGCCTGGGATTCTACATAACTGCTATATGCTGCTGCAGACAAGTATTGTGTAAAAGCATACCCAATCCACATCTTCAAAAATTAAGGTCATAATTGTGATTATATCTGTAAGCTGTTACCACAGCAACATTAATCTGGTAAATCCTCACCAAAAAGATATTTTTCCATTCTTTGACTATGAATTCATAGAAAAGCTGCACCAAACATTATGGATAAGAGTGATGGTCTAGCCATCCATTGTTATTCCTCCTGCCTGTGCTAAAAATTACATTCCGTGCAAGGGCATATTAAAGAAGGGCAAGGTTTATAGTAATAAGCATATATGTTTAGTTTGGTTCTGAAGGAGGAGTGGGACATGATACTATATAGATGCTTTTTTTTTTTTAGGGATTTTCCCACTCCGGGATGAGATTTTCTTGATATTTTGGCCCGGTGCCTTGGGCCTTCTTCGGGAGATATATATATAAATATCAATTACATCAAGATGGGTGCAAATCTAACAACTTCCATTGTTAGTTTCTTGGATGAGTTGTTTTTGTGTTCTGAGCTCATTTCAGTGTGCTCACCATAGCTCGGAATGAACAACACGAAAACAACTCATCCGAGAAACTAACAATGGAAGTTGTTAGATTTGCAGCCACCTTG
>JAFIDM010012231.1:153270703-153282419 GCA_023159025.1 Thereuonema tuberculata
TCTTATTATGAACTCTTCCATTTATTTTAATTTTATTTTAAAATAAATGTTTATTTTCCAAATTAGAGATTTTTAATGTCTTTTAATGTCTATTTTGATAAAAATCTTCAAATCATTGATCCGTCTTCTTATTATGAACTCTTCCAGTGACCTTCCCATGTTCTTAAATACTTCTTACTTTTCTTCCTTTCTTTCATCGATCTTTGCAAACGCGAAGATACATTCATTACCTTTTCGTTTACAAACTCATCTACCTCTTCTTTAACTATGAAAATTTCATCAAATACTGTTAAATTCTTTGAATGCATATTTCTTATTAAATTACTACAAACATCTTAGCCTTGGCGATATTTCGTCTTTTGTATTTCAAAGACTTCTTCTTGCCATATACAAAAAATTTCTTAGGAAGAGAGAACCCTTAAGAAATATGCATTTAATTGAGCATCTGTTACGATAATTTAGCGGTTGTTGCCTGTAAAAGTAACTATTATTAATAACATTACTTTCCCATCCCTGATTTAAACAATAAATTGACTTAAATCATTTTAAAGCTTAGTTTTGTATTTATTTTTTCTATTATCTCATTCATATTGTCCTTCAGTCAAATAAAAACAAAAGAATTCAAAATGCAACTGCTACATAGTTTGTCATTCTCTTCTTTGTCTTTTGTTAAATTTCATATTTCATGTCTTTGATTTGGTATTTTGGGAAAGCATTTAGAAGTCATGATAACTTCATTGACTGAGCATAAGAAGTTTTACTATTCTTCTTCATTCCTATCACTCCTGTGTAGAGCATAGCTCTTCAGTAAACTTTTGCCATCTGACTTGGTTGCCAGCCAGTGCTTTGACTTCCATCCAGTTCTTCCCTTCTTTCTCCATGTGTTTCTTGGCCTTCCCCTTCTTCTTTCTCCCTGTGGATTTCAATGAAGTGCTTTTTTACTATTCTATTTGAATATTTTCCTTTTGTTTGCACATGCATCTTGCTAAAATGTTTGGACAGATTTCTTTAAAAAAAATTGATACATATTTTAGTTCTAAGGTAAGACAAAAATATTTACAAGTATTTTGGTCTTCACCTCTTCCATCTCTCAAAAATTGCCAAAATCCCTTGCTAAAAGGGTGGAATGATTTCTTTAAAATTTGGTATGATGCTTATTTATGGTACAATTTAAAATATGAGCACAATTAATCTGAGCTCTCTAAATTCCCCTCAAATTGATGCCTCTCACTCTTCATGGACAGTTGTCAGCTAGCTATGGATAGCTGAGTGTATTGCCAGCTAATAATTGCAATCTTTTTTGACAGCTTTTCGACCTTATTTGTATAATGAATAATGCATTATATCACTCAACCACATCCTCAATATGAAGGTGAAATTCTGCTACTGTTGAATAAAAATTGCCGATAATAAAAAGAAATATTTGATATAAAGAGTAATCTCTATGATTTACTTGAAAATTTATCTGTTCCTAATTCATAAACCAGTCTGTTGTTGAGAAGTCAGTATTTTGTATCAAAATTCATCTTTACAAGCTATGTTTAATGGGCAAGAAAAGTTGGTTAATGAATTCTGCTACGATTTGTTGAGGATTATGAAGAAAATATACTAACAAATGTGCATCAAATATTAAGACACACACGTATAAAAAATGCAATGTTTCAAAAGTTTTTCTAGAATATTCAAAATTTTGCTAAATTTTCAATTATGGATGTCTTGTTTTAGTCTCTTTTCTGTTTTTAATTTTATACATTTGATATTTATTGCATCTGTTATTATGATTTCTTTAAGGCTTTGAAGCTGTCTGAAAGATTTTCACACAAAGTGCATAATTTTTCTAACTGTTAGGGTTAGCAACGAATGAAGACAATTTATTAAAAGGATCACATGAAGTGTACTCGCCTAATAGTCCTGTTGAAGCTCTAGACACAGAAAATAAACAATTTGCATCTATTCAAGCTCGGGTAAGATCAAAAAAAAATCTTATATCTTCTTCTTCCATTATATATATATATATATATAATGAATATATATATATATTTAAATGGGGTTGAATGATACATGTATGAACCACTCAAATATTTTTGTTTTGTTTTTTTGCTTGTTCTTTTAAACATTTTCTTTTCATCAAATCTCTTCAGTAAGTTATTAGGCTTGCATTCTTTTTTCTGGAGGATTTGTTAATGATACCATCAACTTAAAATATTCTGTTTAAGGGACAAAATCTTAGCCAATCTTTGAATTCAGAATCAGATTTCTAAGAGGCTTGGCAGACTAACCATAATAAGTCCACAACAGTTAGTATATTATGTTTATCCTGATTGAAAGTTTTAATTTTCTATCTTTTTTGGTAGATATTGTATTGAATCTTATCATTTTATTTGCTTATTGACAAAAATTTAAAATAAATCTTACATTACAAAGAAAACAAGTTTTTATTTTTTTTAATAGAAGCTCCATAGATATGTCCAGTCTTGCAAACGAGAGACTGAGGTATTTCCCACATCATAAAAGAGAGATAGACGAGGCCTTTTGAGTCCCATTGTTCAGGACTATTCTGAACAATAGGACGTGAAAGGCTTTGTCGATGTGGGAAATACCCCAGTCTCTCGTTTGTAATTTCACCCACACTCACATTAGGACTACTTTTATGTCCAGTCTTTTCTTCCTAGGATTAATTCTTCTTTTGCCATTTCTTTTTCTCTATCAGTGTATAAAATAAGTCATTTTTAATCAGTTTCTTGAAGTGCAATAAGAATGTATATAATAAGAATTTTATTTATTTACTTAATTCTGCTCAAGGATTTTGATGTATTGTTTGATTGTGCAGAGAAGATATAGAATGTATAACATTGATAGTAATGAATCACTAAAATTACAACAAAACCTAAATCTTATTAAAAGAATTTCACTTCCAATGTTGAAATTAACATTTGTTTAATTTATTTTTAAAATCAACAGGTGTTTGATGGAAGACAGAGCTTAAATGTTAATAGCTTGATTGGAAATGTAAGAGCCATAGATAAGGATGTTCCTCGAACTGACAGAAAACATCCTTATTTTATGTGAGTTCATCTCATTTTTACTTCAGTCTTTGCATTGTTTTAATCTTTCCTTTTCATATTTGAACTGAAAGAGTCATTTTTTAAGAATAAGTTTCTTTGCTTTTGCAGGGGTCATCAGAATCCACATTTAAAAATGTTGCGAAACATTCTTATCACATTTGCTGCATATCATTCTGACGTTGGCTATGCACAAGGAATGAATGATATTACTAGTCGATTTCTGATGGTTCTAGACTCTGAGGTGAATTTTGAAATGATTTAATAAGTATCAGTTTAATAATGGTGCATTTAAAATTAAATTGTGCAAAATTTACAAGTAATAATGTTTAACACATTGACTGTCAACTAAGAGCTAACTCACAGTTGACGGGATAGCCACAGTGTCTGTAAAGAACTTTGTCTCACTCTCCAGCTATGAAGTAATGCATTTTTTTTTGAAGAATGTTTTTTGCTAATGTTGTTAAAAAAACCTAAATAGAAATAAATAATAAGTTAAAATATTAAAATCTGGCTAAATCAAAATGGCTTCAGGAACCAGTTTTTCTGATAATAGTGTGGCAGTCAATATGTTAAAAACAAATGTAAAAATATTTCGTAATTCTTAAGCTAATTTACTTTACTTCGGTGAATTACTTATTTTTTAATATTTCCTTTTGCTTATTATCAAAGATTTCATTGGGTTTTTTTTTTTAATTCTGCGTAAGAAATTTTGGAATTTAGTGATAAATTTCAAGACTTAGAGGTAATTCCATTTGTTGAGTAATTATTAAATAAGACAGCATTATTTGGTGTCAGTTATTTATTCTGAATATCCTAACCTTAGGTGAATATCTTCAATAATCATTGAATGAGTATAGGGTATCTACTCTCTACAACAATTTGTTAGGAACTTTAAATACATAGATTTGATGTCTTATGTAGAAAAAAAGGGCAATAAGTAAGAGTAAAACAAACAAAAAAATAGAGTATTTAAGGACTGCAGAAATGAAATACTTTCCAATGTTGCCTGAGAACTAAAGGGTGGTAACAGCAATACTGAAAGACATACTGTTTAAGAAACTGAAGAAATTAATAAAGATTAAACTAAACAAATGCTTGTAAAGGAATTACGATATATTTGAAGGGTCATCAACCACTTGATACAACGATGTTTTGATACTTAAATCGGAATGTTTCAAAGCATTAACATGCTACTCTTCTCAGCTTATGAAATAATTGTGAAAATTCGACAGTTAAAGTGTGGGGAATCTCAGAAAGAAATATGCAAGTTCTGCAAAATGACATGGAATACGCCTATAAGTTTTCTAAGTGTTTCAATCTGGAAAATGCCTGGAAGGGGGGGGGGGGAATTAAAGTTTTTGTTTCATTTATACACATGAAGACAATATACAAGTAAGGCATCATTAATTTATTATTATTACAAACTTCTGATTTTGCCTTTTTGTTTTTTTAATCCTGGCCTGTTGTTATGGGTCACACTGAAAATCCAAACCCTGCTTTCCCCAGAACCATGGTAAAGTTTGATGAACTGATTTTTCTTTAAAAATGACAGGTAGTTTTTCTTATTTTTTTTTTTTTATGATGTGACCACTAGATTTTGTTTAATCCTAATACTTGCCATGTATTTAGCAGTGCACACGATTTTGTTGATAAATCTCAAATCTCCAAGCGTAGATACAATGCTTGTAACTATAAGACTTAACTCTACCATTGATTAAAAATTGTAAAACTGGACACTTTTAATAAAACAAAAACAGTTTATTTAATATTGTAACATTTATAATTCAACTCTACTGTACAAAATGACTTTATTTAAGAAACAATCAAATGTGTAATAATTTATTTATAATTCACAATTCATATCTAAATTATAAATGTGAGTTTAAAATGAGAATGACCAATGAAAAGAGAAAATAAAAATGTATTAACGCACGTTAAACTTTTGTCTAATTACTAACCTTGTTATGAATTAATCCCTTGAAACTAAGCTAAACGCTAGCGGGGATTAATTATTCACCCCTTTTTATTCTTGATTTTATTTTGATGTTTTTGTAATTCAGGAGTCATTGATTTGTGTGTTTGTCCGTTTTGTCTATTCGTCCCATTTCACTGAGCTAAGGTATGCTGGTTGGGTCGGGCTGATGATAGGCCAATAAGCCTTGAAACAGCGCTGTCCCCGATTACCAGCACAAATATCAAAAATAGCTCAGTGAATTTGTGTTTTGTTTAGTTATGTGCGTTCTTTGTTTTATTTTACTGTAAAAATGTACTAACTAAACTTTTGCCAGAAAATAATCATATTTAATACAGAATTATCCACAGCTATGTGAGAAATTTACTAAACAATGAAATAGTATTTTCACGATCAGAGAGATCTCCCTCTCAAAAAATTCAGTCTTTTACTTCCCTCCTTCTTTTCTCTACATGCTTCCGCTTCCCTCGTTCCAGACCAAGTGACCAACTCCAGTATTTTCAAATTTCCTCCATAACACCGGAACTTCCACTCTTTCTCTTTTCATTGGTTAAAACAAACTCGCATCCACAAATTTACAAAATCAATGTCACACTGTGACAGAAAACCTAACTATTCGAACAAAGCAAATTATATACAGGGTCAACAGTCATTCAATTTCCCAGTCCCTAGTCCTATAATTACTTCCTCTCCACAGTTTCCCAATTTAAATTACCTTGTAGAAATATATTTTTTTGTTTATAACCAATACCAGTTTACCAAACGAAAGTTATAAAAAAATAAGTACATTATTATTAATCTCCTTCAGAACTTCACAATATATATTAAAAAAAAGCCAAAATCATTGAAATAAAATATCCCTAAAAAAAAAAACAAATACATAGCTACACACACACAAACAAATAGACAAAAATGTTCAGCCATTGCGTGAACATTGGAATACAATCAAGTTGACCACGCTTTTCTTTAGATTCATCCGAAAAACATTATAAGCAATTTCTAATAAAGAAATGACTACAAACATACATAATTATAGATGAGTAATTAACATATGCTATCTCTTAACACACAAAAATTACATCAAGTAAACTAAAACTAAAATTTTTTAAATGTTTTTATTTTTATTTAATTTTTGATGTCTATATTCTCTCAATCCATGACTGTCTTTAGAACCAGCGTGTGAATCATATATCTACGATATATTTTTGTTTTATAGAGATCCTCGTGGTCTAATGGCTAAGACGTCTAACTTCGGAGCAGAAGGCTGCATGTTCGAATCCTGTAGCGAGCTTGTAGAAATTATTTCTATTTTCACAAATTACAACAATTGCACCAGACAGACAGAGAAATAAAAGATTTTAGTAATATAGATACACTTTTCAGTAGTTTTTGAGTTACAAATTGTATTGGTTTTTATTTACAAATAGTGATTTTTCAGTATTCTACCTAATAGAAATGTGCTTCTTTCTTTCTTGACTCTTTTTTTATTCAAACATCTCCCATGTAGACGTGCTTGTTTTTTAATATCACATAGAATTTGATTAAGTAAGAATATTATATTTAAAATATTCCAACATTTCGACAATTATAGTTCTAATTGTCATTTTCGAATTACAAATAAATAGACGGATCGGAAATAGATAAAAAATATTGAGATTAAAAAAAAAAAAAAAGGTTGAATTCATTCATTATTGATTAGGGGAAGGGGAAGGACACATAAGTCAAAAAACAATATAAAGTGAGTATTAGTCACCTTGGCCTAATGGATAAGGCGTCTGACTTCGGATCAGAAGGTTGTAGGTTCGATTCCTGTCGCGGACATTTCATTGTAAAAATATTTCTATTTTCCATTCGCTCAGGAAATTGCGCTGGACAGACAGACAGACAAATAAAAGATTTTAGTAATATAGATTCTTACTTTCCAAAGTTTATGATTACTGGTGAAAATTGTTTCTTTTTTATTAATTATTGGTTGGTTTGCTTTGTATTGCTCCCAAGCTTTTTTTTAATCTTTCACGTTTTTATCTGTTTTAATTAATTTATATTACTATAAATATAGTATGAATATTATAGAATATTACTATAAATAATATAGAACTTTTAACGGAATTTAATTTTAAAGATCAAGCTGCATCATTATTTTATGTAGTTTTGATAATCTATAAATTTGCAATTGCTGCCATAATGGTTACTTTGGGACAAAAACTCTACCTTTCTTCATTTTAACAGTTCATAATAGAACAAACTTCCTATTCCCTCATTGCTTTATTATTTCTGGATGATGCTTAAAATCCAAGATAAAGCATTGAAAATTTGAAAGAATTCTGGAAAATAAGTTTATAACATTAACAGAATCACCTTAAAGAAAAAATGTGATTATAATAAAAATGATGGCAAAATGTAGTGACTTTGTAATTAGTTAATCTCTACCAGGGTTCAAAGGAAAAGTAAAGGGACATATTAGAAATGTCTATAATCAACAGATCATGACACAAATCATGCCTTTGTTGTATAGGAATCACCATAAAAATTTCTTTTGGAGTGTAAAAATTATTATTTTGGCTGTAACATTCTTTTAGTTCTTGTATGGTAGGTCTGTAGATATTTTGGATTGAGTTGATTTAAATTGTTGAATATTAAGTGATTCTTTTTTGCATTAATTTTAATCTTAGATAGAAGCATATTGGTGTTTCGTCAACTTTATGGATAAAATTCAAGTGGATTTTTTAGAAGAAGGAATGGTCAAGAAATTAGGTAATTTTAAAATTTTATTTTAAAATAATTCTAATGAAATTAATTTTTTCTGCTGTATAAGGTAAATATTTTGAGTGTTATTGTACTGTCCCAAAGTTATAATTTGCTTTCCAACAGCTAGAATAATCTTGAATTACATACAGTAGATAGTTTCCAGTGAAGTCTGTGTAGATTTCAGTTTATTAGAATATTGATGATTGATAATTTTTTTTTATTTTAGTTAACATCAAATTTAATCAAATCTAGATAAGAGTAATTGTAATTTTTATATTTTCATGCTTGTAGAAATATTTTAAATTATTTATATATAAGAACAAAACACTGATATAAAAGTGAATATTGAGCTTTTATTTACTCATTGGCTATATCTAAAAAGATTTTGGCATTTAGAATCAATCTTAAGGTTGCTTTATGAAATGAACAATGACAACACTGGCTGACAATGTCATATCTGCTATGAAGCATATGACTTTATGTTCTTCAAAAGGTTTCTTAGTCAAGCAGGATCTAGGGAGTGTAAGTGATGAACTAATGGAGGGCAATCCTGGAGGCAGGGACCATTCCAATTCCATCCAATCTTCTTTGGCAAACTTTCTCTTCAATATTATGCACTCGTTTAGTCTATTCCTAAAAGTCCCGTTAACTAATTCTGTTCTTCCTGTCAAAGATAACTTTTTATGCCCTCAATAGTTTTTCGTCCTCTGCATCATGAAAATTCGTTACTCCATTTAAATTTCACAAGTTTTTCTACAGATGGAATCCAAAGGAGAATCTTGGAGTAGCCTTTTACACTGAGAACTTCAGAAACGCTGTTCATCTTTCTTGTGGGGGTTTCAGTGTTCACTACTGAACTAAATGCCATTTTTGTGGCTTTAAAATATATTTTCAAAGAAAAGTTCCAAAAATTCTCATCTGTAGTGATTGAGTGCTCTGTGAGCACTATGATATCACACCTTGAAGATTCGCCTTTTTATTTTTCCATTTTAGATTTGTTACAACTGTTTAAATGTAGCACTAGCATTTTCTGCTGGATTCCAGGTCACATCGGAATTATTAGCAATGAAATGGCAGATTCTTTCGCCAAGTCAGCTGCCAGTCCTCCCCTGCAGTGGATTTTCATTCGTCATTCCAACATTTATAAATACATTATAGGCAATACAGGCATTTATAAATACCTTTTTTAAAATTCAACATTCCATTCCAAATTTCCTTGCTTTCAATGACAATGATCTTTTACCAGTCTGGTAAGTTGGTAAAAAATCAACGCGATTCATTCATCTATTCATTCATATACTCTGGGATTCGGATTGGGGCTCTGTGAAGGCCAGTACAGTAGTTCAACACCCGTCTGTTCAAACGATGGCAGCACAACCTTCGCTCTGTGGACAGAATAGTTATCCTGTTGATACAGAAACGGTCCTTCCCCGAACTGATGCCAGAGGGTGGGAAGTGTAGAGTTGTCAAGAATGTGTTCATCTCGGTGTTCATGTTTCCGGTCAGAAGAATCAAGAGACCCAGGCCGAACCACGAGAAACAGCTTCAAACCATGATGCCCCCACTACCAAACTTGACAGTTGACACTATACACTTGGGTAGGAAGTGTTCTCCTAGCATCCACCAAACCCAGACACATCCATCGGACTACCAGATCATGTAGTGAGATTCATCACTCCAAAATACTTGTTTCCACTATTCCACAGTCCACTACTCCACACTCCGCAGTGTGCTTTGTACCACTGCAATGCTGTTTAGCATTCACCTTGCTTATGTTGGGCTTGTGAGCGGCCATACGGCCATAACATCTATGAAGTAATATCCATGACCGTAACATCATGAAACCTGTGTGTTCAGCTCTCGACAAATAGTCCTGGTGCTAGCAACAATGCCTGAAGCTGTTTGGAACTCACTAGTAATCGTTGCCAACTTGCTACCTTCTTTAGTGTTTGATGACTGCAGTCTGCGAGTTTTTTTGTTCTACCACTGTGATTTCTTGCCATTGTCATTCCCAGACATTTCCTTTTATAATGACATCACTTACAGTTGATCATGGCACCTGTAACAAGGCCGATATTGCTCAACCCAATTTGTTGCCCTGATGGCATCCAATGATCATGCCACGTTTGAAATCACTCAGCTCTGCTGACTTACTCATTGCCTGTCTAACACTCGTTTATGACCACTCGATGCTGCGGTGACTACTTTTATCTCGTTCTATGACGTCAGAGCCACATGCACTTCTCCAGAGGTATGTCCAGATACTTTTGATCATATCCTGTATAGTCTGCTTCAGTCCTTCCTAAGCAAAATATGGATGAATAAGTCTGGTAAAGCTTGCATTTCATTACAGAGGGTTGAGGCAGATAAAATTGAACAAGTTTGGGATTTTATGTTACGGAGATAAGCCCTTCCTCCACCATTGATGCTGCTCCATATGACGACCACAGTAATCGACAATCGCCCAGCATTGTCATTTTCATTGCAGGAGGCTTCTGATTTATATTCAAAACAACCGTTTTGTAATCACACTGTAGGACATTTTGATGTCGGAAAGGGCTCAGATGTATCCTTCCCAGAATTGCATTATTTATGCAGACGTTATTTTCAACATTTAATATATTTAACAATTGATATCACCATTATAGAATAACAGTGGTTGTGTGTAAACTGCAGCTATGTGCGCATTGTATAGGCTCGATCAAAATTTTTAAATTTCATCTGCCTCAACCCTCCATATTTACTCTCTCTTTGACAAAAAAAAATTGATGCATCCTGACAAAATAATCCGATTGTAATTAAAAACATGAAACTTTGCATGGAACAACCTTTCAACCGAATATGCAGATCAAAAATTTGCTCCCAGTGAATGAATAGCCAGAGCTACGGCGCATTGGAACTGAGCATCGTGATGGTGTATATACAGAGCAAATTTAGCTTTCAGGAACAAAACTTCCAGTGGATTTTGATTGTGTTTTCCTACCTTGATTGTAACATGCCTTGCTGGCGAATTCGCGACCACTACAACCATATGATAGTTTGAAAGAGGATGTGCCCTTGGACTAATGAAGCGGCTGGACAAACCGATGAATAGCTCGGCATTTGGGTCAGAGCGATGCGGCAGTTAGACAATGCTGGCAGGAATGGATGGCTGATTTCAGTGACCTGAAGGCAGTGGACGACCTAGGGTAACGACAGAACGGGAAGATAGAGCGATTATCAGAGCAGCTGTTTGAATACCAGATTTGTTGCTATCAACCATCCAACGCGTGACCATCCAGACCATTTGTAGAAGACTACAGGAGCAGAATCTATGCTCACGGCACCCATTAGGCCTACCACTGACCAGCACTTACCATCAAGAGTGATTGCAGTGGTGCCAGGCACATTTAATGTGGAAGTGTGCAGATTGGGGATGAATTGTCTTCAGTGATGTCTTCAGTCCCATTTTGAACTGAGCCCCGACAACTGGCACTGATGTGTCTGGAGACGGCCCGGACATAGTCTGGATCCCGCACCTTTCAGTTCAGATGAAGATTGAATTGAGAAGTCCTTCAAAAAAGCAATGGTCTGAAAATGGGCAAACCTCAAAATGAGGACGTCTATGTTAGGATCTTAATTATGTCGATCAGAAAACAAATGAAATCTCACATTTTTCATTCACCTGATACATTTTGTTATACATTTAAGTTAAACATTTCGACATATAGCATTGTACTTGAGTGTTCACATGAAACAGATAACATTACTTAGATTCAGTGTGAGTTTGACAATGTCATCTATTTAATGGTGGCAGCTATCTTGTGCCATAGACCAGCTGGGGATTCTTCACAGTGTACATAACTTTTTTTATGAATAATCTATCTAAAGGACAAGGATCATAGCTCTACATCTCAGATCACAAATTAGGAAGGCTGCTCTTAATTTAACA
>JAFIDM010012231.1:153282519-153317151 GCA_023159025.1 Thereuonema tuberculata
AATTTGTGTTTTGTTTAGTTATGTGCGTTCTTTGTTTTATTTTACTGTAAAAATGTACTAACTAAACTTTTGCCAGAAAATAATCATATTTAATACAGAATTATCCACAGCTATGTGAGAAATTTACTAAACAATGAAATAGTATTTTCACGATCAGAGAGATCTCCCTCTCAAAAAATTCAGTCTTTTACTTCCCTCCTTCTTTTCTCTACATGCTTCCGCTTCCCTCGTTCCAGACCAAGTGACCAACTCCAGTATTTTCAAATTTCCTCCATAACACCGGAACTTCCACTCTTTCTCTTTTCATTGGTTAAAACAAACTCGCATCCACAAATTTACAAAATCAATGTCACACTGTGACAGAAAACCTAACTATTCGAACAAAGCAAATTATATACAGGGTCAACAGTCATTCAATTTCCCAGTCCCTAGTCCTATAATTACTTCCTCTCCACAGTTTCCCAATTTAAATTACCTTGTAGAAATATATTTTTTTGTTTATAACCAATACCAGTTTACCAAACGAAAGTTATAAAAAAATAAGTACATTATTATTAATCTCCTTCAGAACTTCACAATATATATTAAAAAAAAGCCAAAATCATTGAAATAAAATATCCCTAAAAAAAAAAACAAATACATAGCTACACACACACAAACAAATAGACAAAAATGTTCAGCCATTGCGTGAACATTGGAATACAATCAAGTTGACCACGCTTTTCTTTAGATTCATCCGAAAAACATTATAAGCAATTTCTAATAAAGAAATGACTACAAACATTCATAATTATAGATGAGTAATTAACATATGCTATCTCTTAACAAAGTTTATAAAAGACAAACATCCCAATAAAAGGAACTCCTTTGGAGTTTCACAATGTAAGTGCAAAATTTACAGTTTTAATGAATAAAATGTATTTAAATTTAATAGTAATTAGAGGAAGGACTTTGTTTAAATGTAAAAGAGTCTAAATCATTTTTTATATAGAAATTTCATTAATGTTCTTGGTATGCCATATATCGGAAATGTCAACATAATTTGAAGTGACTGAAATAAACCTTGAAGGATCAATTCAGGGCAAGAATGACACTTGAAATAACTTTACAGGGAAGGAAACTGACTTTTTATAAATGTCTTGATTTTAATGTATACTTATTTTAGTTTCAGATTCTTTGTTTTATTGTTTTGTTTTTTTAATCAGTATGATTTACATTGTTTATCTTTTATTCTTACTGCTGTTATTTTCTTTTCTTTTTTATTATTATTCCTATTTTCACAAGTTTATGATTACTGGTGAAAAATTTGTTTCTATTTTATTAATTACTAGCCGGTACCGTTGCTTCGCTCCGGAACCTTTGCATACATAGCATAAAAAAACCAGCAACAACTTTATTTATTTAGAAAATTAATATCGAGATCGGAAAATATACGAGTTCCCAGCCTGTTTCCAGGCCTTCTCCAGATAACTCAGATTGATTGCGGTTGGTGCCACACACCTATATATTGATAAGGCAACTTTGAAGCAAAAATATATATCCTCTTTATTCCCTATCCCATGGGAATTTCAAAAAAATCCAGCATTATTCCTTGTCTACATCATAAAGGGAACCTCTGTGCAACATTTCAGCTTTCTAGGTCCAAGGGTTTGGCGGGGCGTTGATAAGGCAGTGATTGAGTGAGTCGGGGGTTTTCTTTTTATATATGTAGATTGGTTGCTTTGTATTGCTCCCAAGCTTTTTGTTAATCTTTCACATTTTCATCTGTTTTATCTCTTTAATTAATTTATATTACTATAAATATAGTATAAATATTATAGAACTTTAACAGAATTTAATTTTAAAGATCATGCTGCATCATTATTTCATGTAGTTTTGATAATCTATAAATTTGAAATTGCTGACATAATGGTTACTTTGGGACAAAAACTCTACCTTTCTTCATGAACTGTTACGAACTTTCATAACAGAACAAACTTCCTATCCCCTCATTACTTTATTATTTATGGATGATGCTTAAAATCCAAGATAAAGCATTGAAAATTTGAAGAATTCTGGAAAATAAGTTTATAACATTAACAGAATCACCTTAAAGAAAAAATGTGATTATAATAAAAATGATGGCAAAGTAAAGTGACTTTGTAATTAGTTAATCTCTACGAGGGTTCAAAGGAAAAGTAAAGGGACATATTAGAAATTTCTATAATCAACAGATCATGACACAAATCATGCCTTTGTTGTATAGGAATCACCATAAAAATTTCTTTTTATTATTTTGGACTGTAACATTCTTTCAGTTCTTGTATGGTAGGTCTGCAGTTATTTTGGATTGAGTTGTTTTAAATTGTTGAATAATAAGTGATTCTTTTTGCATTAATTTTAATCTTAGGTAGAAGCATATTGGTGTTTCGTCAACTTTATGGATAAAATTCAAGTGGATTTTATAGAAGAAGGAATGGTCAAGAAATTAGGTAATTTTAAAATTTTATTTTAAAATAATTCTAATGAAATTAATTTTTTCTGCTGTATAAGGTAAATATTTTGAGTGTTACTGTACTGTCCCACAGTTATAATTTGCTTTCCAGGAGCTAGAACAATCTTCAATTATATACAGTACATTGTTTCCAGTGAAGTCTGTGTAGATTTCAGTTTATTAGAATATTGATGATTGGTAATTTTTTTTTTATTATTATTATTTTAGTTAACATCAAATTTAATCTAATCTAGATAAGAGTAATGGACCACTTGAGGATAGGCGGGGCTTCATAGTTCCAAAATATCCCACCAGTCTACATTTTGGCTTGTGGGATAAACAAAGCCATGTGCTTCGTTTTAACCCTAGTAGATATAGAGGCTGAACTAAAAGATTTGATTTGGATGCAACGATTGGAAGCCTTCCAAAATTTTCAGATTGGATGTAGAGTTGATTATTGCCTATTGAAAAAGACGACAGCAATATATTTTCAAATAAGGATATAATTTAATGGACCACTTGAGGATAGGCGGGGCTTCGTAGTTACAAACAATCCCACCAGGCTACTGCTTCGCATGTGGGATAAACAAAGCCATGTGCTTTGTTTTAACCTGTGTAGATATAGAGGAAATATTATATTAAAGAAGGATATTCCAAACGTTTTTACAGAATTATTATAATAAGGATATGCACAATACTGAACCATCCGTCTTGAAATATCAAAAATCGAAGATTTTTTAAGTAATTCACACAAAGTTATATGTTTGTTTATCCCATAAGCTCTCGTCGCATGTGCTTACACGTCATACATGATAGGGGCGTAAACCTCAAGTGGTCCATTGTAATTTTTATATTTTCATGCTCGTAGCAATATTTTAAGTACTTTATATACAAGAACAAAACACTGATATAAAAATGAATATTGAGCTTTTATTTACTCATTGCCTATATCTAAAAAGATTTTGGCATTTAGAATCAATCTTAAGGTTGCTTTATGAAATGAACAATGACAACACTGGCTGACATTGTCATATCTGCTATGAAGCATATGACTTTATGTTCTTCAAAAGCTGTCATAGTCAAGCAGGATCTCGGGAGTGTAAGTGATGAACTATTGGAGGGCAATCCTGGAGGCAAGGACCATTCCAATTCCATCCGAGCTTCTTTGGCAAACTTTCTCTTCAATATTATGCACTCGTTTCGTCTATTCCTAATAGTCCTGCTAACCAATTGTGTTCTTCCTGTCAAGGATGACTTTTTATGCCCTCAATAGTCTTTCAGCCTCTGCATCATGAAAATTTGTTACTTCATTTAGATTTCACAAGTTTTTATACAGATGGGATCCAAAGGAGAATCTTGGAGTAGCCTTTTACTCTGAGAACTTCAGAAATGCTGTTCATCTTCCTTGTGGGGGTTTCGGTGTTCACTGCTGAACTGAATGCCACTTTTGTGGCTTTAAAATATATTCTCAAAGAAAAGTTATAAAAATTCTCATCTATAGTGATCAAGCGCTCTGTGAGCACTGTGTTGTCACACCTTGAAGATTCACCCTTTTCATTTTTCCTTTTTAGATTTGTTGCAACTGTTTAAATGTAGCACTAGCATTTTTTTCTGGATTCCAGGTCACATCGGAATTATTAGCAATGAAATGGCAGATTCTCTCGCCAAGTCTGCTGCTAGTCCTCCACTGCACTGGATGTTCATTTGTCATTCCGTCATTTATAAATACATTACAGACAATACAGGCATTTATAAATGCCTCTTTTTAAATTCAACATTCCATTCCAAATTTTCTTGCTTTCAATGACAATGATCTTTTACCAGTCTGGTCAGTTGGTAAAAAATCAACGAGAGTCATTCATCTACTTGACCTTGCCACCTTTTTAAAATTTTCAGTTTTTTTACTTGTGATTTTTTTATATGCATTTATACAATATTTTTATGTTGATCTTGTTTTGAACCCTGCTAGTCTTGTTCTTTATTTTCTTTTTTTAGTGGTCTTTTGTATATCATCTTATTCTATTGTATGTTGTTCTTATCTATTTTTTTTTCTTGGCTTTCTTGGTTCATCTTAGCCAAAGAGATTTTATGTCATTAAAATCAAATAACCGGAGAGCTATGCCGACGGTAGCGTAGCTACTGGTAGGGCCTCCCAAGCCGGATTGGTCGAAGGGTAGATGCCAGACCAAATGACCACCCTGGTCCTCCAGGTTGGGGGTTATGACAATAGGCCTGCACCCTATTTCTTGTAAAAAATATCTCACGCAAAAAGAATCAACAAGAATAATAAACCGGATGATTTTAATGGACAGCGACTAAGGCTACGGAAAAGGACTATGATTATGGCTACCTGGAATGTGCAAGGTATTAGATCAAAATGGATTGATGTAATGAGAGAGATTGATTCGATGAGGGTCGATTTGATTGTTTTAACAGAGACTAAGAAAAAAGGATCAGGAATAGAAAAAACTGGAGAATTTATTCATTTATACTCAGGAGTTCCAAAGGAGGGAAGAGCAAAACGAGGAGTATCAGTTTTAATGAAAAAGAAATTTGAGAGAAATCTTAAGAACTTTGATGCTGTGGATGAAAGAATTTTAAAGATCAATATGGATATTTTTGGAAGAATAATTACTATTTTGGGAATTTATGCTCCGAATAATGATGACATTATTGAAGTTAAGAATATGTTTTATCAAAAACTGCAGGAAATTATTGATGAAATTGGAGGAACAAGAGAAATTATAATGATGGGTGATTTCAATGGAAGAACTGGATGCAGGAAGAGAGATAACATTGTTGGAGAGTTTGGAGAGGATGTAGTCAACGATAACGGAGAAAGACTTATTGAATTTTGCAGAACTAACGATCTCAAGATTACAAATGGTTTTTATAAACACAAGGATATTCATAAATACACATGGTATCAGCATACTAGACAACTAAAAACAATTATTGACTATATAATTATTAAACAAAGGGCTCAATTAAAATTATTAGACATCAGAGTACAGAGAGGTGCTGAATGTGGCTCAGATCATTTTATGGTGCGAGCAAGAATTGCATTTCCTTATTCGGCCAATATAATTAGAGAGAAAAGAAATCCCACAGAGATGGACGATATTGATATCCCAGAATATATGTTGGAAGGATTAACAGAAGAGAGTACAAAAGGACTTTTTCAAGTAAGATTAGATGAAAAATTAGAAGAAAGGAATTATACTAATACAACCGAACTATATCAACATATTAAATCATCTTTACACCAGGCTGCAAAGGAAGCACTAGGACAAAAAAGAAAAGGCAAAAATTCCCCAAAAAACTTTTGGTGGGATAAGGACAGTGAAAAGATTGTACAACAGAAAAAAGAAGCCTATTTGAGATGGATGAGCTCAAAAAAGGAAGAGGATAGACAAATTTATAGAACTTTTAGAAATGACACTAAGAAATTAGTAATAGAGAAAAAAAAGATCATCCTGGGATAAAAAATGCAGAGAAATTGAGACATATATAGGAGGAAGACGATGTACAGAGGCATGGAAATTTTTAAGGAATATTAGAAAAGAAGGTACGTAATAATTCATGGCAAGGAATATCGGTTGAGAAATGGGAAGAATATTATAAGACTTTGCTTACAGAAACTAGAAATGAATTTCAAATAAAAAATACACATATTGATGCCATACAACAACCTATACTATTGGAACTTGAGAGAGTTAAAACAGCAATTAAAAAATTAAAGAATCAAAGAGCAAGTGGTCCCGGTGGAATATCAGCAGAACTGATCAAAAATGGAACAGATAAATTATTAAGATTAATTACACAATTATTCGAAAGATGTTTAAATGGAGAAGAAACACCAGAAGAGTGGAGAATTGGATATTTAACATCAATTTATAAGAAAGGAGACAGACAAAAATGTGAAAATTACCGTGGCATTACTGTAACAGCAACGTTTAGTAGACTGTATGGACGAATTTTAAAAGATTTTCTTGAAGAAGAAATAAGAATGAAAGAAAGTGAAGAACAAAGTGGATTTAGAGCAGGAAGATCATGTATGGATAATATATTTTGTCTTAAACAAATTATTGAAAAGGAAATGACGGTGGGAAATCAAATTCATCTTCTGTTTATTGATCTAACGAAGGCATATGATAATGTTCCAATCGCAAAATTATGGAATGTATTAAAGGAAATAAACATAAATTTAAATATTATTAGAGCAATTCAAGAACTTTACAGACAATCAAAAACAAAGATTAAATTAGGTCAAAGATTATCAAAAGGCTTTATAACAGATAAAGGACTCAGACAGGGATGTTGTATTTCTCCAACACTTTTTAAAATTTATGTTGAAGCAGCATTAAAAGTTTGGAAAGAAAACTGCAGAGGATTGGGACTTAATGTGAAAGGAACGTCAATGTTTACTCTGCAGTTCGCCGATGACCAAGTCATAATTGCAAAGAGTAAAAATGATTTAGAGAGAATGACGATAACAATTAAGGAAGAATATGAGAAATGGGGACTATACATGAACGTTAGCAAGACCAAATATCTATGTATAGGAGGAAATGAGACGGATGTAAATCTAAATAATAACATGAAAATAGAAAGCTGTGAGCATTATAGGTATCTCGGAGTAGACATTAATAGAGAAGGCAGAGACTCACAAGAAATTAAAAACAGAATTTGTCAAGGAAGGAAGGCTATAAAACTATTAAATTCTATTTGGTAGAGTGAAGAGGTATCTAGGAAAAGAAAGTATAATATATACAATTCTATTGTAAAGAGCATCTTGTTATATGGGGCAGAGGGATGGAGAATTACGGAGACAGAAAAAAAGAAATTAGCGGCAGTGGAAATGAATGCCCTAAGAAGATCATGCAGGGTATCAAGAATAGAAAGAATAAGAAATGAAAGAATCAAAGAAATGATGAAAATAAAAGGAAACATTTTGGACGATCTTCAAAGAAAACAATTAATTTGGTTTGGTCATGTTAAAAGAATGAATGACGAAAGACTGCCCAAAATCGCTTTTGATTACAAAACAAATCAAAAAAGGAAACGAGGAAGACCACGAAAGGCTTGGATGGACGATATTAAAAAAGCAATGAGGACTAGAAGTCTGGAAGAGGAATGGACCCTTGACCGGAAGACCTGGAATAGACTTCTTGCAGATTCTTTCGGAAGGCGACACCTGACGCCATGAACCGAGTTTATATATAAAATCAAATAACTATGATGTGAATCTGAAACTGTACCCTTAATTCAGAAGTAATTCACTTCTGTACATAAAATTTCACATATGTATTAGTTTTGTGTAGAGCTGATTAGGTTTTTGACTGTTCTATATCCATTTTAAGGGCTGTTTTAATTGCCTTTAAAAACTCAAATCATAAGTGAAAGAATCAGTAACAAACTTTCATATTTAAGTTAATCCATTGTGTAGACATGATCAGTGTTTTGTATTTGTAGATATGCTTAATGGGCTTCCTTGCAGTGTGGGCCAATTAAAGATTGAGCTAATCAATATTACATTTCAGTTTTAAAAGTTTACTTACAATATTGATATTTGAATAAATTTTCATGTAATAAATTTTTAGGTATTAGTTGACTGAGTTACAGTATTTAGTAAAACATTTAATTGAATTTTATAAGATGGAGTTTTTGTTTAAGAAATGTTCTTTGATTTTGTTTATTTACCTTTCATTATTTTGTTTCAGAAATTCATTTAAGAAACAAATGATTTATTTCTTATGCTTTTACTAATTAATTGTTTTTTGCTATTTTAGAAACATTACGGTACTTACTACAAAGGATAGATCCTGATCTTTATTATTATCTTGCAGAATGTGAAGTTCAGGACATGACATTTTGCCATAGGTAATTATTCTATGACAATTGTTTTTGAAATTTATAATTAAAGGAAGTCGTGTATTAAAATAAAATGCGAATGTTGTACAGTAAATGGACTTGAACAAACTTCAAAAATTAAGATGTTTACCATATTATCAATCAAAAGAAAATAATAATAAAGCATCAGAATAAAGTGAATTAAAATTCTAATTATACTTTTGCTTACTTGTGACTGATAGTTTTTTAAATATTATCTGTAACATAGATTATTTAATAATAAATAAATTAAACTTTGAATCAGAATAACAAATAAAACATCGCTATTGCAGTTTTGGGATTCAAAGCACTTAACATTATAAAATATATTGCAGTATTAACATTTAACGTTAATTGTTGTAGTGAATTTTTTTTTTTTTTGAGTGGGGACATTTTGAGACATTGGTCTCAAATTTAACTTTATTAATATTTAATAATAGTGAGGAATAAGTTAATGGTATTTAACAAACAATGATTTAATTAAATAGATTTTACCAATGGCTTGCAAATGCATTTCGGGCATTTTATATAATTTCCATTTTACAATCGGAAGAAGGTCTTTGTTAAATATTTGTAAACCTTTGGTAAACTTTGTCATTTATACAAACAAGTGTGTATTAACAGCATCAATTCATTTCTTAGACTTTTTTTTTTTTTTTTTTTTTTTTTAGTGAAAAATTGATGATTTCTAATTATTAATAAAGATTTTAACTGTTAAAAGAAAATCGTTTAGTTATTGAACTCAATTATCTTAAATTTCAGATGGCTGCTGCTTAGTTTCCAAAGAGAATTTGATTATTTAGAAGGCTTAAAATTATTTGAGATTCTAAGTAGCCATTACTTAGAGCTTAATTCTTTAGAAGCTGAAAAAACTAAAGAAATAAGTAGACGGAAAAATTTTGAAAAAGAAGGTAAATTTAAATTTATCTCCTTAGTTTTTAGAGGATATTAAGTAGATTATTTCAGTTAAATGTAGCTTAAAATATATAAATGAATGAATGTTTCAGAGTTTTAAGATTTCAGCTACTCTATCAGTGTTGATTGCCTATTGTAAATTAATAATAATAATGTTCTTTAATTTGGTGAGTGAATTTGTATTTAAATAAAACCATTATAGTTTATGCCTATAATAATTTAATATTGCCAGAAATATTTACAAAAAAAAAGCCAACAAATCTCATGATCAATCTACATACGTTGGTTGTTCGATATGAAAACTACTTTTCATGATCATGCTAATCTTTACGAGTAAAGTTCAGTCAGTTCATCTTTTTAAATCAAAATCACAATTAAATAATATCGAAAACATTGAAGACTGCATTTCCAGTCAAGGTTCCAGATAGCAGTCCTAAACTCTGGCCTCGTTGTCTAAGATAACTGATCGCCATATCTGTCTTCATATTTTTGTTACCATATTAAAGCTTTGCATCTTATGGTAATATTCATCTTGAAATATTGCTGCAAATTACTATTCAGTTCCTGGATTAATATACTGAAATGGCTTCCCATCAGGAGTTTTCTTTTGAAGCCATTATACATTCACCCATATCAAAGTGCACACAAAATCAACAATATTGTTTGCCATCTTTTCTTAAAGCATATTTAAGATTGCACTTCAATTATTGCATTCATCATCACATTTCGTGCTTTCACAATATTTCCAATTATGTTTGTCCACACCTATTAACTTGAAAACTTAATTAGAATTTTTGAGAAAGGGCTTAATCAGTCCTTTCCCCTTCATAACAATAAAATTATTAATCTTACTTCATTGTTAGCCCTTTATCCATTGCTAGGAAGTCTTTCTGTATTAATTCCTTTGTGAATTGAGTAATTCATTGTCAATAGGTAATCCCCTTCTAAATTTGCAAAATGCAGGAGCTCATTTGATGAGCAATGAGAATTCAAGCATTTCAAATTCATTAAACTCATTTCAGTTGTCTTCAGATATTGAAAGTAAAATTTTCTGAATAAAATACTGGAAGTCATTCTGTATTGAGCACTATAAGCTGCATTGATGGAAAACATTTTAAAAAGTATTTGTATTGGAAAATTTTACTAATGACATGGGACAATGCAAGACAAATTTAAAACAATCCTTTGCTGTTAAATAGCTAAACTGATGTGCAACTTTGGCATGGATGAAGCATTGCAAAAAGATTTTTTTTCCATTGAGGCAGTCTTCAGAGTATTCTCAAGAGACATTAATTTATCATTTGGGTAGTACAAGAATGTCAGTTTATGATCATTCGAGCTCTTTACAAAGTAGAAGCAAGGTTTAAGTGATGATTTTAACTGCCTTTTCCTTCATTATTTAGTTTCTGCTGTAACATTTGATCATACAATTTGACAAAATTAATGGAGCATTCTGCACTGTAATTTTAAATATATATCGTCATTGTTGGTTAGTTTCCAGATCTGTAGTCCAGTTAGTGTTTCTCATTTTCCTGCCTGGTAAACAGAATTACAGTACCTCATTAATTGAATTGGTTGTAATTTTTTTTATTTAATAAAACCATTTAATAATTTGATATTTGTCTTGCTTTCTTTCAGAGATCATGTATTATATGTATACACTTAATTACACTTTCTTAATTCAGAAATAGACATTTCATTTGCTTTTTTTTTTTTGTTGTTTTGTTTTTCAGGTGGGCGTCCGCAGCAAACATATTTGCCAGAAGACTCGTCTCTAACATTTGAATTATTTTTCTGCATTGCAGTCTTACTGGAAAATCGTGTTGATCTTTTTGCTTGTCTAGATTCAGTTTCAGTTTTTCAGTGTGTAAACAGGTAAGCAGGGTTTTAATTTTTGAAATTCATGTTTAAAGAAATATCTATTTCATTTAACAAAAGACTTACAGGAGTTTGCAATTTTTTATAATGTTGCGAACAAATAAAATTCAGAGCTTTATAACTGTTGCCTGTGTGTTTACAGTATCCTGAATGTTTTGTTGCATTTTTATCAGTCGTTGAATGCCAATTTATTTTTTTATTTTTAATTACCTATGGGATTTTGATGTTTTCTTCCAATCGGAGGACAGGAAATTTTAGAATAGTTAAAGGCAGAACGATATGGAACATCATTTAAGTAATTTGTCTGCAGAAACAAAGAAAGCATGTGTACATTAGTTCCCATTAAGGAAAAAAAAATGTGATTTTTGAGAGTTGGAAATGCATAAAACTTAGATGTATGATGTGAAAAGTATTGTAGGGTTAGGTGTTGTATGCAAATGAGATGCAGCATAGAAGTGTTTATTTGGAAGATATCAGTTTGTGTTTGGATTGTGAAGAAAGGAGTGCAAGATGGATGTGTTATAATGACTTAGAGATATCAGTTAACAGATGAATTTAGGTAGAGAGCTGTCAGAAGATAAGAGGCAGGCTAAAGTAAGGTAAATTAGTAAGATGGCTGAATTTGTCCTTCTATGGTCCAGACTATAGAACCAATTTCAAATACAGTCAGCTTCCTGAAGATACAGGAAGGAAAGTTTAGGGCTACAACTTTTTTATTATGTGCTTTGAGGAACAGGACTGCTACTCAGTACACCTGCAATCTGCCATCCTGTAGCTGTAGGAATACTGATACCTGGTTCTACTGTGTGCAGAAGGTTTCATGAAAGTCTTTATGCAAGGCAACCAGCAATCTACATGCTGCAGACAAGGGAATGTTGGAAATGGACAAGACTTCGGTTCGTTTGGATTGAAAACCACTGAGATGCCAATGTTGTTCAGATAAGTCCAGATTTTCTTTGTATTGTGATTCCAGACAAGCTTTGATATGGAGAAAACAAAGGGCACACTTTCTTATCCCCTATATCATGTAGGAGGTGGCATGATGATGGAAATCACTGTTTCATTCAAAATGTTTTTGATTGCTTTGGAATGCACAAATATGTAACTGATTTTCACTAACTTTCATAAAAATTAATTACATATTTTTTTTAGTTATTTTTCTGTTTTTTCTTTAATTAAAATAACTAACTACACTATATGGCCGAAAGTATCTGAACACCAACTATTGTTCAATCAGAAACTCATGGGGCAATATGAATAGGATGTCGGGCCACCTTTAGCATCAATCACAGCCTGCATTCGTCTGTTAAGACTTTCCACCAGATTTTGAAATATGTGAGCAGGAATTTTCTTCCATGAGACCTGCAGTGAGTCTGGCCATTAAAGAAAGGTAATCAGCATTCCAATTCTTCCAAGAGGTGTTCTCTAGGATTCGGATCAAGGCTCTGTGAAGGCCAGTCCAGTAGTTCAACACCCATCTGTTCAAACTATGGTAGCACAATCTTCACTCTGTGGACAGAATAGTTATCCTGTTGATACAGAAAGGGTCTTTCCCCGAACTGTTGCCAGAGGGTGGGAAGTGCAGAGTTCTCAAGAATGTCAACATAATCTCAGTGTTCATGTTTCCGTTCAAAAGAATCAAGAGACCCAGGCTGAACCACGAGAAACAGCTCCAAACCATGATGCCCCCATTACCAAACTTGACAGTTGACACTATACATTTCGATAGGAAGTGTTATCCTAGCATCCGCCAAACCCAGACACATCCATTGGACTGCCAGATCATGTAGTGAGATTCGTCACTCCAAAATACTCTTTTCCACTACTACACAGTCCAATGGCGGTGTGCTTTGTACCACTGCAATGCTGTTTAGCATTCAGCTTGCTTATGTTGGGCTTGTGAGCGGCCACACGACTGTAACATCTATGAAGTAACATCCATGACCGTAACATCATGAAACCTATGTGTTTCAGCTCCCGACAAATAGTCCTGGTGCTAGCAACAATGCCTGAAGCTGTTTGGAACTTACTAGTAATCATTGCCAACGGGAACTTGCGGTTCTTCAGTGCTACCTTCTTTAGTGTTTGATGGCTGCAATCTGCGAGTTTCTTTGTTCTACCACTGCGATTTCCTGCCATTGTCATTCCCAGACATTTCCATTTTATAATGACATCACTTACAGTTGATCACAGCACCTGTAGCAAGGCCGATATTGCTCAACCCGATTTGTTGCCCTAATGGCATCCAATGATCATGCCACGTTCGATTGCTGACTTACTCATTGTCTGTCTAAAGCCCGCGAATACCTTCCGATTTTGCACCAACTTAGTCAGCCAACTTTCAGTTTTCGAGTTGCTAGAGACGACTTTGAGCAGGTTTTTCAGCGACTTGCCAGCGATTTTAGTTGTTGCCGCACAATCAATTCGAGTTGGTCAACTAAAAGTTGGTCGGAATTATCAATCACAGGGCAGCGTTGGAACACGTCAGTCATGACGTCATGCCCATGGAAAGAAATGGCGTCTAAAACGATGTTCACCGATTCGAGTCGAAGACAAGCATGTACACAATGATTATCAGAGTATTGCGAGTTTCTTTCATGCATAAATAAAGTTTATACTGAAATGCAGTAATTGTATGCAGCAGAATTTATCAGAGAGGTTTCAAAAACCTCGATTTTTTTCGGATTTTCCACAGCTGCTGGGGGAAACGCATTGCATTATGGGATTGATGCTATCGCGGCCGACTTCATTTGCGAGTTGGATGGTGTTCTAGCCTGAGAAAATCGCACCAACTCGAAGTTGGCCGACTAAGTTGGTGCAAAATCGGATGGTGTTCGCATAGCTTAACACTCGTTGATGACCACTTTTATCTCGTTCTATGACGTCAGAGCATGCGATAACAGACACATCCACTTCTCTAGAGGTATGTCCAGATACTTTTGACCGTATCCTGTATAGTCTGCTTCAGTCCTTCCTAAGCAAAATATGGATGGATAAGTCTGGTAAAGCTTGCATTTCATTACAGAGGGTTGAGGCAGATAAAATTGAACAAGTTTGGGATTTCATGTTTCGGAGATAAGCCCTTCCTTCACCATTGATGCTGCTCGATATAAGGACTACAGTTATGGACAATCGCTCGGCATTGTCATTTTCATTGCAGGAGGCTTCTGATTGATATTTCTGGGGCATTCTGGATTGATATTCAAAACAACCGTTTTGCAATCACACTGTAGGACATTTTGATGTCGGAAAGGGCACAGATGTATTCCCAGAATTGCGATATTTATGCAGACGTTATATTCAACATTTAATATATTTAACAATTGATATCACCATTATAGAATAACGGTGGCTGTGTTTATACTGCAGCTATGTGCACATTGTATTTCACCATGCTAGTTTTAGGCTGGATCACAATTGTTAAATTTCATCTGCCTCAACCCTCCATATTTACTCTCTCTCTGACAAAAAAAATTATGCATCCCGACAAAATAATCCGATTGTAATTAAAAACATGAACCTTCGCATGGAACAAACTTTCAACCGAATATGCAGATCAAAATTTGCTCCCAGTGAATGAATAGCCAGAGCTACGGCACATTGGAACTGAGCATTGTGATGGTGTATATACAGAGCAAATTTCAGGAGCAAAACTTCCAATGGATTTTGATTGCGTTTTCCTACCTTGATTGTAACAATGCCTTGCTGGCGAATTCGCAGCCACTACAACCATATGGTAGTTTGAAAGAGGATGTGCCCTTGGACTAATGAAGCTGGCTGGACAAACTGATGAATCGCTCGGCATTTGGGTCAGAGCGATGCGGCAATTAGACGATGCTGGCAGGAATGGATGGCTGATTTCAGTGACCTGAAGGCAGTGGACGACCTAGGGTAACGACAGAACGGGAAGATAGAGCGATTATCAGAGCAGCTGTTTGAATACCAGATTTGTCGCTATCAACCATCCAACGGGTGACCATCCAGACTATTAGTAGAAAACTACAGGAGCAGAATCTATGCTCATGGCACCCATTATGCCTACTACTGACCAGCACTTACCATTAAGAGCGATTGCAGTGGTGCCAGGCAATTTAACATGGAAGTGTGCAGATTGGGGATGAATTGTCTTCAGTGATAAGTCCTGTTTTGAACTGAGCCCCGACAACCAGGACTGATGTGTCTGGAGACGGCCTGGGCATAGTCTGTCACATCCCGCTCTGTCACATGCCACGTGGCCTGACAACAGAGTTTGATCTGAGGTGCCATTTAGTTTGATAGCCAGACCCCCTTCGTAGTTCTTCGTGGCACTGTCACAGCACAGTGGTATAATGATAAAATTCTACGACCCATTGAGACTGTTCCTTTCGTGGCACTGTCACAGCACAGTGGTATATTGATAAAATTCTACGACCCATTGAGACTGTTCCTTTCGTGGCACCCTGGGCTTACTTTCAGCAAGATAACATCTGGCTCCACACACGGCAGCCTCTCCGTTGATTGTCTTTATGGCTGGCCACTTTCTTGGTCAGCCAGATTGCCAGATCTCTCTGCTATTAAACTAATTTGGGATGGGATAAGGTGTCGCTTGCGACCATTCCAGAATGTTGACAAATTAGCCTGCTAATTGGAGGCAAGAAAACCCACAGAACAACATCCGCCAACTATATTAATCAACGCCATGTTGGGTAAGGGCTTGTATCCAGGCCAGAGGTGGACCAACGCCATTCTGACCTGCTCACTTTATGTAGCTCTTTCTGTCCAATAAATCATCCTATTGTTCTTAAATTCTAATCATTTCTTTTTCTGTACATGTACATTAAACGTACCAAATTTTGTCTCAATTGGATAATTTCTTCTTGGTGCGTCGATTTTTTTTTTTTTTTTTTTGTCAAAGAGTATATAAAAAGTCTGCGGTTCCTGATATGGTTCCAGTAGCCCAGTAGTTTTAAGGGCTGGTCTGCAGACTCTCGAGGAGCCTGGCTCATTTCCCTGACAGTGGCTACAGATTTTCCAGTTGTTTCTCCTCCAGATAAATGCTGCCACTTGGATACCCGGTTTCTTACTTGGAAGTTAAAGGTGGGCAAGCGTGAGACTGATTATCCAGCTAAAAAATATTTATTATTAAAAACAGTTAAAGAAAAGGTGATAGTAATTTGCGAGATTCAAGTAAAGATGCTTTTGCTAGAGCTACTTGCGACAAAAAGAAAATATTGAAAAATTTTGGATTCAAATTTACTTTTGAATTATTCAGATTTTTAACTTCAACTTGGTTTTGGTTTTGCTTTATTATTAAAAAATTTCAAAATATTTAGTGCAATTTTAAGAATTCAGAAAAAAAAAATTGGTATTCCTTTAAGTGATGTTATGTCAGTTGTCTTTTCTTACTATCTTCCTTTGTCATTCAACAGATTTTGGGACAATGAATACCAGTAAATGTGGACTGCTATACTTTAAGCCTTATGCCATCTCCAGTGTAAGTGACACATGAGAAATTGGATGTACTTCAATAGGTACACATAATTTCTCATATCCGAGGAAAGCAGCACCAACTTTTTAAAAGGATTATCAGTTAATGAAATCTTGGATCTTCTTGGTCTGTGGTGCAATGATTTGGAGTTTTAATAAGGATTATCAGTTACTTCGGGCTGCATAACTATATAGCATGAAATCACTGTATTACTTTACTGCTGAACTAGGACAAGATGGCAAAGTGTTGTATTGAGCTCTTTGTCACAAAGAGAATTCTTTATTACATTTGTTGATTTATCATCCACATGTCTACCTTTCATCTTATCAATGCCAACAGGACAAGGACTACGGTAGCATGAAGAGCTGCAATTGCTGTAATTATTCTGGCTTTACCTCTTAAACCTTTCAATTACACAAAATACTTCTGTAGATTGGCTTTATAAAACATCCTCTCCGGTTTTCCATAAACCAATATTAAATTAGTAGTCCCTATTTTCTAATATTCATTTTCATTGTCCCAAAATTTGTTGAATGATGAAAAGACAGCCAGGAAGGACATAGAATTGACATGCCTTCACTGTCATTGGCAATGTTAAGAATTCAAGCTCAAGAAGCATTATTTCTTTTCAAATACTTATTGGTTGCAGCCTGAAGTAAATGTAGGATATTCCCCCAGCTAAAGGTGTGAAATGTGTTGTCAGACCTACTTCATTAACTCTTAAAGAATTTTTCAAGCACTTCCTACTTCCCATCTTTCAGATGAATATTGAATTGAGAAGTCCTTCAAAAAAAGCAATGGTCTGAAAATGGGCAAACCTCAAATTGAGGACATCCATGTTAGGATCTTAAGTATGTTGATCAGAAAACAAAAGAAATCTCACATTTTTCATTCACCTTGTACATTTTGATATGTTATACATTTAAGTTAAACATTTCGACATACAACATTCTACTTGAGTGTTCACATGAAACAGATAACATCACTTAGATTCAATGTGAGTTTGACAATGTCATCTATTTAATGGTGGCAGCTATCTTGTGCCATAGACCAGCTAGGGACTCTTCACAGTGGACTTAACTTTTCTTTATGGATAATCTATCTAAAGGACAAGTATCATAACTCTACATCTCAGATCACAAATTAGGAAGGCTGCTCTTAATTTAACACCAAACTGAATAGAGAAAGGTGTTCTTGTGTTGCAGTCAGATCTGCAGTTTTGTTGAAGTAACTAATAATATAAAGGCAATAACTGTTCCTAATATCTTTCAAATACTTTATATTCTTCATTAATTTGAAAAGTTTTCCCAAAAATGTCATCTGCATTTTAGGCTTCTGATAGGAAGCCTACTAATCCCGGTTTGCTCGGCTGTCTGTGGACAAGTATTAAAATCTCATTAAATTATCATTAAGAACAACAATCGCAACAATTGCGCCTGTTGCATTCGCAACAATCACATCTGTAATACAGCTCAGCAACAATCACTTGCATTGGCAACGATCACATTTATAATAATAAGGAAATTAAAGCAATATCAATTATATTTTCTTATACTTTCAGAAGACGTTGTGATTGGTTTACTAATCACTATCCCTATCTTGTTTTATTTATAATTAGTGTTTAATAATTGCACAATTCTGTGTAGATTTTCGAAAATATTACATTTTTTTTTAGAAATTATTATAATAATTTCTAATTACAGTGTTACCTCCAAATAACGGACAGTCATGGGACCGCAAGTTTCGTCCATTATTGGGAGGTGTCCGCTATTGGGGAGGACTCTTTTTTTCATTTTTTAGCTTATAGCATGTCATTTAATGAAAAATTACGTACAATCTTAATTAAATTTCTACAATTATCATTGCGATATGAGAGAATATGAACAACTGCAAATTATTTCTATTCCTTTTTAAATGAGTGCTAATCCGTTTGTCTTACTTAAAATAATGAAAAAATTAATTACAGTATATAGAAAATTAATTTCTAGCCATCCATTTGATGCCTTAAACGTGTCCAATCCTAAAGTTTGACCGAATTCTCTGGCTTTTTCTTTGCACGAGCAAAGCGGAACCATTTTATCATCATTTCGTCGATTTTGCTTGTTTCAGTTTTAAGAAACTTCAAATTATCATTTGAATTCACCATCCACATTTTTCTAATCTCATCTTTGTCCTTCAAAAGTTCACTTATATGAGTTTTTCCAACTTTAAAACGTTCAGCAAGACAATACACACTCAGCTTTTCTTTTTCAGCAACTTCAAGAACATCAATTTTTTCTTTCAGTGCCAATCTCTTCCTTTTTGACGCCATTTTAATTCGCACTAAATTTAATCAACACGTTTATGGGATAGCTTTACAAGGGATTGACATTTACAAAGCAACTGCAGTGAAAAAAAGGGCCTCAGATTCGTGCATTGAATCATGAGACACAGATACAATGTATCAATGTTTGTCGAAATGTTAATCGAAAAAAAAAAATTTTTTTACAGGTAAAATAACTGTCCGCTATTCAGAGTGGATAACATTGAATGTCCTATTTTAAGGGACTGGGACCCGCAATAATGTCCGTTAATTAGAGGTGTCTGCTATTCGGAGTGTCCATTAAAGGAGGTTACACTGTATTAATATAATAATTTCTAAAAAAAAATGTAATATTTTTGAAAATCTACACAGAATTTTGCAATTTAAAATTATGAGGCAATTTAAAAGACCATTAATCCTGATTTTTACAGTTTTTTATTATAAATTTAATAAGAGTCTTAAAGGATTCTCATAGTGAAAATAATAACTTGTGGCATCATTTTTTTTTTTTATTTAATAACTTTCACTTAGTTTCTTTATTATTTTTTAACTACTGATATACATAAAAAAAAAAAAATAATGTTTAGATTGTTTTACAAATTTGTCATCATTTTTTTTTCTTACTATAAATTTTGAAGTTATTAAAGCTATCAATTATAAATCAAATTCCATTTAAAAATTGAAATCACAGAACTTTAACATTTATTAAGCAAAAGTTAATTTTTCATTACAATGGTACTTATGATGTAATAAATTATAGCAATCACATTTATAATAATAAGGAAATTAAAGGAATAATGCACAGAATGTTGTATCAAAAGCTATTGCGAAGCATTGTGATTGGTTTACTAATCGCTATCCCTACCTTGTTTTATTTTATTCCTCTTGACAATAATGTATCTTGGAAATTTTAGTAAATAATAAAAAATAAAAAAAAAAGTTTTTTTTTATAGTGAGTAGCGATTTTATTTTAATAAATACTCAGATAACAGATGAAATCTGTATTAATACTCTATTATTTTACATTTCAGTTGTCCAAAAAAGCTTTCTCTGGAGCAGTTTTTAATTAAAGCAGAACAGTTATTTTATGCCTACTGTCAGAAGTCAGTTATTGAAAGTTTTGAAGTGATTGAAATGCCTGTAAAATCACAAAAGAAATGGTGGGTTAAAAACTAATCTTCAGTATTAATTTTTAAGATATTTTGATATTAACTTTTTTTTAGATATTATTTTGATATTAATTTTTAAGATATTATGATTGTCTCTTTTTTATTCATTTGAAAGAAAATCAGGAATAAAGTGGACTGGATCTTGTGATCCATAATTTTTTTTGTTACTTTTTTTTTTTATAATTTTTGTTTTTAAACAAGACAAATTGCTATTTGTTATTATATTTTAAATGAAGACAGGTACTTTTGTTTTATAAATTGATGTTTGTCATATTTTAATTCATTTTATCTCACGACTCTTCATTTTATTTTAATGGAGCTGAAAAATAATGTGGTTTTGAAAATTAAAAAAAAAAAAAAAAGCTTTGTTACCCTCCCCCACCCAAAAAAAAAAAACCCTTTTAGATTTTTAATTGTATTTTTGAAAAATGTTTCATTCTTTTTCATTTTTTTCTTTCATGGTGAGAAGGAAAGATGCTGTTATTCATGTTGTTGTAGCAGGAAATTTGAGCTTTCACATTTGCTGATGAAAAACAAATTTGAAGACAAAAGAAATATATTTAAATAGATACTTCTCACAAATAATCCATAAATATCCCTGAAAGTTTAAAACTTGATCTAAAATGCTATTTGCTCATAAAAATTTATTTTAATTACTGTTTGAAACAAGACTCGTCAGGATTGAAGTAATTTATTCAAGACAAGAAAGTTTCAGCTTTACCATAAGTCATTTGATATAAAAAAAAATACAGTGATAATAGTCTCATATTGCATCATTAATAGTAATTAGAACTGTTACCATAATTTCTTGGATGATCAATTAACAAAAAAACAAGAAGTTGTAAGAATTTAAACTGCTTTCCTTAAAATAAAGAAGATTTAACGTGCATTAATGTAATATGAAAAGGGAAGAAAAATCTATAAAATGCACGAATTTGTTAGAATTGTTTGCTTTTAACGCATTGAGACATCATCGATAGCAATCTGGGACAGCTGTTTCGTCCTTATTAGGACTCATCAACCAGATTTAGCTTCAATGATGGAGCTCGGAATGCCTCGGTACCTATGATCCTACTTCCGCTCTCGGAAGTAGGACCCGGTTGAAAGCAAACAACCAAAGAAAAAAATGCTGTAACCAGTACAGGAAAATTAATTCGGCCAGCTTTGCGCTGAGCTCGAAGGGCATTTAATAAAGGCATAAGACCTAACGAAAAGTTCTAAGAATTTAAACAGCTTTCCTTAAAAGTTGTAATTTCGTTTTTTTTTTTTTTAATGTGAAAATGAAAACCTCCATTAATTTTTAAATTACAATATCTTCAGAATATATAATCAGTACAAAGTTTCCATTTTCTGAAAAAAAAAAAGCCACTTGTTGAAACTTTACTAGATTAAAAAATTAATTTAATTATATTAACATGACACTTTCACATTATGCATGATATCACATCACCTTGTATGTTTGAATGTACAATGTATAGAGTTATGATGGTACATCATTGTTATGCTTTATATATTAAAAAACATATATATTTCCTGAAGCTCATTGATTGACGAATGGTCTGTGAACCACCACTTTGAGACACTGGTTTAGAACACAAATTGACCCAAAAATCTTTTTTTTTTTTTTTTTGAGAGCTGATAGTTAAAAGTGTGGCTGCATATCCATATTAGTGGATTACTGAAAGGATTGTTTATCCATTGTTAAGACATAGATGGATCAGTTCTAATGCATAGGGAATTTTTGTCACCTGAAACATTTCGTGGTAAGGATCTACATGAAAAAAATCCCAAATATACAAATCAGTCTTTCGTCTGTAAATTTTCATATCAAGTTTCTAAAAGACCCATCTATCAGTTCAGAAATTTTTAAGTGGCAAGGAAACAGCTGCAGTTACACATGCAGAGGCTTACTGATTTTATGAACCTCTGACTTTCTTAGTAATAGAGGCTAATAACGGATCGGTATACAATGAATGTAACAATGCAAAATAGGAAATACTGATCATGTCTCATAAAAAAATTTTTCATTATAATTAAAAAGATGTCATCTTTCAGAAAATATCTCGATCTTTTATGTTGTCAATATTTAGGCAGAACTTCCAATAAAACTATAATAGATGTTTAGACTAAATTACATTTGACAGACATTACATAAAAGTTAAATTTAGTAAATAGTTTTTATTGCAAGTTCATTATTGATAATCTGCAATTTATATGAAAATAAAAGAAGCTTTGATAACAAAATATAACTTTCTAAGATAAATTGTTTTTGATTGTTATCACAGATTATTGAAACTTTATTACTTATTGGGAACTATGCTATGCTGGCAGATTTTAAAAATGGAATTCCCAATGGAAGCACCGAACTATCTGAAAACTCCTGAAATATTGCATTTAAATTTATTTTTTGTAGTATTAAAGAAAATCTCAATACGCTGATAATAATTGCATAATCGCGATCCATCACGGTGAAGTGGGAAAAATATTCGAGACGCCATGTTTAAACATGGGCGTGACCTCATGCCTGACATGTTCCAATGCTGCACTGTGATTGGTTATTTCAAATTACAAATTTACAGAGATCCGTATAACTTTTGCCTGTTAATAGGATGATTCTTGATGTTAAAGTAAGTGAAAGACAACATGAATGGCTATTATCTATCTTTTCTCCAATGAGAGGAAAAACTTTAGCAGAATAAAATAGTTACATAACTTTTAAGTATACAGTTTATAATTTTTCTGTTTTGAGTACAGTGGGTTTAAAGCCACTATAGTTTAGAGTTCTTTTGAAATATTGTTTTTCAGAGCTTATTTTTTTTTAAAAAAAATGATACTATCTTTTATAATAAATAAATAAAGTAAATGTAAATAATTTTATATTTATTTATTGCTTATTTATTATTTTATTTTATTTTTTATTTTTGTTTGTTTTGACTTTACTCAAAACTGTAAATAGTTTTTTGTACTGAGAACTGAAAAATGGCATTTGCAGTTGAACTCGTAACTTAAGTAATTTACTTTATATTTCTTTTACTAATTTTTCTCAATGTTTAATCAAAATTTCTTATTCTGTTTGCTGGCAATTGACATTGCTACTATGTTCATAAGTGAGTTAAAGAAGCTAAGTACGAAGGCAAATAAATAAAATGGTAAATGATTAAAAACCAACAGTTGTTAAGTGAATAAAGAAAAATATTAAAGAAGTTTCCTATTTTCCTTAAAATATTGTTCATTATTTAAAAAAAAAAAAAAAAATGAAAATAGAGAAAAGGACTCTTTATATTCACTGAATATGAGTTAATTTCTTTGAATTTTTTTTCAGTTATTGAAAATTGATTAATCGTGTGAATTTGAACATTTGCATAAGCATTAACTGCATGCAGTTAATCAAATCAAAGAATGCACAAGCAAAATGACTGATACATTATCTGCCATTAATAAGAATTCATTCTTTTACTTCTAATGCTTTTTCCAGTAGTCTTTCTGGCACCTTCATGCAAAGAAATTCTCCTTAGAGGAATTTTCAAATATACAAAAGGTAAATAATCTTTTAATCACAAAATTTGCATGCCAATTCTAAGATCCAATTTCTAAAATCCAGCTACTAGAAGGATACAAACATGATTTTGATAACCTAACTTTTCTTAAGAGAATAGGCTAAAATAGGATTATGATAGAGAACAGATTTAACTCTGCTAAAAGTCATTTGATGAAGCTTTTTTTTTTTTCTTTCCATGTTTAAATTTTGAAGGCATCACTTCTGTTTAAGTAATTCTAACTAATATTTTAATGTTTTTAATTCATCTTATTTCATAATTTTTTTTTTGGGGGGGGGGCAATCTTTATAGAGAATTAGTTTTATAGTTATTAAATATATAAAATTGGTCTTAACAATAAGGACGAGCCTTGCTCTTGTCATTTTGATTAACAGAAATAAATGCTTGTTTGCATCTAACATTCAAAAACAAATCAAGGCCTAGAGACAACTTAAACCCATTACAAATAGTAATAGAAGAATCTGTTAAATCCTTTAAAACATCAGCAAAAAAAATGTTCAATGAGTCTTTTAGATCCAAATTAAGCTAGAAAATTGGTTTTACTTTATTGATTTAGGCCACAATCTTTTCTTAATAACATTGAAATATCATTAATAACATTGTAATCATTTGATTTTTTTTAATCTTTTGTTTCATTTTGTTATTTATAATGTTGTTAATTTAAGTTTACAAAGGTATTCTATGGTGTCTTATGCACCATAAGACAAGAACTAGAATGAAAATCCAAAATGCATATTTCTATAACCCCAACCTATTTTCGTTAATTTCATTTGGTTTTAAAGATGACTATTTCAAAGCTTATTCTTTCTCTTAAATCCACATTATCCGATGCTTGTTGACTCAGATGCAGAATTTAGATATACAAAATATCCAAGTGATAAATCAAGAGGCTCCATACATTAGAAACCAGAAAATTAAAAGACAAGACCCACACTTTTGTCACTTAAGTATTTCAATAGTCTACTTCCTTCATCTTTGCCAACAAACAATGGAGAAATGATTTAAGAGTGTTCAAACAGCTATGTTAGAACTCCAGTGAAATATATGAAAGTAGAATCAACTTTTGCAGTATGAAGAAATGCACATTTTTCAATATATTCTACAATCTATGGAAGCTTTCATTTTTTATTTAAAAAAAAAGAAATCCATTATTTTTTTAGATTTTAGCAGTTACAAATGTCAGATGAAAATGTCTTTAGCAAAAATAAAAAAAAAAGGACATAAGGAAGCCTTTTGAGTCAAGTGGAGACCCTGGGAGAGCTGTTTCAAGCTTATTAGGCTCTCTTCAGCCAGGGCTACCCAGCAGGCGAAGAACTCAAAAGGCATTCGAGGAAGACTGGAATATATATAATAAATACAATAATTTCAGAATATAAAAAATATTATGGACAGTTCTACAAGTAGATTCCATAAAAATTTTGACATCTGTGCATTTTTTGGCTGATAATATAGCAATTATTAGAAATAAGTACCGGTAGCTGATTATTTTTTATATATATTTTTTTCTGCATTATAATGTAACTGATATTCTTCTTAACCATCATTTTACATTTTTTGAAATTTAAATTTATTAAAGTATTCCTTTCATTGTATTAACTATATAACAATTTTTATTATATAATTAAAGTATTGATTATTACTTTGACACATATTTTAAAGAATTTAATAATGTTTAATTAGCATATTAATCTTACTTCTATTATTAATGCTCTTGCTTTCATTGTAATAAAAGTTGCAGATAACTGTTAGTAAAAATATGATATTTTAAGTTGTATTGTAAGAGCTCCATTAAGAAAAATCTGGAAAGTTTTGAGCAAAAGCTCTCTAAACAGATTTTTTGCCATTGCCTGTCTAAAAACTATGTAAATATTTATTGTATATTGTTTGTAAATTTTGTGCTTAAGTTTGTAAAGCAATCAATCTAAATCTGCCCGAGGTTAAACCATTCCCAAGATCTGTTTTAATTCTTTCTGTTTTAAACATTAAGTAATAAATTATTATTTTTTTATTCTGTTTTCATGATTTTTTTTCCCCTTTAAAACTTGATAAATATATTTTTGTCTTTATTAAAAGACAAACAAGAAATCTCTTAGAACTGATTGTTTGACAAAATTGCAACAAAAGATATTCCTACTTTTTTTAGTACATTAATGCCAGATATTGAATAATAGCAGTTATTCAGAATGTTGATGTAAATTTCAGTGTTAATAGCTATTAAATGTTCTTTGAAAAAGGATGAAGTGTCTAAATAGTAATTGTTCTTTATTCTGTCTTTGCTATTCCTTTAGAAATCCATACTTTGTGATAGATGCATATAAATATCAAAACGTTAGTTTTCACTTCAGTTCCATATTTCGAAGCTGTGCTAACATTCTAATATGTTCCGTGTATTTCTTACACATTAAAATGCTTTGATATTATTAATCCAGTGAATATACAATTATTTAAGATAGACTTTTTAAGATTTCTGATATTCTGTTTGCATGATTTGTGAAGTCCTTAAATCTTCTTGACAAATAAAGAACAGACAATTTTTTCCTGTTTCAAAATGGTTGCCAGTTTGACCTTATCAATAATCTTCCTTTTTCTTTATTTCTTAGATATGCTTGACATTATTCCAGTTTCTAGTTGTGGTGGACAAATCAAATCATCTTTACATGTGTTTTATTTCTTTGCACATAAAAGGGTTGCTTCACAAGATTTGTTCATTTAAGAAATAGTATTTCTGCAGAAAATATAAAAATATACATTTAAAGTCTCATTAAAATAAACCTGAAATGGTGTTTTTAGATTACCTATACAAATCTGATGTCCAAAGGTTATAGATTAAAAAAAAAAAAAAAAAAAAAAAGTACTTTTTATTTTATTCTCTTTTTTTTGTGAAAAAAAATATACACAATGTTTATATACAGATAAGATACATGGGTGCCTACAAGATTTTTTACCAGGAGGGAGCAAAATTATCTTTATATTGATAATCAGTTCAAGATGTTCAGAATATAGATGGTGGTATAGAAAGAACTTGTAGGATTTCCATTGTGGCTTAACTGTATGAAATATTTACTGTTCATTTACATGATAATTAGATTCTCTTGAAACATGTTACCAAGTAGATAAGTCTGTGGACTGTTTGAATTAAGATTCATAGGGTCTTACCCACATTTAATTGCAAACAGTTAGCCACTATGTTACCTTGTGAAATCTTTCTATGTGTATTTTGCATATTTTTAGTGGCCTGCTTTTGAATCTCAATTCAGTCATGTAGCACCATCAGCTGCAATTTTGTGGACCAAATTAAATCCTATTGTAAAATTTGGAAAGTAGAAAAATAAATGTTGTTCTAATGTTCTGCTAATTTTGTCAACAGTTGACATTTTTCTAAATTTGAATGCTACCCAAACTGTAACAGTCTTTTGTGATGCAACATGATTATACAATGCTTCTACTAGTTTTGAATGACGTTGCCTCTTTATTTCTTCCTTGGAGAACCAGTATTCCATTTACAAATTTTATTCAATCAGATACCATCTATTCTGAATGGAAGTCATTTTGCATACTAAGTTTGAAGATGAAGTATGCCAGGTTTAAAGTATGCTTCAACCATTTTCAAAAGGATAATTCGTATTTCCTATACTGTTATTAGTTTCTTCGGTGAAGCATAGGTGTCATGACTTTTACAGTTGAGGGTTATTTTATAAAAGATCTTCTAGGATTTAACATAATTAAAAATTACGAATTATGAAAAGGCAATTAAAAATCGTCACTTTTTGTTACTTACTTTAATCTTAACCGCATTTTAATTTCTGCAGTTGGTTTCCTGTTTTCCATAACATTGCAAGAGTTTATTAAATATATATTACACACACTATTCTCACTACTTGGTAAAGAATAGAATGATATGGGAAGTTTAACATGCAGATATTGAAATCTGAAATGTGCAATTTTTATTTCTTTTTTCATTTGTTAAAGAGAACTTGGGACAGCTGTTTTGCAATTATTAGGACTCATCAGCCAGATTTACCCACATTTACAATCAACTTGGTGTGAAAGGCTATTGGAATCATTCCCGTTCCTGGTCCTGAGAGTGGGACCCCACCAAAACAACAAGAAAATTGCTGTACCAGTATAGTATCAAAACCATGGCCACCTAACACTAGGCGCAATCTGAACTGTGTTTTGGCGCAGCTTAGCCACAGCTGCTTTTGCGCCGTTAAAAAACCCAACAACAACAATCTGAACTGTGTGAATGAATGGTCCACAGTATATTTTTCCTGAGGCTTGATTGTTAGCAAAAATGTTGCTACATCAAGGAGAAAGTATCACGATTACCATACTTGATCAATCTTGGCTAAAATTGGGGAAATAATGATAAAATTTTGATTCCCTCCCCCCTTTCTATTTCTAGAAAACTTGCAGTTTTACAATGCGTTTGGAATCGGAAGTTACATTTGAAAATGCATTTGTAGTGTTGTGAATCATAATTCAAAATACACTGAAGTTTTAATTGATGCAGAGCAACAGAATATAGGATATTCCAGGAGGAAAGGAGGGTTAATATTCAGGAAGGTTACAGAATTAGTCATTCTAATAAAAAGTTTAAAAGAACAAGAGTTCTTTTGAACACACAACATACAGTATTTTGAATATGCTTCACAATATGATGTTACCATCCCACTAAGTTACCACTGTCCCATACTAAGTGCATTGATGTTGATGGTAGAATTTTTTGAAAATTGATGGTAAACTGTATCAGATTTGTAATTTGAACAATAAATATGACAAAGTATATAGACTGTACTGCAACAGGCCATGGGATGTGTTAGAAGTTTAGGCTCAACCTACAGGACTAGTTAAGGTCAGCTGGTCAGACCAATTCTCACCCATGTTTAACCCCTAAGTAAGAAACCCAGTTGAGAGAGAGAGAGATAGAGCTGGGTGAACCTTAGGATCTGTCTGGAGGAGAAATAACTTTGGAAATAATCACTGCCGGGAATTGAACCAGTTCCTCCAGTCCACAGTCCAGTGCCTAAACCATTGGGCTACTGGACCCACAATAGATTTGGGACTTTACATTCATATAGCTCTATCTTGGAAACTTAAGAATAAGACGCTTGTGCAATTATTCTTTTTTTCTTAAAATTTCACTATTCTGGCAGTTAATATTTGTCCTTTCCTCCTGTGATACCTTGTGTACAGAAACTCATGCTTCTGTGGAACATCGTCAAGTTTCTGAGACTGAATTGTCACTGGGTGGCATAAAAATTTGCTGTATGTTGATTTTTTTTTCCCATCAGCTAGGATAAGATCCAGTTGCAGCAGTTTTTTTTTCTTTAATACAAGCAATCAAGAATTGTTTTAAAACATAATTCTCTGACATTCAATAGACTAACATTTTATAATTCAGATATATATCTATATAAAATAACTGGCAACAGCTGATTATTTTAAAAATGTGGGCATTTGCTCCATTATTATCATACAAATGTAATCAAAATGAAAATTCACATACATGAAATAGCAGTTTCACAATAATTCAATTCCAAATTGAATTTTTTGGACATTTTTAATTTTTAGTCACAAAAAAAAAATATTTGAGTGGATTTAAAACTTTTTTTTTTTTTTTCCCCCCAATGTAAATATTTACTTTGAAATGAAGACAGTGAAGTTGCATTAGTTCTCCATTCTGTTTAAGTCAGTGCAGATAATCTTGAAACCTATTCAGCTACTGCTTAGCCAGACGAAAGAGACTGGTCACGTGATTTACTGGTCAATCCGATCTCTTTCTTGGAGTGAAAATAGGGGAGATGAGTATGTGCCGACAAGAACAGAAACAAACAACATATAAAGGAGAGATACATAAAGTAAAAAATTACTGCATAAAATTCAGTTTAAAATTAACGCGAGAATAAAATACACACACACAGAATAAGAAATACAGGCATAATTAACTTTTAGAATGTAAATCTCCCCTTCGGGATGATCCATTTTATTTGGCAGTGCGCCAAACCCAGTCTTTATCGCTTGGGCAAGCAATAAGCCCATTCTTACTTAAAGATGTTACTGGTGAAGCTTTCAGAACAATTTGCTGCAACATAGCTCATCCTGTGGATGAAGAGAGGATGAAGTCAGCTGCTACATTATTTGTGTCAAATGATGTTTTGCAGGTTACAAGTCTTCTCTTGAAGATGTAGCCCTCAGACATCCAGAAACTGAACAGTATGAATTTGAAAGGAAGCTTAGAACACTATGAAATGCATTTAGCTATCTAAAGAGAAGTAAAGACTTCTGATTGACTTTGTCCATCCTTGAGTATCCTAATGTTTTCCTTGTCAAATAAAATATTTTCTTCAATTTGAAAAAATGGAAATTTCCACTTATGTGAAAGAAGATGGTGATGTAAATTGAAGTGGTTGCAGAAATGAGAAATTTTTTTTTTCCCTGTACAAATTCCATTGCTGGAGTATTTTAAGCAAATGTCATTTTGCAAATTTGACATGTGTAGCTTCTTATCTACATATATGCTTGTGTGCTTTTGTTGCAGTTACCTAAAGGTTTATGTACAAGGTTTATTTTTGCATTTATTGCTTATCTTTAGAGCACCAGTTTATTACCTCTCAGTATCGAATCAAATCTTTCTATCAGTTGCTCTTTATATTTTACGTGCTTACTTTCAGTGATTGCTTCTCATTTTCCAACAATTTTTTAATATTTTGATTGGTTTCATTTTTGAAGAGATTTTGTTCATCATGATTCTAGAAGTTATCTTTCTGAAGTACTACCAATTACTATCTCATTCATTTCATTATCAATTCATTACACCAAACAATACTAATAATAATAACTTTTTTTATTTATTTAATTCCAATTTGTCACATACAGTAGGAATACATGTTGAATAATATTCAGATGCTGAATATTACTATGTATATAAATACGAATATAACTACATATACAGAAATACATAAAACATTGTATCAGAAGCATAGATTAAATAAATTAATGTTATATACAATTATATATAAGTATTTAAACAGATAACCAAAAATGCACATAAGTCAGAAAAAGAATATATCAACTCTGAATATTATAAATCAATATCTTAAAGCTTTCTTTGAATTTTGAAATGTTATCATTTCATTATTTATTAGCAGCATACTTATTTAAATAATATGATTAACATGCATAGGAATTTTCACAGGATTTATTTTAATTTTGGGGTATACTTAACGGAAACATTTATACAAATATCTTTATTAAAATGGAGTTGATTCCACCATAATCATTCTGAACAGCAGTAATTCAGATGAAAAAAATTCATAAAGGTTCAGGCATAGGATAACAGTATTTTGTACCATTCTAGTTAAATCTCTGCCATGTCTGCAAGTGATGGAGATAGAGGAAATTATACTCTTGCCTGCTGCTCAAGATGTTTCCATGCAGGTTGGATAATATTAAGGTCTGGTGACTGAGGACAGCAGGGTTGTTGCTTTCCGACATCCTCGTGCTTTTCAAAGCAGCTATGATGCATGCTGCAGCATTATATATATATATATATATCTGGGCTTGGAATATGTATCACGGAAGATTGTATACACCATTGATCCTGGAGAATGTTCAGATTCGTTACAGCTCTTACATGATTCTTCAGAATGATTAAAGGTCTTGAAAGAGTGTCCACACCATTACAGATCTGCCTCCATGCTTTGCAGTTAAAACCAAGCCCTAGGATAATATGCTTCTGCCGATCGTCTTCAGACATAAACACTGTGGTGGAAACATATTGAAAGACGATGCATAGGACTAAATCACAGCTTGCCAGTCATCAAGATTCGTGTTTTGATATTCTCTGCATCATTATTTTTTTTTTTTTTAGCATGATGTCAGTAATGATAGGTTTGTATTATTGCAGTACTTCCATAAATATTTAACTTGTGTAGTTCCCAATGAACTGTTCTTCTTGAAATGGGATCTTTTTGAACAATATTTAACACTGCTGTTATTAACCCTGATGTGACTTCGTTTTTTATGCAGAATTATGGTTATACTCACAATCCCCGACGGACATCATTTTCAATCATTTTTTATATTTTAGAGACAATGAACTTTTCTCTTCGATAGGCAGCTGTAATCTGTTCCTCTTGCAACACCTACAATTTTGGCCAGCCAATTAATAGAAGCCCTTGCTAGATTTTTTTGGAAATTAATGCGATCTGACATTTTTCATTATTAACAAGAAGGGTTAACGTGCATGTATTAAAATAGAGAGAAAGTTAAAATAAATAAAAAGCACTTACTTACAAACATGTTGAAGAGAGAATTAAAAATGATGGTAATAAACCAACAGTTTTAGAATTCTGTGCATCCTTCATCAGGGACAGCACAAACATATAAGACATTACAACAGCATTTAAGACAACACGAGATGGGAATGCACCTCTTATCTTAAATGTGGTTGTAATGTCTTATATGTTTGTGCCATCTCTGATGAAGGAATAATAGGAGTATTCCAAAACTGTAGGTTTATTACCATCATTTTTAATTCTCTCTTCATCATGTTTGTAAGTACCGTAAGTGTGTTTTATTTATTTTCACTTTCTCTCTATTTTTCATTATTACTACCTAACGGGCATCTTATCTGCGATTGATAAAGGATGACTGAGTTCCTATCCTATCCACATAACTGCATCATAACGATGGTTTGAATAAGCCCATCTTTTGTGGTATTAAGAATATTAAGAATAGGTATTATTCTTTATTCCCTGAAGATTTGCTGCCAAAAATAATAGTAAAACATAGATTGAGACTAAAGTTCAAATTTAATGTGTGAACATTAATTAACTGATTGAGCCTGTTCACACATTTTAATAAAATGATGGTATTATTATTTTTCTTATTAAATTGTGAAAAGATTCATTCAGTTAACAGATTGAGACATTTTTCTGTTTGAAAAGTAATTTTTGATTCACTCTATAAATGGACTTTTAGGCTTATATCAGTGATAGTTAAATCTCTATCATTCTTGTTATTTGTTATGGTCTCTAAAAGATTATTAACTTTCTTTATGTTAATTTAGATTCATATAATAGAATAATTATAATTAAACAGGAGGTGTTTAGAGCTCTGTGTAGAAAGAACTAATGGACAAAATTCAACCAAATTTAGTGTGCATATTTTCATGACCATGGGATTTTGATTTCTCCAAAATAATAATAATAAAACTCTCGCAAACATAAAAGCACTTACAAGGAGAGGTCACGAGTTGTACGACACAGAAATTCAAGCGCTTTTGGGAGATGAAAGTACTTATGAAGTATTTCAAAAATATACCAGGTTTTAGGGTCCAACACTAAAGCGTTTTGGAGATATTTGATGATTTTTTGAGTTTTTTGCCGTTTACACACAAAAGCTTCTTGCCTTATAAGTCGAAACAGGAAGTTCACCGATAGCTTAGTTGGTAAGCTGGTGGATTGTGAAGCTCGAGGTCATTGGTTCAAGTCAGCTACCTGACGAAATTTTTTTTTAAACCTTTTTTTCTACTTTTTTTAATCCATGCCTTATATGGTAATGCAGTTTCTTTTCTTTTTTTTAAAATTTTCTTCTCCTTTTTTACCTTCCTTTTTGCTTCTGCTTCTTTATTTCTTTTTCGTGTTTTTTCTAATAGGCAGAAATAAAAATAAATTAAAAATATATAAATCTATTAACTTTCATAATTTAAGTTACTTTTAGTTTAGAAAAATAAAATCTGCATATCAATATATTTTTTTTGGGGGCTGCAAAACAGTTTGTTTCTTCTGCAGACAGGAAGACAAATAAGTTAACGGGAGGATGCACTTAAAATACATTCAATTATACATTTTCGGTTGTCTGCACCAATATTCAAAGCAATGATACAAGATATTTGGTTTGCTTCCAAATTAATAAGTGAAAGAGAGATTTTTTATAATGTAAATGAAATTTGTTTTCCTGATGAACTGTGAAAGAATCTGTGTGATTGTAAAAAATCTGCTTTTGTACGATGTGCTTTGTGTCAGAAAAAAATATGTTTTGTTTGTTTTTATGATAAATACCATAATCAACAATGTTTAAAATCAGTGTAATAATGTATCAAATATGTTGATAATGCATAGAATCATTGGTGCAGGCCTGATTTAGGAGAGGCAAGGTGAATCGGCGTTCCGGGCAGCATGTTTAGTGAAGGGGCAGCAATTTTTTTTTTTTAATTTTTTAAAATTTTAACACAGAAGCCTGGGAAGTAATGATGTCATAGACAGATGTCTGAAGATGGTCAAGCACTGCGATACAAAAGGCAGAAGGGAGGGCTAAAAGGAATTGATACATAAAAATATATCCTTTCAAAACATATCCTTGATCTGGAAAACACAACTATATTAAAGATTCCAATGATTCTTTGCATTATCAACATATTTGATACATTATTACACTGATTTTAAACATTGTTGATTATGGTAATTATCGTAAAAACAAACAAAGCATATTTTTTTCTGACACAAAGCACATCGTACAAAAGCAGATTTTTTACAATCACACAGATTCTTTCGCAGTTCATCAGGAAACAAATTTCATTTACATTATAAAAAATCTCTCTTTCACTTATTAATTTGGAAGCAAACCAAATATTGTATCATTGCTTTGAATATTGGTGCAGACAACTGAAAATGTATAATTGAATGTATTTTAAGTGCATCCTCCCGTTAACTTATTTGTCTTCCTGTCTGCAGAAGAAACGAACTGTTTTGCAGCCCCCCAAAAAAATATATTGATATGCAGATTTTATTTTTCTAAACTAAAAGTAACTTAAATTATGAAAGTTAATAGATTTATATATTTTTAATTTATTTTTATTTCTGCCTATTAGAAAAAACACGAAAAAGAAATAAAGAAGCAGAAGCAAAAAGGAAGGTAAAAAAGGAGAAAAAATTTAAAAAAAAAGAAAAGAAAAATTAAAAAAAAGAAAAGAA
>JAFIDM010012231.1:153346035-153361094 GCA_023159025.1 Thereuonema tuberculata
TTTAATTTATTCTTGGAGGTTCCATTCTTTTCCCACCTTAAATTTTTAGTATTTTAGGTTTTATGTATTAGGGAATGAAGTTAAGAAATTAAAATACTTGAGGATCTTAAATAGATGAATAGTTTAATAAAATTCTGTAGACAATCGGTTTTGAAAAACAATTTACTTTTCAAATAAATGAAGTTCACTAAAATGTCAAAAAAATAATGTTTGGGCATATTGGTATAGTAAAGCTTTTTAGCTAATACCAGTAGACCTTTTGGACTTATTTATTTATTTATTTATTTATTTATTTATTTATTTATTTATTTATTTATTAAATGTTTGGTTTCGTTAGATGCTGCTCTCCTGCCTTTCTGTTTTGGTTCGCGATTATACGAAGACCTGTCTGTCAGGTAATGTCTGTTGATCTGCTAAATATTAAAATATGTTTCTGTGTCTGATATATTCGATGTTGTGAAGAAATTCAAAGAACGAGAAACTGAAATTGTGAAAAAAGGAGTGGCCGCCCATCCACTTTCCTACTGAGTTGATGAACTATTAGGGTTGCTCTGCAAGTGCCCTATGGGTTATTGTGCATTCATTAATTATAGATTTAGGATATCGTAAGGTTAATATGCCAGGACGTTCCAAAGCATTTAACACCGGCTTTAGGCAACTACGTATGGTGATGTGTACAGAGCTGCTCGAAATGTTTGAGGTGAACAAAGACACCTTTTTCTCGTACAGAGTTACTGAAGACGAGACGTGGGCGTACTTTGAACAAGAACCATGCAATGGAATAACGTCTAGCGTATCTCGGCGTCCGAGAAATTTAAAATTCTAGATCAACACAGAAGGTAAGGATAACAATTTCCTTACCTGGGACAATCAAGACATATTTCTTTGTCGTTTCTGCGTCGTCCAAAAATTTAAAATTCTAGATCAACACAGAAGGTAAGGATAACAATTTCCTTACCTGGGACAATCAAGACATATTTCTTTGTCGTTTCTGCGTTCAAAAATTCAAATCAACAGTGACGGCTTCAAATAAGTCATAGGAAGATAAAAGACAGACAGAGAGAAGTTCTGTTGCGTACAGTTGCACCATGATAATGCCCGTCCCCACACATCGTTTACAACAATTCACATGATTGCTAAAAAAAAATATGCTGATCAATCAATGCAACAGAAAGTCAAATTCAAGATAGATCTAATGAAAACAATCTGTGATTTAAGAAATAGATAATATAATGAAAACTGATAAAATTAAAAACTTATTTTTAATGTTTCTGACTTGTAAGTCATATAAGGCTGAAAAAAAAAAAAAAAAAAAACTATCCACAATTTCAACTTCCAATTTCACACATACATTAATTAGATTCACTACAGTTGTATTTTTCCGGCGGTGGTCGGGGATTTTTCCGTGGTTATTTCTCCCTCAGACGGACCCTAGGGTTCACCCAGCCATTTGTGAAATGCGTACCGAGTTTTTTTTCCTCGAGAGTTAAAGGCGAGCGGGCATTGGCTGACCTTCTGACCCCAACTAGATTGGTCGGGAATTGCTGGAAGCCTAAACCTCTCCCACCCCAGGACCTGTATGGCCTGTTGCGGTGCAGTTTAACAGTTTTATTCCCTTCTCTCAGACATAAATAAAAAACAATTAACAAATTGAATAAAAACTTTTTATTGAATTTATAATCATATAGCTTAAAAAGATTTTGTGAATAAATCAATAATTTCATGAAACTTGGATAATTCGAACTTGTTTAATTCGAAATTCTGGATAATTCGAATTTTTTGCTCGGTCCCTAGAATTCTGTGTTAAAATAATGTTAAAAAATCGTGGATAATTCGAATTTTTCGTACGATTGTCCTTAAAATATTACGGTAAAAATTGTTCCTTAGACTTTTCTCAGCTAAGGTGCATTATTTATTTCAACGGTCTTTCTAAGGAAAACAAAAGCGAGGGATGGAATGACACTATATGGGGATTTCCGAGGATTTTTCTGTCCACCCTCTGTTGTTACCCTCCCCCCTCCCACACCCCTTCGGTCTTAGAGTCACGTGCGCTTCCTGTGAATGATTTAATAGTTTTGTATACATTTTTAGTTTTTGTGCTTGTGCTTAAGTATCGTTTCTATGCTCTTACTATGGCATTGTCAAAAGCTAAAGCTCCTTATAAGTCATTAACATTAGCTGAAAAGGTAGCGGTGATTAAGGAAGTGGAAAAAGGCCTTAAAAAGAAATCGGAAATCGCCAAGGAATTTGGAATTTCATCCAACACGTTATCGACATATTTGAAGAACAAAGATAAAATCTTGAGCAGCAAAAATGGCAATGGAAAAAATAGAAAAAGAACGAGAGGACCTGAGGTTGGAATCATATGCTAGGACACAAAGATTGCTTCAATGAAGCAATTAAAAACATCTGCCTTTTTTTTTTGAAAGTGATGAATAATTAAGCTGGTAAAAAATTTTTGATTTAATGAAAAAAAATGTAGCTGTATTCTTAGATAAAGTTTATGTGTTAAATCTTTGATCGTGGAGTTAATCTTTTTTTTTTATCTCTTCTGTTTGAGAGAATATATGTAATTCGAATTTATGGATAATTCGAACTTTTTCTCTGGTCCCTTCAGCTTCGAATTATCCAAATTTCACTGTATATTGATTTTGCTGTAGCCTACTTTACAATAATAGTAAGTTACATAATTTTCCTTGACTTAAGTAGGAACCTCGAGCCCACGTGCAAAAGTTTCGGAGCTTTTTTTTACTCCGAAAAAATTTGAAAATCTTACTTTTTTCATATAAAACACAAACAAATCAATAACAAAACAATTAATGTTCAAAATTACTGCCCTTTTATGATAGCCCCACCGCTGAGACAGTGAATCGGGAAGAATCTGTGTTATGTTGTATTTAGAAGGCGACCTTATGAATTGACTAACAATTTATAATTTGACTAACATGTTTAAATTATTTTTCGAATTATTAATATGGGTCTAGGATAAATATGCTGAGAAAGATAATGACTCACAGATTTAGATAAAATATGTTAAGCAAATTCTTATCATAATCCCTGTAACACCTATGTTGGACGTAATAGCTTTATAATACTTCTCATGACAAAAATAATATATTTAGAAATTTAAATATTCATTATGATTTCTTATTTCTTTTTCATTTAGAACTGAATTTAAAGTGTGATTTGATTCGATCACTTTCTATCAGTGGCATCTTGCATCTGTAAGAGTATTTCAGAAATCAGTCAACAATCACAGTGCTGTTACTAACATTTTATTTTCGAAACATATTGATAAGATTTTTTATCTCCTACTGAAATGACAACAACAACAGTAATAATAATTGGTGTTTAAAAGTTAAAGGTCATTGTTGTTTAAGATGTCATGGTTGTCTTTGTTTTCAGATGTAATTTTTATAACTCGTTCATGTTTATTTATTTCTCTTTGTCGTCTTTTTGTGTTTATTGTAATGATCTTTTGAATTTAGGTCGATTCTTGATTTTGAATACAGTCTCATAGCAGGATCGTAATTACCCTTTCCGGGACCTAGGGCGCTATTAAGTTGCCGGTTCTCAACCAAGTAAGAATTTTAAAAATGCAGATACTATATCAGTGGTGCTCAACCTTTTCTGCTTTACGTACCCCTGGAAATGTGCATGTAACTGGCGTACCTCTTGTATAGATAGATAAAACACAGTTATACCACAGTGGGAATAAAATAAATTTTAACACACACTTTTGTATTCATAAATTACATGTATAGATAAATACAAAGACTGACACAAACAATTTAACAAATCTTATAAAATTATAAACATTTTACTGAATAATCAGTGAAATGGTTCCGCAGTTGCACAGTTCATCAATGGTTTTGAGCTCTCACGGCGTAGTCCCAAAAGTCCTATCGCGTACTTACGTTGAGAACCACTTTACTATACAATGCAATTATTAGGGCCCGAGTAAGTATTTGTTTTTATTTTTATTTATATAACATAATCAAGTTTCTTAATTTGATCTTGATATTCATTAATGTAATTTCTTGAAGTAAAATTCGTAAGGTCGTAAAAACTTTTGTTAAATTTAACTTTTGAGGCTACCTATATCTACGGAGACCCAGACTGGCACCTCAAGCGCCTGAGCTCATAAATACGTCCCTGCTCATACATACTGTGATATCTTGTAAATCATATTTAGGTTGATTACATATTCTACAATTTTAATAACGTTTATACATACTTCTTATTTCAAATAATAAATATTTAATCCGATATTTACTGGAAGTAACGCCTTCTACTTCATCAGGGATTTAATATTACAAAAGAATCAGAATTTAATATACAAAATTACATTGACAGACTGATAACAAATAAAAGGAAAAAAATCACTCAGTAAACAAAGAAATACCTAGAAACTATATAAAGTCATGCACAAATAGTTAAGTGAACAATATTATAATCTAAATGAAAAAAAATGACTTAATAAATAGATTTATATTTTAAAAATTAAATTTTTAAAAGACTTTTAGCCAATCTACACATTTCTGAATTGATAGAAATACCAAGGTTTCTGTTTATATTTTTAAAATTTCTAATAAACATAGATTCAATAGTCATTGTGATATAGTCTTTCTTTTCTGGAATAAAACATTAACAGTATTTCGATTATGATTTTCTGAAATAAATAAATTCAGAATATGATAGGTCGAATCTGAATTATCAAGATTATTATTACGGTAATCATTGAGGTGTTCTTTAATAAGTTCCGTTAACATCCTACGTGTTTGCCCAAAATATATATGCCCTTACAAGTAAGAGAATATCCTACAGAACTCCCACGAGGCTTTCTTCTGAAACAGCATTTGATTTTTCTTTTTCGTTTGAAAAGAAATCGGATTAAATGTTTATTATTTGAAGAAGGAAGTATGTGTAATGTTTCTTAATAACTTTTTAATTATTATTAGCCGTGAAAAAGTGTGAAGTGTTGTGTTGAGGGACAAGCGATAACCGCAGAACAAATTGTACCTATTCTATTGTAAAAATCATTTTTTTTTTTTTCTGTTTTAATGAGATCGATGATGTAATGAAACGTTTTGACAGTTATTTTTGCTTTATTTCATTTTAATAAATTTAAGAATATTAAATCAGGAGATTATTCAATAATTATCAATTTAATCGTTCCTGTTAAATTGTTACTTCAAAAAAAATGTGCTACGAACAGTTGCATTCCAGGTTCTAGAATCTTTTTCTAACAGATTCATGAGATATTGTTTATTTGGTGAATTTCAAAAGAATAGTCTATTTAAGGACTTAAGTTCTAGGTAATCTGAAATTTTGTTTTGAATTTCCAATCCATTTTTTTTTCTGTAAAGATAAAGATAAAATTCAGTAACTAATTAGAAGGAAGATTTCTTACTTGATTACAGATAATTTTGAATATCGTCAAATTCCGAATTAATCAAACCGCCAACAGTCACTGACCAAGCGTTGTGTGTTCTTAGTAAAATTAGCCACCTTTACATCAAAATTATGGATATTGTAAGATTAAAAATAATCACAGTTTTTCTATGCACTTACATGATATTAAAAAAAAATAGGCAATTTCAAATAAATAAAAATGTAAATTATAAAGATAGGAAGTTAAATTTGATTAGTTTATATTGTGAATTATGTGACATCTATAACTGTTACACCTAGAGTTTCAGCTAAACGTACGGAACTTTTCATGACCACATTGAGAGAGCTGTGAGCTTTGGCTTGTGAGTAATGGTCATGCGGGTCCTTTGAGAGATCACGGAGAAGATTACACATGAGGATACACGGAGACACGACAGCCATTGCAGCGGTGAGCAGAGAGCTTGCTTGGTGGCGAACTCCTCGACCCACAGGAGACCCTTGTAAGGATTGTTGATCGATAGTGTAAATAATCAGCGCTTCACAAACAGCTGCGACGGCATCAGCATAACTTTGAGAACACTGGAAGATTTCGGAGGCGCCTGGTCTGTTGTTCAGTTCTTTTGTGACTCCGTCAAAGGCTGCGGCGGCACTGGCAATACTCTTAGCGCTGAGAAGCAATTGATCTCTTACCATTTCATCTTTGATGTGTGAGGCTGCTGTCGTACAGTTGACTTCGACCAGCCGCACAGCCTCAGCGGTCGAACTGCGGAGATCGGCCACTATGGCAGGTGTAAGATCTTCCAATTGCAGTGCTTTGAGAGCTCCAATTCTGCGCTGGACAGCCGAAGCAGCTCGGCACAGCTCGTATCGATCTATTGGTCCCACATAGCCTGATAATGAATTGACGTGTTGAATGGACTGGATGTAAGCCGTATGGGCGCACGCTTCGACCAAATCGACTACTGTGCTACTCACCTCTTCCAGACACAAGCAGGACTCCTTGGAGCGAGCCATGCCCGATCCAAGCAGAGACGTTAGATTCCGAAGCTGAGCAACTAAGTTCCGGGTGAGACGCAGGATCGAGTCGCGGCACCGACCTAAGGATCTGTTAAGAGTATGAGCACTCGACGTTTTAATAGGATGAACTTCACCTGAGCCGAGAAGAAGATCTGTGGCTGTCTGCATACGCTGCTGGCACGAGCGGCAAGTGTAGAGAACCAACCGCTGCACTGGTGAAATAATCGCAAGAGCATCATATTCGAAGCTGGCCTTTCCATGAAGCAGCTCTGGAGTAGGTGTCCGTTCTCTCCCAATAGGAGACTGACGTCGACTTAAGTTCTCCATTGACAGTTACTACACTTCGTGTAATGGCCTTAAAAATTTCGGTGTTTTTCTTTTCCGAGACCACTTCTTACTTTCTCTAACTGAATCAGAATTTGTCAGTTTGTAATAAAACATTTTCAGCGGGTTATAGTAACTCCACAATTGGAACACTTACGATATCGGTCATCCCGCCGGAAAAAATAATACGTAAATTTCCGTCCTTCGATCTCGGTGGAGCTGTAGTCTCTGTGTTTCACCTTAGTCTATTAATTTATATGTTACTTTCCCATTCATTCAGATACGTAGGGTTGAGTGGTAGACTGATGTTTATCGCTACATTAATGGAGCTTTGTATTTATCTGTAGCCCGAAGTAAGATTCTGTGAAAGACTGGTTACACAATAGTCAGCGTTAGGATTTCGTTGTCATATCCTGTGGCAATGAAAGAGAGAAAACGCAGGAAATACAACGTCATATCAATGTAATGCACCGCTACGATCATATGGATTGAAATGAATGAAGATACAGATATTAAATATAGAATCTACATCTAATATAAAATAAAGTTGTTAGTATTGTTTAATAATTATAATTATCAATAATTAGAAAAAATATATTTCTTGGTTAGAAACATACTGAGATACACTGCATTTTCCGTAAAAATTTCGCCAAACTTATTAAAATCATTGTAATTTATTTAAATAAAGATTGCACAGTCAAATAGTGCCAAATTCAAGCTCATGCATAAACAAGCGGACCTTCATTACTTTAGTTTAACATTTCATTAGCTAAATCATTTGAATTGAACAGGGTTTCCAATTTGTGAGTAAATAAAAACTACTTTCTTTTTTTTTAATATTAATTTCTTTTTAAAACGTGCTTAAATTATCCATCCTTCCACAGTCGTATATAGGATTTTATTTCGGGGAGGACTAAGTTAGAACCAAAGAAAAAAAACTCCGTCTTCAAAATTTCGGGGAGGGGGAGTGGCAAGTCCCGCCAACCAAAAGAAATAAAAGAAAGAAAAATGCATATATTTTAGATTTAAGGGGAGACGTGGAAGGCTTCCCCCTATATACCTTCAAAGTATGCTAATATAGGGTTAATTTATCCTGGAATTTACTGCATTTTTGAGCAATTAAGAATTTTTGATGCTTTTAAACTAAAAAAAAGAAAATTTAGAAATGGAAAGCGGCGATTTTTTTTTTTATTATTATTACTCAGCCACATAAGATTTCACAATTTGTGATTATTCATTTGATGCCTAGGATTCCAAACTTTATAAATGTGCGTCAAAAGTTATGTCCGCGCTGTGGTTATTCTGAGTGCAAGGGAAATCAAATAGACCACTTACGTCACAGTATTGATAAGTTATTAAAATAAACACATTTAAAATATGATGTCAGTAATAAAAAGAAGCAGAAAATCGAGTTGACACGAATTAATCAAAATCAATATGAAAAAAAAAATATTTAATAACCAAATAAATTTTGAATAATTAACATATTCCGAAATGATATTTATGAACTTATTTTTTTACTATTAAGTTGTTGTTAAGCAATATGTAGTGTACTTTTCGATTCAATATTTTTTTGACTTCTTTATTAGTTTTGGATATATTATTAATACTAAAAAGTATTTATGTTTGGAATAATCTTCATGGAATCTTATTTTCCAAACCCAGACCTTTGGAACGTAGTAACATCTACTGTAACAAACGTAACGATTGGTAATAGTTTTCTAATTAGAATTTAATATATATATCGAACGGGCAAAACTCAAAGCAAGCCCTTCGAGTTTCGCAAAGCAAAGATTTCAATCAATCATTTGCAATTAGAAAATTTAGAAAAGTATAGAATGTAAGAATAAAATTAACTTATATTACTAAATATATAAAGCCGGACAGTGATGTGGAATTTGAAAAACGCAAATACAAAGACCATATAACTGTTTCTGTGAAGATACGGCCTAATTTTCCGCTTACGACGTGAGGACAATTTAATTATTATTATTAATAATAATAATAATAATAATAATAATAATAAACCCCCATGGACCCTACCTCCTCGCGGTGGGGGCGGGAACTACACTAGCTTTAGGGTAGGCTAAAGGGTCCAACCATCTATAATGAGAACTCGTTCTAAAATAGATCATGCTGCATCGGGTGAGGCGCAGGATAAAGACACCCGCGTTCGGGGGTTAGGCAGAGGCCTCCGTTCGAAAAATATACTACAGTCTCCCCCAGGTGGTGGTGGAGAAAGTGGCATCCCATCCTGTAGTATGGCTACCACAATGCCTGGGCAACACCATCCAGCCCGAACAGTCGGAAGTGTTTCGTCTGTGTCAGAGCAGGCGACCACCAAGACTGGGAAACCACGCCAGCGCATCCGATGGTCATCACAGATGAACCAGGATCTTATGCGCGACTTCTACACTGTTACACAGTTAGGGACTCAACTCACAGGATACAGACAGGCACTACACCACGCATTCACCACACGTTATCCATTGTTAGGGCTTAGCGATCAGCGGGTAGCGGATCAGCGACGTTCCATAGTAGTAAACAGTCTTATTCCTCCATGCATACTTACACAAATTAGGGAAGAAGTCGCTGAATCCAACCAAAGGACACCACACCACACCCCACCAGAAGACACCATTTTGGAAAACACAGAAACAATCTCTACCCCTCAGCACACATGCCCCAATAATACGACTAATGACATCTTACGTGCAGCACATTATCATTTCTACACTGCACTAGCACAATAAGCACAGACATGACACTCAGGCCTCCACTCCCCAAAGTACACACATCAAAACAACTCTCCACAGTCATATACCATCTCAACACACACTATCCCACATCTTGACAATATCCAAACATTAGAAGACATACACACAACACTCTATTGCGCCTCACAGGGAACCATTCGGGCACTTGGAATCAAAAAACACCACATACCTCCCACTGCACGATCATAAGAATACATCCTCCCTTGGAGACGTCGCCTTGAGGGCCCCATCAGCGACCTTAGAGGAGACATATCCAGACTCACACAATACTGTGCAGGAAACAAAACAAAGAAACTCATGTCCCAGGTTAGAAATTCAAGCACATAAATACAAACCTTCACATTCAAACCATCATAACCAGGTTCAGGACCATCTCGACACACTAAAACAAAAACTCAGTGCACTTGCAAAAAGATTACAAAGATACAAACAGTGCACTCTGTGCAAACAACAGAACAACACTTTCCAATACAATGAGAAAAAATTATACAGATCTCTTACATCTTCCTCTACTACAACTAACACAAACACTCCCAGCAGCGAGGCCTTACATGAATACAGGTCGTCTCTGTGGTATAATCCTATCCCCCACAATGATAAAGCACCATGGATCACAGAGGAACAACAACTCACTGAACACTTACCCTGCATGTCCTTCCATGAGATTACTCTCGCAGACATACAGACAGCACTAAAACATGCACACAACTGGAAGGCTCCTGGTGCAGACGGCGTCCATAACTTCTGGATCAAGAGGTTCACATCCCTGCATGGGAAGCTAGCGCTTACACTCACTGACATAATCCAACACCCAGAACATAGGCCTCGTTTCCTCACACAGGGTGTCACATACCTACAGAGCAAGAACACTAAAACAGCACACCCTGCTAAATACCGTCCAATCACTTGCCTCCCCACACTTTACAAACTCCTCACCTCCTGCCTCGCAGACAAAATCTACACACACATCGAGACACATAACATTCTTTCCGAACAGCAGAAGGGCTGTCGCAGGAATTCCCAGGGTTGTAAGGAGCAACTCCTTATTGACTCTGTAATCCTGCGCCAGGCACGCGCGAAAAATAGGAACTTACATATTGCGTATATCGACTACAAGAAGGCATTTGATTCTGTCCCTCATTCCTGGCTCCTACACACTGTTCACATCTACAAAATACACTCCAAGATCACAGCATTCTTAGATGCCACAATGAAGAGTTGGAACACAACATTACACCTATGCACCTCCAACACCTCCATCACTACAGATCCCATTCCCATAAGGAGAGGTATTTTCCAGGGAGACTCCTTGAGTCCTCTTTGGTTCTGCCTCGCCTTGAATCCACTGAGCCACATACTAGATAACACAAAACACGGTTATAGGCTTAGCTCAGGCACTCTGACACCATACAAAATCACACACTTATTCTACATGGATGATATTAAACTCTACGCCACAAACAACGCACAACTTATTAATTTACTACAGTCACCACAAAGTTCACCAAAGACATTGGGATGGATTTTGGAATCGACAAATGCCGCAAGCTACACATCGATGGCTTAGCGCAAAAGTAGCGAATATCCAAGATGCAAGTTTTGAGAAAAAGCTAATTTAGTGGGAAATGTCCCTCAAAACTCAGGAACAATTCCTGGAAGTCTCATATTCGGTACAGATATTGACATTGGGGTATACTACAATGGCATGCGGTTAAAAATTTGATTGTTGCATTTTTCAAGCAGTTTTGGTCGATTCGATAGTTTGGATCTTACAGAAAGTTTGTGCCATTGAGATAGCTAAGGAAGAAGTAGCGAATGTGCAGATTCGCCACTTCTATCCTTATTAAAATTCATCGCAACCTCCTTAAATGCTTGACCAAACTAGCGAACTACACTATTAGTTACGTTCATAGTTAGGGATTGACTAATATTGGCATCAGTATCAGCTAACATCCGTACGGTATCTGATCGGAAATTGGAGCGGATACCGTTCTTTACATTTTGGCCAAACCAAAGCGGTAAATCGCTTTGAAACTTCATTGTTCAGTAACTTTGGAACAAAAACAGATAGAAACATGCAATTTGTGACATTTTAAACTAGAAATTGATTAGAATAATCTTAGATCATTTTTGATAGTGTAATTTTAAGCTAACATTTTTCAATTAACAATTTATCCAAGGTGAGAAGGTTAGAGAAGGTGAGAAGATGACAATGACCACGTGGCGTCATCTAGGGACAAACTAGGGAATACAGGCACATTCGCTAGTTTTATCACAGAAAAGTGTTCAGTCAGTAGAGATGAAACGGTCAAAGTAGCGAATATGCACATTCGCTTCTATTGCCATTTAAGTTTTTAAAAAAGAGTACTTTTTCGCTAGTTTAGGTCCTAAAATCACAGGAAATATGCCATTTTGAAGGATTTGCTAGTTTTGCCCTACAAGAAGGCTCTTCAAGACACCTATTCGCCACAAAAAACTAATTTTGTATTTTACTGGATATTCACTACTTTTGCGCTAAGCCATCGATATAACACGCGGGAAGACTACGAATTTGGAGGGTTTTGAAATGGACCATGGGTTGGCCATCCAATCCATGGAAGAGCGAGAGACCTACAAGTATCAGGGCTTCCAGCAAGCGCGCGTCATTGACAACACAAACATCAAAAATGCACTCAAGAACACATACCGTGCTCGCGTTCAAAACATCCTCAAAACACAACTCAACGCCAGAAATAAAATTAAAGCCATCAACACTTTTGCCGTCCCCACACTAACATATTCGTTCGGCATAATTCCATGGACAAACACCGAACTCGAAGCACTACAACGTACAACACGCACTATATTCACGAAACACAACATGCACCACCCCAAGTCCGCTACGGAAAGGATGACTCTTCCCCGCAAGGAAAGAGGCAGAGGACTCGTCAACCTCATCACCCTAAATGCAAAACAAGTACACACACTTAGGGAACACTTCCACCAAAGAGCACAACACTCCTCACTCCATTCAGCCATTCTCAAGGCTGACACACACCTCATACCCCTGGACCTCGAAAACCCTTCTCCAACACTCACCACCCGTAACACCCACACTCAGCAGCTGCATGAATCATGGGCTCGTAAGGAACTCCACGGCAGACATCACCACGAACTCAGCCAGCCTCATGTCGACATGGAAGCGTCGAACAGATGGCTGACAAGTGGCGAGCTGTTTGGGGAGACCGAAGGGTTCATGATTGCGATACAGGACCAAGTCATCCCCACATGCAACTACGAGAAACACATCGCAAACACACACGACGCAAACACACATGACGAGAGATGCAGGAAATGCCACACTACACATGAGACGATCGACCACATAATATCAGGCTGTCCCCTTCTCTCCCAGACAGATTACCTCCACCGACACAATCAGGTAGCGTCGATTGTTCATCAACAGCTAGCACACAAACACTCACTTATTAAGAACACGGTCCCATACTACAAGTACATACCACAAAGCATATTAGAGTCATCCTCACATAAGCTGTACTGGGATCGCCCCATTCACACAGACAAAACCATACATCACAACAGACCTGACATCACACTTGTTGATAAGGTCAACAAACAGACCTATCTCATTGATATTGCAGTGCTATCAGCAAGATCATGCAGAAAACTCACGCAGACAAGATCAGTAAATACACAGATCTAGCCCACGAGCTCCAGAAGCAGTGGAGGCAGGACCGAGTACGTGTTGTACCCATCGTCTTGTCCGCCACTGGTCTGGTACCTCACACATTGCACCACAGTCTCGGCACACTAGGACTTCACAAAAACACTTATGCACAACTGCAGGCTGTGGTAGTCAACACAACACGCATAGTTAGGAAATTTATGGACAACCACACATCCCTAATCATTCTTGCACGTCTTTACACTTGGCAATATGTGCTTTGGTCCTTGACCAGCTGTATTGTTTTTGCTGGGGAAACCCAAGGTTTGAAACATACAAACGTAATAATAATAATAATAATAATACAGTGCAACTTGGATAATTCGAACGTCTTTAATTCGAAATCGTGTTTAATTCGAAGATTTCTCTTAGTCCCTTGAATTTCTTATTAAATCAATGTTAAAAAATCGTGGATAATTCGAAGTTCAACTTCCTTAATTCGAAGTTTTTTATAAAAAATTTCGAACCGTAACGACTTTTTGGCGTTTCATCGTTAAGAAATTCAACACGTGACAACTGAAATCCCCTTCCCACCACCGTTCGACACGTGACGCCATTCGAGCTTCCTGCTATCAGTGTCACCATGTCTTTCAGTAAACCACGCGTGTACAAGAATTTAATGTTCGCTGAAAAGGTCGCCGTCATTCCCGAGATGGAAAAGGGTGAGAAGAAGAAATGCCAAATCGCCAACGAGTACGGGATAGCGCCGAATTTCGTCGGAACATTGAATGACCAACCAACGTAAGTGAAGCTGTTTTCCGTTCACTAAACATGCTTGATGATTTTGCTAACCTTAAGCGACTGAATTCTACAAAACAATTAGACATTGCACAATTTTTTGAAAAACTATAATTTTCTGTATTGAATGTAATATGTATCGTAGCTTACGTAATATAAATCTTATTTTGTCTCCATACATATAGTGTTTAAGTCTTTCATACCATGATCTTTCTGAATAAATATTTACTTATTGACAGGATAATCTTTTCAAGCATTCAGTGGACCTGAAATTAAAGTTAAAAGATGTAACTTGTTTAATTCGAAGTTGTGGATAATTCGAAGTTTTGTAGTGGTCCCTTCAGCTTCGAATTATCCAAGTTGCACTGTAATAATAATAATAACAACCATTTTCTCAGTGTATCAGTGCAGGGAATGGAGTTCGTAGACAACTAAAAAGCCTCATTAAATAAGCTTACTTCAGAAAAAACATCAAGATCTGTGACGCAAAATTGAATAAAAAGCTATTTTAAAAGTTCTGTACGATTACATTTATTCAAGGCTGAGATCGGATCGAACTGATTCGGTCTTCAAAAATGGATTGCGAAAGAACTTATAAAGACCTACGAAGATTCGAACTGATTTCGTACACACATATACAATGTTTTAAAATAATAGTCTCATTTTATTCTACAATGCTATAAAACATGATGGCTCGTTTTATTCTACAGTATTTCGACTTTACAATGGTGAGATAGCGATGAGCAATCAATCAGTAGGAATCAAATTTGGAATTTTGATCTGTTCTCAGCTAGCAACAGCATATCACTATCACTACTACAATGCATGTACTATACATAAATTATCCTTGCTTAATGAGGTAAATATATATATATGTACAGTGAAACCTCCACTAACGGACACTCCCGAAAAGCGGACACCCCCCAATATCGGACAATTTTGCAATCCCCAGTCCCTTAATATAGACGTTTCCATGTATTGGCTTCCGATTAGCGGACACTCCCAATAACGGACAACATTCTACAGAAAATGAACGATCTTGTGTTGTTTTTCAAAAGCAATAGAATCAGGCTACAGTAATACGC
>JAFIDM010012231.1:153369968-153381567 GCA_023159025.1 Thereuonema tuberculata
GAAAAATTCGCTCTCCTATGGGGGACAGGTCCACCACACTTGGGTGGGGATGGCGACACAAGGGCCTAAGTGTCCCACCCCCGATCGACACTGGGACCTTATATTTACGGCCCCTTCTCACGAGCCCTTTCTGTCTTTGAGTGGCATTGCAACGCATGCCGGGTACAGCTAGTACTACATCTGGGGGCACGGGCAGTGCCCCCGCCAAGACGAGCCGAAGGCAGGAAGGGCACTACGTACCTTTTCTGGAAGTGTTTCGTCGTATTTTCGAACCCTCATAGCTTCGGCCTAGATAATACTAGAGAGCTCAAATTTTCAGGATATGATGCAGTTACCAGACTAATGAAATACGCTAAGTTTTATTTATTTAGCTTTTATACTTTGGATTTTATTAATACCTAAAATACGTCGAGTCAGTCACTCACTCACTGACTGACTGACTCACTGATTCATGATCATCAAAACCTCTAGGGTACTTCCTGAAGTCCTAGAAAGCTGAAATTTGGTATGCAGGTTAGGATTAGCACATAAACAACAACAAAATTAAGAAATCCGTAACTTTCACATTCCAACCCCTCATGAAGGGGGGGGGGGGTCTGGTTATGTATTATCGAACCCTCATAGCTTCGGCCTGGATAATACTAGAGAGCTCAAATTTTCAGGATAAGATGCAGTTACCATACTAATGAAATACGCTAAGTTTCATTTATCTAGCTTTTATACTTTGGATTTTATTAAGATCTGAAATACTCAATGCTTCGGCCTAAATAATACTGTGTAATAATGTGATTTCTTCCAAAGTGCAAACAGCTTGTATATACAAGTTGACCAATAGAAAAACAGAAAAGTAGGGTATTGAAAAAAAATCGATTTTCTAAATAATCTTAAAACTAAATTTAGTTGTAATAGATAATCCCACCCAAAACATTTCATGTAAAATAAGTTGCCAAGATTCACATGCTCATAACGCTTTCACTGTTAAAAAGTTATCAGATCTCATCTTACAAAAAGAAATGAAATCCCACCCAAAACATTTCAAATAAAATAAGGGGTTGCCAAGACTCGCATGCTCATAACGCTTTCACTGTTAAAAAGTTATCAGATCTCATCCTACAAAAAGAAATGAAATCCCACCCAAAACACTTCGTGTAAAATAAGTTGCCAAGACTCACATGTCATAATGCTTTCACTGTTAAAAAGATATGAGATCTCATGTAGAGCTAAGCCCCTAACTCAACCAGGCCTAACTCTACAAGCCCCAACTCTAAAAACCCTATATCTTGGTCAAAAAGTATGGCTTGGCCGTTTCATGGAACTATTTCATCTCACCCAAAACATTTCATGTAGAATACGTTGCCAAGATGCTCATAACGCTTTCACTGTTAAAAAGTTATCAGATCTCATCTAGAGCCAAGCCCCTCACTCTACAAGGGGGCCTAACTCTAAAAACCCTACTATCTTGGTCAAAAAGTGTGCCTTGGCATACTCCATATCCTTTACATAACTCCATGGGATTGTCTGTGTGACAGCCACGAAACGGCCAAGGCATACTTTTTGACCAAGATATAGGGTTTTTAGAGTTAGGCCTCGTAGAGTTAGGGGCTTGGCTCTACATGAGATCTCATATCTTTTTACCAGTGAAAGCATTATGACATGTGAGTCTTGGCAACTTATTTTACACGAAGTGTTTTGGGTGGGATAAAACTTAACAACGTAAAACTCTCCTGGCGATATTTCGTCTTTATTATCAAAAGACTTTGACTTATCAAAAGTTAAGTAAAAAAAGAATGGTGAAAGAAAAGAAGTTACAGCGGTGAGTAAATTATTTTCGAGCTTTCGAAGATAGAGGAAGAAAAGGGAAGAATGGTGTTTATCAAGATCCTATGAAAGCTAAAGAGAGGATACGGAAGTTTTGATTTTTTAAAATCTTTGAAGATTTTCTTAAGACTTTTTACAAAAATTAGACTATTCGGAAATAAACATTTAAAGGAATTGTTAGTAAAAAAAAAAATGTATATTTAATCCTTTAAAGAAATTTATATATTGAATATTTAAATTTTAAAGAAAAATTGAATATTTAAATTTTAAAGAAAAATTGAATATTTGTAAACAATATATTTGAAATTTAGGCACGTGTTTTGATATCACGTTTTCTTTGTTGAAATTCTTGTTTTGTCGTATTATTAGTTTAGAAGAGAGTTTTACGTTGTTAAGTTTTATCTAGTATTTTGATATTAACGGCATTTAAGAGATTTTAAATGGATATAAGAAGATTTTTTAGTGGCGGTTATGGTAAGTATCTATTAAATATGTTTTGCTTTTATGCTTATTATTTTTAGTTTTGTGAGTTTATATATTGTTTTGTGCCTGAATCGTGTTCTATAGACTCAGTTTGTGACAAAACATTTATGTAGGTATTGCTTTCTTCAGGATTGGGAAGTAACGCGTTATTAGTGATGCCGTTATTAATACAGTGCAACTTGGATAATTCGAAGCTGAAGGGACCACTACAAAACTTCGAATTAAACAAGTTACATCTTTTAACTTTAATTTCAGGTCCACTGAATGCTTGAAAAGATTATTCTGTCAATAAGTAAATATTTATTCAGAAAGATCATGGTATGAAAGACATAAACACTATATGTATGTAAACAAAATAAAGATTTATATTACCTAAGCTACAGTACATATTACATTCAATACAGAAAATTATAGTTTTTCAAAAAATTGTGCAATGTCTGATTGTTTTGTAGAATTCAGTCGCTTAAGGTTAGCAAAATCATCAAGCATGTTTAGTGAACGGAAAACAGCTTCACTTACTTTGGTTTGTCCTTCAATGTACCGACGAAATTCGGCGCTATCCCGTACTCGTTGGCGATTTGACATTTCTTCGTCACACCCTTTTCCACTTCGCGAATGACGGCGACCTTTTCAGTGAACGTTAAATTCTTGTACACGCGTGGTTTACTGAAAGACATGGTGACACTGACTGCAGGAAGCTCGAATGGCGTCTGAAGCGTCACGTATCGAACGGTGGCGGGAAGGGATTTCAGTTGTCACGTGTAGAATTTCTTAACGATGAAACGCCGAAAAGTCGTTATGGTTCGAAATTTTTTATAAAAAACTTCGAATTAAGGAAGTTGAACTTCGAATTATCCACGATTTTTTAACATTGATTTAATAAGAAATTCAAGGGACCAAGAGAAATCTTCGAATTAACCACGATTTCGAATTAAAGACGTTCGAATTATCCAAGTTCCACTGTAATTAGTTTTTGTAGTAACGATCGGTAACGCCTTTTCTGTTTTAATTGAGTAACTGTATTAAGAGCTGTTTCAAAACGGTTGTATCAGTTATGGGAACACTAGTGTTGCTAAAGATCTTTTCTAAGAAGATTATATTGAAACTTAATCCAAATCTCACCTATTATCCCAGTCATTCTTGATGAATCATCGACGAAGAAATACTAATTGTTACAAGTCTCTTGAGTGTTTTTTTAAAAATGCACAAGGTAGTGAGCACAGAACTAACATTACAATTACAAATTCGAACTTTCATTTGAAACAAAGATATTCGGTAAGAAACAATGTTGTAAGAAACTTTAAAAAAGCGTTTCAACTTATAATTAAAAAACGCAAATAACACAGGTCTGCAAGTAAAAAACTGAATAGGATTTTTATACATTTTCTTAAAGATTTCAACTTGGTAAAAACGAAAAAAATACCAGAAAACTTCCATCACGTCAATTTTTTTTGTTACACTCACGTTTTTGTTTGTATTTAGCATAAAATTCCTAGTTAACTTAAAATTCAGTATTCTTCTTTTTATTTTAAAAATGGCCTTGAAACTAAGACTTCTCACATTAATTCTATCACTACAATCAATTACAGCTGGACTTGGCAATAAATAAAAAAAGTTAATGGTTTGTTAATAGTTGAAGAGAGTAGTGGTAGGGGGAGGTGGGTAAAGTAGTTTTAGCGTTAGGTGGAAGATTGCATGATCGTGTCGGAATATAAACAACCTGCTGTTGGATTAGATCATGTTTTAACAAGCTTAATAAGTTCAGTATCTCGCTGGCCATCTAATGCCACAATCAGTTTATATCCAGCATTAAAAGTTCATTTCTTACACTCCCATATTGACTATTTTCCCGAGAACTTGGGAGCCTACAGTGAAGAACAGGGTGAAAGATTTCACCAGGATATCCGTGATATCGAGAGATATTACCAAGGACAATGGGATGTCAATATGTTAGCTGACTACTGTTGGATGCTCAATCGAGAAACCAGAGAAGAAAATCGGAAACGAGTTCTGAGATGCTTCAAAGAAAAGAAGAAAAGGTTTCATAAGAAAAAAGAGTAGACTTAAAATTATGTATAAATATCAGAAACAATTTTTTGAGTAGTTGTAAGAAAATATAATATATTTAGTTCATTGTAATAATTAAGTGTTTTTATCAAAAATGTATTTTTATTTTGCAAAAAATCTGTACGTGATGGGATGTTATGGAAGTCATTTTTAGAATCTGCGACCTTTAAAACATATAATTCAGCAAAAATATCCCATGCAGCTGGAATTTTTTTTTTTTTTTGCAGACCTGTGTAATTCCTGCGAACTAACGATTCCTTTGTTTGCGGTGACGTCATTGTAATCAATCCCTTAGTAAAGAACTGCCTTGGTAGCTGCTTCCATGTTTTTGCAAAAGTTTTTAAAGTAAACTATTACTGAAAGTTAACAAATTTTAATGTGAAACTTGGCATTTATATTTTGGGCTCAACTTTCCGTTCAGAATTTCGGTATTTTCATGAATTTTAATGTGTCTAAGCCGATGTTTCACATGATTTCAAATCTAATTTGATGAAAATATTGCTTGCTTATAACAAAGCTGCTTGTTTATTTTTTTATTTTTTAATATTTCTGATAAATAAACAAATATGTATTCGAATTTCAGTAAGCGAACAAAGGTTTCTTTCCATTCCTTCTGTATCATAAAGAACAATAAAGCGTAGCGTCAAAATTTAAGAGAAAAACATGCTCTCTACTTAACTACCTTCAAAGGGATCAAAATATTTAAATTGTGATAAAAAGAATAAGAATGACTAAATAATTTCACTCTAAAAATACCATAATTTTTGTTTTTAGAATAAATTCTAAAAAAAAAAAAAAAAAAAAACCTAAACTTTAATGTCAATAAATCGGAATACGATACCTACATCCTCTACTTCTAGTATGAGCATCTAACAGGACCGTCATCATTATGTGAAGAATTTCAAGTCGAGGACTGCTGCGAAAATGATCTAGATAAATGGGTTGGATGAGTTTATCTTATGACAACAGCGCAGAAAATGGAAATTCTGAAAAGCTGTTGGAAACCTTCAGAAAGCTACGACTTTACAAATGATGCCACCAATTTAAAACGAAAATTTAAACATACTGTAGTTGGCTACCTTTGCTCCTTGGCTTTGCTCCTTGGCTTGCATATTCTGAACGACTGAAGGGTGAACTATGCTTGTATTGTGTGCTGTTCCCACAAACTACAGTTCGAGGCGTTTTGGGCTTATTCATCGTAAAGCCTTCTATACGCTATCAACACACGCATGAATACTGCAAAAACCATGTCTCCAGTCAATGACACGACTCATTAGCCAGAGCAGCAAAATCCTTCGTGGAGGACTTGCCTATAAATGTCGCAATGATATCTGGACACAAGAAAGTAGTCGAAGAAAATAGAAAAATCGTGTCGTCAATCATTTCAACAAAAATATTTTGTGGTACACATAAACTTGCTCTTAAGAGGAAAACACCATCATCAAGGTGATCTCGAAGACTTAATCCAACTGAGAGTTGAGGCTGGTGATCAACTATTGAAACAATATATCGAAAAAGGCAAGAGAATGCCACGTACATGTCTCCCCAAATTCAAAACGAACTCATTGTTATCTGCGGGGCGGTTGTTAAAGATAACATCATTGGCGACGCAAAGAAAGTTTATGCCTACAGCATACTAGCGGATGAAAGTGCAGATATAGCAGGAAAGGAGCAGCTGTCAATTCGTGTGCAATTTTTTGACGAAGAAAAAATGGCAGTCAGTGAGGAATTTGTTGGGTTTGTGGAGTTGGCTGCCATGGATGCCAAAACTATAGCTACTGTAATAGGAAAAAAACAGGGAAAAAAATGAAGATCTTAATACAGATAAGTGCATTGGGCAACGTTATGATGGATGTTCAACTATGGCAGGGAAGGACGGTGGCTTTCAAGAAATTTTGCAAGAGAATTACAAGAAGGCCCTGCTTTTTCACTGCGCAAACCATAAATTGAACTTAGTTGTGAATGATTTGAACTGTGTCCCTTTTATACATAACACGATTTCCACTATGAAGGACATAATCAACTTCTTCCGTGAATCAGTTTTGAGAAGGAAGTATACCCCAAACATTTCACTCCTCTGTGAGACAAGATGGTCTCAGAAATACAAAAGTATTGCTATATTTAAAGAATATTTTGTCAGCATCGTCCAAGGCCTTGAAAGACTATCAGAAGATGGCAACCAGAAAAGATGCTTTTGAATTTCATAGTGCTGCAACAAAGCTTCTATTTATTATATGTGTGAATCACGTAGCAAAATATCCCGCACTGCTGGAGCCTGTTTCAAATGCTCTACAGTCAAAAAGCCTAGACCTATTTCAATGTGCGAATCACATTAAACAACACTAGCTATAATAAAAGATCACCGAGAAACTGCAGATACCATAATTCAAGATCTATTAGCTGCCGCCAACAAAATGTTCAGACCATTGGAGTAGAATTACAACTAGCAAGATTCGTAGGACGGCAAGAGCAGCGTTCGAATCATCCAGCTTCAACTCCTGCTGAATACTGGAAAAGGACGCTTCTAATCCCTGACTTAGATTCATTAATAGCCTCACTGGAACAGCGGTTTCCCGACGAAAACTTATCAGTCTTCTCATTACTGTCATTATATCCATTCATTATGTTGGACATGCTATTTGAAGAATTTTTGGTAAGAGCAAAAGATTTTTCCGATTTTTATAATTTAAGCAGTTTCTACAATGAAGCTTAACTGTGGTACAGATTCGAGATGGAAAAAAAAAAATTTAAAAAGAGGAACTGAGAGATTTAGAATTAGCGGGGGTGGTAAAAGAAGCGGATACTTTCTTCCCAGATACTAAAAATGCTCTTCTCATTTCTCTGGTTCACCTTGCACAACAAGCACCATAGAAAGGTTCTTTAGTATATTGAGAAGGGTGAAGACCTAGTCGCGGTCAACAATGTCCGAGGACAGTCTTAATGAGCTGTGTGTGCTGCGTAAATACAGAAAAAAAGGAGGAGCTGGAGCAAGAAGTTCTGAGAAGATTTGCTGAAGATCCGCGATGACTGGCTTCAGCATAAAGATTTAAGTGTCTGTATCACAACTCTCTGATAAGTTTCAGGTAAACTATTTGCTAGATAAATCCATATAATAATTGTTCTATTTTCAAATTTATCTTCTAGGTATTGCTTAGTAACCGAATAGTAACCAAAACTGAAGCCAAAAGCATTACACTTATCTTTTTCATTTGTTGTTAAAATATTTACAGCACAATATTTTCGATTCTGTTAAAGTATTAACAATATAATATTTTTTATTTTGTAAAATGCTTCAAGGTATCATTATTATTATCGAAAAAAAAGTTTCAAGCCGTGGGTTTCCCCAGCTAAGACAATATGGCGTGTCAGGACCAAAGCACATATTGCCAAGTGTAAAAAAAAAATGTATGGAAGAATAGTTAGGGATGTGAGCTTGCGTCCATAAATTTCCGAACTATGCGTGTTGTATTCAGTACCACAGCCTTCTGGAGTTGTGCATAAGTGTTTTTATGAAGTCCTAGTGTGTTGAGGCTGTGGTGCAATGTGTGAGGCACCAGACCAGTAGCGGACAGGATGATGGGTACAACACGTACTCGGTCCTGTCTCCACTGCTTCTGGAGCTCGTGAGCTAGGTCTGTGTATTTACTTATCTTGTCAGCATGAGTTTTCTGCATGTTCTTGCTGATAGGCACTGCAATATCAATGAGATAGGTCTGTTTGTTGACCTTAACAACAAGTGTGATGTCAGGTCTGTTGTGATGTATAGTTTTGTCTGTGTGAATGGGACGGTCCCAATACAGCTTAGGGATCGTCCATTAATCACGTGAGGTTTTTTTAGGAACTTTTTAACCCCCCCTCCACCCTGGTGATACGTGGTGAGGTTTTAGAGATAGAAAAGGATTCATGAGGGGTCAGGGAGGGGTCCTACAGGTCTGATTTTTTTTACGTGGTCACCTACTTTTTGATGCTGAATACAATGGTGAAGGTTTCATTCTAATATCTCTAACCGTTTGGCTGCTACAGAGTGAGACATACAGTGTGATAGACAGACAACACAAAATCAAGAGCGGTTCCCTATGTTAACTGTAACATGGGACCACTAAAAAGATAACATGTTTCAATTACTGTAACGACAAAAGTAAGTTGCTCAGCTTGTATTGATTTTCATTTGTTTTTAACTTATAATATATGAAATTAGAAATTGCTTTTGGCTTTAACATTCTATCCTTTTTCTTTCTATAAGAACAATCAAATATTTAATACTGAAACTAAGGAAACAAAAAATTTCCTTTGATGGCAAATGTTTCAATATCCAGTTTTCAGATTTTTAATCCAGCAATCTAGGTTGTTTTTGTTATACTGTGATTGAACAGAAAAATCAATACAGTTCAGGTTTCTAATTAATTAATTCATTCATAAACGTTTCTTCCGTATTCTTACATTTTTACATAGAAAATATGTATTTTTTTTTTTTTTTTTTTTTTAAGAATGAAATACCCGTTTTGTTTTTTTATAGCAGTTCTTACAAGACATCTGAGCAATCGCTTGAAAATGAAAAATGTTGATGATTCAAATGTCTCAAATGAAATGCAGATTGTACAGTAGTTCACAATCTGCATTTCATTAATACAATCATTAATACAGTGATTCATAACCTGCATCATATTTATCGCAAGACTAAAGAACCAGAATTTAGCTAAATAAAATGGAAAAATATTTGCATATTGAAATAGAAAGGACTGGTGTTTAGTTCGAACAAAGATCTATCAAAAGTACATATCTTTATCTTTGTAATCAATCTCTCTAATTAGTTAATGATTAATTAATAGCTACCAAAAATATCTTTTATCAAAAAATATATTAATTTTTACTTGTTAAAATTAATCAATTTAGATCCCTATATAGCAGTTTCAGTTCTATGTTCAGCAATTATTTTTATTTAAGCAGAATAAAATACATACTTATCTCTGGAGATTTTAGAGTTTCGTATATAAAAAAAAATTATGGGGGTGTAAAATGTACACCAATTATAACTACCGTTATTACTTGTTCAACAAACAAGTCATTACGAAGATTTCAAAGGAATTAATACAATTATTATCCACTAGTTGCGACCCGTGAAATATTCACGGAAGTAAAACAAATTCCACATTTTTGAAAAACACAAGATTGAAAAATATGTTTTAAGCTAATTTTTTTAGAAGCCATGACTTCCACAACAACCCATACCGGTATATAATTTGAATATCGGCTTATTTGTTAAAATAACATTATAATATTGTTAAAATAAAAAAATAAAAAAATTGATTTACCACTTTCGTAGTAGCCAGCGATACGGTTTCTCATTATGAAACTTAATGGCAACCTGCTGCCCTAAAAGAATAGGCTCGTCGAAATTGAGGCAATATTAACGGAAGTAAAACAAATGCCACATTTTTGAAATACCCTGAAATTTTTAAAAAACACAAGATTGAAAAAGACGTTCTAAGCTCATTTTTTAAAAGCCATGACAACAGCCCACATATAATTTGAATGACTTAAGCCAAATTTTGTTAAAATAAAAGAAAATATTGTTTATAAAATTCTTCATAACTTCGAAAATATATTTATAATATAAATATACGAAACAGCAGCAATTATTTTAAAAATCAGAGAAGCACAGTTTACAAAGTTCATTTCCACATCTTGGTAATTTGATTAATGCTTCGATTTAAAGATATTGTACCTGGATATCTTCTCCAAGCACCTTAATAGCCAGTCAAAGGGGGGGTATTCCACAAAAACTGCTTCATGCTATCATGTCGGAACCAACTATTGGCAAAAAAATTTGTTTTTTGGTTTTTAGATTTCTATAAATTCAATAAAAGGACTTAATAAATTTCTGTTTTGATTACTACAAGTATTGATACTTTTTTCTTCTTTCTTTTTTTGTATGTAAGTTGCAATTGAGGAAGGAATTTCATCAATAAATGCTTGAGATATTAAAAAGTAAATTGGAAATTACTAATGATGGAACATCTGATAAACATTTAAAGAGATTTTGTATTAATACAATGTTACTACACAATCTATACAATAATTCCCTGTACAGGGGCGGATTGGGGATTGTTTTCTTCCATTCTGCTCTGTGACGGTGAAACAGTCATATCTTGTGTCAAAGATATCTTCATATAAATACTGACTGTTCGATCAGCCAAAGAGCAGCGATCCACTGGGTTTCTTGTGGTAACCTTTATGCATAGTTAGCCTATGTCTTTATCTTTCTAAATAATTAGATAGAAAATGAAATTTAATAAGATAATTACAATTGTAATGTCGTGATCGTAACTTCACAACAACTCGAATGTTAATAACATCATTCTTTGTTCACACGATGATTTGTTTTTTTTTATTATTTGTGATGTGGTGTTTTTGTGGGATATGGTGAAATGGCTTCTTTCAGTTATTCTGTCGTTTCACGAGTTTCTGTTTAAATTTTAATCTGCAGTGCTAAATCTGAATTTTCAGTGTCCCAGAAAATGACATGGGTGATGCTTGAGAAGCTCTTCTAATTCATTTAAAAAAAAAATACGATGAAGAGTGGAACCCTGGAATCAGTAATCGTCATCGATACAAGACACAGAGTAGTGGAATTAATCATTCGTAGAATGTTTCCACGTACTTCTGTAGTGTCGCTAAACTATACAAGGAAAAAAAGGGGTGTGTCTGTGTGAGAGGAAGATTTTAATTGAATTCTAGCAGATCATGCGAGAAGCGGTTCCTACAAGTGAGAATTTCCATCCGTTACAGCATTTTATTTGTTTCTTCTTAGCGAACTTTGTCACAAGATCGTGGCTAAAACATGAAGCTGAGATTTTCCTACTTATGCCTGTGTATTTAACATTTTTGTACGCCTAGAACTGATTTCTTTATTTTGCTAGTTTGTATTTCATTGAATTCCTTGAAGATGGACAATCTAATGCTCTCTGGTCAAATAACCTACTTTTTTTCCTCATTATCATTGTTGTTTTTTAGAATTTCTTCTTTGGAATAACATTAAAAATCCTGAAACAGTTCCGTCTACTTCTTTCATTCTACAAACTTTTATGTGTCGCTAAATAAATAACTGAACAAATGCGGAGGTTTACTATGTTTATCTCGTATTTTATTCAGGATGTAAATATTTAAATAAAATAAACGGATTGAATTTCACTATCTTTTTATTATCCATGGATCGTTTCAGTGAGACAGA
>JAFIDM010012231.1:153419657-153433390 GCA_023159025.1 Thereuonema tuberculata
CAGCCTTGAAACAGCGCTGTCCCCGATTACCAGCACAAATATCAAAAATAGCTCAGTGAATTTGTGTTTTGTTTAGTTATGTGCGTTCTTTGTTTTATTTTACTGTAGAAATTTTAAGAAATTTTACCTTTTTTTTTTTTTAAACGTTTTAAATATTTTTTTGTAAACACACATGCTATGACAATTTACTAACTGATAGTCCCATACAGCTTGAGGATGAAGGGTCATCTATTTGAATCAGATAAAATTTAACGTGTATATATAGAATTATATAATGAGGCCTTCAGGCATAACCACACCACAATTAAAATAACAATTAACACATTAAAAACGAACTAGTTTCAAAAGTTGTTACAACTTTCGTCCTCCGCATCTAAAAATCAAGCTAACGACTAAGCATATATTATTTAATTTCAACCTGTTTGACTGATGAGACCATAAAAAGCACAAAACAGCTGTTCCAGTCTCCCATCTATGGTTGCTCAGGTGCAAAATCTTTTTAATTTATATAATTTCTTTTGTGCCTCTCCTGCTTATTATTTTGAATTCTTTGCGGCACATTAAACAATTTTTTAGTATGTTTTGTGCATTGCTAATTTTATCTGGAATTGAATTTAAAGTCAGCTTTTGATATTGCTATGAGAAATGTGCAATGGGGGTATACATTAATAGATAGAATTGTACTTTTGACTTCTTAAATGTTTAATCCTGTTATTCTGTATTGCTCTTGAGCAAATTTGCAAGTATAATTTTATAAACAGTTATCTTCGATTCTTCTTATTTGCTTTATATGTGCTTATGTATTTGCAAGAGATCTTCAGTTAAACTTTTAATTCAGTGTTTTCTAACTTCGATAAATAAAGTAGTTACATTTTAATGTGTCTTTTTTTGTCTACAGTTGCAAATCGAAAGACATCTGAACTGACATAATTACAGTAATTAACTAAAAAGTAAAATAATCCAAAATAGCAAAATACTTGCATTTAAAAACAAAGAAAGAAAGAATGACTACATTAAGATTTAAATGACCACGCTGTATTTTCATTGAGTTTCTGCATTTCTAAACATCACCACAATGCACAGGTTACAATAATTTCAAAGTATACTAATAAGAATATAATTTTAAAGGTTTTTTTGAATAATGTTAATGAATTTTGACAACAAAATTTTAAGAGGCTTGGTAATTAAATCACAGATGTGTATCAGTTTGCTTTTCTTGGTGTTCCAGGTTTCATTTTCTTAAGTATATTTTAGACTCGCCACAGATGCAGAAAGAATGATGACTGTTATTAAACAATGGAATATTATCTAAATCATTTGAACTTGCATTAGATTCTATTATCACAAGTTGAGCATATACAATCTTATTAATTTCATGACGACCCTAAATCATTTGTATAAATCTATACATTATTGCTTTTTTGTTCTTTCTTTCAGTTAAAAATGACTCCTTTGCACTGGGCCGTAGAACGAAGTCACATACCTGTGATAGAGATACTATTGAGGAATGGAGCAGATGTTAATTCACTCAGTAAATTTGAAAAAACACCAATTGACATTGCCTTTGATAATGGCCATGCAGAAATTGTAGAAATTTTACAGGTAAAATGAATAATTTTAATAGTATTTAGTTTGCAAGGAGATGACATGCCCTGTACATCATGAAAATCAATGCCCTTTTGTTAAATAAAAATACACATGGTGTGGCTCAAAAATATATATTGGTTGGGTGGCCAACACCCAATCATCTGATTTCAAGATATTTGATATTGTTTTCACAAATTTTCGAGTATTAGCTTATCAACTTCCTATTGTTAGAGCGCAGGGAAAGTGTTAGTGTGACATAATGCATAAGCAAGTGAACTAGAGATTTAAGAAGCCAAGGTTCAATTTTACTGTAGGGCAGGTTTTTTTTTTTTTTTTAATTCCATTTATTTCATTTTCTTTCTTCCTTTTTTTTTATGTTTTTGTTTCTCTTGTTTCTTTAATATAATGTAGATTTGCTTTTTGTTTTTTCCCCGGATATGTTTGAATATTAAGCGGAAAAAGTAATGGTAGAAATTAGATAATATTCTTCTTAACTTTTTTATTGTAAGTATTTTAATTTATTAAAATAAAATAAAATAAAACATATATAAATACAGAACTTAACCAAACCTTTTTTTTAATCTTTTTTTCTTTCCTTGTACTAGTATGCTTTTCTCTTTGGCATTTTGTTAATACAGTGTAACCTCCTTTAACGGACACTCCGAATAGCGGACACCTCTAATTAGCGGACATTATTGCGGGTCCCAGTCCCTTAAAATAAGACATTCCATGTTATCCACTCCGAATAGCGGACAGTTATTTTAACTGTAAAATTTTTTTTTTTTTTGATTAACATTTTGACAAACACATCATGGTTGTATTTACATCGGTGTCCCATACATTGATACATTGTATCGGTGTCCCATGATTCAATGCACGAATCTGAGGCCCTTTTTTTTACTGCAGTTGCTTTGTAAATATCAATCCCTCGTAAAGCTATCCTATAAACGTGTTGATTAAATTTAGTGCGAATTAAAATGGCGTCAAAAAGGAAGAGATTGGCACTGAAAGAAAAATTGATGTGCTTGAAGTTCCTTCTTTATATTGCCAATAAAGAAGGAATAATTTTGAAATGAAGTTCTTGAAGTTGCTGAAAAAGAAAAGCTGCGTGTGCATTGTCTTGCTGAACGTTTTAAAGTTGGAAAAACTCATATAAGTGAACTTTTGAAGGACAAAGATGAGATTAGAAAAATGTAGATGGTGAATTCAAACGAAAATTTGAAGAATTTGATGTTTCGTAAAGCTGAAACTAAAAGCAAAATCGACGAAATGGTGATAAAATGGTTCCGCTTTGCTCGTGCAAAGAACATTCCTATAAGCGGTGTTTTCCTTCAAGAAAAAGCCAGAGAATTCGGTCAAACTTTAGGATTGAACATGTTTAAGGCATCAAATGGATGGCTAGAAATTAATTTCTATATATTATAATTAATTTTATCATTATTTTAAACGGATTAGCACTCATTTAAAAATAGTAAATAATTTCCAATTGTTCATATTCTCTCACATCGCAATGATGGTACGTAATTTTTCATTAAATGAATGCTATAAGCTAAAAAATAAAAAAAAGACAGTCCTCCCCAACAGCAGACACCTCCCAATAACCGACAAAACTTGCGGTCCCGTGACTGTCCGTTATTCGGAGGTAACACTGTATTATTATTATTATTATTTGAATCATTAAAATTTAAATTTTTTTTATTTTTTTTTTATTTGGAATAAAACTATGCCAAATTAACCATGTTGACTCTTTTTTGAATTTGTAATTTGGCAGATTGGGCATCATCATCACAGATGTGTATCAAGGCGCTATTTCCCCTATCAGCCATTTTACCCAAATGTAACTATAGTCATTGTTCAGCTGTTGAACCTTGCAATAAAAATCCTTAAACTATAATTTTGTTAAGTATTATGTATAAAGCACTTACATAAAAAAAATAAAAGCATGACCATTAACTATTAGGATAAATACCTCAATCGGTAGAATCTATAAAACTTGGTTATCAGAGGGGAAAAAAAAGGTATATACATTTAAATTGTAAATGAATAACTTCAGAATTCTTTATCCGTCAATTTTAATGATTCAAGTATTAATACAATTGACAAATGTCAAGAGCAGATTAGTATAGAAAATAAAAAAAAATAAGATTAAAAAAAATAGTTTGTTAAATTGCTTATATTTATGTATGTCTTATTTTATTTTTAATAAATAATACATTTAGTAGAATATTAAATATTTTGTAATTGTTTATTAGTTTTCTGCCTAATCATAACATACTTGGGAAAAAAACAGAACCTACATTATCTTAAAGAAAGAAAGAAAAGGAATTTATATGAAAACAGAAGAAGAAAATATGCCCCCCCCCCCCCCCCCCCACTTTTAACAGAATTAACTTTAGCTTCTTAGATCTCCAGTCTGCTTACTTCTGTCTTACACCATACCAATACTTCCTCTGAATTCGACCAACAGTAAATTAATAAGCTAATACTCGAAAATCAGTGAAAACAGTGTCAGTGTTTCCATCCACTCTCACCTTACATATATATATATATTTGTATTACTACACTTTCATCTCACAAAAGGACATTGATTTTCACGATATACAGGGTGTGCTGTCTCCTTGCTAATTAAAGTTGTTTTTATTATCTAACATAAATGTTAAACAGGATTACATTTAAAATATAGTGATAAATAATGAATTTTAAATTATGATTTAAACTTTTTAGGACCTTTTTATTTTGAGTAGAAAGTTTGAGTAGACATAAAGAATAAATGAAGCACTTAAAAGTAAAAAGTAAAATAAAAATTAGAAAATCTTCTCCTGTATGATGGAAAAACTGCCAAAATATATCTTTCTGTAAAATACAATATGCGATGAAATTATTATGCTCTGCCTAGCCCAGTGAAATATTCCACATTCAACTGTGATGTCAACAGATAGCACAACTCTACACATATAAATAGGAGAATAGCAGATGCTTCTGCATATGTGTTGATGTGCAGTGTGAAAATGGGAAAAGCTAGTGATTTAACAGACTTTCAGTGTGGAATAATCATAGGCTGCCACCTGAAGAGTACTGGTATTTTCAAAACAGCTTGACTGGTGAACTGTTCCCATGCCGCTGTTGTACAACACCTGGCAGATTAGTGGAGACATAGGAGAACAAGATATGTATAATATCATACCAGTTCCTACATTAAAAACAAATTTTTTTTTAAGATGAATATTGTCTTAAACAGTATGAAGAAAAATATTCTGAATCCTTTAATATTTCTTAAATTTCCCAAAGCATTCATTAGAAGTCATATAAGTCTGGCAATTCATTGCCTAGTTAAGTTTAATACTTTGTTTAAGTTTTACACCTTTATCAACAGTGTAAGCAGCATCTGGTGCTTTGTGATATTTGTTAAACACACAACATTTTCTCTATAATGTCATGTATGCATGTCATTTTAGATTTTTTTATAAAATCCCTAATTTTGTTAACTTTTTAAAATTGTTTAAGCTGATCAATCCCAGTTGTTTTTGGATTGTATGTCACCCCCATCCTCTCAATTTCTACCCTTCTGACAACCTGTATTTCAATGTCTAAAACAGCTTTCTAACATTTTCTTGACTTAATTGATAATGTCCATTTTCATAGATTAGGGATGGGCGAGTTTTCGAGTATATGTCGATTATTTTTAAATACTCGGAGCTCGAGAGAGTAGTGGAGACTACTCGAAAACGCGAGTCGAGTTATTAAGAAGTGTTGAAGAAGTGTCGATCGCTGTTATTTTACAAAAAATGTGTTTGACAAATTAAAACATACTTGAGTGTGTGTTGTTTTATTTAATCCTCATTCTTTTAAATGAATACTGATATAATTCGTATAATCACGCAATAAGTAGAATAATTAATTCAACAGTCATCAATATTTTGTTCCTGAACACCTTAGTCTGTGCAGACGGGATAGAGAGGGGACCAAGACAACATCACAGACGATGCGTAGTAATCTTTATCGTATCAGTATCAGTAAAAAAAGTTCCTCTTAACGTTGCCAAAAATAAATATGTCTCGATTCTTAACATTACAAAAATTCCAGCATATTCAACGAGTTTGATATCCTTCTGCATATCGCTAAAAGATTACGATATTACCGAAGTGGTAATATTACCGCTAAAAGATTACGATATTTAGTGAATCGATACTAAATAAGATACACTTTGTTTCGACCACGCATTTCACATTGCCACAGCCAAAGTCCAAACTTTAATCCATTCCAGTTAGTTTTCCCAGAAATACGAAATCGATCAACACAACATTGCTCCAAGTGGTCATAGTATCAGCTGATGCCTTTTTAATACATGGCGATGTACTTGCCAGACTGAGTTAGTGTAACAGCCAGCCACCAGGATCGCTAGCGTCTCTCGGGAGACATTTATTGAGTAATAATTTACATGTTGCAATTGTAGTTTATTGGGTACTTTACTTACTTGATTAATTCTAAATGTAATATTAGAATTATATTAGGCCTGCTTAATACTTACCTGACACTATTTTATTTACACTTGACCCTTTTTTTACTATATTTGTATCTTGAAGTTTGGTCATTTCAGATAAATTCATCAATTTATTTACACATTTTAACATTAAAAGTAAAGTAAAAGAAAAAGATTAAATCAAAATTTTATAAGTTTGAGTTTAGACATTTGAAGGCCTATATAATTGTAAACCAATATCTTAGAGATAAGGAACATTGTTTGTTTTAAATTTTATAATAAAAACTATTGGAAACTAAGTCTTTTACTTATAACCTGTGCTACTCGACTCGAATCAAAAAACCACTACTCGCCCACCCCTACCATAGTTATAAATGGTTTTCCCCTTAATGTAAAAATAGCCTAACAGAAAACTCAAACTTCAAAAGAAAATTTTAGGGTATTGTAAAAATTAATTGCTGGATTTCTTATATTATTATTTTTTTAATAAGATTAAAACTTAAAATATAGAAAAGGAAAAAAAAAAGCTATTGCAGTTAATTTGATGAATAAGAAATTATATTTATGATAAACCCCTAGGATGGAAAAATGTCATTGATTTTTTGACTTCATGGTTCTTGAAGTTTTTGTAGTGGTTACTTTTTAAGTATTTTTAAAGCTTGATATTAAGCAAGAAAACTGCCTACAACTCAGAAGTTGTAGGCAACGTTAAGAAGTTAAGTTTTTAAATTAGGAAATTAAAATATTCTTGAATATCATTCAATTTATAAATACCTGTAAAATAAGCATAAATAATCTTATTTAAGAGATGGGTAGATTTCATATTTTTTTCCCTTTTATTTGTTTTATTTATGTAGCTATCAATAAGAAGAAAAAAATCTTTGATGAATGAAATTTTTAAATTCTATAATTTACATGTATCTGTTCAATAAATCTTAGTCTGCTGATAGACTGAGAGAAGAGGGACCTTTGGTTTGTGAAGAAGTAACAAGTGAACCAAGTAAAGAAGCCAAAGAAGCAGAAATAGTGCCTCTTGTTAGTCAGCAAGAGGAAGTCCAAACTAGTTGTGATTCAGGGAAAAAAAATAGTCCAATTAAACCTATTTTACTGCAGGCAAATATACCCAATGTTAATAAATCTTCCAGTAGGGACAGCCTCTCTGATTCAGGTGAGCCACATTATTTATAAAGTTTTTCCTTCAAAAAACAAAAAATACATTTTTCAGCTTATGTTACTTTTTTAAATGTACATAAGTCATACCTTGGCTTTATATACATTTAACTAGGTAAAAACTGATTTCATATTGTACACAAAAGGGTAGCGATTCTTATATTTTTCATTTTCATTTACTTTCTGTATCTGAAGGCAGATAGTGACTACAGACTGGAATTCGTATTTCCCTCTCACCTCTACAAGTCATAAGCTTTCGAGTAAGGTATCACTTTTGTTTATCCAACTTTTAGTTTGGGCCTGTGGAGGTGGTAACATATCTCAGTTTTGGCCACTTTCACTTCCTGTGAGACCAAAGTGACTTGAACTTATATTTTTTCCCCACCTCTATAATTCTATATAAAAAAAAAATACCATATTTATCGGCATACAACACACACCCTAATTTCAAGAACGAAGTTTGAGTAAAAAAGCTTAAAATTTAAAATAAAAGTAGTATATGCATATAATGCAGGTAAAATTTCAGCCCTTAAAATGCCAATAAAATACGGTATATATAAAAATCTGACTTATAGTTTAGGCTCTAGTGGTGGCGACAGATATACACAACCTTCTTAAAAGCTATCCTTACCTAATCTTTACACTTTGTGTATAGATCACTAAAAAAGTAAGATATACGTATGTGTTCATGTGTTTGCCTTACACAGAGACAGTAAGTAATATCCTAGCAGTTAAGCAACTGCTGCCTGTGTTTTCATCTTCATGGCATTTGCAGTGCATTACTTTTGTTTCCACTTCAGTGAAGGAATTGTCTCATGGTGAAATCAGTCAAAGAGAAGAAAATCTTATCCTTTTATCTTCCCTTTCGGTGTGGAAATAATCTTTGCATATCCCTTGCAAAATCTTAAAAAAAAAAAAAAATCAATAACCATGACATTACCTTGTTGGACTCTGATTTGCTGAGAGTATGAAATCGGAATTTTGGCCTTATGAATAATTTAACTTCTTTCCCATTAGAAATCTTTCCTACTCAGTTGGTACTAAATCCACATCATAGATGTAGTTATACTGACTAAAACTGCATCTCCTTAAGTTTTTGTAATCATTGCACTCTAAAAAAAAAACAACTTCAAATGTCAAATGTCCTTTCCAAATGTCACTTCAACCATTAAGCAACTAAAAAGTTGATTTGGTGAGTTGCTGCTTGAACTCTTATCTTCTTGAGCAGTTGAACAAGTTCTGAAAAGAACTACGCTGTGCGGCTTTCTGACATCCGTCTTATAAAGCTGTTAAATTCCTGCAAAGCTGTTATTTCAGATTCTGACATAGATGATATCAATGATGAGGAATGCTAGAAGAGAATTTTTCTTCTCAGCATATACTACTGTAAAAAAAAAAACATATTTTTCAAGATAACAGGAATATTCCTACATATGGTTTCATCCTGCCATTTGACAGTACTCATTAGTGAACAAGCTTTATATTTAAGTTATAATATTCTCCATACCTACTTAGTTCCTGGAGGTGTTTGAGATATCTGCAGGCAAAGTTACCTGTCCCAAATTTGATGAATTATCACCTGATGCAGATTTTGTATGTGAGTGCATCAATTGTTTTGGTGAATACCTGGCTTCTTCACGATCTGGTTCACTCTGGAAAGAAGAAAGGAAATTCAACTTATCAGAGTAAAATACTCCCTTTCTTATCCTGAATTAATGGATCACTGCACAACAATCTACCAAAACTTCTTTTTTTTTTTTAATCAGTGGTAAAGTCAACTTTTTCCACCTCTTTATCAATGACGTATTTGAATCTTACTCTGCTGTTGTTACCATTCTTGCCACTCCTTTTGTAAAGTTTCTGCTTCTGTTACAAGTTGCTAGCTCCAGTCATTGCTGGCGTCTTTTGTAATATCTTCAGGTCCATCTGATACTTCTACTGGAAAAGCATTTTATGTAGTTCTGTTTACATTTGCCTGCTGATACTGTGATTGAAGACATATCTTACACAAGCAATTTTATAAGGATAATAAGAATATCATGATGATTCTAGCCTTGGTCCATTATCATCAGCCCCACCTTGATTTATTTTTTTTTTCATTTAAATTTAACATTAACTTACATCTATTGGACTTGTAACTTTCAAAAACTTTCCCTATGGGAATTACATACATCTAACCTTCATGGTTATTCTATGCTCTTGACAGCATTTTTTTAGATTATCATTTAAATGTGTTCTTATTTATCATGGTACTCCATTCTCTAAATCCATATTCTTTGGAATCGGTTGCTATTTGACTATCAACATGATGATTACAAATAGTTTGGCGTATCTTTGGCTTTTTATCTCTACTATATCAGCTTCACTGATAGACTTAGAAAAACTCATTGATCATTCACTATATCCATTTTTATTAGTCGTCAACTTTACCGTCTACTATCTGCTTTGATGCTCTTCATCTATTAACAGCAGCAAAGGCTTCACTATTGACCTTCTAGTTTTTTGGGTGAAGTAAAGTTTAATTAACTTCTAGTTTGTCGTCAGCTTTGCATCTTCAATATTGGATCATCCAGACAGATATCCTCATCTATATTTAACTAGTTTCCGTTTACTTATTATTTTACAAAATGATTTTTACCAAATAAAATTTAAAATACGTTATTTTCTACTAAACCATTAAAATGTTATTTTTGTTGAAAATTCTACAAATTTTTTATAATTACAGATTATAATACTTTGTAATATTCCTGTTTCTTTTGCTTCCTTTAATAACATTTGATTGACTACAACATAAAAATCTTATACCATTATGACAGATGAACTATTCATTAGAATATTTTTTTAATTAGTTTTTTTTAATACATTTCAGAATCCCCTGATCAGAGTAGTACATCTGTTTTAGCCACTTTGGCTGCATTGGCTGAAGCCACAGCTCCTTTGGCTGCTCATGCTGCAACAAGTAAGTTTTGAAATTGCTATTGTTTGTTTGTTTGAAGATTATCTTTCTATTTCTCAAAATACATAGAGTTTATTTTTTGTTCTGGAAAAAGCAATGATATCTTTCTTAACTGTTAATTTTTTTGTGGCAAGCTCTAGTTTGATGTCAAGATTCAAGCCAGCTCCATATAATAGATCATTGCCTTTAATCACTGGGCTATCCCTGAATGACTATTGACAGTTAACATTTCCCTATCACATTATCATCTATTGCGTTTTGTTGTTTTAAGTTGCTATCGTGGATTTTCAGCACAATAATATATGTATTTTCTGATCCAGTTATTTGAATTAAGAAGTAAGCCTAAATAATGATCTGCATCTTGAGTATTCCATTCAAGCATACATAACAATATTGCCTGGTGGGCATTTTATGATAATTAACCGTGTAGAAAGTATTGCTACAAATGGATTACTGTGCCATTCAGACACATCTGAATGGTCAAGGAGATAGCCTGCCATACAGCTGATATGCCTGAGCCTGGGTTGGAGTCCTCCCCTAGGCTTGAATGTTTCTTTCTCTCCTGTGTGTGTTTTTCTTCCTTTCATGGACCATGTTCTCAATTTAATAACTTGCTCCTGGGAGAGCTTAGTCTCGACCACTATTGTGCCATTGAAAAATCATACGGGTCATTGCCAACATAAGGGGTAGAAAAAAGGTTTAGTTTGGAAATATATAAATTTTACCCAAAAAAATACAAAAAAATTCCTAAATACACTCTGATCAACCTTTAATCTAATTTGCTTGGTGAGCTATCTCATTAGACTTTTTTAATCCGTAATTAAATATTTTCAAAATTGAAATTGAGTCCCTAAAAAAAGTATAAAAAAAGGGTAAAATAACTGCCTTTTGAAATCACTTAATTAGATCATACTGTCAGGAGTTAAAAATTAAGTGCAACTTAAATTTAAGCCTTCATTGTACAATGTTATTACAGTAAAACCCTGCTAATCCGGCAACCGTCTAAGGGGTTTTTTTTTTACACTGAATAAGCCTTCCATGCACGCTCATCAGAGTTCGCGGGCAATCGGCTGAGGTCGGGTGTACTCGGCAATGATGACAAATCTGTATTAAAATATAATACTATATAAAAATATATTTTGTTGTTTTGTTTTTAACATTTTCCAACTCTACCAAAATCAGAGAAATCACAATAGAACACGGAAAAATGGCCTGATACCTATTAATAGCTCTTTTGACTCTCTAATTTAGCTTTATTTCCGCTATCCTCACAATAACAGCTATTTTTAGACAGCACTCAGTAATCCGGCATTGCCGAAGTCCCGAACGTGCCAGATTAGCGAGTGTCTACTGTACTACTGAAATTAAATAAAAATTGTTTTTCAGTCAAGTAAAACAAGAAAAAAGCTAGGTTAAAATTCTATATTTTACTAGGTCCACAGTTCATGCAAAAAGTATTTTCTGATACATTGGGAAAACATAATGAATTTTTCTCCTTTCAGATGTAGTTTGAATCTGTGGTTTTATAATGATCTTCACATCACTCAAAAAGTATGGAATTTGGTCAAGTTTTTCTAGCCAAGAAAATTGGCCACAGGATGTAGAATATATAACGGAAACTTCTGTATGTTCTTCATGCTTTATCATATTTTCATAACCTTTCCTGGGTATAAGAGCCCCTCAGAGTCCACTACAACCCAATTTCCTGTTGACAGTTCATCAAAGTGGATTGCAGATGGAAGAACAGTCTCTAGGGATTGAGTAGAAACGATTGCAGATGGAAGAACAGTCTCTAGGGATTGAGTAAAAAACGATTGCAGATGGAAGAACAGTCTCTAGGGATTGAGTAAAAAACGATTGCAGATGGAAGAACAGTCTCTAGGGATTGAGTAAAAAACGATGGCAGATGGAAGAACAGTCTCTAGGGATTGAGTAAAAACGATTGCAGATGGAAGAACAGTCTCTAGGGATTGAGTAAAAACGATTGCAGATGGAAGTACAGTCTCTAGGGATTGAGTAAAAAACGATGGCAGATGGAAGAACAGTCTCTAGGGGTTGAGTAGAAATAATTGCTCCTGGTCTCTCTGAAGGAGATCCAGGGTCTTCAAGAGGTTGACCAGAGTTCACTTCTGGTTCACAGTAGATATCATCTACAAAAAGTTTCCCAATTACTGGAGCTTAACTCTTATTAAGAAAATAACCTAGGATACAATAGTATGTATTTTAAAGGGTAACTATGCTTATTATGAAAAAGATTATGTAAAGAACGTTATTAACTTTTGTTAGAACTGAAAAAGGATAAAATGCAGAAATCGGTTTTTCATGTTATATTTAATGCACATTAAACTTCTTACCTTTTGTTAGAACAGAATTTTCAGTGAATATCCACCATGGTTAAGAGTTAATACCATAATTAACTCTCCATCCAAGGTTGAGGAGGTTGCTGCCTTTGAGTTTCTTGTGAATCACCTTTTCTCTTAAAGGGATTCACTTCTGAAGCGAAAACTACAACAAGGCTTAAAAACCTAAACACTTCATAAAAATGCTAATAAGAACTATAGAAGTCCCTTCTATTTGACTTAAAATTATTTTTCCTTTTAGACTTTATAAAGAATCTTAGATTGGCTTTTGCCAGTTAGCAGATAACAATTCCCTTCTGCACCATTGCAAACCCATCAAAACAGGAATGGAAAAAAATAGTAAAGCTAACTTTAAGCAATCAGTAGGGTAATGAAAAAAATGGGCAAGACATGAATTCTACTCCAAATGTTTTTATTTAACACAAAAATTTAAAGTGAATATCCACCACTCTGTGGATAGTAATGTCCACTCCATGACCAGAGGATGTCCACGAAGTGGACAAAATGTCTTATTTTAATTTTTAGTGAACCAGGCGTTGAGGTTAGAAACATGCTGACTTCAATATAAAGTGAAACCATATAAATCAGTCATTACAATAATAATTAGATAGTGAAAAACGATTATACTTGCCTAAATAATTTTGACCACTTATGTTATGAGATAGCCAAATGTAAATATCACAGACAAAAAATTTTTTCTTGAGACAAAAACAAAGCATTCTGTTCGTCACTTGTGGATCACAATAAAAATGACTTTCTCTCAACACACCCTGGTGGCTAGGAATTCATTCAAGTGATTTTTGTGGGCTGTTAAATTTTATCCACAAAATGGACACATTTTATTAGGGACACTGTTACAAATTAATTAAACAATCAAAGTTAAATTCTTATTGCTTAAAATTTTATTAGTAAATTTCTTAATGATCATTATGTCCTGCATAAACTAAAATCTTGAATAAAAACTTTGAATTATACGCCTAGAAATAATGGTATATTTAGTAGAATTTCCTTGGGGACAGTCCACTGATATTCCAGGTCTCTTGCATTGAATTCTGGAAAAATAAATAATATTAAAAACTTTTTTAATTAGTGCTGGGCTTAAGAACATTATGAGAACAACCTGTCTGTTAAGATTTTTCTCATTGAAACCATTTTAATATTTTTTAAAGCTGGGGACATG
>JAFIDM010012231.1:153443997-153475231 GCA_023159025.1 Thereuonema tuberculata
ATTTATTATGAAATTATTTATTTATATCTATTTTGTCTTTGTGTGTTTGGTCCTTCATATTAATGTTTACACACACAACATGGATAATATCTATTCCTAATATCTTTCAACTACTTTATATTCTTCATTAATTTGAAAAGTTTTCCCAGAAATGACATCTGCATTTTAGGCTTCTGATAGGAAGCCTGATCTTGTTTAGGCTTCTGATAGGAAGCCTACTAATCCCGGTTTGCCTGTCTCTCTGTGGACAAGTATTAAAATCTCATTAAATTATCATTAAGCACAACAGGCGCAACAATTTCAACAATTGCACCTTTTGCCTTCGCAACAATCACATTTAATAATAATTATGAAATTATAGCAATATCAATTATATTTTCTTATACTTTCAGAAGATGTTGTGATTGGTTTACTAATCACTATCCCTATCTTGTTTTATTTATAATTAGCGTTTTAACAATAATAATTTCTAAGAAAAAATGTAATATTTTCGAAAATCTACACTGAATTTTGCAACTTAAAATTATGAGGCAATTTAGAAGACCATTAATCCTGATTTTTACAGTTTTTTATTATAAATTTAATAAGAGTCTTAAAGGATTCTCATAGTGAAAATAATAACTTATGGCATCATTTTTTTTATTTTTATTTAATAACTTTCAGTTAGTTTCTTTATTATTTTTTAACTATTATTAAAACTATCAATTATAAACCAAAATCCTTTTAAAAATTGAAATCACAGAACTTGAACATTTATTAAGCAAAAGTTAATTTTTCATTACAATGGTACTTATGATGTAATAAATTATAGCAATCACATTTATAATAATAAGGAAATTAAAGGAATAATGCACAGAAATGTTGTATCAGAAGCTGTTGCGAAGCATTGTGATTGGTTTACTAATCGCTATCCTTACCTTGTTTTATTTTATTCCTCTTGATAATAATGTATCTTGGAAATTTTAGTAAATAATAAAAAATAAAAAAAAAAAGTTTTTTTTATAGTGAGTAGCGATTTTATTTTCATAAATATTCCGATAACAGATAAAATCTGTATTAATACACTATTGTTTTACATTTCAGTTGTCCAAAAAAGCTTTCTCTGGAGCAGTTTTTAATTAAAGCAGAACAGTTATTTTACGCCTACTGTCATAAGTCCGTTATTGAAAGTTTTGACGTGATTGAAATGCCTGTAAAATCACAAAAGAAAATGGTGGGTTAAAAACTAATCTTCAGTATTAATTTTGAAGATATTTTGATATTAACTGCTTTTAGATATTATTTTGATATTAATTTTTAAGATATTATGATTCTCTTTTTTTATTCATTTGAAAGAAAATCAGGAATAAACTGGACTGGATCTTGTGATCCACAATTTTTATTGTTACTTTTTTTATATAAATTTTGTTTTTAAACAAGACAAATTGCTATTTGTTATTTATAATTTTAATGAAGACAGGTACTTTTGTTTTATAAATTGATGTTTGTCATATTTTGATTCATTTTATCTCACAACTCTTCATCTTATTTTAATGGAGCTGAAAAATAATGTGGTTTTGAAAATTAAAAAAAAAAAAGCTTTGTTTCCCTCCCCACCCAAAAAAAAAAAAAACCTTTTAGATTTTTATTTGTATTTTTGAAAAATGTTTCATTCTTTTTCATTTCTTTCTTTCATGGTGAGAAGGAAAGATGCTGTTATTCATGTTGTTGTAGCAGGTAATTTGAGCTTTCACATTTGCTGATGAAAAACAAATTTGAAGACAAAAGAAATATATTTAAAGAGATACTTATCACAAATAATCCATAAATATCTCTGAAAGGTTTAAAACTTGATCTAAAATTGCTATTTGCTCATAAAAATTTATTTTAATTACGGTTTGAAACAAGACTCATGATTGAAATAATTTATTCAAGACAAAAAAGTTTCAGCTTTACCATAAGTCATTTGATATAAAAAAAAAAATACAGTGATAATAGTCTCATATTGCATCATTAATAGTAATTATAACTGTTACCATAACAAAATCACATTTATAATTTTGTTAATTGTTTCTTGGATGATCAATTAACAAAAAAAACAAGAAGTTGTAAGAATTTAAACTGCTTTCCTTAAAATTAAGAAGGTTTAACATGCATTGTTGTAATTTGAAAAGGGAAGAAAATCTATAAAATGCAGAAATTTGTTAGAATTGTTTGCTTTTACCACATTGAGCCAGATAGCAATCTGGGACAGCTGATCGTCCTTATTAGGACTCATCAACGAGATTTAGCTTCGATGATGGAGCTCGGAATGCGTCGGTACCTATGATCCCGTCTCCCGCTCTCGGAAGTGGGACCTGGTTGAAAGCAAACAACCAAAGAAAAAATGCTGTAACCAGTACAGGAAAATTACCTTGACCAGCTTTGAGCTGAGCTCGAAGGGCATTTAATAAAGGCATAAGACCTAACGAAAAGTTCTAAGAATTTAAGCTGCTTTCCTTAAAAGTTGTAATTTTGTTTGTTTGTTTTTTTTAATGTGAAAATGAAAACCTCCATTCATTTTTAAATTACAATATCTTCAGAATATATAATCAGTACAAAGTTTCCATTTTCTGAAAAAAAAAGCCACTTGTTGAAACTTTACTAGATTAAAAAATGAATTTAATTATATTAACATGACACTTTCACATCATGCATGATATCACATTCACCTTATGTGTTTGAATGTATGATGTATAGAGTTATGATGGTACATCATTGTTATGCTTTATATATTAAAATATATACATGTATATTTCCTGAAGCTCATTGATTGGCAAACGGTCTGTGAACCACCACTTTAAGACACTGGTCTAGAACAAAATCATTTTTTTTTTTTTTGAGAGCTGATAGTTAAAAGTGTGGCTGCATATCCCATATTAGTGGATTACTGAAAGGATTGTTTATCCATTGTTAAGACATGGATCAGTTCTAATGCTTTTCAATGGGGAATTTTTATCACCTGAAACCATAAATTTCGTGGCAAGGATCTACATGAAAAAAATCCCAAATATAAAAATCAGTCTTTCCTCTGTAAATTTTCATATCAAGTTTCTAAAAGACCCATCTAACAGTTCAGAAATTTTTAAGTGACAAGAAAACAGTTGCAGTTACACATGCAGAGGCTTACTGATTTTATGAACCTCTATCTTTCTTAGTAATAGAGGCTAATAATGGATCGGTATACAATGAATGTGGCAGTGCAAATAGGAATACTGATCATTGCTCATAAAAAAAAAAAAAAAAAATCATTATAATTAAAAAGATTATCATCTTTCAGAAAATGTCTCGACCTTTTATGTTGTCAATATTTAGGAGAACTTCCAATAAAACTATAATAGATGTTTAGACTAAATTACATTTGACGTACATTACATAAAAGTTAAATTTAGTAAATAGTTTTTATTGCAGGTTCATTATTGATGATCTGCAATTTATAAGAAAATAAAAGAAGCTTTGATGACAAAATATAACTTTCTAAGATAAATTGTTTTTGATTGTTAGTAAAATGAAACTTTATTACTTATTGGGAACTGTTCATTGCTGGCAGATTTTAAAAATGGAATTCCCAATGGAAGCACCAAACTATCTGGAAAGTCCTGAAATATTGCATTTTAAATTTATTTCTTGTAGTAACTTTAAATAGTAAACATAGTAACTTTAATACTATTCGGTTTTTTTTACAAGAGCCTTCAACGCTTTTGCGCATCCGTCAGGTCTCCTTCGATTTCATCTAAATAGGGGTTGATTATTTTTTATCAGTGTTAGTTTACTAGTAGCTGCGTTCTATTTATGCTTTTCAGAAAAGAATTATGGAAAGAATAAATACTATTGCAGAAATGCTCCTCCTTTATTTTTTCTTAAAAGCGAAAATGTCCAAAAGAATTTCTTAGGAAAATGCCCATCTCAGCGTATCACCCCTCTGTGGAGTAAAATCGTCCCCCAGTCTTGGGTCTGCTTTTTGAAAACGAACAGTAGGCATAATAGAGATACTTATTCTAGTAACAAGTAAAATGAAGCACCCAGTAGTTGTTGGGGTTGTAATCTTTAAAAGGGCACAACTAAAACCATTGTGGCAATAGCCTGTTGAAGCAATACTAGAAAATTTTATAAAGATACAACAAATTTATGAATTTATACAACAAATAGGATTCATAACCTCTATTTAATCGAAAGAAACATCTTTAATCTCCGTCATTATTTCATCTTTTTAAGCAAAAGACTTACTCAGAATTCTTCGCTTCAATTATGTCTTATCTTATTCCTTAGAAATCGTTATGAACACATTTTAGATTTATAAAGGCAGGACATTAAAAGAACAGCTGGAAGAACACTTGAGAGCATATAAAAACAAGATAGGGATAGCGATTAGTAAACCAATCACAATGCTTCGCAACGTCTACTGATATATCTATGAAAATATAATTGATATTGCCTTAATTTCCTTAAAAAATGTGATTGTTGCAAATGCAAAAGGTGCAATTATTGTGATTTTTGTAGAGCTGTATTATCAATGTGACTGTTGTGCATGCAAAAGATGCGATTATTGTGATTGTTGCTAATGATATTTTAACGATACTTGTCCACAGTCAGACAAAACGGGAATATAAGTCTTTCCTTGTATCAGAAGACTAAAAAGAAAAGATATCTGATTGGTTCTCCTCACTATGATCAGCACAATCACAATCCTGACCCCTTAGTAGATGTAGTATACCAAACAGAAGAAGAAAATGCACAAGTGATGATAGAATCCTGTTATATAATTTGGAAACCATGTATGAACAAAGAAAAAGCTTTAAAAGTTAATAAAATTACTTTTGGCTGTTTTAAACATTGCATGGAAAATAGAGGAAAAATTATTGTAATTAGAATTAAGTAAGTTTATTATTGACAATTTATTGTCTGTGAAAGTGGATTATTACAATGATCAGAAAGCATTGTAATTAGGGCTATTTTTGTTGAACAGAGAAACTGTAATATGGTTCATATATACTTATATTTTCATTATCTTGTTAATTTATTCTTTAATTGTTAATCTAAACTGTATTCATAAAGATTTCTGAGGAAGATAGAATTCTTCCCCTCAATTATGTCCTGAGGAAGTCTCTTGATTAATGGAGGCTTATGAATTTTGTATATTTATTTGATAGGTATTCATGTTTCCATATGCAAGCTGTCAGCATTCTCTAAAACTAATTATATTCTGGAAAAAGATTTGCATAGTGAGTCTTCCATGGTTAGTTTCTGAAGCATGTGTGAATCAATTAGTCAGTTTTTCAATGTGCAATGGTGAGTTTCTTTACTAATGACTAAAACTTGTCTTCACTATTTAGTACAATTCGTGATGTTAAAGTAAGTGAAAGACAACATGAATGGCTATTATCTATCTTTTCTCCAATGAGAGGAAAAACTTCAGAAGAATAAAATGGTTACATAATTTTTCAGTATAAAGTTTATAATTTTTCTGTTTTGAGTACATTGGGTTTATAGCCACTATAGTTTAGAGTTCTATTGAAATGTTTTTCAGAACTAATTTTTTAAAAAAGGTACTATCTTTTATAAATAAATAAAAAAAGTAAATGTAAATAATTTTATATTTACTTATTGCTTATTTATTATTTTATTTTTGTTTTACTTCTATTCGTTTTGACTTCACTCAAAACTTGTAAATAGTTTTTTGTACTGAGAACTGAAAAATGGCATTTTACAGTTGAACTCGTAACTTAAGTAATTTACTTTTTATTTCTTATTCTGTTTTTCTGGCAATTGATATTACTACTATGTTCATAAGTGAGTTAAAGAAGCTAAGTATGAAGGAAAATAAATAAAATGGTAAATGATTAAAAACCAACAGTGTTAAGTGAAGAAAGAAAAGGAAAATAGAAAACTTCTTTAATATTAAACTATTGTTCATTATTTAAAAAAAAAAATGAAAATAGAGAAAAGGACTCTTTATATTCGCTGAATACGAGTTAATTTAATTGTGTGAATTTGAATGTTTGCATAAGCATTAACTGCATGCAGTTAATCAAATCAAAGCATGCACAAGCAAAATGACTGATACATTATCTACCATTAATAAGAATCCATTCTTTTACTTCTAATGCTTTTTCCAGTAGTCTTTCTGGCACCTTCATGAAAAGAAATTCTCCTTAGAGGAATTTTCAAATATACAAAAGGTGAATCATCTTTTAATCACAAAATATGCTTACCAATTCTAAGATGATCCAATTTCTAAAATCCAGCTACTAGAAGGATACAAACATGATTTTGATAACCTAACTTCTCTTAAAAAAATAGCCTAAAATAGGATTATGATAAAGAAAACAGACCTAACTCTGCTAAAAGTCATTTGATGAAGCTTTTTTTTTCCTTTCCATGTGAGAGAGAGAGACTTACCAGAAATATCAACACCATCTAGAAAAATGGCATGGAAATGCGACAAATGTAAAAAAATCACAACTAGAAAAAAGAAAACCACAACTGATGAAAATGAAAACAAAGAAGTTAGCCAAACATCCCTTCGGGATGAAAGTTTGAAGCACCCGACCCCCGAGAAGACAGCAAAGGCGGCCACCCACAAGGTCACAGCAATGGCGGCTACCAACGAGAACATCGGAAAGGAACTGGGTCAAACCATTCTGAAGAAACTTTCAGAAATAAGAAAATCAATTGACTTTGTGAGCAATCAATATGAAGATATTCTAAGCAAAATGCAGAAATATCAGGACAGCCAAAAGGAAATTACAGAAAATATGAACAAGGTAATAAATGAAAATAGTTATTATAAAGAGAAAATACAAAAATTACAAGAAAACATTGATAAACTAGAAACCCAACAAAGAAAAAATAATCTGGAAATTGTAGGTGTAGACGAAAATGAAAATGAAAAGCTAGCAAAAGTGATAGAAAAAATTGGAGGAGTTTTAAACATTAAAAGCCCTCTTGATAGCATTGACGTGATGCATAGATATGGAAAAACAAATAAATATAAAGCTAGACCCATAATAGTCAAGTTTCTAAACAGAAAGGATAGAGACATGTGGCTCTTCCAATATAAGCAAAAAAGAAACATAACAAATGCAGATATTTTTGAAAAAGGAAATCAGAAAATATATATCAATGAGAACTTAACACAAAACTTAAAAAATTTACTATGGAAAACTAAAACAGAAGCTAAAGAAAAAGCATACAAATTTGTGTGGATCAAAAATAACAAAATATTAACAAGGAAAAATGAAAACTCTAAAATTATTTACATCCAAAGTGAAGAAGACATCACTAAAATGTAAATTAATTATATATAAAAAAAAGATAAAAAGTCTAATGTCTGATACACTAAAGAATGAAAATCATACTCAAATTGAACTAGGTCCTTTAAATATAATAGATAATACAAATACATGGATTCCTAACAAAAACTCAACCAACATTTTATATCTAAACATCAGAAGTCTCAGATCAAACTTTCTTTACCTAACTACAAACATTGATACTAACATTGAATATTTAGACTTTATTATACTTGTAGAAGTCAATATCAAAGAAGATGAAATTTCTCTCTTTAATTTACCTGGATTCAATAAAGCTTTCAAATTAAGAACAAATTCTAGAGGTGGTGGTATTCTTATTTACTATAAAAATAAATACTCTGTAATAACCTTAAATTCTAACTTAATCACATATGAAAGTATGATCTGCATAATAAAATCTAACACTCTAGTTATTTATGCAATCTATAAACCATCGCACACTAACAAAAACTTATTTAACAATGAATTAAAAAAAAACTTATCGCAAATTAAAAACAACACAAACTCAGCTTTAATTTTCATAGGTGATTCCAACATAGATATTGGAAAAAAATATTAAATAAAACTGCTTGCAAATATCTACAAACTTTCTATAATTTTGGCTTTAAAAATCATATATATAAAACCACCAGAAGCGTTACTACCAAAAATTCATCTTCTAATTCTTGCATCGATCACTGTTTCTCCAGTACTAAGAATACTGAAATTGTTGCAAATATAATTGAATGGGATATCTCAGATCACTTCAGCATCTTACTTGAACTAAAAAAAAAAAAAACAATCATACACCAAAAAGTCAAAACAAACTAACCAAGAGAAAATATCCATTAGACGAATAATATTTTAATCATAATATTATTAAATTAACAAATGAAATTAAAGCAAATTATGATCAAGACCCGAATAAGTATATCAACAAATTCAACAAAATTATCAAGAAAGCTCGTAGCATTACACAAAACAAAGAGAAAAATAATAAACTAAATAACAAATCAAAAGATTCTAACACTTATAAATATTAACAACCTTGAACCAAGAAACTCTAAAACATATAGAGGAAAAGAATAAACTATTTAAAAAATATAAAGGAAATAAATCTAATAAACAATACGAACTATTATACAAAAGAAAAAGAAACTGGCTAAAAAACTTCATAATAAAACAAAAAAACAGCTATTACAGGAACTTAATAAAAAATGACCAAAACTCTTAACATAAACCTTTGGAAAATCATCAACAATGAAATACGTCACAAACAAAAAAACTGTGAAAAAAAAGAAACAAATAAACTTATGAAAAGTTACGATATTGAAATTATTTTCAAAAACTTTCAAAAAAGTTTTACTCAAAAAAATGAGCTTAGTAAAAATTTAACAACACAAAAGAATTTAATTTACGAAAGTGATCTCTCCATCAACTCTATGGCTGTTTCTTCCGAGCTCTCATGATATATTAAATAAAATCAACAAACAAAAAGTACAATTTTCTGTTGAAAGCGACAATATTACGTTAAATGAAATAAAAAATTAAAAAAAAAAACATTTCTTCCCTAATTGCCGAACTCTTCAAAAATATTTATGATACTGGCATATATCCCAATCTTTGGAAAATTGCAATTATCACTCCTATTTTCAAGGGCGGAAAGGTTACTAGTTTTGATAACTACAGACCGACATCTCTGCTTTCCAATGTATCAAAACTTGTTGAAAGTTACATATCGAATGCTATATATAATTATATTAAACAAATGAATATGTTAAGCAAAAATCAGTACGCGTACCAACCTAATAATAGCACAGTTAATTTATTAAAAAACCTAAATGAAAATGTAAACACCAATCTGAACAAAGGCAATATCATCTATATAATGTTTATTGATTTTAGCAAAGCCTTCGATAACATTGATCACAATCTACTTCTACAAAAATTATATGCAATGGGCCTAAGAGGCAACATATATAATTTTAAAAAAAACTACTTAAAAAACAGGAAGTATAGAATCAAAATTGATAACATTTTTAGTAAATTATACAATATTAAAGCCGGTGTTCCTCAGGGTTCCAACCTGAGACCTTTATTTTTTAATCTATACATTAACTCAATTAGTAACTATCAAATTCTCAAACATTTATATTTATGCTGATGTTCTTCTTCTTATGTCTTGTGATAAAAACCAACAACAAGCTTATAATTTCCTCCAGAATGATTTAAATAATATAACTTAATGGGCAATAAACAACAAAATGAAAATTAATTGTAAGAAAACAAAAGTTATGATAATCAAAAATAAAAACAAAATCTTAAATACTGATTGTTTTCTTTTACTTCATAATAATAACTGCAACAAGTTGCATCTCAGCGACATAGATGTCAACAGTTGCAACTGCAACAAAATTGAGTTAGTAACTCAACAAAAATATCTAGGTCTTTATCTGGACGAGAAATTTACTTGGGCATTATACTTTTATTAAAAAACTACACACCTATACATATCTCTTTTTTCACATAAAACACTTATTCCCTTTTAAACAGAAATAATTATTTTCAAATCTCTAATTGATTCGGTGCTTAACTATGGCATTGAATGTTGGATTTTTTTAAATAAACAACAACTGCTAAATATTAATAAATTAATATTGAAAATTTTCAATAGTGTCTACATTAATTTTAACAAAAAAAGCTTATTGGTAAAAAATAATGTAAGGAAAAAATATAAAATCTTAACCTTTAAAGAAAGATTTATCTATAAAACAATTTTGAGAAATATCTTTGAAGTAATTAAAGCAAAAAACAATTTTAATGACGGAAAAACAACTAGATACAACTGGCTAAGAATTTTCAACAACACTAAATTAAAAAATAATTTTGGTCAAAGGATGGAAAACCAAATTAATTACAAATTATTTAGTCAACTAAATTGGGACATATATAATTTAGAAAATTTCAAAAATATTAAACAAATAAAAGATCAGTTAATATCCGACGTAATTGAGGAAAAAATAAATCTTAATCTTACTTAACCATGTTAACTATTAAGTATACATAACTAACCATCAGCACCTATAACTCAGGTATTCTTAATAAGTATATCTAATTGAAAAAAAAAAGGAAAAATATTAACATGAATTCAAATTTAAGCCTAAGTCTAAAAAAAAAAAAAAAATGTTTGTTTTCTTTTGATGACTATGTAACATAATATATCGTGATGAAATATCTCATCACAATAAGTATAATTTTATAAGTCATATTTGCAAATTTTGTAGTATTAGTTCTTTCTGTATTTTTTTTTTTTTTTCCTTCCTTGAGATTTATTATTGATTTGTTGTGAAACTGTTGTAGATGTTACACAATGTATAGACTCATTACCAGTACCTACAACACAGGTGCTCTTATGTCACCTAGTAGGAGTGGTCTTGTGTATTAAAAAATCATTAATAATAATAACTAGTGGACCCGTGCGAATAATTCGCAACAAAAAACCACCTTTGAGAAATAATAAAGAAATCCAACAGCTTGTGTGCATGTTAGTTAAACACATTGTCAATAGATGGCGTCTTCTCAAGTTTTATAAAAAAGTTGACCCGTGCGAATAATTCGCATGGTATCTTGATCAGTCACCGAATGGTAATGTGGAAATAAATAAATGAACAGATTGTCAATAGATTGCCTTCTACATTTTTACAAAAAATATTTTTAAAATAAATTTTTTTAACGAAAACATTAATTTTAAACAATCTGTTTATTTTTCATCATTAGCGGTGAACGTAATCTTGAAAATATCTCAATCATTGATTTCGATGAAGTATTAAGGGAAATAAAAAAAACACCTTTGAGAAATAATATATGAGAAGTTGACTAATTTTTATGTTTCTATTGTTATAAATCGTTTATTTTTATTAAAATATAAATCTTTGTTTGTTTTTTTATCTGTTGTTATTAAATAAACGATGAAATATCATTTAAAGTGCATTTTTATTAAAAAAAAAAAAGAAATATTTGAAGGTTACAACGCTAAAGCAATATTTTCGCTTTCGAAAAATAAGGCGCTTCTATTAAAGCGTGTCTACATTTGTATAAAAAGTTTTTAAAAATAAAGTTTTTTAACGAAAACATTAATTTTAAACAATTTGTTTATTTTTCGTCATTAGCGGGGAACATACTTCAAAATGATGCCTCAATCATTGATTTTGATGAAGTAGTAAAGGAAATATGGCGTTCCGACAAAAAAAAAACCCTTTGAGAAATAATATATAAAATAATATATGAAAAGTTGACTAATTTTTATGTTTCTATTGTAATAAATCGTTTATTTTTATTAAAATATAAATCTTTGTTTTTTTTTTATCTGTTGTTATTAAATAAACGATGAAATATCATTTAAAGTGCATTTTTATTCAAAAAAGGAAATAGTTGAAGGTTACAACGCTAAAGCAATACTTTCACTTTCGAAAAATAAGGCGCTTCTGTTAAAGCGTGTCTACATTTGTATAAAAAGTTTTTAAAAATAAAGTTTTTTAACGAAAACATTAATTTTAAACAATTTGTTTATTTTTCGTCATTAGCGGGAAACGTAATCTTCAAAATGATGCCTCAATCATTGATTTTGATGAAGTAGTAAATTAAATATAGCGGTCCGACAAAAAAAACCCTTTGAGAAATAATATATAATGATGATAATAATAATAAAAATTTGAAGGCATCACTTCTGTTTAAGTAATAATAACAATATTTTAATGTTTTTAATTCATCTTATTTCATAATTGGGGGGGGGGGGCATCTTTATATAGAATTAGTTTTATAGTTATTAAATATATAAAATTTGTCTTAACAATGAGGAGGAGCCTTGCTCTTGTCATTTTGATTAACAGAAATAAATGCTTGTTTGCATCTAACATTCAAAAACATATCAAAGCCTAGAGACAACTTAAACCCATTACAAATAGTAATAGAAAAATCTGTTAAATCCTTTAAAACATCAGCAAAAAAAAATATCCAATGAGTCTTTTAGATCCAAATTAAGCTAGATAATTGGTTTATTTTAACTTTATTGATTTAGGCCACAATCTTTTCTTAATAACATTGAAGTATCATTAATAACATTGGAATCATTTGATTTTTTTTAATGTTTTGTTTCATTTTGTTATTTATAATGTTGTTAATTTAATTTTACAAAGGTGAATATGCACCATAAGACAAGAACTAGAATGAAAATCCAAAATGCGTATTTCTATAACCCCAACCTATTTTCGTTAATTTCATTTGGTTTTAAAGATGACTATTTCAAAGCTTATTCTTTCTCTTAAATTCACATTATCCGACGCTTGTTGACTCAGATGCAGAATTTAGATATACAAAATATCCAAGTGATAAATCAAGAGGCTCCATACATTAGAAACCAGAAAATTAAAAGACAAGATCCACACTTTTGTCACTTACATATTTCAATAGTCTACTTCCTTCATCTTTGCCAACAAACAAGAAATGATTTAAGAGTGTTCAAACAGCTATGTTAGAACTCCAGTGAAATATATGAAAGTAGAATCAACTTTTGCAGTATGAAGAAATGCACATTTTTCAATATATTCTACAATCTATGGAAGCTTTTATTTTTTTCTAAAAAAAAAGAAATCCATTATTTTTTTAGATTTTAGCAGTTACAAATGTCAGATGAAATGTCTTTAGCAAAAATAAAAAAAGGACATAAGGAAGCCTTTTGAGTCAAGTGGAGACCCTGGGATTGCTGTTTCGAGCTTATTAGGCTCTCTTCAGCCAGGGCGACCCAGCAGGCGAAGAACTTAAAAGGCATACGAGGGGAATGAGGTGAATATATATAATAAATATAATAGTTTCAGAATATGAAAATATTATGGACAGTTCTACAAGTAGATTCCATAAAAATTTTGATGAAATTGACATCTATGCATTTTTTGGCTGATAATATAGCAATTATTAGAAATAGGTAGCTGATTATTTGTAATTTTTTTTTCTGCATTATAATGTAACTGATATTCTTCTTAACCATCATTTTACATTTTTTGAAATTTAAATTTATTAAAGTATTCCTTTCATTATATTAACTATATAACAATTTTTATTATGTAATTAAAGTATTGATTATTACTTTAACACATATTTTAAAGAATTTAATAATTTTTAATTAGCATATTAATCTTACTTCTATTATTAATGCTCTTGCTTTCATTGTAATAAAAGTTGCAGATAACTATTAGTAAAAATATGATATTTTAAGTTGTATTGTAAGAGCTCCATTAAGAAAATCTGGAAAGTTTAGAAGAAAAGCTCTCTAAACAGATTTTTTGCCATTGCCTGTATAAAAACTATGTAAATATTTATTGTATATTGTTTGTAAATTTTGTGCTTAAGTTTGTAAAGCAATCAATCTAAATCTGCCCAAGGTTAAATCATTCCCAAGATCTGTTTTAATTCTTTCTGTTTTAAACATTAAGTTATAAATTATTATTTTTTTATTCTGTTTTCATGATTATTTCCCTTTAAAAACTTGATAAATATATTTTTATATTTTTGTCTTTATTAAAAGACAAACAAGAAATCTCTTAGAACTGATTGTTTGACAAAATTGCAACAAAAGATATTCCTACTTTTTTAGTACATTCAAGCCAGATATTGAATAACTTATTCAGAATGTTGATGTAAATTTCAGTGTTAATAGCTATTAAATGTTCTTTGAAAAAGGATGAAGTGTCTAAATAGTAATTGTTCTTTGTTCTGTCTTAGCTATTCCTTTTGAAATCCATACTTTGCGATAGATGCGTATAAATATCAAAACGTTATTTTTCACTTCAGTTTCATATTTCGAAGCTGTGCTAACATTCTAATATGTTCCGTATATTTCTTAGATTAAAATGCTTTGATATTATTAATCCAGTGAATATACAATTATTTAAGATAGACTTTTTAAGATTTTCGATATTCTTTTTACATGGTTTGTGAAGTCTTAATCTTTCTGACAAATAAAGAACAGACAAATTTTTCCTGTTTCAAAATGGTTGCCAGTTTGACCTTATCAATAACACCAGGCAACATTGAAAATATATCTTGAACAAAACCATTTGATCTTTACTAAATCGACCATGCTTATCACGAAAATGATCAGATTAGCTCTAGTTTCGTAGATTTGGGGGGGGGGGGTCAAAATCAGTTAGTGCTAAGAATTCATTTTGCCTGTCCTGAAATTGCCGTGGAAATCCCACATACATTAAACAGCATAGCATTTCTAACCCTCTTACTTCACATCATGCAGTGTTGGAAGCTTATTTTTATCCGCAGTGCCCAGCAACAGAGAAGGGGGAGGGGAGAGACCCTCATATATGTTGCATATCTTGTGATACAGGTCTTCGTTCGTGATTGAATCGTAGAAGATCGTCAATGGGCTTTGCTATTCCGATGATCTGGAAAGAACCATTAAACCACGTAAATGATTTAATAACATTTAAAAATTAATAACGAACTACAAACTCCATGGCGATATTTCGTCCTTTTTACAGGACTTTAACGAGCCATTAAAGGACGAAATATCGCCATGGAGTTTGTAGTTCGTTATTAGTTTTTAAATGTTATTAAATGTTATTGGCAAGCCGTGGAGTTTGTAATCACGTAAATGATTGTTATTTTTGCATGACAACACCCTTAGAACATGATATTTCAAAGAAGAAAAAGTCAGCATTGACGTATCCTAACATAAGATCAGCTATGCGTCCAATGCCTCATGGAGATGGACTACCTGTTCCCATCCCACCTGATTCTTATACAGTTAGTCATGAGGACAGAAGTGACTATAAAAGTGATGAATGGAGATTGTTCATAGATTCATCAAATATAAGTTTAAAGGCTGTTCTTCTACACAATGGTAACTTGTTTCCATCTGTATCAATTGGTTACGTAGCCTACATGAAAGGGAAACCTATGACATTGTGAAGCAACTGTTATGCAGAGTAAACCCTGAGAAGTTTAAGTGGCACATTTCCAGTGATCTGAAAGTCATTGCCATATTATTTGGCTTGCAACAAGGTTACACCAAATTATATTGCTTTTTATGTATGTGGGACAGTCGTGCCAGGGCATGCCACTACAAACAGAAGGAATGGCCTGTGCGTCAATCACTTGAACCTGGAAAAGATAATGTTATTAACAAAACACTTGTAGAATTCAGAATTGTTGGTAGATTACTGCTGGTCACTCATCAGAAAATCACCAGCAACAGAATACAAATGGCAGGCAATGCGATTGCGCCTTCAGACACATTCCTCTGAGGGGAAACATTAAGGTAAATATATGCATTATGCTGTTAAGGATAATTATGATAAGTTCAGATATCTAAAAAACTAGAGCTAAACATGCATTTTAATGGCCATTTTCATGTTTAGCACACTCGAGAACATAAAGATCAACTATTTTCATCAAAGATACAGAGAAAAAGTTTAATTTTGTTGTCTAGTCAATGAATCTTCCTTTTTCTTTATTTCTTAGATATGCTTGACATTATTCCAGTTTCTAGTTGTGGTTGACAAATCAAATCATCTTTACGAGGGTAAAAATTAGATAAGTGGCTAAATCTAATTCCTGACATTTATAACCCGGAAAAATTGTTTATTTTTGAAATTAAATGTTTAAAACATTTATAATATCTCCTTATTAATCACATCAAATATTTTTAAGATAAAAAAAAATAAAAATTAGGCATTAAAATTTCAAGGCAGTATAGTAGTATGAAAAGTCATTTTCCTGCTGGGCGAAAATTCCATGTCCGCACCTTCAGTTCACTATAATTTAAAATATTGTTATTTCCGAACATGAAATCTGGGTTTAAAATAATTATTATATGTTATAGAACATAATATGAAGACTAAAATGTAAGCTAATATGTAATTTGATAATATTTCAGAGGTTTTGTAGCGGGGACTATACTACTGTCATTTTCCTGCTCCAAATTAAAATCACTTCCATTGTTCCATTTCTTTAAGGATTATGATTTATCAGAGGCTTTTTATGTTGATTTTCTTCATATTGTTCTTTTATAGTAAGACATTACAGTTTAATTATGTTAGTAGTTGATTGAACTTCATTTTCCAATTAATAAGAATGGGAGTGATCATTTTCCTGTTCCTTGTCATTCGGTTGTCAGGGGACGTCATTTTCCTGTCAGACTGCTCATTTTCTTGGCATACCACTTTTAAAAATTCTATATTAAAGCTAAAATATCTACTTAAGTGTATGAAAAGTGATTTTGTTATCAATAATAAGTTAACAATAAGTGAATTAAAAATTAATAAATGCATATTTCTTAAATTTTTTCCAATATTTTTCTGTGTTTCATTTTAGCCACTTATCTAATTTTTACCCACATGTGTTTTATTTCTTTGCACATAAAAGGGTTGCTTCACAAGATTTGTTCATTTAAGAAATAGTATTTCTGCAGAAAATATAAAAATATACATTTAAAGTTTAATTAAAATAAACCTGAAATGATGTTTTTAGATTACCTATACAAATCTGATGTCCAAAGGTTATAGATAAAAAAAAAAGTACTTTTTATTTTATTCTCTTTTCTTGTGGAAAAATAAATACACAATGTTTATATACAGATAAGATACACTGTGCATGGGTGCCTACAAGATTTTTACCAGGAGGGAACAAAATTATCTTTATATTAATAATCAGTTCAAGATGTTCAGAATATGGATGGTGATATAGAAAGAACTTGTAGGATTTGCATCGTGGTTTAACTGTACGAAATATTTACTGTTCATTTACATGATAATTAGATTTTCTTGAAACATGTTTCCAAGTAGATAAGTCTGTGGACTGTTTGAATTAAGATTCATAGGGTCTTACCCACATTTAATTGCAGACAGTTGGTCACTATGTTACCTTATGAAATCTTTCCATGTGTATTTTACATGTTTTTTAGTGGCCTGCTTTTGAATCTCAATTCAGTCGTGTAGCACCATTAGCTGCAATTTTGTGGACCAAATTAAATCCTATTGTAAAATTTGGAATGTAGAAGAATAAATGATGTTCTAATGTTCTGCTAATTTCTTTACATACCAATAAATATTTCGTTTTTCCTTCTCTCAGTCATCACAAAGGAAGAACAATCCTTGTCAACAGTTGACATTCTTCTAAATTTGAATGCTACCCAAACTGTAAGTCTTTTGTGATGCAACATGATTATACAATGATTCTACTAGTTTTGAATGACGTTGCCTCTTTATTTCTTCCTTGGAGAACCAGTATTTCATTTACAAATTTTATTCAATCAGATACCACCTACTCTGAATGGAAGTCAGTTTGCATACTAAGTTTGAAGATAAAGTATGCCAGGTTAAAAGTCTACTTCAACCATTTTCAAAAGGATAATTTTTATTTCATGTACTGTTATTAGTTTCTTCGGTGAAGCATAGGTGTCATGACTTTCACAGTTGAGGGTTCTTAACCATATGTTAATTTGTGCAGTTGGTTTCTTGTTTTCCATAACGTTGCAAGAGTTTATTGAATATATATTACACACACGCTATTCTCACTACTTGGTAAAGAATAGAATGGTATGGGAAGTTTAACATGCAGAAATTGAAGCATGAAATGTGCAATTTTTATTTCTTTTTTTCATTTGTTAAAGCGAACTTGGGACAGCTGTTTCGCAATTATTAGGACTCTTCAGCCAGATTTACCCATATTTACAATCAACTTGAAGGTGTGAAAGGCTATTGGAATCATTCCTGGTCCTGGGAGTGGGACCCCCACCAAAACAACAAGAAAATTGCTGTACCAGTGTAGTATCAAAACCATGGCCACCTAACTAGACGCAATCTGAACTGTGTATATACGAGGTGCATTCAAGTTATAACACCTCCGAATTTTTTTCTCAGCACTGGAAACAGATAGAAACATGCGGTTTGTTTTAAAATAAGCGAGTACTCTTTGTCATTGCGAGACAGAAATGGCAGCTTTGTACGGCACACAGAACCTTAGCGGCAGCGTCGAGAGTGAGCGACAGTTTTTGATACTAAGAATGGCGACGTTTTCATTACAAGATCAGCGTGTTATATCATTCGTTTTCTCCATTTGTGTGGTGTGACACCGATTGAAATTTATCGCCAGATGAGTGAGACATGTGGTGAAAGTGTCATGGATGTGTCTAATGTGCGTGCGTGGGTGCGACAGTTCAATGAAGGCAGAACGTCGCGTGACGAGAAAACCATGGCAATTTTGGCCTCGCAGAAGCCTGTCTGGTGACATGATCGAGCGTGTGGAGAAATTGGTTCTGGAGGATCGTCGAATGAGTGTGGAGAAGATCGACGATCTTCCAGAACCAATTTCTCCACTCACTTACAAGTAATACTTGTACAAATATCTCCAGGCCGGGTGACAGTTTGAACCCGGGGGCTTTGGGAAGTCAGCAACCTGGCGGGTCCACGGGTGGTGGATAGTGGAAATCCTCGTCTTCACGGGGTCCGAGGACACTGTGGGAGACGAGGCAGTGCTTTGCACCCCGAACCAGACTTCCCCCCAATCTAAGGTGTCATGCGGACCGTGCCGATGGATGGATGGCACAGGGGTTAAAAGTGTCTTAAACGGTGCCTCGGGGAAACCAGGCCGAATCCCGGAGTAAATAAAAAAAGGGCCTTCCCTACGCATGGGGGCATTACGTAGGGCGACTTTTTGCTTCCCCCTTTTCCCTGGTTTTTATATGGAAAATTTAAACACAAAAACTATGGAGGGCTCTCTTGAAGAGACCTCCGAAAACATCCCTACTCAGGGTATTAACGCGGAAGCTAGCTTCCCCGAGATAGTAGAAGAGGGACGGCAAATGCTGAAACCTCAGGAGGTTCAAAGTTCTGACTCCGGTAGGGAACCTACAAGGGAACTTACCGTGAAGATTCAGGACGCAATAAAACGTGCCAGAATCAGTGGTGCAGAAAGGAAAAGAAGGAGGAAGGCTAAAGCAGCAGCCATGGCTACCTCCGGTGGAACTGCTGGGAGGGGAGTCGGCACAACCGGTGCACGAGGGAAGGGTCGTGGAGGTACTGCTCTGACTGGACAACCAGGAAGAGCTGCCAACATGCCCACCCAAAGCGCACCGGGACTTGCTGCACCCTCAGGTGGGGCCAAGGGGCCTGCCACAAAACGTGACAGGTCCCAAGGTAACACACCACCGGAAGCAGTGTTACACTCAAAGAGACAACGGGGATCTCCCTCTAGTAGCCCCGGTACATGCAGCTACGCTGATGCAACAGCTGCGGATCCTGCTCTTCAGGTTGCCATACGTAAGGCAAATAAGTCTCAAAGCTTCACTGAAGAAGAGCAGATGGAGTTGTCTTATGCAGTAGGACGACTGATACATCAGATCCCAGAAGCAGGACAAGTTCCTCGCTTCAGAGGTACAAAACGCAGGACAGAGTATATCTTTGTCACTGCAGATAACATCTTCAGTAGGGACTGGCTCCTTGGAACAGTCCCTAATCTAAGAATCTGGGAAGGGGTCGCGCTTTCCGCAGTGGAAGCCACAAAAATACCCCGTTTGACCAGAGCTATGCTCTGGGTTCCCGGAAAAATTACTGACCCAAGTGAGGCGACCTATCTGCTTGAAAGGCAGAATCCAGGTCTTAAAGCCTCTACTTGGAGGATCATGGAAACCAAAAGAGAAAAACACGGACTCAGGCTAGTCATTGGACTAGATGAGGATTCCGTTAATCAACTGGCGAAAATTAACTTTCGACCATGCATCAATCTAGATGTTGCGGAAGTGACTCTAAAGGAGAGACCTAAATTCCTGGAAAAAGGGACTCCTTCAGAAGTCACAGAAGAAGACGCCATTAACAGGGAAGGACCATCTCCTATACCTGAGAAAATGGAAGTCTAAAAACTAGGTAGGTTTGGTTTTCTTTTCTATTATTTAACCTAGTAAATGTGCTTAAATCATGTCTTCTTTTTCTTTTTTACAGATTAACTTACAGCACTGCATAGCGGCTACTGCGGTACTTTCCAAAAGAATCACGGAGCTCGATCTTGACTTTGTCCTTATTCAAGAACCTTGGCTATATAAAGACAAAGTTAGAGGTCTGGGAGGATGTGGAGGATCTTTGCATTATTGTTTACAGACTACTCCACGTGCTTGTATTTTTACAAAGCACAAAAAATTTTTCCTCCTCTCGGAATTTTGTACCAAGGATCTGGTAGCTATCAGATTCCCTAGAAATAACAGATGCGACATTGTCATTGCATCTGCTTACTTTGCCCATGAACCAAATTCTGATCCGCCTCCTTCCGAGGTAAAGAAACTGGTCTCTTACTGTATGAACTCTGGATTGCCCCTTCTTCTGGGATGTGACGCAAACTCCCACCACATTGTGTGGGGTAGTAGCGACATCAATACCAGAGGGGAGGCCTTGCTAGAGTTTCTTTCTTCTACTGATCTGGACATTTTAAATGTAGGATCAGTTCCTACCTTCTTCACCCCACATAGGGAAGAAGTATTGGATCTTACCCTTGCCTCCACAAGTCTTAGGACTGAGGTATGCAATTGGAGGGTTTCTCAAGAGATCTCCTTGTCAGACCATCGACATATTCTCTTCTCTTTGAGCACGGAGGTGCTCAGTGAAGACTTGTATAGGAACCCAAGGCTTACCAATTGGGATTTCTATAAGGAAGATCTAAAAAGTTGCATAGCAGGTTTTCCTGCTCTTTATCGAGACGAGTATGGCATAGAAAACTCTGTTTGCTTTCTTACAAATGCCCTCGTCTCTGCTTATCGGCAGAACTGTTCACTTCGTAGTAAACGAAGGAACAACGTAACCTGGTGGAATCCATTCCTGGATAGACTCCGGTCTAAGACCCGAAAATTACTTAACAAAGCAAAACTCAAGGGTACTACGCAAGCTTGGGACTCTTATAAAGAATCAAAAAAGAACTACAAACGTGCCATTAGGCACTCGAAAAGAATATCCTGGAGAGCCTTTTGTGACAACATAGGGACTTTGCCTGTTGCCACAAGGCTCACCAAGGCTTTATCCAAAAGCTCTGAGACGAAACTGGGATCTTTGTTACTGCCCAGTGGGGTTTTGCCTCATCCGAGGAAGAGGCTTATAGGCATCTACTGGAGGTTCATTTCCCGGACTCAGGAGCTTCTGATACTTCTTTTCAACATGCATCTTTGAGCAAAGATTTTTCTCTTGCCAAAAGCATTGTCTCTTATGAAAAGGTTAAGCAAGCTATTTCTAGCTTCAAACCCTTCAAAGCAGCAGGAGAGGATGATGTTTTTCCGGCTCTTCTTACAAATGGCTTGGAAATTATTACTCCTCCCCTTGTACATATTTATCGCTCTTGTCTAGCTCTAGGCTATGTTCCCATGAACTGGAGAAAGACAAGAGTTGTCTTTATTCCAAAGGCAGGACGGTCTGACTATACCTCTGCCAAATCCTTCAGACCAATCAGCCTCTCTTCCTTTTTACTGAAGACTTTGGAAAGATTGGTTGACCGATACCTAAGGGATGTTGCTCTCTTGAAACATCCACTGCATTGCAGGCAATATGCCTATCAGAAAGGACTCTCTACTGAAACAGCCTTACACCATCTGGTACATAGGATAGAACGTTCTCTGTCCAATGGGCAGATGGCCCTTGGCGCCTTTCTTGATATAGAAGGAGCATTTGATCACACATCTTATGACTCCATTTGTAATGCAGCTGATCAGCATGGTGTTGATCCATCTATTATTAGATGGATTAGGAATATGCTGTCAACTCGCACCATATGTGTACACCTTTCTGGCAACACCATTTCAACTAAGGCTATGAGAGGTTGTCCTCAGGGAGGAGTTGTCTCGCCGTTGCTCTGGTGTCTGTTGATGGACTCTCTCCTTGAGGAACTTCAGAAACTCGGTTTCTACTCCCAAGCCTATGCGGATGACCTTGCTATCCTTATTTGTGGCCTAGATCCTGTGACAGTCTTTGAGCTCATGCAAAGGGCTCTTAGCTGTGTACAGGCCTGGTGCTGCAGTATTGATCTTAGGGTCAATCCTAACAAAGCAACCCTAGTAAATTTTACTAGGAAACGAAAGATAGGGAAAACCTTGACTTTAAACCTATTCAATAAACAAATTGATCTTTCCAAAAGTGTCAAGTTTCTTGGAGTCATTCTTGACTCCAAACTGACCTGGAAAGAACATCTTGATATGAGGATCAAGAAATCCATTGCTACCTTTTGGATGTGCAGAAGGACTTTTGGTTGCTCATGGGGTCTTCAGCCAAAGATTATTTATTGTCTTTATGTGACTCTGGTTAGAACTGCACTGTGCTATGCAGCTATTGTCTGGTGGACTAGAACAAGGCTGAAGACGGCTAGGAAGCTCTTGTGTAAGCTTCAACGTCTAGCCTGAATAGGAATTACCAGATCTTTAAAGACGGCACCTACTGCCGCCTTGGAGGCAATTTTGGATCTGTCTCCTCTTCATCTCTTTATCGAGCATCAAGCCAGAAAAACCGCCTTTAGGCTGGTTAATCAAGGCAAATGGTGTGACAACACCTCCTATCACTCCAGTATCTGGAGAGAAGCACAGGACTTATCTCCTATGCTCTCTCTTAGAACTGTTTTGACTATAAATTTTAACACGATACCTAACTATGTCATTCACTTTCCTTGTAGAGAAGAATGGCTGGCCAAGGGACATGATTTGTTACCCCCCTGGAGTATCGTCTGGTTTACGGATGGATCCAGGATTGGAAACAAGACGGGAGCCGGAATATATGGGCTGAGACCAAGGGCTAGCTTCTTTCAAGCCCTTGGGACCCAATGCACTGTATTTCAGGCTGAGGTATATGCTATTCTTTTTTGTGCATATGAAAACCTCAACCGTCACTATGTCAATAGGACTATTTATATCTGCTCAGATAGTCAAGCAGCTTTGCATGCTCTGAGCAGCCCTGTTTGCACCTCTCAGCTTGTTGCTGAATGTAGAGAGATCCTAACCTGTCTAGCCAGTACAAATTTGGTTTATTTGTACTGGGTTCCTGGGCATTTAGGTATTGATGGAAATGAGAAAGCGGACCTGTTGGCCAAAAGGGGCTCATCTTCGACTCCGATTGGCCCGGAACCCTTCTTAGGTTTCTCATTCAATCTAGGCAAACAATTACTTGGAGCTGTCTTGGAAAAACAGTTCCATAGGCATTGGATTGCCTCGCATGGTATGAGGCAGGCCAAGTTGTTTATACAAAGACCTGACCATCACCTTGCAATGTCAGTCTTAAATTTAGACAGAAAACATTGCAAAATGATTACAGGAGTTCTTACAGGACACTGTACTCTCAACAGACACCTGCATATACTTGGCATCACCCAAAGTGATCTATGCAGAAAATGTGGAATGGATCAGGAAACTCCTGAACACATTCTATGTTTTTGTCCAGCTTTGGCTAGGAACAGATGGGAGATTTTTGGCAGGATTAGACTTACCACAAATAACATCTCCACCTTTAATATTAAGGTCATCTTATCTTTCTGTAAGTCTACAGGACTTTTTATGACCACAGAAACTCAACCTCAAGTTGAAGTATAAACAATGGTTTTTACCAATGTTATATGAGGGGACACAATGGACCCAAATTGTGAGGTCTAAGTGGCAGAACGGCAAGTGCCGACCCTTTACTATCCTTATCCTTGTACAAATATCTTCATTAAGGAGTTGATTCCACCGTAATCATTCTGAAAAGCAGTAATCTACATTACTAAAATCTTTTATTTCTCTGTCTGTCTGTGTGTCTGTCTGTCCGGCGCAATTTTCTGTGCGAATGGAAAATAGAAATAATTTTTACAATGAAATTTCCGCGACGGGAATTGAATCTGCAACCTTCTGATCCGAAGTCTGATGAGTTATCCATTAGGCCATAAGGACTAACTCTTTTCATGTTGTTTTTTGACTTATATCTCCGCAATTGTTGGGTTGTTGTTGTGCCCCAATGTTAGTGCAACAATGGAGAACGGTTTTTCATTTTTTATTGTCACGAGGAAGTCGACAAATTCAAAATGAGCATTATTGATCTTCAAAATGTTGCGTTAACTGCTTTCTTTGGAATCGAGTTTTGTTTGATTATCTTAAATTTTATTTTATTTTTATTATTACTTTTAATAATTGAATTGTACCTTATTAATATATTTTTGCAAAAACAACTAAACTTATTGATTCACGTGTTTTTGAAATTTGTTTAAGCTTCCAACTATTTTGTTTTGTTGTACTTATTCCAATTTTATTATGCTTGAAAAAGAGATGGCTTGAAAAGAGTCTTCAAAACTTCAAAATGTTGCTTTAACCCCTTTCATTGGAATCGATTATTCTTGGATTATCTCATATAAACCATCATTTTATCATCGATAATCAATTAGTATCGAAATGGACAACGAGAGAAAGGATGAGATCTTTTCAAAGAACTGTTAATAATGTCGCAATCTCGGCCTTTCTTGACTACAGGTAAAATTTGTCTGAAGTCTCCGCCAAAAGGAAAATTTGTCTAGATTCACAAGTCATCAGAATTTGGTTATCTTCACTCGAAAGAATAGTCACAATCAATTCGTCGCCAGGCGTATCGTATATAAGCTATGATCTTCATTTAACATCTATATTATATAAGCTATGATCTTCATTTAACATCTATATTATATAAGCTATGATCTTCATTTAACATCTATATCAACCAACGTCCATTTAAATAAATCTCTTCTTCAAATATCTATAACGAACAATCTGTACACGGGAGATGGCCTAGTTCAGATGAAATAAATTCATAAAGGTTCGGGCATAGGATAACAGTTTTTTGTACCATTCTTCTTGTTAAATCTCTGCCATGTCTGCAAGTGATGGAGATAGAGGAAATTGTACTCTCGCCTGCTGCTCAAGATGTTTCCATGCAGGTTGAATAATATTAAGGTCTGGTAAGTGAGGACAGCAGGGTTGTTGCTTTACTACATCCTCGTGCTTTTCAAAGCAGCTATGATGCATGTTGTAGCATTATATGTGTACATATAGCTGGGCTTGGAATATGTATCACGGAAGATTGTATACACCATTGATCCTGGAGAATGTTCAGATTTGTTACAGCTCTTACATGATTCTTAAGAATGATTAAAGGTCTCGAAAGAGGGTCCCACCATTAAAGATCTGCCTCCATGCTTTGCAGTTAAAACCAAGCACTAGGATAATATGCTTCTGCCGAACGTCTTCAGACATAAATACTCTGTGGTGGAAACATATTGAAAGACGATGCATAGGACTAAATCACAGCTTGCCAGTCATCAAGATACGTGTTTTGATATTCTCTGCATCATTGTTTGTTTGTTTTTTTAGCATGATATCAGTAATGATAGGTTTGTATTATTGCAGTACTTCCATAAATATTTAACTTGTGTAGTTCCCAATGAACTGTTCTTCTTGAAATGGGATCTTTTTGAACAATATTTAACACTGCTGTTATTTAACCTGACGAGACTTCGTTTTTTATGCAGAATTATGGTTATACTAGAATCCCCGACTGACATTGTTTTCAATCACCTTTTTCATATTTTAGAGACAATGAACTTTTCTCTTCAATAGGCAGCTGTAATCCGTTCCTCTTACAACACCTACAATTTTGGCGAGCCAATTAATAGAAGCCCTTGCTAGATTTTTTGAAAATTAATGCGATCTGACATTTTTCATTATTAACAAGGAGGGTTAACGTATGTGTATTATAATAGAGAGAAAGTTAAAATAAATAAAACGCAATTACAAAGATGTTGAAGAGAGAATTAAAAAGATGGTAAAAAACCGACAGTTTTTGAATACTCCGTGTATTCCTTCATCAGCGATGGCACAAATATGTAAGACATTACAACAACATTTAAGACGAGACGAGATGGGAATGCATCTCGTATCTTAAATATTGTTTTAATGTCTTACATGTTTGTGCCGTCTCTGATGAAGGAATAAGAGGAGTATTCCAAAACTGTCGGTTTATTACCATCATTTTTAATTCTCTCTTCATCATGTTTGTAAGTAAGTGCATTTTATTTATTTTCACTTTCTCTCTATTTTTCATTATTACTACATATCAGGCATCTTATCTGCGATTGATAAAGGATGACTGAGTTCCTATCCTATCCACATAACTGTATCGTAACAATGTTTTGAATAAGCCCATCTTTTGTGATATTAAGAATATTAAAAATAGGTATTTCCATTATTCTTTATTCCCTGAAGATTTGCTGCCAAAAATAATAAATAATAGATTGAGACTAAAGTTCAAATTTAATGTGTAAACATTAATTAACTGATTGAGCCTTTTCACACATTTTAATAAAATGATGGTATTATTATTTTTCTTATTAAAATGTGAAAAGGCTCATTCAGTTAATTAGATTGAGACATTTTTCTGTTTGAAAAGTAATTTTTGATTCAATCTATAAATGGACTTTTAAGCTTGTATTAGTGATAGTTAAATCTATCATTCTTGTTATTTGTTATGGTCTCTAAAAGATTATTAACTTTCTTTGTTAATTTAGATTCATATAATAGAATGGCTATAATTAAACAGGAGGTGTTTATGCTCTGTGTATAAAGAACTAATGGACTAAATTCAACCAAATTTGGTGTGTATATTTTCCTAACCATGGGATTTTGATTTCTCAAAAGAAAAAATAATAATAATAAAACTAGCAAACATAAAAGCACTTAGTAAAAGACAGACTTAAGTGCTCTTATGGTTTGATGTAGTTTTAATTCTTAATACTGCAGATTAGAACGTTTAATAAAAAAAAAAAATCAGAAATTTCCCTCTAGGATAAAATTTGGCTCTAATGTTGCTTTAATTTAAATATTAGATACGTTGTCAAATAAATCCGGCAGTATAGAGAAGTTGAAAAGCAAAGTGCAATGATTTTATTGCAATTTAGTATGAATAATAGATGCTAGTTTTAATTGTCGTTAGATTACAATTTTACAGATTGTGATTTTACATTTGTTATCAAATTGAACATATTCAAAAGTGTGGGCAACCAGTAAATCAGAATTACTATTCTGTGTACCCTCCATCTCCATGTTCTAAAGTCTGAATTCGATAAACATCACACTCGACAGTTGAACGTTAAGTAACTTGGATGCAGTTGTCTCACATAGCGAAATTCTTTCTTTTAAGACAGGTACATTAGGAACATCACCCTGATAAATAAGCCTCTTCAAAGTATTCCAATAACCAGAAATCACAAATAGTCAAATCTGGTGATCGTGGTAGACATGCTATTGGAAATGATTGGCTAATTACTCTGTCATCGGTAATGCAATAACCTTTGTATATTTAAGCTGATATGAGAGTCGCTCCATCTTGCATAAAGATTATGGTATCCAGACAATTTCTTTGCTGAAGTGAAGAGATGACAGTTTAGAAGCAGACATGTGTCAATACCTAGAGGCCTTAATAGAAAATGTCACTGGCCCAAATGCAGTGTATACAGGACAGAAGCATATCTGCGGGAATTTCAGCACAGGCGTTTCTTATCCGTTCTACCATGTTTTCACGGTCTGTTGGCACTTGTTTATAAACCTTATCTTTTAGATAACCCCACAAAAAGAAAGCCGGCGATGTCGAATCAGGCGATCTAGCAGGCCAATTAATAGGGGCACCTCTGCCAATCCACCGACCATTGTAATCACGGGTCTAATACTTTCCATGCATGACGTGAGTAATGCGATGGGCAACCATCATGCTGATACCACATACTTTGTCGAACGTCCAAGGCAACATCCTCAAGTAGTATTGGTAGTTCCTGTTCCAAAAAATTTCGATATCTGATTCCATTCAAAGTATTTTCAATAAAATAAGGACCAATGAGTTTGTTCCCTATGATTCCACACCAAACGTTAACTGACCAAGGACGTTGATGTTCAACTTGTCGTAATTAGTGGGGATTTTCTACACTCCAGTAATGCATGTTATGCCGATTAATGCTACCATGGTTTGTGAATATAGCCTTATCTAAAAATAGTACATTAGCAAAGAAATTGGGATTACTTTGCACAAGGCCGGGGGGGGGGGGGGGGGGGAATAGATGGCGCAAGTTGCGCCATTGACAAAATTTTTTGGGGGGAAATGAACATTTTTGGGGGGGAATTGAAAAAAATCGGTTAGTATCCAGTAATCACGAAGTTATAAAATACTGTACTTACTAGTTCGCAGTAACTCTCATACCTTTCGTAAGTTTTTGATGATAGACGATAGACCTAATGAAAAGTAACATCGGTACAGTCTAGTCTTTGTCTTAATAGTATAAAAGTTTTTAGTGATCATTCAGCCAGACAAAAGCTTCTATGTTGAGCTCTTGTCTCTCTGTAACCAATCCCCTCCCCTCTTGACCGACGTGTCGTCAAGACCACGCTCCCGCTAGCCCCTTCTCCTCAATCACCAAACGGCTCGTCTTGTTCCTTGTAACAATTTACCTTCAGTCGTGCACTGCACATCATCACAGATGAGTCAGTGCGCTAACACGTAGTGAGTGATAGTTGAACCGTGGCGAGTTTTTTTTTTTCTTTGGTAATATTGAGAGGTCTATACTTTTAAACTTTGTTTCAAAACAATTAGAATAATGCCTCGAAAATTAAAAAGAGCGTTTAAATATAAATGCTTAAAGCTCATGTGCAATAGGGTGCACAGAAACGACAAGTGGTTGGAGCACTGTAAGAAAAAACACTCATATAAGGACAAAAACAATATTGACATCAAATAAAAAATAACAGAAATAAAAGAAGGTGATAAAAGATGTTGCCTTTTAGAAATAAAGACTCTCTGAATGGAAAACTTGCAAACTTATTTAGATTGCTTGCTAAGTATAATCCGGACACAAGAGTTTATTTAGAGAAACTTGAGAAATCAAAAGAGAAAAAAAACAAACTTGGTTCTAATTTCCTGAGTTACAGGAACATATTTGATTTAATAAATGTCATGAATGGAATTGTTTCAAAAATCGTGGAACTAGTTAATGAAACCAATATATACTCCATAATTCTTGACTCCACACATGATATCAGTAAGAAGGAATGTAGAACCGTGCTAGTTCGATATGTTGAGCACAGAGATGGATATGGAAAAATCAAAGAGAATGTGAAAGCAGAAGAGCGGCTTGTTAAGGTGTTTACCAGCGCAGACACAACTGGTGAATACTTGTCATCTGAGCTGTTGAATACGCTACAGGCAATTGGAATTAATAAAGAGTAGTATGGTTGGTATGAGTATGGATGGTGCGGGAAACATGGTGGTCGATTTAATGGAGTTAAATCATTTGTCCTCAGAGAATGCCCAAAGCTTTATATATTTGGGTGTTGTTCCAATGGTTTGCCTTGGTTGTTGAGAAGTCAATGGAAATGTGTCCTCAAATAAGGGACATGTTCCCAATTCTTCAAGAGCTTCACGTATTCATGTCTGGCCACAAAAGACACCATACTTTCGTTGAGAAATTAGAAAAAGGCCCATGTCAGGCTAGAAGAAAGCGTCTCAAAAGAGTCAACACGACTAGATGGTCCAGCAAAAGTGATGCTGTTAGCACAGTTAAATCTTGCTATGATGTTATAAGAGAATCTTTAGAAGACTTATTTCATGACACTGAATCTGAAACAGATTCGAGAGATCAGCAAAAGGACTTCTAAAAGCAGTATCCGATTACGACTCTTGCAACCATGCAAATTGCTTCAGAACGTTTCAAAGCTCTTTGGCCAGTGACTGTTTGTTTACAGTCTAAAAACATTGACTGTAGGATTGTTCCAACTGTGGTTTCTGATACCATTTCAAAATTGGAAACCTTGAGAAACAACGAAGGCTGGAGCAAAATGATGGATCGCATCAATCGCTTTGCAGTTGAACCTAATCTCCAGCAAACTTTAAACAGGAGAATACACAAAAGGAAAAGGTTCATGGAGGAACTTGCCATCGATGAAACTGCTACAGATCCAATGACAAAAATGCGAACAGAAGTCTTCTTTAAACTACTTGACTCCCTGAATTTACAGCTACTGGATCGCTTTCCTGAAAGCACTCTAAATATTGTATAACAAATGACATATTTTTCCCTTGAAAAGTTACTAAAAATGGTAAAAACATGGACTGTACCCTAAATCCAATTCTTGTCAGTGACTTGTGTGAATATTATGGACTAGATGCTGAAGAACTTTGTGAAGAGGTTGATGTCTTTAGCCAGTTATATAAAGTAAGTTATGCAAACATTGATCTAGCAGATGTGCTAAGTTCAAATGATGTAAATGACGAGAGTCTAAGTCAAAGCAAAGAAGAAGGTGACACTAGATTCTTCTGAAGAAAAATCTAATGGCCTTAATAAGGATTTTAAGATGGCCAAACAACGATATCTGGATCAATGGATCAAGAAAGTTTTATCAGACCCTATAGGTGTTTATTAAACATCTCTGGCTTTCCATATTTAACAATGCTATAACAGATAATCTGGCTCTGCCAGCCACAAGCTGCTGAGCTGAGAGAATCCTGAGCAAACTAAAGCTTGTTAAAAATAGACTGAGAAGCAGTATGGGAGATATCTGGCTCTCTGACATACTGGTGCTTTCATCCGAAAAAGACATCTTAAAATCAGTTCCCAACAGTGATATCATAGACAAGTTTGCTCTATCAAGTGAAAACAGAAAAAAATCACTGCTCTACAAAGGCTATGAAGGATAGGGGGCAGAAGAATAATCTTGCCATATCATGCCAGTAGCCAGTCCAAGTACTATACATTCTTAGTGTAATATGGCAAATTTATTATTTGTTATAAAAATTCTTTGTGGCCTACCATTCCAAGTCTTAGTGCTTTACAAAATAAAATACTAAAATATAAACTGATCT
>JAFIDM010012231.1:153488727-153501129 GCA_023159025.1 Thereuonema tuberculata
GGTTTATAAAGCAAAAGTTTTCCCAAATTCCGCTAATAACTCTTGAATTTTTTTTTGATTGGTTAGCTATCGAATTTTGGTAATCGAATTTTGCTGTTCATTCATATTTTAAGTAATTTTTTACAGTTTCATTATTTTTAAGCAATTTTTATTAGTTTGAAATCTGAAATTTTTCTCTCTTGTATATTTTTATTGAAATACAATTTTTTATCATTTTTTTAATTCACTTTATTACTTTTTTTAGTCATTTTGCGATAAGTGATACAGTGCAACTTGGATAATTCGAAGCTGAAGGGACCACTACAAAACTTCTAAGTATCCAAGACTTCTAATTAAACAAGTTACATCTTTTAAATTTAATTTCAGGTCCACTGAATGCTTGAAAAGATTATTCTGTCAATAAGTCAATAAGTAAATATTTATTCAGAAAGATCATGCTATGAAAGACTTAAACACTATATGTATGTAAACAAAATAAGATTTATATTACGTAAGCTGCAGTACATGTTACTTTCAATACAGAAAATTATAGTTTTTCAAATAATTGTGCAATGTCTGATTGTTTTGTAGAATTCAGTCGCTTAAGGTTAGCAAAATCATCAAGCATGTTTAGTGAACGGAAAACAGTTTCACTTACGTTGGTTTGTCCTTCAATGTACCGACGAAATTCGGCGCTATCCCGTACTCGTTGGCGATTTGGCATTTCTTCTTCACACCCTTTTCCACCTCGCGAATGACGGTGACCTTTTCAGCGAACGTTAAATTCTTGTACACGCGTGGTTTACTGAAAGACATGCTGACACTGACAGCAGGAAGCTCGAATGGCGTCTGAAGCGTCACGTGTCGAATGGTGGCGGGAAGGGGATTTCAGTTGTCCCGTGTCGAATTTCTTAACGACGAAACGCCAAAAAGTCGTTATGGTTCGAAATTTTTTATAAAAAACTTCGAATTAAGGAAGTTGGACTTCGAATTATCCATGATTTTTTAACATTGATTTAATAAGAAATTCAATGGAGTAAGAGAAATCTTCGAATTAACCACGATTTCGAATTAAAGATGTTCGAATTGTCCAAGTTGACCTGTATATATCTTTTTTTTTTCATCTTTCCTTAAAAACAACTATGAATATTAGTAACTACTAAGAATGTGATGCCACCTTTAAGGATAGTCGGTTTGATTTGCAGCCACGGAAATTTAAGTGCCATTAATTTTCCGCTGATTCAGGTTTATGTCCTGAAGTTGGAATCGTGAGAAACGAAACATCTTCAATTTTAATATCAATTTTGTTACTTTTTTTTCGTGGAGTTAGTTAGCAAATGACATCACCACAAACAATTTCTGCATTAATTTCTACATCTAAAATTAGATGTTTCACCATTAGCGATTTCTGCATTAGCCCCAAATTACACCAAACTGAAGAGAAAGCAAAAAACCGCTTATCTTCAAATCGTATTAACGATAATTAAGGCGCTGAAGTTTTCTTATTTTAAAGAAATAATTTAATAGTTTTAAAGAAAACTGAATTTCTAAAGAACAAATACAGGATTATGTTCAATGGATTCGTATTGAAGATAAGGTCATTTTTTTTTGTAATCCACTGGTTGGAAGATAATCCTCGTAAGTTTTCTGTTTGATTGCTGCCATGTGATTGCGCTTGTGATCTCTCAAATCGGTAAAAAGTCCAACCACGCTATAACTTAGAAATTATAGAAAAGGGCATAAGCAAGCAACAACATTAAGAGACTTTATTTTTTAAATTACGTATGATTGCGTTATTTTTTGTTTATTTATTTATGGTCTCTTTTGATTGATTATGACTTACTTTATTATTCAGCGTTTTCAAAAATAGCTGCATTTTGTTGTTATTTCTTGAATCCTATAATCACCTTTTTTGATGATGTATTTAATTTGAATGTTTATTAGACGAAATATTAATAAACTTAGTGACAAAATAAGACTAAAGCTGTCAAGACTGGATTAGCATCTTCCGTTCCACTTGAATTAGTTAATGAAAAAGTCAGTTTAATTAAGGCAATTACTTTTGTCAGCTAATGGCGTGAGTGCGATGATCTTCAATGATTGCGGCGAAGGTTAATCCCGCTTTCGTTTATATTGGTTGAAACGGAGGTTGGATTAAGGCGGGAATTTACTTTCCAAGCCTTAATTCATGAAAGAGAAAATGAATTGAAACCTTTATTCCTTTCTATCCATCTTTGTTTCTTTATTGCTTGTTGGTATAAAGAATATGGAGCTGCTGAGAATAGAGAGATGACCGCTGTTCGTAAAGTAGTTGTTCTCTCGACAGAAATGGAAGCAAAGTTTGGCAGATCTCCAATGTTTTAACAGTACATTGAATGTAACATTCTCTGAATGATTCTATACATGAACGAATCTTGTACAGCTTTTAATCATTATTTTCATTAACCTGCAGTTTCTTTCTAATGTATTACGTTAAAAAATAATAAATTATTTAAAAAAATGAAGCTTAATGAAAAGCCTAACAACATGTTTATTGTGCTCATAAGTTATCCTTAATGATTAAATACAATAAAATGAGTTGTTTTAATTTTTTAAATAGGTGCTTGTTTAAACGTGCTTGCTAACTCGTTAAGTTAGTAAGATTTAAATCCTTCTGTTGTGAAATGGAATAGAAGGAAGAGAAAAGAAAATTACTGTTCTAAGGCATTCATTTAGCTTTGCCAAAGGAATTCAAACTAAGAAATGTCAAAAAACTTGAAATTAAATTAGGAATTTGTGTATTGAAAGTTAAAATTAAAAACAGACGATATAGTATAAGTAAAAATGAGAATTAGGACAGATTTCTGAGATTGATTAACGTCTACTCAAGGTTTTCGGTAAATACGAAAGTTAATTCTTCTACTTTAAGTTTATAAATTTGGACTACGGGAAGCTTCCAAGTGATTTAACATAATGAACCATTAAATCATCAAACTAACTATGTTGTTAAATTTTCGATATTTACTTTTGAATCAATAATTCATCATTTCATAAATGATATTCTGGTATCAGTAAAATAATATTAAACACATTACATATTACGTGACATGTGGATATCATGTAATTACAGAAACTAATGAAATGAAAACTGCAAAGAAATTTTGATAACTATTAAGGTTTTTGTTAAATATTTTTTATTTTATTTTGTGAGCTTTTATAATTTTATTATTCTTAATTCAGATAAACTTACATTCAGTGTAGTATATTTGCAGGTTCTCCGTTCATTCAACTTAAACATTTTTTTTCACTTTCTTGAAGAAAAAATGTAGCTGACAGAAATAACTGGAAGTAATCTGTAAAGCTAATGAAACTATGAAACTATTCATTGTGGTAGTTCGTGGCATCTGTAAAACAAATAAATAAAATTCTCCTTTGGTGAAATGGATGTGTGGTGAAGTGTTGACTCTATGGGCATGTGTTGCACATCAGGGCTATTAAAGAACGCAACTTTACTTTCAAGTGAGCAGCAATCACCGTTACGAAGAGAAAAAAATAATGCACACCACAAGTCTATTTCGAACAAATAGCAAATCTTACAAAACACATTCTTGTAGCAGCAGTAACAAGGCAGAAAGAAATCGAGTTTTATCAATGTAAGACAAAAATCTCATCATATGTATTAATCACTCTTCGATTCTCAGGATTCTGTGTAATAATCCTGATGGTTTCCTTATAATGCACTGTTTTGCTATTTTGAAATATAAGAGTTTCAGGTATTTGCGAGAGGAACTGTATACGGTTTATAGTACATTTGAGATATTTAGAACTTCCAAATTGTGTTCTGTTCCAAGACCCAAATATCGGTCAGATGTTCCATATATGGCTTAGATTCGTATGAATTTACATTTTTATTATTATAAATTTTAGTTTAGTTTTAATTTAGTTCATGATCTCTAAAAAAAAACTTTGTTTGTATTAGATGAAACTAATATATTTGAACAATAACAATATATGATTCTGTTCCACTAATATTTGTAATTAATAAAACTATTATTTATTTGTAAACTCTTTTATTTATATTGATGACTGGAGTAAAACGAAAGATGGTTGCGTGAGTGTATGTGATATTCTTCAAACTGAATGAGGATTGCCAGAGCCACGATTTGTATGTTCTAGCGTGCATATTGTGGGAATGGCGACACGGGCTAAATGATGTGTTAATAGTAAGTCTTTTTATTTATTTGCAATACAACAGTTTAGTCCAAAATAAACAGTTAATTACCAATCAAAACAAGGAATAAATACAACGTAGAATTAGGATTTACTCTCATTGGTTATTTTAGAAATCGTAGATAGATCTAGTGATTTTGCGATCGTCTGCGAGAAAGGAGCAGACTGCGTCATCGATTCCTTTATTTTCTTTGCTTTATTTTGATTTCAAAACCTCTTAAAGCCATCTCACCTTTTCTTACACGTTTACTAAATACCTATACACCGACAATTAAACGCTTTTTAATCTTCACTCAGAAATTAAAAAAAAGAAAACATGAATCGAGCGAGGAAATGGGTGCCGATTTTTCGTTTGAGGAACGTAAGTGCTTCGTGATTGGCTGTCTGAAAACGCTTGTTTTCGCAACTCTGATTGGTTCCCATTTTAAGAAAGAAAACGATCTTATTGACATGGCGCTGAGTCCGCTGAATCCGCGTTTGTTAAACTTTGAAAGTTGCCGTGGCTCGCGTCTGTGGACTCCTGAGGAATTTAGCGTCACAAACTGATGCTGAATAAGCGAAAGTTCGTTGATTCCGCAGGTGTTCATTTGTCCGTTGCGTATGCGCGCTGGTCTTTAAAAAAATAGCGTGTGCGCGTAATCCGCAACAATTGAAGTTCGCATGCGCTTTGCGAGGCAACAATAATATTAAGGCATAGTCAACTCTGTCCACTACTATCGATTTTTCACACGGATGTTGACAGGCCAACAAGAATATTGTCGCAAGATCAACTCAACTGAGCAAATTTCCGATTGTTATAAATGGATCTCAATATTGTATTGCATGTATTCTTTAGAATTTCAACTTTAATTTATTTTTAGATTTAGTTTTAAGTTTTATATTTTAGTTTACATCATTTAACATCGTTTGTTCTTTATTTGTATCTTTTTTGAATAAATAAAATGTTGTTTTCCATTACAACATTTCCGTTACAACAGGCGAGACTTCCGGAGCGAAGCGACAGGTAACCGTCTAGTACTTATAGAAAATGTGAAACAGATTTTTAAAGAATGTAAAACAAAATATTTTCATTTTTGGTTTCCAAGCTATAAATAGCTTTTCATTTAGCGGGGAAAAGGAGTATAATGGAAGCATTTCTATTAATAGTTCTCTGTTTTCCCCTTTCGATTTCTTCCTAAATCAGTGGCTTTCATTGACAGACTTCCAGGTGGCGTTTAATCAGATCTCCAACGAATTCCGGTTAGTTTATTTTGAATTTTAAAAATCTTATTATCTTTTTAAGTGATGCGGTTCATTAATAGCTCGTAGTTCTCTTAAAGCTCATTTGTCAATTGAAAATTAGCTAAAAGCGTTGGTATTGAAACTTCTTTTTTTTTCTTTGACTTTATTAGATTATCATTGAGATCACTTTCCTTTTTTAAATTCGCGCCTCTTTCAATTCTTTCTATTCCGTGAATGTGCTTTGGAAAATTGGCGTCTGACCCATTATACAATCTCTGCAAAAGACATTTCCCCATAAATTGCTTTTAAACAAACAAGTTAAAGAGATGCACATGAACCGGTCCGCTTTTTACTTATTTATTTATTTATAACTTACAGCTCAGCTAGAAAGAATAAATCAATAACAATTCCCTTTGTCAATCTGATATAATACGCAGTAGCAAATAAACCAAATGTAAATAAGATTGATTAGAATTATTTTCTTGACTAACAATAAATTTCTTAATGACATATATTAAAGTTATCTCTTAATATAAAAATAAAATTGAAAACAACACTTTTTCATGTAGATAATTCATATAATAAATTGACTATATACTTTTTACAAGTTTGATGTAGACAGATGATATTAAATAAGGTGGCACTAATAAGAAAATATTACTTTACTATTATTAGTTATTACAATTATTACGGTATTATTACGATCAGATTGCTATTTATAAAATTATTTACCACAAAGGTGAAAAGTACTGACTTGTAAGTGATGTAGTTAAATTTTAGTACTCACATTTTGTAATTTAACTACATTAAGAAATGTATCAGTTAAAGATTTGTGATTGCTTTTTCAAAAATCAAGATTTAACAGCAAAAAATTTGAAAGTTAACATCTTTATTAATCTTACACAACTTATTAGAACAATTTTCTCAAGATTCAGTGAATATGTTTAGCTTAAAAATTGATATTTACAGATATAGGAGATAATTCACGTGCATGCGTAAGGCAATTTTTTATCAATTTTCTATGGAATGGTTCGTCGATCGTCGCAGGTTTTTAATTTTTTTAATAATTTGAGCGGATGATCTCTAAAACACCTTAATTTATTAGAAAATAGAAATTTCCATTAGCTTAGAATTTACGTAAATTAAGGAATGTCAATTCGGTGTCACTCATAAGAATAAAAAAAAAAACTATAATTTGTAAGCAAATAAAAAAAATGTAAAAAAACAGGAAAACAGAAAAGAAATTGATTTCAAATCATCTTTAAAGGAAAGATAAAAAAATATTAATGGAAATCAAATCTAAATACGGGAAAAAGTTAGCAGTTTCTAAAGAACTTGAAGCCTACTTTCCTTAAACTAATGCTTTTTTTTTTTTTTTACTTTTCTTTGATTTTTACAATACTTAAAAAAAAGGGAATAAAAAGTAACTTTACTTTCAGTATTTGAAAAATTCTACATCTGCAAAATTCAAATATACAGGATGTACCTGAAATGTGCTGCCAAACTGAAAGGTTGTATTCAATCAGGCAAAACAACGAATAAATGTCATATAAACATGGGTCTGGAAATACGTTATTTCCAAGGTACGAACGATGAAACGATACAGAGGTGTTGGCCTTTATGTCGTATCGTAGTCATTAAATTGCTCCTCAGAAATCGTGGATTGGAAGAGGGGGACCAACAGCATGGCCTGCTCGTTCCCCTGATTTAAACCCTCTTGACATTTTCGTATGGGGCTATCTTAAAACTTTAGTATACACCACGCCGGTTCCTGACGCCCACGCACTGTATGATCGCATAGTAGATGGGTACAACACAATTCGACGTGCACTTGGCATCTTCGACCGTGTTCGGCAGTCTATGGAACGACGTTGTGTGGCGTGCATTGCGGCCGGTGGAGGACAATTCGAGCACTTTCTGTGAAACTGAGCGACTATATGGCCAACACTTCTGTATTGCTGCATCATTCATATCTTGGAAATAAAGCATTTCCAGATACATGTTTATATGACATTTAATCATTGTTTTGCATGATTGAATACAACCTTGGCAAGTTTGGCAGCACATTTCAGGTCTATCCTGTATCAAGTTCAAACTTCTATTTCTTAAGCAATGTGAGTGTTACAGGCAAATTAACTAAATTCGTAAACACTCACATTGCCTAGATCTAATTAATTTTACGTAAATAAAATATAAGATGACTATATATTAATTAAAAAACTACGAATAATATATTTTTTACATAAATCGATAGAAATCCATTGTTTAACTTCTAATGCTTTTCTATTAGTTTTTTTTTTTTTTTTTTTTACCGTCTTCCACAAATTTCTGAAACCGAAATTTTTCAAATATCATTTACATAGTCTCTTGTCTGCAAATGTCGCTGCTAAATTTAAAGAAGATTCTTTGATGGATTTAAAAATTACACACACAAAATAAAGGAATACATACACACACACACATACATTGTTAGAAAATTAGACAAAAAAGGAAATTCATAGCAGCTGTGTAGAGGAATTGAACTTCAATTTCTATAAAGTTCAAGGTTTTGTTTCTTGCTAACTTCTGAAGACTTGTTTACATTTCTGTGGGAGATATAATGAGAGACGTAACTCTTAAATGTTATTGCTTTTGACTTCCTAAGCAACAAAACTAAAGTTTCGTTTCGAATGATGTGTAAAATAACATTAGTTCGCTTCCATTAGTTACTTGACCTCTCCTTGGTTGTTCCGATGTCGGATTTCGATGACAATCCACTTGCGCAAATCATTGGGCCTTGACGAATAAGTGAAATTCTGTCGTAATTGCATTAGGAACGGTGGTATAGGTTACAGTTAACACGACAAAGCTGTTAGCGACATTTATTTTGGCTCGATTTACAGCCAATTACAGACAGGCAAAACCCGCTTGTCGCATCTCAAAGGACAGACAATGTCACAGCACTCTACCTAATGTTAAATAACAAGTTGTGCACTAGAAGCTGTTTTCATGTTCTTGCAACATTATTTGCACTTTCTGAGTTGCGGTATTGAAATTTTTATGATCACTATACAGCTAATGAATTAAGGCTTCAGGTTCAGTAAAAAATTTCACTGAAGGATCGTCTTCTACTGTTCAATCAATTCAGAATTTGGAACTAGGAAAGTAGAAACAAAAAGAATGTTTTTAATAAATCATTTTCTTGTCAGTATCTCTGAAGTGTAGATTAGACTGAGAGGGTGATCTCGTTGGTAATGGGGAGGGCAAAGAAATTTAACGTTTTATTTTGACGTACGAATTTCTATTTTTAACAAAATTTGAATCAATACCGTAACACCACTAACCTTGTGACATCCAGTTTTTTTGTAGTTATTTCCAAATCCCGCCAATCTATTCTTACTGTATATGGGAAAATCATGGTTATTTAATGGTTAAGTTCTGCCGACTCTTAGAACCCAAAATGTACGTTTGCTGCATTTCAGTCTTTTTGATGCAAGATACCATTTATGCCATAGTTTATCGAGAACTTTCTGATGAAGACAAATGATGAAGCAACGCTTTAAAAAAGCAAGTGAAATATGAAATGACATGAGACTTTTATTTTGTTGACTATCAAATATTTTGTATGGAAAAGCCGAGAAATATTTTTAATGTAAGATTTAAATGTCTTGTAATAGAAGAAAAATTTGGTAATCTTTCCTAATGTTTGGTAATGGTTGTTAGAAACTTTTTTTCTTTAGTATTTGTATTATTTCTTTGAATCCTTTGAATTATTTGGTTTAATGGTGTTCTATAAGTTTTAGGGATTTCTTTGAGGTAATTTATATAGAATATATTTTTTTATTTTATTTAAGTAAAGCAAAATTTACTTTGCAAAGGTCATAAGCTAATATCGACGATTTTACAACATAAAAAGAAATTCCCACGATTGCTAATAGTTCGAGATGGATGTTTTTCCTAAAAATAATGCTTTCACAACTATACTATATCATAATATTTTCGCCTTTGTAATAAATTTTAAGAAGCATCCAAAATTATCAGAAAGTATCTGTCCTCTTGGTAATTGATATGAAATGAAACAAAAGCTGTAACAACGACAAAAGCGAATCAGAATTTTGATTAAGTTCATTGATTATTTGAATGTCAGCAATAGAAAACAATTCGATAGTGTTTGTGAGAGAGAGGATATAATTCCTAAATCACATGTTCAATTTTGAATTTTTTTCTCTAAAATCAACATCCAGGTAAATACTACAAATATATGCCAAAAAAAATGAAGACAATTAACTGGGAAGGATAGAAGAAGACCTAGTATTTAGATTTTTCTATAAATACGAAAAAGAAGAGTGCTCCTTTTCTCTTCATTCCAATGTCTTGGACTCAGAAGCTTGCATTTTCATAAAATAATAATGGTCTGTTAAGATTACTTAATTGTTTTTCATTCGTTGGTTAAGAATTACTGTTGTTACTATAGTCATTAATAGTCAATGAAAAGATTTTAAACAGAGTAGGTTCGTATACTGCAACTTCATTTATACTGTCACTGTCAGTATTTCTTATAGAAAAATCTTTTATTTAGGAATGACTGATATTGAAATACAAGTGAAATTTCTCAGCGGTTCATAAAATGTATTGTTTTAATCCAGAGTATAAAGTAGTTAATGCATTTCATTTTTTAAATGAAATTTATCATAACTTTTGAATTGCTAAGATTTTCTTCATCATCAATGTTTTGCTAAATTTGTAGATGTCATCAGTGTTCTTCAATGAAATTTATTCGACTATCTTCTATGTAAGACTTATTTTATGGGCATTCGAAAGAATTCGCAGGCCTTTATCACGCTTTTGATTTTGAAATGGAGTTCATCAAAGTGTGGATTTTTTTTTCTTTGACAGGTACGCGCCGCTTAGCGTTCATTCTCATACATGCAATCAGTTTTTACAAAAAAAAGTGTAAAAAAAAAAAGTTAAAGTTTGAAAATTAAAAAAAAAAAAAAATGGCACATACTACAATAATTACATAATCATTAGCATGCTTTCGAATAAAAGTTTTTTATGTAAAGTTTTAAAAGTTTAAAAGAACCTAGTTTTACTGTTAATAAGCATCATCAGCCAGGTTTAACCATGATGATAGGCCCAGTGTGCGAAACAAACCTTCTCACCCGGAAGTGGTGCTCCAACAAAACAAGCAACAATGAAAAAATAAACCGTATCAAACACGGCTGTAATTTCTTGACTTGGTCGTATTCCAAGTCTCAACGGCATTAACAAAAGGATTGAAGAACCTAAACAAACTATTCATGAAGAAAAATACATTTTATAAATCAAGAAACAAAATCACAACTGAACAGTAAATATGCCTTCGCACATTGAGCCAACATCAATGGAAATCCTGAACAGCTGTTTCATCCTTATTAGGAATCATCAGCAGAATTTATCCTTGATGTTTGCCTCAGTCTGCGCGAAAGCTAAGGGAAAAGCATTTACGATCCAGGGAATGGCCGCCGAGATAAAAAACAATCAATTAAAAAATAATTCTGTGTAATCCACCGTATTAATGCCTTGTCCTTTCACTGAAAGGCACTAAAATTTCTTATTTATAATTAAATCCCTTGAAGAAGTTTATTACAACAAAATACTCAAACATGCACCAAAACAAAGATTTCGCACCCTCAACTATAATACCGGGAAACTGGGACAGCTGTTTCAGTCTTATTAGGCGTCATCAGCCAGATTTATAGGACAAGGAATTACAGTGGTGTTTGATACGTTTTATTTTTTATTGTTGCTTGCTTTGTTTGAATGCTACTTTGGGTACGGGATAGTCTCCTTAACTTTGTTACGCACACTGGGCCTAACATCACAGGTAAATCTGGCTGATGATTCTTAACAAGGCTGAAACAGCTGTCCCAGATTCCCGGTAGGATGGTTCAGGTGCAAAATCTTTGTTTTGATGCACGTTTGAGTTCTGTTTCTTATATTAAACCAGTGCACATTAAAATTTATTATTTTTATTTTTCTTTAAAAAGAAAGAGAAATCATAAATATAAGGAAAAAAAAAACATTTACTGTACAGTAATTTAGTGTAAGTGCGTAATCATTAATGTGAATTACAATAAAGTTTTAACATAAAATTTTACTTTATTACTCCAACTTCATCGAAACTGACTTCACAATAACGGGAACAGCCTCAAAATTCACTCAACATTAATTAATTTTTCACATTCATTTTGAAAACCTGCAGAATGTGGCTTTAATACTTTGGCTTTTGGGATGATACTGCTCTAAACCCCCATGTTTACTACAGTGGAAGATCCGCTACCCCCAAATACCGTCTAACCCAGCGGTTCCCAACCTTTTTCAGCTGGCGACCCACCTTTCCTTATCGGAATATCTCCACATATATAGGAATAGAAGAATTAGTGTAGTCATTTTAAGTCAAATTTTGGTGATTAGTTTAAAAAATTGTTACAAGCATGGGCCTTGGTATGTGGAAAGTACTTGATCATCCCAATAACATACTAAAAGTCCCCAAAAATCAAACTTGTGCTACGGCCGCCATCTTGGAAAATGGCGGCTGAAATGAACTTTCTCATGCGCCTGGCAGCAACCCCTTTTAACCCCGATAGGCATGCCCCTAATTGAGATAGAAAGATAATTTTGGTGTCTACGTCTTTGTAAGGGATTACTTCTTCCACCTATGTGCATTTTATGAATATCAGGGGTCCTACGGAAGAGAGGGAGGGTAAATTTCGAGCAATTTAATCAATTTTGTCCACCTTTTTTGTTTTTCTTCTTCATCTTCTTCTACAAAATAGGTACTATCGTCAGAAGTGTAACTTCCTTGGAATTCCTGTTCCATTAGCTTTCCAACGATGTGTAGTTCATGGCGCTGGGAAAATTAGGAGCCGTGCTACGGCCACAAGTGTGAAGTTCTACGACTACCTTGATTTCACTGGCAGACGTGTATGAAGGGTTAAGATATTTCTGTTCTCTCAGAAAGTATGCACCGTA
>JAFIDM010012231.1:153510740-153523409 GCA_023159025.1 Thereuonema tuberculata
GGGGTGGTGGTTTTTGGATTTTTGTGGAGGGGAGGGGGGATTTGTTGGAGTTTGGATTGTTTTTTGCTTTTATTGGTGTTATGGTTGTTTTTAAGTGGTTTCAGGACGGGTTTTTTTTGAAATTGTGTTTTGAGGGAGGGAGGGGGCAGGGAGGGATGAGGTGGTATGGTTGAGTTCGTTGTGGTGTTGGGGTGGAATAATGTCCTGGGATGTGTTTGTATTTTGGATTTTTTGATGATGTTGGGTTGTATTTGATTGTGTTTTTTAGTGGCTTTATTAAGTTTTTTGTATGTTGAACGGTTTATTTTATCTTTTCTTTCTTAAGGAGGTTTAATTTTTGTACAAAAAGAAATCACAACAGAGATATGGAGGGATAGAAAATTGCATTCAATCTGTTTTATTATTTTTTTACAATTACTGTTACATGGTATGGTTCATTGAACTTTTTTTTACATGAATAAATGAATGAATGAATGAATTACATGGTATGGTTCATTGAACATTTTTTAACATGAATGAATGTAAATTTAATGCATAATTATCAAAAAAAGGACATTTTTTCTTACAGTAAATGTTAACCCTTCACCAATTGGAAAAAAAACCTTTCACCATTTTTTTCTTTATTTACAAAAAATTACAGAAATAGTGCAAAAGGGAAAAAATTGAATTGTACTATTTTTCTACTTATCTAAACCTAAAAAATGGACTAGAAAGTGAATAACTCATCCATTTTTTTCTTTTCTACAAGAAAAAATAACAAATTGTAATACATGACAATGTGAATATTACATGAATATATTTATACAACCAACGTCAGAATTAACTAACCCTCAAAAAAAGAATAACTACAAAAAAATTATCACATCATTTCATTTTTTTACAATATCTTTTTTTTCTTTTCCTTTTTTTTTCACTGTTTCTATTCTTTATCATCAGGTGGTGATAGACTCAGTAAGGCATTACACGATTGGGTAGTGGAACAGACTACAGGTTGATTTCTTCGAATTTCACGAAGTTGTTCACCGAAATGGTCTCTAAGTCTATTGAATAGGATAAAATCTTTAATATCTTTTCTCGGTGTGAACATGTCGAGAAATTCGTTATAAGAAAAACCACGAGTCATAAGTAGTATAAAATAAATGCAGTAGGCACCACAAGTTTGGGTATAAGGTCCCTGAATAACGACACGACTTTCTCGAAGTCGTCTTGCGTTTTTCCAAATAAATTGTCTAATGAAAGGATTGCGTATTGGATTACCGTAGGAATCAAAATAATACACACCTGATGTTCGCGGATGGAAATACAGAGCGACCCAATGAGAACCCGGCTTTGAATGATTGTCCAAGTTCACAACATACGCCTGGTGTAAAGCCTTTACTGGAAGTCTATCACAAGCGTATACTCCCCCAAATTTACTGCTTGTCTCGGGATGTGAGCTTAACAGGGAACTGATTTGTAATGTGTTCATTTTCTTTTTTTAGTCCATTAAAATGTTTCTGCTATTGTCTATTTCAATAATTTTTTGGAACTCGGCATACACAAACACATTCACCGTGTGTTCCAGTGGAGCTTTGAATCGTACATCGATACGGACTGTGCCGTGCTCGGTCAATTGAAAATGTTCACTACCACCTGCCAGATCAGGCGATAGGTCAAATCCGTATAAGGTCGATCCCTCAGGATAAGATTTATAGTCTATTCCCAGTCCTGCATTGTCCAGGTACCGTTCCGTTGTAGTTAACAGAGAGAGATAATTTCTAGCATAGAGTTTTTTATCATAATCGGGTCGGAACGGTTGACTGGGAACATTTCGACCGTCCACTGATAACACAAGGTGATTCACGTTGAAATGATGAAACAAGAACGGATTCTCCTTGTAGGATCCGTTGAACGCACTGTTTTTCACCAAGCCCAAGATAATTCTCTTGGGAATCTGTCCGATGAAGACATTGTCGAGATTCCCCTGAAGACTGCCAGCCGGGATGGAAAAGATTTTGCATTCGACACGGGTAATGGGGTACTTGGCAGGTGTAGAGTTCAAAATTCTCGTATGGGCAATTTGAACTGTTGGAATAACATTCACTTTTCGCACATGTAGGGAAGCACTTTCGATGACCACTTTGTAATCGGCTTTTTCATCTGCCGATAGGAGCACAAACTGATTCTTGCTTCGAATCAGACGAACTCGAATGTTCACTTTGTTAAGAATCAGCTTGTTCTGTCTGAAGATATCACCGTGAAGACTACCCTGCAGCTCGACAGTGTTTCCACCACTCACGAGAGAGTGACGTTCGTTGAGTCCTGGATTGGCATTGGCTGCTAGCGGATCGAGGTCGTTGAATTGACCCGCCTTGTCCTCGTACCAACCGGCAACAGATAACAGAGTCTTTTTACTATCAAGATCGTAATTTAAAAAGGATTCGATGTAGGCACGATAGGGATAGCAATTGTCCGAGGCAGAAACAAATTTATCACCCAAGTAGACATCGACTTGAGTGAACAGGGAATGAAGAATTAGATTAACTGTGCTCACCTTGTCTGCCTCCTCTATGGGTGTCAAATCACCACCATTCACTATTTTCAGATGCACACTGAGGAGAGTTTTTGATAAGTCCAAATATTCCTCACCAGCACCGGCGATCACGAATTCAATGGGTCCCGTTTCGGTGATGGAGGCAATCGGGTGATATTCAACGTCCGCTCCATTCTGAATAACAACTTGTGTTGGAGGAAGAGTGAAAAGATCCAATTCGTTTTTAAAACTCTCCTCAGACTTGCAATGGATTAATTGTCCCTCACCAGACATTTCTCTTTTCAGGAATCAAAAATGTCTTTTGGAGATTGTTTTTTTGAATTTTTCTTTTTTATTTTTTTGGAGGTGGTCTTCTTTTTCTGCTTTCTTTTGGCTGTGGTGGTGGTGGTGCTGGTACGAGAACCAGTACGACGCCACTTTTACCGTTGTTTTCCTTCTTTTTCTCCCAACACCAACGACCGTCCCTGACAATGACCTGTCACCGGATTGGTCGGTGAATGTACTGAGCCACTTGCGCCTGCCGTACAACCTGCCAAGCCCAGGTCCGCTTCCTGTCTGGCCGGAAGTTACGTCTTTCAATGTCTGCTGAAGCTGTCTTTTGGTGGCGTTTTGAAACGTTTCACCTTGTTCAACGTCATCCAGAATGCGATTACCGCTCCTTAAGGCGTAACGACCTGCCGAGTAGCGAACTTTTTTAACACTGGTTTTGCCCAACGAAATAATGATTTGAACACACTACCGATTCCGCCACCTCTTTGATAACGAACACCCCCGTCGAACGGCACACTGTTGGTGTATTCCGATCCACCAATTTGATTTGCATAGTAGCAAATACAGGAGCGGGGGTTGTATCGTATCGAATGCATCTCTTTCCGAAACACAAATGAGTCACACTTTTTTCTTTTTATTAACAGCACTAGGGGGGAGGGGGGGGGGTGGGATTGGTTGGGGTTGGAGTTTTTTTTTGCACCAATCAAAATGTTTTGCAGGCTTTACCTCTCATTGTCGTATTTTACGAAAATGTAGGGTTAATGAGGTTCTTCCCCTCTGGAAAGCCACGGGAAGGCCAATGTCATTTCTCAAATATATTGTAATTGTATCGAATGAATGACGCAATAGGGGTCTATAAAACAAATTGGTATAGGATTCTGTTATCAAGTCACCATCTTTGCCACGAATTTGCACCGAACGTAAAAGGGGAGCCATTACATCGCCAACAATTGAATTGTCAATCAGATCTGCTTATATATAAATGGAATAAAAACCCCCATTCAAGTCAATGACCGAGCCAGCCTCTATGGTTTGAAGGAATTCTGTCTGACCGAGAAAACCTAAAAGTTCAGATAGCTCTCGAGTTAAAATTACTTTAAAATAGCCTGTTATTTCAAGAGTGATTCTATGAGTACTATTATTGTAGGTGAATTGAACCGGCGTTCTTTCCTCCTCGTAACGAAAACGATTCTTAATACGAGTTGACATTAACTGAGTTAGGTGTGCTGCATTCGAATAATATCCCTGAGGAATTTTGAATTCATTAATTACCGAAGAACTTGCTTCTTTTAATTCAAAGTCGAAAAAGAAGGGGGCTTTCGAAAGATCTATATCTGTAAAGGTTGGTGTGTCTTTGGCTGTTGTACTTTCTTTAAATACAACCAAGGTTTGCTTTGAATTTTCCTCATCCGACACTCGTAAAAGATCAGGCTGAGTAAAACCTAACAACTGAGCCAGAGGCAGGCACATTCGAATTTCTGCTCCGCGCGGTAGGGAAACGATAACACGATTGAAAACTAGCAAAAACATTACCTCGTTGGAAAGTTTTTCTATGGGATGCTCTTGAATACTGACTGTAATTTTACGAATGAATTTGTCAGCGCTTTTAAACTGTGTTTTTAATGGAATGGTAACGCGGAAAGAGGGATGACTTATAACTCGAAACACACCATCATTACCGCTTATGTTGTACCAACTGTGCTGATAACTAACTTCGGCCAGGGCACATTCGTAGGGTTCTTTTAATTCAAATCTTTTTGGTAGTTTGGTTGTGAAAGTGGAAATTGTGTTTTTCGGAAAAAAGGACGTGCTCGAATTGCTCGGAAGCGTCAGATAAAATTCATCCATTTTTGTTGTTGTTGTTTAGGTACTGGAAATATGCTGTAAATCCCCAATTTTAACCCAGCTATCGAAAGCGGGACTGTATCCTTCCCAACGAACTAAATATTCTTTCTTATTTCCTCGTGCTTTTTCCTTAAGAATTTTCTCAATGGGATAGAAACTATCTTCGCTTTTTTCAATAGATTGTAATTCCCAGGGGTAAAAAGTTCCACGTATTGATTCACCCGACCCGTCTTTCAAACGATACACTTGCGGACTTCTCTTTGATACAATCTCTGAAATTGTAAAAATTTCAGGAGTCCACAAACCCTCGAACGCTTTTTGGAATGATCTTCGTGCCGAACTAATACGTACCTGTTGACCTGTCTTAAATGATACGTTTGGCGGGCGTCGTCCTCGTGACGTATTCGAAGTTTTTCCGTAGAGGCGCTGCCATACAAGATGCTGGTTCGAGCCGGTCACCTCGTTTGGAGCCATGCCGATACTCGAATGAAAACTATTATTATAGGCATCCACCAAATCTTTTAAGGCATCAACATAGCGAAAAGAGCCAGTAAAATGAAAATATTTGAAAAGTTTTGACCGAAACGTTCTCACAAATCTTTCGGCAACCGAAGCTTTAACAACTGGATCTTGTGATGTAAAAAAGTGAACATTGTGTTCTTTTAGGAATGTCTGAAAGGTTTTGTTGACAAATTCACGTCCTTTATCGGTTTGTAAACGATCAGGAGGGTCAACGTCCTCCGTCTTAAAAAGATGCTCAAAGGCTTTGGTTATACTAAGTCCTGTTTTGTTTTTCAGCGGCACTACAAAAGCGCGTTTCGATTGAATGTCTATGACGACGAGTAAAAATCGAAAACCGTCATTAAATTTTGCCTGTTTTTGCATATCAATAAGATCTGCCTGCCACTGTTCGTTCATAACGGACACTTTCGTTTTCCCACGTGGGAAATTTTTTCTAGCCGGTTTAAAAAGAGTGTAGTTATCATGTCTTTTCAACCACTGTTTAACTTGAATCAGGGTAATGGATTTATTTCGCGGTTTGGCCGCCCTGTATAATTTTTGTACTCCGTCAAAAGATGCTGGATGTTTTGGATCGAAATAAATCGATCTCAATAATTTTTCCACAGCTGCGGATAAGACTGCCATTTTCCTTGCCCCGACTGTACCCGTATTTTTGTATTTCCGTTTTTCTTTTTGGTAGTGGGAACTTGTAATTTTGAAATAATTTTCCACTGTTTATTGTTTGGGACGTCTTCTTTTGATAATGGAATAGAAGTTAAAAGATTACGGAATTGAATCCAACCAATCGGGGTTCTTTTGCTCTGCTTCACCAGATGATTCATTAAATCAAAAATACTACTTTGAGAAATGTTTTCCCCTCGAATCATCAATTCTCCCGATTTAGAATTCCATCCCACGTTGGGTAATGCTTTAAAACGTTCCAACAATTTTTTTGCAAAAGGCTGATAGAATGTGGGCATACGAGTCAAAACTGCATCTTCCCAACTAACACCTGACGGAGTTTGAATTTTTTTTTTCCTGTGACGTGTCGGTTTTCACGTCGGCACTGTCTGACGTCACATTCGCTGTCATTGACTGTAAAACAGGATCGTGCAGTCTGCTTTTGTTCTGATTATAAAATGTTTGAAAACGCTGCTGTATATTATTAACTAATTGAATTTTTAAATCATTCGGTAAGGTGCTATCGTTTAAAAGATGATCCAGTTCTTTTTCCAAAGAGGATAGTTTCTGTATAATATTTTGAGACGGATCGTATTTTTGTGTGGACCCTCGCAGCATTTGTGAGGCGAGTTCTTCTGGTAAAACAACAAATTTCCTACCGTGTTCCATTCCGTCATCGGTTGCTACCGAGCATACCACCAAATAATCCTGCCAGAGCAGGAATGATGAAGGGCAAAAGTCCAGATCCTTTTTGCACGAGAATTGACTTTTTTTTGTGAATGGGTAATTTTGATGTGCCAATCAAACGAAGTGTTTTCTTGTGACAAGATAGTTTTCGTTTTTGATAGGGAGTCACAGGAACGTTGTCACGCAAAACATTACCTACACATTCAGATAAACAACGAATAAAGTCGGGATTACCTTCTTTAATAACCGCTCTCATCTGGCGAGGTGAAAATTGAGGAATTGCCTGTAAAATGCGGCTGTATTTCACAAGCCTATGAGGAGCCCGATTCGAAGGTGCCATCTCTCTGACTGTCCATTTCCATATCCCATTCAAAAAATTTTTACTCTCGTTCCGAACAGTTTCATTTTCTTCACTAATAATACTCCCAACTATTTTTTGATTGGTCGATAAATACCCAATGACTCATCAGGAAATATTCCAGTGCGGAAACGCACTCCCTCCATGGTGTTGGGTTTCAAATCCAATAACAAATAGGAATAAGGTTCTTGAGTTGCATCTCGATAAGCCTCCACAAGAAATTTTTCATTTTTCGGAAATAATTGTCTGGCAAAGAACATTATCTGAGATAAATCCCTTACGTTTTTAAAGAGGACAAAATAATGAATGTTTAAGCTGATTGTGCGGTGGGCACCACCTTTATGAAATAAGTTTTGAACTATGTAAATAACACTATAATTTTTGTGATGACTGTATTTAGTAAATAAAGGTTCGAGTGCGTTATTGTCTACACCCATCAAATCATCAATAATTATTAATTTTGGAGTGACCGAATCAAACTTTTTCACATCAGGTACACCCTCTTGAAATTTAACCAATCCAGTAAATTCACTGAACCATGGTTGATGAACACCGTAATGCCAATAAGTTTCCGTTGGAGGTTGATCAATCATATCGTCTTTATACTTTAGAAACTTTTTTGAAAACTCGGTCTTACCACTCCCGGTAGCTCCGCTTAAGATGCAATTAAAAGGGTGCTTAAATTTGAATTCCCTACTATGAATAAATTCATATTCAGACATTGTAAATGTATTTTTTTGTTTCGATAAAAAAGAAGTCTGTCCTAACCTGTGCAGGTGATGGTATTGTTTTGACGAAAATGCATGTCACGACATGCAAAAAACAGAAAATACATGTCGTGACATGCAAAACATGAAAAAAGACATGACGTAACATGCAAAAAAAGCTGAGGATCTTTGTTTTTTTTCCTCTTCACAAGTTTGCAATATTGCCAACATCCAGACCCTGGACAAACGGACAACCAGGGAAATATTTACAATGTTCAGACATCGGGGAATCATTGCTTTCCCAACTACCTATAATACCTCTACAAAACACACACTGCACTCTATCATTACATTGAATAGAAACAAAACCTGCTTTTGCTAAATCTTTTGCCGAGATAAAAGATACAGGCCAGTTATGAAAAGTGCTCAATCTTACCGATTCCATTTTTAGGGACTGGGATGTATACAGCATTCTTTGTTTTTTGAACAGAACAATTGGTCGTCGTTTCCAGGTCTCCACACTCAATAATCATAGGGGAGGGTTTGATATTGTCCAGGAACAATCACTCGCTTATCAAAGACAGCTCGGTACATTTTGATCTCATCCTGGGAAACAATTTTCCGTTTTTTCATTCTTCGAATTTTTCCTCGTGTAAAGATAGGAACATGGGTCAATGGCTCTGCATTGTCATTATTATTATTATTATTCTGAATCAGTTCATCGACCATAGACTTGAGCAAATCCAAATTTATTTTTTCACGCGTTTCATAATTTAAAGAGAAACCACGAATTTTTAACACAATTTGTGATGGTTTGTCTGAATTCTTTGAGCAAACACGATAGCCATAATTTTTTGCTCCTGCGGTGCAAAACATATCTATCATAAATTCCTCTCCGTGGTCTTTATGGATTTCATTCGTGAGATTTCCAAGAAAATTTCCAATTGGTACATTGGATAAAACAGATGATTGTTTCTTGACAACAGCAAAAATGCTATCGGTATCACAGTAAAGAACTGATGTGCCGAATTTTTCCATTTCACGATAGAGTCTAATTCTCGCTTGAGCTGTAATAAACGCTCTAATAACAACGTTTGTGTGACTTCCTAGCAAAAGATCTTCAATTTGTTCAGTATTTTCAACCCATTCCAATTGTGCAATTCGATCGTGAAAAAAAGTGACATTTTTAACAATTTTCGTGTCACTGAAAACGTAGCCAAAATACGTTTCTGGTTTTTCTATATAGTCTGTTTTACTCTTTGTAACTCGCTGTGCAAATTTACCATAAATCGAATTCAAACAAATCTTTGCAATGGCTCTTAATGGATGATTTTTCTGAATTCGCTCGGGATCCAGAGCTATCCCTTCATTTAGGGCGTATTCGGCGATGTACGCCTTCTTTTGATCCTCTGTGTGACAATATGATGGGTAGCCGTCCCTTTCCTGCTTGATTTTAAGAAATGTATTTACGTATTCTGTAAATAGGCCTCCTTGTCCCGTTTCAGGGTCGAGCTGCGTTGTTTTTGAAAAATTCCAAACTTGAAATATTTTTTTGATCCTGTAACCTTTCTCCAAAGCAAGCTGGAGCTCAAAAGTGACCCAGGCTCCGGTTAAGATCCGCTCCTGATCATTGTGCTCACACTTTGTAGAAGATTTCAACTCAACATATTTTTTACACAGCGGAAAGTACAGTTTTTTGTTGTAATGGTAGGGTAATACCGGTATATAAAGACCTCTCGATGGAAGAATACTGCACTGCACTATTCCGCAAAAATTAGAAATATCAGTCGAATCAAATTCTGTTAAAATTTCGGGATAACCTAAAGGATAAATATCCTTTTTCAAAACCAGTGAATACAATGAAATAAAGTCTATATAAATAATTTCCTCGTCTGGTTCTATCTCGTGGAAGAGTTTGAAACCCTCGACTCTTCCGCCAAAATAACTCTGATCTGGTGTTAAAGGAGGCATAATAGATAATTCCTTCACAAACTCGCTCAATTCAGCATTTGCCTTTAATCTAGTGCGAAAATCGCATTCCCACATTTCTACCACTGTGTAGCCACAGGCTTGCAGTCTTTGCACGTTTTCAAGTGTTAAATCAAATATTTCTTGAATGGTCATCCCACGATGAGGATGAACCATGAGTTTATTTCTGTAACATTTTTCACAACCGTGCACCCAACATCCCTGAAACTGAAAAACGGTTCTGGACTTTTCCGAAAAACTGTCGACGTAAAGACGACATTCAGGGATGAATTTTTCACCTTGATTTAAAGCATGTTGAATGAATTCATTGCGTTGGTGTGATTCAAATTCTAGCCATTCAATGCTTATCTTACTATAGCGTTTGGCATTTTTATAAAACCCGTTATGCGGGATGAGCGCAATTGTTTCTGGTTTTATAAATTTTGCCCGAAAAACACGATTGCAAACACTAGCTATTGTAATCCCCGTTTGAAACGGACAGCTACCTGTAACTGAAGTAAAAACTTCGCGAAATTTCAAAGCCACTGCACTCAGCATCTCTACATCCATAACGCAATAGTCGAGTATTTCTTTTTGAAAATCAAATATTCCATCTTTTTGTTCATTGTACCATCGGATGAGCGCGTCACGTTCCTGAGGCATCATACTGCCGGCATCATAATATTCCAAAGAAGGATAGGATCCTCGATAGTTCCAATTTTCAGCTCGATTGAATAGGTAGGGGAAAAACCCTTTTAATAGTCGACTGGTATCCAAACCAAATGCCTTGGGTAATTTTTTTAGAGCCATTGGGATAAAGGCGAACAAGTCGAGAAATCGAATATTTTTCCATTAAAGAAAGAGTAGCTTGTTGCCATTATAAATCACCTTTTTCGGTTTTTGATTACATTTCAACATGTATTGGATAATGAAATAAGAATCATAGCCACTAGCATTATGAGCAATGGCAGAGACCCTTGCATCTTCAAAAGTTTCAAAAAACCATTCACAAAAATCTCTACAGGCAGTTTCTCCTTTGAAAATCCTAAGCTTTGGAGGTGTGCAGTTTTCACAATCTGCTGATGGCCTATCGACACATTTCGTGCAACAGAATTTGACTACGCACAAATTAGGTGTATGTTCTAAACGACCATCACCGAGATCTTTTTCTATGCTACATTCAAAATCGTAAAAAAAAAGGAATTGGTTCTCACCCTCCTCCTCTTTGGGAAGAGACACTGGCTGAATATAGCATAAATGGTCGAGGGGCACGATCTTCTTGCAGTTGGGGCATTTATAATGTCCACAAAAATGAACACTTCCCGTACTGTTGTCAACAGTAATTCCACACGTCCGACATCGGTGAAATTGATCGCAAATTAGAATGTCTTTCGTGCTATAAATACTTTTGTGATTTTTCAAACACTTGGCAGATTTGAAAAATCGATTGCAGATCTCGCAGCGAACATAGTTCTCGACAGAGCAATAGCCTCCTGATTTCTTACAGGCAAAACAAATTTTGGAACAGGTGTGTGTATCTTTGGTATTGTATTTCTTGAAACAAGCTATGCAAAAATAACTGCAGTTATAAAAAGCTGTCAAACTTGTTACAACGGCGAAATGTTCATTGTAATGAAAAAGAATTAGCTTTTTCTCAGCTGGTGGACCCATGAAAAGCGCCTGATTCCCCATCACATGAGAAATGACGATAATTTGATAGGTAGGATTTAAAAACGTTTGAAATTTTTGTATTTCTGGTATCCCACAGGAACCCTGAGGGACATCTGCCTCACGGTGAAGGTCAATAGCCTCCTTCAGTTGCAAAGAATTATTCCTCCTGATTTTTCGAAAGTTGGGAGAATTATTAATTTGAGCCATGGCAGCGACTTGTGCACGAGCCATACATAATTTATCGGAACGATTCTGAATTTGAATGATACATCTCTTGTTTTTTATCCATTCTTCAATATGAATTTTACTTCCATCTTTTATTTTTCCACCCTCCGGCGGTGAAACACAGGTTACCTTTACAAATAAAGTACTAGCCCAATCAATTCTTTTTCTAGACTGGGCTAACATTTCTATGATTCCAAGGACCGATTCTGCTTTAAAATCTTTCTTTACTGTAAAATTTAAATAAGCAGCCGACTCGAACTGCTCACTGTTTATTTGAAGACCAATCATATCGTTAGGAAGATACTCTGTAGTGAGTTGTTGTATTAATAATTCAAAGAGGCGTTCTACAATAAACATTAAATTTAATTTTCGACCTTCCGCGCTCTTTGCTTTTATTTCTTCTAGTGAAGGACAGGATAATTTAATTTCATACTGAGTTCCCAGAGTTCTATAGCGACGAATGTAGTGACGAGCAATAACGCGTTCTACCTTAATGAAACCTAACAGCCAATTATCAAATTCACTAACTTCATTTACCGGCAATGCTTCAGGTGTATCTTGTTCTTCTTCCGAGCTAGATTCGCCTTCAGACTCGGTTAGAAGTGTATTAATATCAACGTCCCATCTATTTGCAATATCTTCAAAAGTTTTATTTGCATTTATTGGTTCGGATGAAATTTGTTTCGGATTAATATTCCACCTTTCGGCGATCGAATTAGTGATTGGTGCCGACTCAATATCCGAATTAGGATCGGCTGTTGATACTCTAGATATAATTGCGTCCGGATGTAGATGCCATCGGTCCGCAATAGCTTTTATCTCCCTATCTGAGCTACCTGACATGATGTATCAATGTACTTCTATCTGATTCACTTTTTAAATGCTTTACTAGGGTTAATCTGATTGACTGATTTATTCATTGACGAGTTCATTTTTTCAAAAAAATTGAAAGTGTATTGAGGAAAAGAAAAAAAAACAATAACTGAATAAAGATGATGTAACTTACTAAGGTTTTTTTCACACCTTTTATGATTCGTTCAAATGCTTGTCTAGATCTTGACCGTCTGTGAACATTGTGGGATCGATGCTAGGATCTAAGGCTTGAGAAAAATCAAACTCAACGTTGGTATCAGATGCTTGAACGGGTGCTGTTCTTGGATCGGCAGGTGCCACTGTTGCTTGTTTGGATGTAGGCATCTTAAGTTTTCGAACTGGGGCCCGGC
>JAFIDM010012231.1:153525318-153538946 GCA_023159025.1 Thereuonema tuberculata
TCAGCTCAGTGAAAGAAACAATACATCAAAAGAACAAACATTTAAAAGAATGACCTCTCATTTCGATAATATCAAAAATTTACATAAACAATAAAAGAGGGTAAGAACAAATCCACGCTAGCAACCCGCTTAGTTTATTACGAATCTGTTGAATTAAAATATTAGTAATAAAATCAAAATCACCGTGTGTACAATGTTAATATCATCAAAGAAAACATAAGATAACACACAATAACTAACAACAAAATTTCACTGAGCTGATCTGATCTGATTTTATATTATTTGCTGGGTAACTGAGGACGACGCAGTTTCAGGTTTCACCACCTTCTTCAGCTCAGTCCCGACCCAGCATAACTCAGCTCAGTGAAATAAACTATACATCAAAAGAATTTGGTTTGCTGGACTGAGCTGAAGAAGGTGGTGAAACCTGAAACGGCGTCGTCCTCAGTTACCCAGCAAATAATCTAAAATCAGATCAGATCAGCTCATTGAAATTTTGTTGTTAGTGATTGTGTGTTATCTTATTTTTTCTTTGATGATATTAACATTGTACAGACGTTAATTTTGATTTTATTACTAATAATTTAATTCAACAAATTCTTAATAAGCTAAGCGGGTTGCTAGCGTGGATTTATTTTTACCCTCTTTTATTGTTTATTTAATTTTTTGATATTAGTGAAATGAGGGGTCATTCTTTTAAATGTTTGTTCTTTTGATGTATTGTTTCTTTCACTGAGCTGAGTTATGCTGGGTCGGGACTGAGCTGAAGAAGATGGTGAAACCTGAAACGGCGTCGTCCTCAGTTATCCAGCAAATAACTTAAAATCAGATCAGATCAGCTCAGTGAAATTTTGTTGTTAGTTATTGTGTGTTATCTTATTTTTTCTTTGATGATATTAAAAAAAGGAACTAAAATATTTTTTCTCTTACTTTTTAGGTTTAAAATATGTTCTTTACGTCTCTAAGAAACATAATATGTAACTTTGCCAAAAAGGTACTAAGCCCCCTATGCCCCCCTTAAATAAATAAAAAAAAAAAAAAAATACTAGTTTATTATTCAAGAAAGAAACGCAGCATTTTGATTATTTCCGGCTATAGGTTGGCAACCTTTAACATTTGACTTCCCCCCCCATGGGTCCGGGCTGGATCCGCCCTTGGTTCGTACATAACCTTTTACAAGATACTACATAGTCATTAACAGAATATTCAATAGTATTGAATACAGAATATTCAAACTATTCTTCATAGACTGCGAGTTTTATCTGTTGGAGTGGCGTCATTTCATAGCCATTATTTGCAAATAGCACACAAAGGCATACGCTCACAACGTCTACCGCCTTCTATTTGCACAATAAATTCTTTTCTGTAAAATATCGTTTCCTACTAATTCATTGATGCTCTACAACTTTCTCATTTTTTTCCCGTATCTCTCATTGTTTCCAAGATAGAGTTACTAAAACACTGACTTGAGTTTCATCGGATAGCTCATGGTTGCTTTCTTACACCAGTACCTAACTCTATCTATTTTTGTTCAAAAGTTATTTGGGTGACTTAGGATTTTCCCGTGGACCCTGTGTGTGTGTGTGTATTTTTTTTTTTATGGACGGAAATGCATTTACGCATACTATAATTAGGTAATGTGAGACTCAATCAAAAAGACTCCTACTCACTAAAACCCTACGTCCGACTTCCAAAACACCCTACACGGAACCACCGTCAGGTACTACATCGCGTAGGGCAGAATGACTAAAAGTCCGACTCAGATATCATTCCGCAACTGATCACGTCTGATTTTCTCTGCCAAACGAAGTTTCCGTATAACAGTGGCAGCATAGTCAGCCACTGCCGTCCAATTAGACTGGAAGATAGTCATCAAGTCAACGATGTTCTCTGGAGTCACACGCTGTCAAAGGAATTTCTCCTTCTCGTTTCTATCTTCGTGGAAGCGTGGGCAGACAAAGAAGACATGCTCCACGTCCTCGTCCAAGAACTGGCAAGTCGGACAGGACGCGCTGTCAACAATTCCGAAGCGCCTCTGGTACGTTAGAAAACAACCATGGCCCACTCAGTAGCTGAGACAAGTAGTGATCCACCTCACCGTGCTTTCTTTCCATCCATGTTGCAATATTAGTTATAAGGTTATGAGTCCATCTTCCACTGGTCGATGAATCCCATCGTCTCTGCCATCTGACCGTTGTCTTGCACTTCACAGCCCTCATGATCTTGGGTCGGGGAGCGTTACGACGTTCCCGCATACCACTGCATATCGCGCGTCTCTCGCTCACCAAGAGGTCGATAGGCGGCATCCCTGCTATGACTCACACGGCGTCATATGAAACTGTGCGGAATGCCAAGCTACCCGTAGAGCGCATTTCCGGTGAACCGCGGTCATTTGACATACCTATGATTTGGTCTCTATGGCATGGAACCAGATCGAAGCCGTGTCGAGGATGGTAGAAATAGCCACACTGGACAGGAGTCTTCGTTGGCTCTGCCGAGGTCCTCCGATGTTCGGCATGATCCTAACTAAGGCGTTGACTACTCGTGCAGACTTTTCACTCACGATTCGAAGGTGCTCACCTTACATCAATCTGAACACCTAGATACCTCAGAGAAGGCTGCGACAGAATGTCACTATCTCCCACAGTGAGTGTGTGTGTGCATGATATATCTAGTTCTAATGCCAGTTTTCAAGCAATATATGCCTTCTTAAGCAATATTACAAGCTAGATCTTTTTCAAAATATTGATTACTTCTTTTATCTTTCCACTGTAGAGAGAATAAAATCTCCATTCAACATTTTATTAAAAAAAAAAAAAATTAATTTTTCTTTTTCTTCTATATTTTTTTTCTAGAAAATTCTAAAAGAATACCATCGATTCATTGAAGTTGTTTGCATCATTAAAATCTTTAAAAGTAGGCTTTTATAGATAAGATACATATTTGACTTATGCTAATTAAATTTTTTTATTTCACTTAACTCATTTTTTCTGGTGAAATAAAATTTAATTCTATATAAAAATTTTCCTCGTTTAAATTCTTTCTTATTGGATGGCAAAACGTACGAGTATAATGACGTATTGGTAGCTTATTATGGAGATAAAGTGAAAATTGAATAGAGTTAATATTTTAATATGAAAATTGAGAAAATGGGTTGAAAATGATTTCAATGTAAGATGACATTCCAAATATTAAAAAAAAATTCGAAATATTAATATTTTATTGGGTGCAAAGATAATATAATCATGAGTGATTTAAATATTTTGATAGGATCCATTATGCTTGCATAGATTTAAGATGAAGAGATAAGATGTTATCCATAAAGCTGAAAATGAAAAGTTACAGGTGAATCTTGGAATGATAGTTTCTTGGGTCAAAATATTAACAACATAAAGTTGACATATTTCTGAAAACACAAAACAAGAATACACTGTTGTGAAGAACCAGATGAATTCTTAAGTATTGATATCAAGCATGCTAATGAGATGCAGGTTGATATAAGGATCCAGATGAAGTATATTACAATATCTGACATTAATCAATGATATGTAAAATAAATTGTATGAAAAAAATTAAAATGATTTAAAGTTTTTAAGAAGAATAGACTTCAAGATAAGATACTCTTTTGAGAATAAATGCATTGGGAATAAAAAAATAATAGCTATAGCAGCTTACGAATCAAAAGGATAGTGAACAAAATCATGGCAGGCTGATGTTTCTGTAGATTGATGGTGGCATTTTAAACAGATTAGTATTTAGGTCCTCCCCCAAGGTGTATGAGGCTCAGGCAGATAGTGATGTGGGTCCCCTGCTGATGATACTAAAATGTATTGTGGAATTTTGGGGCTCATATGAGGCTAGTGATTTATCTATGAAGATGTAGAATAATGATTAGAGAAGAGATACTTACAGATCTAAGAGTCATACTGAGTGCCTTGTAACAATGTATAGGATTCTTGCATCGATGTCATAGTTGTTCATGTTAGAATTCAGTTATGTTATTGTTAAATCTTTTATCTGGGAGAACATATTCAGTCGATAGTATGCATTGTACTTTCAAGTGACTCATACATTTGACAATGATCGATAAGTCTACAAGCACCTAAGTGTCAGTTGGCTAGCTTAATTTAGTAAATCAGATGTTCCCACATCCCATGCCAAATCAACTTATATAATTTGCTAATTCCGACAGTCTGTCTGTCTGTAACTCGATATAATTAAGCTATTAAGATAGATCCAAGTGTTCTCAATGGTACCATTGAATCAAGGGTACTCAAATTGGTTGAAATATTAGTTCATTTTGTCATTCCATGTTGATTCCATGAAATTTTAACTGAAATTCTAACAAAACATACGTTCAAAACCAAATAATTTTGTTACCACTGCACCGATTTCAATGAAATTGGCATACTTACTCAGTTTTTTACGCTGATTTTGAAACTCAAAACCATTTTTACCGTAGAAGCTTCGTTCACAAGTTATCGCAGTATTTAGATTATACAAAGATGAGTTTTAAATGCCTTTCGGCGTTATGAGTCAAAAATAATAATTATTCTTTAGATAAATTAAACTTTAGATATGGTTGGTATTTCGTTTTTCTTTTTGGGTGGAAAATGATCCTTTAGATTAAACTCTCAGAACCTATATTACAGGTGTACAGGTAAGAAGTACACCTAAATAGGTCTGATAAATATTAAAAAAAAAAAAAATGTTTCAAATCAAATCATCAATCGAATCAAATATATATATATATATATATATATATATATATAAATTGGCTAAGTTCGTATGTCTGTGTCTGTCTGTCTGTAACTCGGTATAATGGGGATGTTTAAGGTCTCTGGGTCGAGGCTGGAAAAGTCACGCGATGTATGTGTGTCACTTCTGAAAACATGGCTAAGATAACCGAAAAACCTCTTGATATTAAAGATTTCTCAACTTTAAATATATTGAATTATCGGCATACAATTAAGGAGGCGTATGGAAATAATGTAGATACGTTATTTCTAGATGAAAGGAATAAATATATTTAAAGATAGCAAACCAAGTAGTCCTATTTTAAATATAGCTTCCTGAAGTAAGTATAAACAAAAATCAGCATATAATGAATGGAGGTAATGTAAAAGATGCTGAAACTAGACAGTTTTTAACTTTTTATTTTAATTGTCTAGTATATTCTATTACCTCCTTTCATTATTATAATCTGGCACAAGTTAGAACTGGAAATTAAAAATCGGTATAGTTTCATCAATGTAAGTTTTACTAGTATTTGATAGGATGATTATTACTAGCTTTTAAATAATGTGATTGGCTAAAAGTTAGACTTTCAAACCATGGAGAAGATAAAGAAGATGATATCTCTGTTATGATTTGATTTTATAAAAAAAAATATTCCAATTTGCTCTACACAAAATTACAATACATATGAAAATAAATTGATAAATAGTGCAAACTACTTTCACCTATTCTAATACCTATTCCTATCTCACTGGCTTCCCTACTGTGGGTTACTTTGACCTAATCATCTTTTTTGGCATAATGATTTTTGTAATTTCTTCACATTCCTGAATTCCCTTCTTTAGGTTCTTAATATCATTTCATTGGATTGACCTCATTGTACAGGGTTGTTAACATTAAAACTCCTCTACGTAGAGAGCTCTGGACATTGTAAGACTCCAAGTGGAAACAAATTTGGACAACAGGTACTTCAAACAATGCGCTCTCTGTTTATTGAAAAAAAAATAGCCAATAGATGGCGCTGTAGCAATACAAATCACTTCTTTCGATAGTTATGAAAAACCATGGCGCCAACTTCTGTTGTGATCTATGTGTTTACCATTTTCCTATACTATCCTTCTGCAGCTCAACTTCCACTGTAGCAGGTTCCTTTGAAGACATGCAAGATCAATTCTCTTCCACTCCTCTTTGCACGTTTTCCATAGGCCGTCAATTGTTCGTCTTCTTGAGAGGGCTCTTTTAAGTAAACCAATGCCACAGAAATGGCCAGGCGAAAATCGGACTAAGCTAATCTCATCTGCATTCCATTCTACATTTTTCCACCGTATTTTTTTCTTAAATCAACCAAAAATTGAGTCAATTGAAATTATCTTGTTTCCTCTCAAACAATATATGTGATAATTATATAATTAAATTTCATTGAACCAAAAAAAAAAACATGATTAATATTAATAAAAGAATTAACTATATTTACCTTCACTTTATTTCAATTCCACACTCCCAAACTCAGATCCCCACAATAATGTTTCAAATATGGCTGATATTGACAAATTAAAGACTTTTTTGATAAGCTTTTCTGTTAATGCTTCTCCACTATAAATCATGCAATTTGGTCTTCTGTTTCCAATTAGCCTTATTCCTAGCCTTTGTAAGCATAAGAACTATATAGCTCTCCCCATTCATTTCATTAACTATATCTAATTGAATGAAAATGTCATGTCTCATTTTCAGGCAAATCGCCGCAATCATTTTATTCTGCTTCTTGACCATTACTGCTCCATATCCATATCCTTTCTGTATGTTGAAGATGGATTCACAAGCTTAATATTCATATTTTTCATTTTTAAATACTTATCATTTACAATCACATAAGCAATCATTCATAACTTTGGTTTATGTCAACAACTAAAAACTCTTACTGCTCCGACCTTTTGTTTTATGGAATCAAGCTAATTTTACATTTCATCAACAAGTAAACTCCTTGCTTTCAACGTTTGTCTAACCAGCTTATGAAGTTCAGTAGTATTTTACTCATTTTTTTTTTGGCAACAATCCTTGCTGCTGACAAATTAAGATCATCTTTTTCATTTGTCTGCCATTAACAAGTACAGAATTCTCTTATATTCTCTAAACACTACTTACTTGTTCAATAACTTCATATCTCTTTTATCTGATTGAAAGGCTTGCAAGAATTTTCTCCTTGCTAAATGTTATCATGTCAATTGTTGAGTGTCTTTCTCCACCAATCAGAATCTTCAGAGTACTCATTTACTGCTTCATTTATCATATGTTGTTAGAGCTACACCTTGGTGATATCAGACCCTTTCTTATTTGATCAGATGACTGAACTTCTCAAAGATCAATCCCAGCATAAAACTTCTATTTCTTTCTGGTACTTTAGAAATCTTTCTGTATTGTTTTATCTCAATAGTTTCATCCCTATTATTTACTTCTGGTCATAAAGTCTTTGCTGTGTATCATTGAAATTCCAGCTACTCTGCATTGATTTTAAACTAGTTTATCTTTAAATTTCAGTTGCAATTGGATCACAGCATCTCCTTTGCCTTCTCCAGTGACAATCAATTGTTGTTGTTGTTTTTAAGATCTTTCCTTTGGTCTTCCTTCTTGAAGGCTCACTATTTCTTTTCCTAACTATTTGATTTCCTTTACCAGTAAGTTTCATTTTTATTTTGGCCATTAATTCATTCTGACCATTAGTTTGTTGTTCTAAGTATCACTATTTCATATATATCATACAATATATAAAATGTAATATGTATATTAGTATATTGAGACATTGTTTCAATTTCTTACATTATTTTCCACTTGCTGAACTTGCTTGAGTTTTATATTATAACAAATTCTCCTTATCCTAGTCAGTATTTCCAATTTTTGACTTTCTTATGCAGTTGAAAAACTGACTATTCTGCAAGAGATAAGACTTGTGTTTTCTTCAGTATAAATGCACAATTTTTTTGTTCATTTTTTAGATATTTTCCAAAATCTTGTCTTCATATCATATTGCTCCAGTGGTTTTTTTTTTTTTTTTGTGTGTGTGTTTTTTATTTTTTTTTTTTTTGCTATAATTGCTGAATTTATGCTGACAATTTTAGAAATATGTTTAATGTTTCCTAATCATTGTTAATTTATAACACTCTTTCAGGCATTTTTTATTAGCAAATGTCCTCTACTCCATATAAATCCCACTTTGCAAATCTACTGTGAAGCTTCAGAGAAGTATGATATTGTCTGCCTCTTGTTATTATTTGAATTTTATTGCACATCACATTCTACTGTAATTAGAGTTTTAATCTCCACACATACACTGCAACAACCGATCCTCTGCTTAAATTCTCATTCTTCTGTTAGCCTTTCATTGTACCATATCTCTTTAAAGACTGTGCCATAAGGTCTCTCTCTTTCTCTCTCATTCACATTCCAGTTGATATGGTTTTGTGTAATTCATTTAACCTCTAGCTGCCATTTTGTAACATTTCTTCTGCATGTCCTAATGCTGTGACTTTAACATAATGTTATATGCTTCCTATAAACTGCTGAATTTCTTCTACCTGCTTTCTGTTAAATTAGCAAGTGTTCATTGATGAACGAAGATTTTTTTTTTCTTAGTATATTCACAAAGCCATTCAACAATCCATTTATCATATAAAAAATATATGTACTGCATTTGATTTTCTCTACGTTTCCTACTCTATTCTTCAATTTCACTTTCCGTACGTTAAATAGGAATGAAGCTCACACCAGTGACACGTGTGCACTGAGTCAAAAAATCTACTGAGGCTGCAGTAAAATCTACTGAGAGTTACTAGAGAGAAAAATTTTGAATTGTATGGTCAGGACTTGATTTTGAACATCAAATTAAAGTAGATTTAAAAAAAATAATTTTTAAGAAATACAATTGAATGACCAATTAGGAAACAATATTAGAAAATATTTTTTTTTCTTTTGGTTTAAAGCATGGCTGTGGTGGCATCCTCAATTCAACTTCTGGATCTTTACAGTCTCTTGATTGGAATCATGTTAATAAATATGAACCAAACTTGGACTGCTTTTGGTTCATCATTGTTTCATCTGAGAAAGTTGTAAAATTATCTTTCCAGAGTTTTGACATTGAAAAACCAGCAGTCAACTACACTGTTGCTTCCAACTGTGCCTGGGATTTTCTTGAGGTAAAGCATCACAGTAAAATAAATTAATCTTAATCTAATTAAACAATTTAGTTCTTTTTAGTTATACATTATTTTAAATTCGTATTTCTTTCAAAATTCTATCCTTTTGGATTATTCCCTCTTACAATAGGTTCGTGATGGTCTTACGGAAACTTCACCACTTATTGATCGGTATTGTGATTCAATGGTACCACCAGACATTACATCATCTTCTAATTTTCTTTATGTAAGATTTGTTTCTGATGAAACTACCAATAAAGCAGGCTTCAGAGCTACATACACTTCTCAAGATGGTAAGTCATTATGGACTATATATCAATTTGGAAAGCTAAGATAATTAAAATTGCCCAGGAAACGGAGACTGAAAAATAACATCAGAGAAAGCTAATAATATTAATTTTTTTAAACAATCTTTGTATCATAGTCTCTAAGCACATTTTTGTCGAGTTCATTCATTCATTCATAGTTCTCTGCCAAGGGCAGGTCCTTCACTGCAATCCCAGCATTCTCCAATCTTTCCTATTTTCTGCCTTCCTCTTCGTCTCCACATAAGATCCATTTACCATAACGTTGTCGATCATCTTAAATCTTCTTCTGCCTCGAACTTTTTTACCGTTCACCATTCCTTCCAGTGCATCCTTCATTAGGGAGTTTCTTCTCAGCCAGTGACCCAACCAGTTTCTTTTTCTCTTCCTGATCAGTTTCAGCATTATTCTTTCTTCACCCACTCTTTCTAGCACAGCTTCATTTCTTATTTTGTCTGTCCATTTCACATGCTCCATTCTTCTCCATATCCACATTTCAAATGCTTCTAGTCGTTTCTCTTCACTGCGTCGTAATGTCCATGTTTCTGCCCCATACAATGCTACACTCCACACAAAGCACTTCACTAGTCTCTTCCTTAGTTCTTTTTCCAGAGGTCCGCAGAAGATGCTCCTTTTCCTATTAAAAGCCTCCTTTGCTATTTCTATCCTCCTCTTGACTTCTTGGCAGCAGCTCATATCACCACTTATAGTACACCCTAAGTATTTAAAGTTGTTCACTTGTTCCAATGTCTCATTCCGAATACTTATGTTTATCTTCTTTGTCTTTCTTCCGATAACCATAGTCTTTGTCTTGTTTACATTTACCTTCATTCCATATTTTTCACAGCTGTCATTCAGCTGCAGTAGCATATCCCTTAGTATCATCTCCACTTCTGCTAACAATGCTATATCATCAGCAAATTTTATGCACTTTATTCTTCTTCCTCCTACTATCACCCCTCCCATGTTCTGAAAACAATTCTTCACTAACTCCTCCAAGTAGATGTTGAACAACGTAGGTGATAGAGGGCATCCTTGTCGCACCCCTCTCCCTATTCCACTTCCCTCTGACAATTTTTCTCCTATTCTGACTTTGACTCGTTGTTTCATATAAAGATTAGTTATTAGCCTTCTCTCTTTCCAATCCACACCAATTTTCTTCAAGATTTCCATAAGTTTATTCCAATCCACTCTGTCGAAAGCCTTTTCCAGGTCCACAAATACTGCATATACGTGTTTATTTTTTTCTAGATATCTTTCGCCGATTGTTCGCAGCAGTCCAATTGCATCTCTCGTACCTTTTCCTTTCCTAAAACCAAATTGCTCTTCTTCAAACTCTCCTTCCACCTTAGAATATAAACGTCTGTTCAGTATTCGCAGAAGAATCTTCGCTGAGTGCGATATAAGGCTGATAGTCCTGAACTCATTGCACTTTGCATTATTTTTTTTCGGTATTGGCAGCAATACTATTTCCATGAAATCATCAGGCCATTCACCTTTCTCATATATTTCATTGCATAATGATAGTATTTGCTTCTTGTCTTCACCCAAGCATTTTACTAACTCAATGTGTATTCCATCAACTCCTGTTGCTTTCCCATTCTTCATTTCCCTAATCGCTAGCTCAACTTCTTCCCTTAGAATACAACATCCTTTTTCGTCTTCTGATACAGATGTTTCATCTTGTATAGCTAAGTAATCTGGACGATTCCCTGTCTCATATAATTCTTCTACATACTTCTTCCATCTGTTCAAAATTCCTTGTTTGTCGAGTAAGAACTAAATACTGATTGATATTTGGAAGAACTAAAACTTAATTGTTTCTGTGTAAATGTGTATAAAATTAAGAAGTCTCAGCTACTGCACATTCATGGCAAAATAATTTTCATTGTAAGATTTATTACTAAATAATATTATTGTCCTTATAAAATTTACAACAATTGATAGGATGATGTCCTTAAATTAAGCTCCCGAAGACAGAATAGTATTATTAAACAATTTGAATTAAAAAAAAAAGCTAAATATTGCTCAATTGGTATGAAGTATTTCTTATAACTTGAGATTTCTTGAAGTATCTTTGCCTTCTATGGTCATTCCTACTTGTCATAAAATTTTGCATGGTATTCTCACTTTGGAAGATAACTAATATTGATGATTATTGGCAACAGTTTTTAATGCCAAAGATCTTAATAAAAGGTTATAAGTAACAAATATTGGATATCATTTTATTTCAAGATAAAAGCAAACCATTCTGCAAAAAGACTGTTTTTCCGTTCACAGTTTTTGTAAATATCAGTCAACATGATCCGTGTCTCAAATACTGTTACTTAAGATAACTTTATTAGAAATCAGCAGAAGTGAATATATTTGATAGCTTTCTCTCGTCCACGATTAGCAATACATTAACTAGGAATTTAAATGTGAAGTACATTTCTGTTGCTGACCTGCTATATTATTTATTACTTTTTTAAGGATTATTTATTTATTTATTTATTTATTTATTTACTTATTTATTTATTTATTTATTTTTTATTTATTTTTTGTCTTACATATAGTCTTGTGTGGTGGGACTCTAAATCCATCTAATGTCAGTCAAGTGATAAAGTCTCCAGGTTATCCATCTAATTATCTATTAAACACAAGATGCAAATGGTTACTTATTCCACCTCTTGATCAAGACATATTACTCACTATTAATTCATTTCAAGTTGAATATCATGAACGATGTCATAAGGATTATTTAAAAATAGTCGATAAAAAATTACCGGTGAGAAATGCTTAGTTGAATTTAAGCATCTACTACTTTTTATCATGAGTCATCAAATTTATTAAATTAAAATTTGAGAAATATATTTATATTCAAAAACCTATCTACAGATATATTATCTTTTTATTTAGTTATCTATCAGCTATCTACATTTTATACTTCTTAAACAAGGATCCTGTTCACAAATGCTTTTGATGTTAATGCTTCAGAATGCTACAAAAGTTGAGAAAATGGAAAGGAATGTCTTTTTTTCTTTTTAAGGTCTTGCAAAAACCGAAATTATGATATTTTCCATATCAGTTTTTCTGACAGAATGATCATGGTTCTTCTACTGTCTCCACTCAACCTTGTTGGGAATCCTGTAGTTATTTAATTTTTACACTTGACTTTGCAACCCCAATTTTACTTAATTTAAACTTCATGCAAGTATTATGTCTTTTTTTTTATTATTATTTCCTATTCTCGACATTGTCAGCATCTATTCCTAATATGCCTCTTCTATTGTACATTGACATTCCTGTCTTTCTCTCTCTCTCTGATAACACATTTATTTTGTTTCGTGATTTCTATTTCCTATTTAATGGGTTCTTCCACACAGCTGAACCAAATATTCTTTGTACTTAATTCCTGCCTTGACTGTATCAGCGTCTTCTCACCCTTAACATCATGATTATATGTGCTTTATTTATTATTTCATCCCTAAGGCACACAACCAAGACATTTATTCTTTAGTAACTGGCTTGTCATCTTCTGATGAGAGCACCTTTCTGTTCACTTGCAGACCCCACTACTTCTTTTCTTTCATATAGCAAAAACATTCCTCATACGTTGATCCTTATATCATATCTCTTTTGGCATCCCTGTGACCTTCACCCTCCCCTGAGAAGCATTGCTGTCCATACTGTGGCCTAATTCTCTTATAAACCTTTGGTTCTTGAAAACCTGTAATTTCGCTTCTTCGTTTCATCAGATTTTCATCTGATCTCCATATATCTCACCATTCCTGGTGATCTGTCTTTTTATATGCATGATGCAGTCTTCATAAATGCTTTATTCTATTTGCTTCTACATTGGTCTTCACTCCATGGTACTTTCTACTGTTGAGTCTATCCATTTCAATCATCTTGTCAGTCAGTCTCCTTTGCCATCTTTACTACCTCTATCATTATCAACAAAAGCATCTTTTTTTTTATATACACTGCATTCTACGGTCCTGTTTAATTCTATTGCTATCTTATTAACTCCCTGTCTATTGTATTTCTCCATTTTGATCATTCAGGGCTTCCATTTTCAAGCTTTAATTTACACTTTTGCTTTATACTCTTTGGCCTAAATTACATCTGCAGTTTCTAGTCTTCTCCTCTGATCAGCCTTTCATTTCAGGCAGAGCACCTTAGTTGATGCTACTCTCATTTCTTCTTCAGACTTCTGTCTACTGTGCTGCTTTAATTCTTTGGTCCAGCATGTATCTCTGTCGCTTGATTCCCTCAGTTGCAGTATCATTGGATGCTTCAATTACCTGTAAGTAGTTTCGATTGGGTCTCCTATCATTTTCTTCACATGACTTCTCCCATATTCTCCAAGATTTTTTTTTTTACTTTGGTATTGCATTTTGACATCTTTACACCTTGT
>JAFIDM010012231.1:153568769-153580016 GCA_023159025.1 Thereuonema tuberculata
TGTTTGTGAAAAATGCAACACCATGAAGGAAACATGCAAATGAAGTGAAACTTACAGGAAATGTAAAGCAGGGCATGATATGCAAATGATTAAAATTAGGGAATGATTATGCATGCCGAGACTCAGCAGTGCCCTCTGAACTATCGTGTAGGAGCGTATAAGTAGAGTCCAGACAAGTAGTTTTTAATTGCCAGTGAGCTGTACACATGCCTACTGGTGATAGTGTGCCTTCTTGACATCAAAGGGCACCTTATGAGCAAGCTCCGGAGTTAGAACTGGATCGAATGATCGGCTTGCGTGAAGGAGGATTTTCATACTGCGAAATTGCTGCTCATACGGGGCATAATGCCACGACAGCGATTTGAGTGTGGAAGCAGTGGACTGACGAGAACAGGACGAGTCGATAATCCGGAAGTAGACCACAAAATGTGACGACACCAAGGAATGATAGACACCTCATCTGCTTGGCAGTGATGTACTGTTCAGCTTCTTCTCAAGTGTTAGTACAACATTGGAGCACAGGTCTGACATTGTCTGGTTCGACGGTGTCTGCTGTGCAGAGGACTGCATGCATGCATTCTTTTGAGTCTGAATCATTTGACGCCTCAAGCCTCAATGGGCTCATGAACACACCCAGTGGTGTGCAGATTGGCACCATGTCGTATTTTTGGATGAGTCCCACTTAACTTGGATTACAATGATGGCCAAATACGCATTACACGATATCAAGGTGAGTGCCATTTTCCAGACTGCATTGTCCAGCGTCTAACTGCACAAACGTTAGTTGTAATGGTTTGGGAAGCAATTGGATTTTGTAGGCAATCTCGGCTGCTACAAATTGTGGGCACTCTCAACAGCAACCATTTCATCAGGGAAGTTGTAGAAGCTGAAGTTGTACTCTTCCTTCACACACACTCCTGGAGCCATATTCCAACAAGACAGTGCCGGACCACATCTTGCCAGAAATGTGGCGTCTTTGAAGCAAGGCAGATACCTCTTCTTCCCTGACCTGCAAGTTCGCCCGATATGTCACCTATTGAACATGTTTGGAATATGATCACTCGATAACTAGCTCCTCATTGTCATCCAGCAGCCAATACCGATAAACTGTGGATTCGGATAGAAGCAGCCTGGCAGACAATACCCCAGGAACACATCCAAAGTATGTTTGATTCGATGTCATGGCGTATAACAGCTCTTATTGCAGCTCATGGATGCTTTACACCATAATGATTTTTAGAAAGTATTGTTGTTGCATTGCTCTTAAACTTTTAATAATTTGTTTGTATCACTATTAGTAACGTGTGTAATAAATTTCCTTCCATTCTGATGGTTCCTTCATGGTGTTGCAATGTTCAAAATAATGAATGTAATTCATTTTATTTTGGATTTAACAAAAATAAGAAGAATTATTAAAAAAAAGAGGGGGGGGGGGGATTGATCAAGATTTTTTTTTTTAAGAATCATTTAATCATGGTAAATATTGATATTATTAATTTAAAAAAGATGTTTATAATTGCCTAGATTTTAATGCCTTTATTTAGGGAATTAATTTCTTTTCTTTTCTATTTTCAGAGAGACCATTTGAATCCATACAGAGGACCGAAGCAGCTACTGTTTCTCCTTGATGTAAATAATTTTAAGAAACCAGTCTCTGCATTTACCAGCTATATGGCAAGTTAATCTATCATCAGTATTTGATAGAAAGAAGCTGGTAGCTAATTACAGTGAAATGACTATCCACACTAATTTTAATTGTTATTTAAAGACGGCTAAGCCAGTTCAAATATATGTAAGGTTCTTTATGTAATTTTACAGAAATTACTTTCGTTCAAAATGTTTTTCTCTTATTGTGAAGAGGAAAATTTTTTTTTTCTCTCTCTTTTCTTCAGTTTAGTAAATCTTAATTTTTATAAATTGTGTTTTAAATAAAAATAGCAATAGTTTACAAAAGTGTGTGGTTAAATAAAACAATTTCAAACTTACTTACTTTTTTTTTTTTCCTTCAAATCTACTTGTCTTTGTTTTCAGTAAACTCTATATCATTATTTTATCCGACAAAAGCAGTTTTTAAATACGCAACATTTTATAAGTTTTGGCTATACTGCAGCGATGTAAACCTGTGAGTTGTCCCATCTGGCCTGTATATGTTCCTTTTCCTCACCTACAATACACTAAAGAGACTGAAGCACTTGATGAAGAAAGTGGTGGCAAGAAACTAAATCTTGGCTAACAAATAATTTTTTCTGAATGTTTTCTTGGATTTGTTACACATTCAGCAGAAAGCACACATTAATTGAATGCAGTTATCCAATATGGAACCAACTTTAAAATTCTACTTTGACATTATCCCATGAGTGATAGTTGCATTTTAAACATTCTGTAATGTTCTTTCAGAGTAATGCTTTAGGTTTCATCAGTTTTTACACACACTCAGGCATGTTTTGCAACAGAAATTCATAAATCTGCAAAATGATAAGTGGTTCCAAGTGGTTCCATATTGTGTAACTGTGTCCAATTACAACACTATAGTTGCCAAGTTAAAGAAATAAATGCTTCATTCAAAAGTCTTCTTGAACAACTACGAACAGTGTTGTGCGGCAACTACTATAGCCTGTCCAAAGGCTAAAATTTTAGTAAACCTGAAATTCTTAAAACTAAAAAACAATAATTTTTTGCTTCAATTAATCTTGTCAATTATTTTCTTCAAAAAGATTAATATTTACTGACAAAGATAGATTCCTAATTGTTTAAGGAGTTTGAACATGAAATGTTCAATCATAAGTTATTAGCAAGCTCATTCAGACTTAATTTTTTTAAACTCGAAATTGATCTAGTTTTATTTGTATTAGAATTTACGTAGAAATTAGCATTGCTTTTGCTGACAAGACAGCACCAAATTAAACATAAATACTTACTTTGGAAAATATCATGTTGTTTAAAAGAAAAAAAAAGTTTTTAATAACAGAAACAACAACATTGTGGTTAAATTGCAGTCATAAGACATAAATCTGATATTTTTTATTTGTATTTGTGATGATGCTTTAGGAGAACAGCACATCGATAATCCAATCTGTCTCAGCTAAATTTATCTTTCTGGTCTTAAAAAGCAGCATTTTTTTCAAAGTAAGGTAGTTTCAAGCTGTGGATTTTTTTCATCCATCTCTGTATTTCTAGAGACTGACGTATTGATCAAAAAATTACCAACAAAAAATGCAAATCTAAAGATGATAAGAATGGATAAAAGTAACAGTTTGGATGAAGGGAGTACAGACGTTGAAACTTTCTGAGTATCTTCCGAAAACAAGTGTTCATACCTTATTTGAAACATAAAAAATCAATAAAAATTTTATTTAAGTAATGTTATATTTAAATGTTTCGATTTATCTCTAGCATTCTCAAGCCTGTTTTTTTTTCTTTTACCACAGCTCATCTGGGTATTACTGATATCAACAGTGACAGAGAGCAAGAAGTCGTGAAAATCACAGTTTCAATTACAGTTAAATTTTCTTAACTCAATTGGGATTGTTTTTAAAATCAAAATAGTCCTTATAATAGATGAAAAATATTTGCATTATTGTTTATTTTTTCACCTAAATTATTTGTTGTTGTCTTTAAAATATAAATATTAAGTGAAATATTCATTTCTCTTCTGTAGATATGTTATTTCAAACATATTCGTTTCATCATACTGCCGCTAGATGTCTCCACTGTTTCAGGAAATAACAGTTTCAATCAGTCACAGTTTCACTGTAACCGTTACTAACTGTGATTTTCAGATATCAGTGAAAAAAATCAGTTCATGAAATATTGCCCATCACTACTAAAATCCAATTAAATATTTGAATTCAGCACACAAAAAATATAGACGCCAATTAATTTTCATGCAACAAAAACTCTGACCTAACTGGAGCCTACACTATGTTGGATATGGGAGATTCATTAAAATACTGAAAATAATTACACATTACCAAAATTTATTTTTCGCTATGGAAATAAGGAATATAGGAGGTCAATATTACAGTATACGTAGTGATGTCTTATTCTATAACAAGATCCTTAATAGTATCTGAATGCCATAACACTGGTAGAGAATATATCCAATGGATTCATTCTTTTATTTATCATCTTCTAATGTATATATAAAACTTTTCGAATCACAATGTCCACTAATAAAAAGGTTAAATGTAAAAAGGCTTCTCTTACAGTCTTTTCACACAGAAAGCCTTTAAGAAGAAGTGATTATGAAGTATAGATTGCCCAAAGCTATTGTACCAACCATATTGCCAGCTGACAAATCTGTAATTACTGGATTCTTCAAAACCAATTACCTTAAAGCAATGCTCCAAAGTTGTTTTAATAAGACAGTTAAGTGAAAACTAATCCATTTCAAAGAATAAAAAGAAAAAATATCATGGAATTGATAAAATAATAAGACTGCCATAAATAAAAGAGACAAGGCCGTTCCGCCATGGCCGAGCAGTCTAGACGGCAGTCTGTTGTGTGGTCGATGTGTCGGGAACCTGGGTTCGAATCTTGGCCTCGTCATGGCTGTTTCTTTCTTCTTCTTGTGTTTCGTCCTCAGGATTATCTCTGGCCTAGATGTGAATCTCGCCCCCCCCCCTCTTCAATTTCCTAGCCTCACCCTGACATTGTCAGGTAGGGATACATCATGGTCCAAAGTTGACTGTTGTCGATTAAAAGAAGAAAAGAAGAAGAAAAGAGACAATTCTGATTGAATCTACTTGAAAAGCAGAATTGGATATGCCAATAAAAGTTGTTTTGTTAAGTATTGTATTTGCAATATTCCTGAGGAATACATTACTAATAATTATTAATATCTCATTAACATCAAAAATATATCATTTCTTTTAGACAGTAGAATATGACATAGTGTTTTCTGTAATGAACAAATAGAATATCTTATAATCAACATTTTTTAAAATCCACCAATAAAATATTATATATATTTTTTTAATGTTAAGTGAATTCATCTAAAAATTAGATGCTAATAATGTTTGATAAATAACTCTCGATTCTCCTGAACATAAAATGCATTTAAAGAACAATTAGGAATATTAGCTGAACTGAAAAGGGAATGGTTAGGTTTGTCAGGTCGAAACCTCCCTTGAAAACTTTACCATTTATTCAGGACTTCAAGAAGTTATTGTGTATCAAATTTTAGATGCTCTTGCGGAAGATTGTAAAAAAAAAATTGCTAAAATTACAAGTCGTGATGTGATGTAATCACTCTTTGCAAGCCATGCATGACATCACTATCTCTTGCTGGTGGCCGGCACTCAAGGTCAGACAAAAAGGATGGCACGGCCAGAGCAAAATACTTAAATTTTAAAATAATAATATAATTACTGTTTATAAAATAAAGTGAAAACTGTGACCATATTTGTATTTTAAAAGAACGTAATTTTACATAGAAAAAAAAAAAAAACAAAGAAAAAATATTCCAATTAAAAAATTGAAGAGAAATTTATGTAACACTAACTGTAAACTATTGGCCTATCTATCTATATAAAATGAATGTTTCTTTGTTTGTTTGTCCCGTATACAGTCCTATCTGGACCAAACTTTGCAGAATTACTCTTTAGGACCCTGCGGAAGAAATGGGCTACCATGGAATCTGGACACACCACCCCCAGGGGATGGAAAAAAGTGAAATCCATGAAATAGTGCCACACGTGCACCTGGTGGTGACAATGAGAACTACACAAATATTATTATGCAACAATTGGAGCTTAAATATTGTTCTGCATAATAGCGCTAAATATGCACCTGGTGGCAACAATGGAACTAAAATATTATTGTGTATAATACTTGCGACAGGGTTTTCGGGTTAGATATAGATTTGTAATGATCAGATGATTTTTTTATGAACTAGGAAAGGTTTGAAGTGATAGGGTTATGACATTACAAAATTCCAATAACCTGGAACTAGGGGTGTAAACGGGAGGGAGAAGGGGAGAAATTGGTGGGAATCTTATATTCTCCGATCTCGATATTAATTTCATATCTAGGAATCTCGAGTTACAAAATTCAAATAACCTGCAACTATTGGTGTACACTGGGGGGAAGGTGAGTGGGTGGGCAAACATGGTTCAAAGATAGTTCTACAAGATTTTTGGGATAGATATAGATTTACAATGAGATCAGACCTTTTGAGTTGTTGTTTTTTTTTGGTACCAACTGGAAAAGTTTTGAAGTGATCTCACAATTGCAATTTCTTATCATCCACATTAGGACTTTTGTTTTTTGTAACCCGAGCGTCTTTTTGCTAGTTATAAATATAATTACCAATAAAATAATAATAACTTGAAGAAATTAGCAAAAATAAAGGAATAGAAAATGTTTTCAATAAAAATGAAAAATAATTTCGTAAATTTAGAGAACATTTCAAAATCGTAAGATTGTGGAACTAAAATGTTTCTAAACATTGAAGTCAAAAAAATGTCCAACTTACTACTACTATTAATAATGTAATTATTTGTTAAAATCCACAACACAAACCTCTTCTAATCATTTATTAAAATAATAAATGAATGTGGATTCTAATATATAATATGAAAAGCAATGATCTAAGGATATTAAAATGTAATTATTATTTGAAAACTAAAATCAGCATAGTGTGGCATCATTTGTATTTTAAAAAGAAAGTAATTTTAAATTTGTAAAAAAAAAAGTTTATATCTCATTAACAGTTAATAAAGGATGTGTTTTATCTTATAAAAAGTTAAAGAAGAATAAAACACACTGTAACGGTATCGTTACATAGTTAACTATTCTTCATAAATAGAATAGAAAATGTTTTAAATAAAAATGGAAAATAGTTTCATAAAATTTAGGAACATTACAACATGTAATTGTAGAAATAAAAACCCTGTGGGTTTAGATAATTATTGGCTATTTTTTTAACAGGTAAAAAAATATCCAATGATTCCAATTCAAATTCCCTTCTAATCCCCCATGGTTATTTCTCCCCAAGTTTCACCTTTGTTTTATGCCAGCATATATCACTCCAGAAAAATAAACCTAAAAAGACAAATTCTTAAAACAAAAGTACAAACTCATTTTAGAAGAAAGTAAATTCATGTGTAAAGTAATTATTGGATATTTTTGTAACAGATACAAACAAATACTTAAACTAATTTTTTTAAGAATCCACAACACAAACTTCTTCTAATCACTTATTACTAGTTGTGACCCATGAAATATTCACGGAAGTAAAACAAATGCCACATTTTTGAAATATCCTGAAATTTTTGAAAAACACATTGAAAACTATGTTCTAAGCTCATTTTTTAAAAGCAATGACTTCCGCAACAGCCCACATATAATTTGAATGACTAAGCCAAATTTTGTTAAAATAAAAGAAAATAAAAAATTGATTTACCAGTTTCAACAATAACAATAACGAATGTCCAACAGCCAATATACCAATAATCCTGTCTGGACAAAAATGACGGCACGTGTTTCGTCATTGTCTCCTACTTGTTGAGTAGAGAGAGAGAGAGTGGCTACACAGCCGAAATTATGTAAAAACCGAGGTTTTGCAAACTCTCTGATAAATTTTGACGCATGAACTTCATGCATTTCAGTGTAAACTTCATTTCTGTGGAAAAGAAAATCTCAATAAGCTGATAATAATTGTATAATCGCGATCCGTTGTGGTGAAGTGGAGAAAATAGTAGAGACGCCATCTTTAAACGTGGACGTGACGTCATACCTGATGTGTTCCAACGCTGCACTGTGATTGGTTAATTCAAATTACAAATTTACGAAGATTGTACAACTTTGACCAAATCATTAATAGGATGATTTTAATCATTATTAATTTAATCAATGATCAGAAGAAGTTTGTGTTGTGGATTTTAACAAATAATTATATTAGTATCATTTTTAAATTAAGCATTTTGCTCTGGCTTTGCCATCCCTGTTGTCTGACCTTGAGCACCGGCTACCAGCGAGAGATAGTGACGTCATGCATGGCTTGGAAAGAGTGATGACGTCACATCACAATTTCTTGTAATTTTAGCAATTTTTTTTACAACCTTCCGGTTTGTAAGAGCAGCTAAAACTTTGTATACAGTGACTACTTGAGGTCCTAAATAAATTGTAAAATTTTCAAGGGAGGTTTTGACCTGACAAACGTAACCATTCCCTTGTGTGAATTTATGTTTTTAATAGAATATTCCATACTTTTTTTCACTAAGGTCTGAACCTGTCTTTCTTAACTCTCTTTAAACTGTTTCTTTTGATAGTAACTTGCAACTATTCTTCAGGGATCTACCAGGTTTATGTTGCATTCCATTCCAACTTTCATTATAATATAGTAAAATTGTAGGTTGCACAAGTGCCCTTTAGTCGTCACTAACTATTGGAACTCTGATTTTTGTGAATAATACCTCACTTATGTATAAACTGCCAGAGAAACACTAATTTTATTAATCAAAATAATTTTAACAATTAAAAAAAATCACAAAACTTTATGATGTAGTTATAAATTTATTGGTCAAATATTAAAGTTATGTAAAAGCAGTTGCAGCCCATTGTTGAACATCCGTGGGAAGCCCAGGATACCTTTGTAAGGTTTCTGAAATCTGAGAAGGTTCAATTAACAATGTCATGAGTCTGTATTCTTTTTGAACAGCATTAGTGCCAGTAATGGGTTGAATTAATTCTAACACTAAAAGATGTTCATATGCTTTCATTACAACTGCTTTATCTAAACACTGCATTGAAGAATGTTTTTGGGCAAATTTTAAATATTCATTATAAATCATCTGGAAATTAAAAGGTTCTCCATCATAGATGTTGTTGAGACGATTCATGGCAATTACAAGACAGATTTCCAAAATTGATAAACTACTTAATATAATTGCCTTTGAATCTGCAGAAATACTCTGAAATGACTCTATGAAATTACTTGCAGTTAAATATGAATCATCAACTTTAAGAGAACTCACTGCCAGAAACTGAAAAGAGAGGAAAACAAGAAAAGAAAATTTTATTATTTTAATTCTTATTTGTCTTTACTTGGTAAAGCTAATAACAAAAAAAAAGGGGAAATTATTTTAATTCTATGATAAAGTTACTCTTTTAGATAAACAGGAAGATTCTACCAACCTCTGCAAATTTGAAAATAATTTTTCATTCTCACAATGCAATATCAAACAAGAAAATACTTAAATTTCAGCAATCTAATTATTTTATTTTATATTTAACTAGTTTACTTAAATCATAAAAAATAATGCTTAAGAAAATTTATCATTTCCATTTGGCATTACTTATGCATAACCACGTATCCCCATTTCTATATGACCAGCTTAATTTCACTATATTTTTAGTTAAATGATTACATAAGCAAAAAAAAAAAACTTTAATAAAGTAATAAGTGTTACTATAAAGACACCAAGTCATACCCTGGACTTACAGCAGGTTAGGTTTCATGGAGAGTATTTTTAACACCCATCAAATGTACATAATGCATTGTGATCATGGTTTACATGTTACTACGTGACTGAGAATAACACAACATAATGCCAAAGTACACTGAAGTGCAAAAAAAAAAAAAAAAAAAAAAAAAAGATCCTCCTCATGCTTGGATGACAGCAGCAACACAATGTAGCATGGACTCCACGAGTGCTGTGTAGTACTGTAGAGACAGTGAACATTGTGCATCCTGCACAGCGTCCCACCTGGGCCAGATTAAGGCATGGGCTTTAGAGTCTACAGCCCAGGGGCCTCCGCTAGCAGGAGGGCTTCCAGAGATTAAGTGAAAAGCTATTTCATTTGTGAATGGTGAATCACAGCATAAGTATTTAAATTATCGATTAAAAAAAAGGGTTCAATTAATATACTGTACAAATACTTGTAGTAAGCAATTATGGCAAAAAGAAATACTACACTGTATACTTGTGTATGTGGGTAGATGCTTTTCTGTTTATTGCCAAACTGAGAGACCACATTCGCAGTCATCCTTAATAGCGTCCCCATATAAATTTGTGTAAAAAATAGTGAGCTCTAACTTCAATTTTGCTTACACCTAACCCTCCGCTATCGCACCCAATTGGTGCCGCTATTGCTGCGCTATAGCCGAAAACGCGATAGCCGAACTGAAGAACTTATGGTAATAATTCTTATTGGTTCCCCGACCTCAAATTTTACTCCTAATTTACCCTAATTTGACCTCTTTTTAATAAAATTACTTTACTTACAAACCAATACTGGAAATTAAAAAAAAATCACGATTATATAAATAATAAAAACATAACATAATAGCCCGTTTTATTAACCTTTTTGGGGACGATGAGGGGCTTGGGTGGGTTGAAGGGGTTCCGAGGCTGGGGTGGAGTCTTACTGGCCACCCCTTTGACGTTCTATCTCATTGAGGAAATCAGCAGCAGCAGCAGGAGTTTGGAAGGGACCCTCAAAACCCTCAAAATCATCCTCAGATTCATCCAGCTGAGGTTCACTGGATGGTCCTGGTTGAGGGTCCGGCTGAGCCTCGGTGGGAAGTCTGTTATCTGGCGTTGCTGGAGGGAGTTGATGTGGGCATGATACTGTTCGTCTTAACCTTCCAGTGCTTTAATAACAAAAGAACACCTTGCCTCACTGTTGATGGTAACATCTTGTTCAAAGAGGTGGTGCATCCTGACACCCAAGTCAATGAGTTCCTTGATGTTAGCCATGCTAGAGTCCCTCACGCCTCACAGCATTATCACCATCACCTCCAAAATATTACGCCAAGCGTGATGAATTGTTTTTTTGTGTCACATTATTCCAACAGTCCACAATTAAATCTACTGCTTGTTTAACATTATATTTCTTCGCTTCAGATAGCCCGTGACTTCATGACAACATGGCGGCCACTCCTGGGGCTTTGGCCAATCTAGTGGGGTGGGAGAGCCAAAAAAAGTTTCAAATCTGGCAACCAATGTGCCCCTTTGGATTCAGATACAGTCCACTATTCTCATTGGTTGCCAGTATTTGTACGCACTCTACAGGACCTTCCAGAAAACCTGATATATATGCTGAATTTCTTCGTGGCAAGTTTACGAGCACTAAAACTGCTACACCATTTAATGCAATATATGACAATCGGCTTCCTGAACACAATAACAAAGTGATAAAGGGTGAAGGTGGAGCTATCGGAATCCTTGATAGTGAAAATGCTCTGCTTAAGTGGATGGTAGCAGGTCCTAGGATCAGTTATTTAATTGAGGAATTTGAAGA
>JAFIDM010012231.1:153581634-153595584 GCA_023159025.1 Thereuonema tuberculata
AAAACCTTTACTGTCATATCCATGGAATACTTTGCTATCATCCAAAAGTATTGAAGTGTTGATCCTCTTTGGTATATCAACTTGTACTGTTGCCCTACAACAATATTATGCCTTTCCTTACATTAATCAGCAAGGGAAACTTTATTGCTTACTTACATCATTCTTACTGTAGAATTTTGCAAATTTTTGCTATCGATGAGTGCCATTCCTCTTGTCTCCTCCACAAGCTAATTGTTCAGTTATCTCAACAACAGTTTGCTATATTATTTATTTCTATCTGAAACTTCCATTCACAATGCATTTACACTGCTTGGTTGGATGATTTCCCTTTGCGATAAGCATCCATCTGATGCAAACATTACATAATCGAAGTTATAGCCTTCCTTGATTGTTAGCTCCAGCACGGTCATCTAACCTTATATTTCCCTTCCTGCTTTGAAGTTTTTGTCACCCATCAAGTACAATTATCTTTGAACCGTGATTCCCTGATAGCCATGTACTACCTTTCCTTTTGATATTGGTTCATTATTAATTTAGTGTTGTTGATGTCTCCTATGATAATAAGTTTTTTGAGCTTCTGTGACATCAGTTCCACACTCAGCCCTGATCTTGAACCATGAAAGTTGCTCAAGACTGTCCCTAGCATTTGAGAAGGCCCTTGTTAATATATTTTGCAGGCTGCTGGCTGAAATCCATATTCCTCACTAGAAACACAAGATTGTCTGCTAGTTGTCTCCATCCATTCCAGTTCCTAGTAATTCTCCATAGCTCACCCATACATTCACTGACCAATTTGTGTCTGTTTCCATGTGCACTAATTCATCGTCAAGTAATCAGTCTGGCATTTTCTCCTAATGCACTTGCAGAAAACTTGAAAATTTTGGAATGAGCAAGTAGTTAGCCTACTGAATCCTACACTGTTAATATCAGTTTCTGAAAATATCAGTTTCTGAAATTTCCTTCAGAACTGATGTTGAGGGTTAAACCATCCCTACTCTGGTATCAGAACCTCTTCTGTGATAACAGGACACACTGATAGGAAAGCAAGATTGACATTTGATTAGAAGAGGCTATAAATTATGTCACTAATCCATTAGTGTCCCATAGTTTGCAGGGCTCTTATTAGAATACTTTCTGAATTGATTTTCTAAAATTGAGATTTTTTAAAGCTTTTTCTTTACAAAAATGCTAAGATGTTTATGATTTTTCTCAATTCCTTTTTATTAAGTTATTATGCAGCACAAGACCTAAGTTGGTGATTCTGATCACTTGATCCTACGAATAGCCTTGTTCAAGTTTTTTTTTGTGTTTGTTGTCTCCAAACACAAAATAAAAAGTTCTGATTTATTGACTACTGAGGTCATGCTGTACATTTTAGATCCTATAAGCTTTGCCATCCTTTCAGCCACAGTATGCAACTATTACAATGTTAACCATAATGCTCTTATTCCTTTTCCATCATAAGCTCCTCTTTATGCCAATTCTCTCAGCTTGATCTTGTTAATTTTTCCATTTGCTAGTTTATCATATCGTTCTCACTTCTTTGGTATACTTAACTAGCAATTTACTCATTACAAATGCTTATTTGCATTCCCATAATGTCATCAGCCTTTAAGCCACAGTTGTGAACTGCGTTGATGCTTAGCCCCTTAGTCGTGTATTTATTTATTTCTCTACCAAATATCCCTAATCTCTAAAGTTTTTACAATTAAAATGTAGTAATCATATCCTAGACTTACCTACCTTCAACTTATTTATATTTTGCATATGCTGGCATCTCACCAGTTCATTACTATTTATGGACATTTCATCAGATTGTTTTCAAAGACAGTTCAATCTTTGTTTTTGGCTTTTTCGTCGTAATTTCCGAGTCAGAGTGGCCCATCTTCTGGGCTATACAATCATACCTCTTTCAAAGTCACTTAGGCCCTGATAAGCTATTGGAGCTGTTAATGCTATATCTGTAAAATGCTATTTTATATAAATGTATACATGCCATTGCAGATAATCCCATTAACAGCAAGGATGTGGCACATGAAATGGACATGATAGTGTCCTTCCCAGTTTGTTTATTTTTTCAGCATTTCAGTGTATGAGCTATATTACTATATATAGCTTCTAATTTATTCACAATAAAACACTAAAATAAAAGTTACAAACACTTTATTAACAATTTAATCACAAAGAGAAAAAGCCAAAGGAAATAATTAAAAGTTAAGTGAATATCTCTTCAAGCCATGCTTTTAGTTGTAAAAAGATGTATTTGCAGTATTGATAATTTTGATACTCATACTCGACATGAAGCATTTACTTTATTTTTATTTTTTATGTTAAAACCAAATTAATGATTTTAATATTTTTAGAAATTATGGATATTTTGTTTCTAATGTAACTATAGAATTAATTTCCTGAAACCTTTTTATATATATATATATATATATATATGTATATAGCCGGACAGTGATATGAAATTTGAAACCAATGTAAAGAACAAATCACTGCCTGAAAATGCCAATTCAAATTTCAGATTACCGTTTCTATGGTGATAAAACAGAAGTTTACCACCACGTCTTCAGCGGCATAATTTAGAACTAATTTAGCAAAAACGCAATATATTAAGACTTTGCTCTCCTTAAATTTAAATTTTTTAACTATAATTATCTAAAATTTAAAAAATTACCTAAATATTTTATATTAAAGTTAAACCTAAAAAAAAAAAAAAAAAAAAAAAAATATTTATAAAATATTTTATCACCATAGAAACGGTAATCTGAAATTTGAATTGGCATTTTCAGGCAGTGATTTGTTCTTTACATTGGTTTCAAATTTCATATCACTGTCCGGCTGTAATAGTTTAGTAATATAAGTTAATTTTTATTCTTATATTCTTTACGTTCTGAATTTAAATTGCAAATGATTGATTGAAATCTTTGCATTTCTAAACTCGAAGGATGAGCTTCAAGTTTGGACATTAGATATATATATATATCGTTGAAAGGAGAAAATGGACAAGTAATATTAAGTTATAAAGTAATCATCATGCACGAGAAGATAAAATGTAACACCCAGAAGCAAAAGTTGTAGCAATTCAGCTCAATAATAACTGAAATAATGCAATGTTTTGAAAATGATTGAAAAGAATTACTGAAATACACACTGCCAATAATTAAAGTTTTCATTTTCTAAGATTACTTCAGGAAAATTGTTTTTTTCTGATAAATGTTAGAAGAAAAAATTGTGAAAATCAATTTTGATTATTCATACAGGTTGTGAATCAAGCTTTAATCAATCAACTAGTTATGCTACTGAACATGTACACAATATTACCATCATGCAAGCACAAGTCATGTTATTTTTCATATAGACATGAAGTATGTCTAATACAATTCAAGAAAATCTCTAAATCTACTATAAAGGAGTATAGTACAATATGTTGTTGTTATCAGAAGCAAAACAAACCACTGACTTTGATATTAGCAAATGTACCTGTAAAACAGTTTGAGAAAATCAGTTTTACAAGGCTTTTAAGTTAAAAATATCGCAATAATTACAAAAGGCATAGTGTAAAATTCAGAAATAGGATTCCATTAAGCCTTAATGCTTGAGAACAAAATGTATGCTTTCTAAAGAAAAATTCACTGGGAAGCAACAGGTTATAAGACCCATTTCACCTGACGTGACCATGTAAGCGCATCCACGATTTGCAGCCAGACCGTTCTGTAGATTTCAATTAAGCCTTTCACATGAGATGAAACTTTTGTTGTGGCCAGAAGGCCATTTCTATTTATTTTCATTTTGAGAAATGTCGAAAAATATGATTAAAATGAAACTACTTTAGAGAATGGGGACTTTGACACTAAAAGATTCGTATTAGAAGTTCAGTTAATATTTATAAACAAGGAAGATGCCATAGCTGCAAAAAAAAAATGAATTTTGTAAGTTTGATATTTATAGATAATTGAAATACGACAATTTATTATATATGTAGTATACTGTAAAATTTATTCACATATGTCCGTCAAGCGAAATAAGCTTGATCATTTTTGCAGTTTTCATAATTGAGATAACAGCACAATATCAATAACTGCTTCTTCAAAATCCATTTAGCTCAATGAGCTTTGGCCGGTGGCGTGTTTGCCCGCGCAACCAAGGTTTCCTTCATGTGAAAGATTGCTAACTGCTACAGGATGTTTTGCCTACAAAGTATTGAAAATATTATAAAAAGATGAATAACAATTTCTTCCTGCAAATCTTTCCTTTAGACTAATTAATGCCCACGATGATGAAATTAGTTAACTGAAAATATCTGTCCTTTTGATCTAATTTCATTGTCAAAAATTATAGTTCTGCATGTAATTTACTGCAGCATTCATTATCTGTTTTTTGAAGAAATTCAATTACCTGCAGTATACATCTGTTTAAGACTTAATGGATCCATCTTTCCACCTCTATCCTTGAAATTGTGTTCAGCCTTTATATTGCTTTTGAACATATGTAACGAAAATTGAACTTCAGCAGGTTTAACTAGCAGAGACTTCCTATAGGCTACTTTGTGAATTTTGGGTTTTAACATTATTCAAAAAAACACTATTGACTGAAAAACAACAATATCTTAGCACATGTAAAAGTTATGTATTTTTTTTCTGATAAGTTCTCAAAAATAAATCGAAAAAAAATCACTATCCAGCAATAAATTGTTGAAACCATAAAACAGCCCATCTACATTCACATCCAATATTTGTAACATTCTAAGAAGTTATCACTGTATAGTAATTTTTAGATTTAGTAAAATTCTAGTTCGCAGGTAAACTGGAAAATGCAGGATAATAAAAGAATAATTGAAATCCGGAGATGAAGATTTTATTATAATTATATCATATAGTTATGTATCTCATTTAACTGGTGAATTAAATGTGAAGTTTGAATAAGAATAAGAAGAAAAGGTGGCAAAAGGCAGATCCAACATGAGTTTAGATAAAAAACAAGATGTCTCAAATAAGAAGAAAATTTATTATTATTATTTTGTAAAAGTTTCAAACTATGGGTTTCCACAGCAAAGACAATAAAAGCTACCCGCACACGAGGGAGCTTTTTCTGTGCAACTCGAGGAAATTGAGGTGCACAGAAATTGCAACTCGAGGAAAGCTTTAAGCTACCCTCGTGTGCGGGTAGCTTAGGCAAGTCAAGGACCAAAGCACATACAGTGGAGCACCGTTTATACATTTCTCGTTTGTTCGTTTTTCTCATTTATATGTTTTTTTCAAAGGTCCCGGCAAAATCCAATGCATATTAACGTTAAATAATTTCATTTATACGTTTTCCTGAAATCGCAAATTTCATTTATACGTTTTTTTCAAGAATTCAAGAAGACAGAAAATGCGCATTTCAATCTTAGATTCCCACCTGCCGATTGTCCAGTCTTAGAAAATGAACGCAGTCTTAGAAAATTGCACTAAAAAACCTCTGCCAAGATTTCAACAAGCTTTGGCGGTTTTTCACACCAGACAAGAATACCTCAGTAGCAGTGATTTAAATGATAAGTTAAGATGTCACTTTTAACTGTGCACAATGAACTTTTTTCTGTGCATTCCAAAAAAGCCCTACAACCTAAAATAACAAAATATTTTGTGATGCTGAACGAATATGAATAGGCTTAGTAGTACTAGTTGTACATTAAGTCCGGAATAAAAAGTTTTGTATTACATACCTCTGACTTTTTATTGTTGGTTATTACGAAATTGTTCGTAACTTTTATGAATTCCGTTTATACGTTTTTTTTTTCAGTCCCTTTAAAAACATAAATGGTGCTCCACTGTATTGCCAAGTGTAACGAAGTGTGGAATAATGGTTAGGGATGTATGGTTGTGTTGATAAATTTCCTAACTATGCGTGCTGAGTATCACAGCCTTCTGGAGTTGTGCAACAGTGTTTTTGTGAATTATTATTATTGTTACTTTTATTCTTATTTGAGGCGTTTTGTTTTTCATATAAACTCATGTTGTGTTTACCTTTTGCCACCTTTTATTCTTACGTTAAACTTACTTATATTATCATTATTTATTGAAGATGCTTTTTAAAAACAAATATTCACCATCAGCACTTTTTTTTTATAAATGAGGCAGATAGAGATTAAAAATATGATAAATATTATCTTTTTACATCAATTTGTAAAGTTGAAGAAAGTAAATGATATTAACTTTATGAATTGTTTCTCTTGGATGGTAGGGACTTCTCTAAAATATTATTTTATTTTTATTTTTTTGTTTTTGTTTGTTTTGTAATTTAATTTTTTATTTCTTCTGAAAATACATAATAAGTTGCCAGATTATATGGAACAAATACTGAAGAAAAATTAACAAAAGACATTTTCTAAGCCTAATTTATTCAGTTTTTCTGAATAAAAATTTTCATTTTATATGAAAAGCAGGGACATTTTACGATATTTAATAACACCAATTTAAGGATGATTCTGCATTCCAGGCTTTTGGAAAGTAAAGGAATTTTTGGTGAATTAATTACAAGTATAAAGAAATTCTGTTTTTAACTTACATTACTACAGTAAACTCCAATTTGCTTGCTTGAATCATCATGTTGTCCATTAAATACAGCTAGATAATTGGTATCGCAACCGAATGTTGATCCACCCACGTCAAAACGAATGAAATGTAATCTTGCCTGATTTCCATCTGCTACTCGAATTTTCCAATAGCAGGTGCTATGTTTTGAATAATTACCTGGATACAATGGTCTGGTGATAAATCCCTTTTCAGAAAAGATGCTTCCTCCATAACCCTTACCTGAATCAAAGAGAGTTAGAGTTTTTATAAAGGAAGCAAATTCTTTGATATTTCCATTATTACTTACATATTTCAAAAATAAAACAAGTTCAGGAATGAAAATTGAATGTTTTCAGTAGTAAGTATAAACTGATTAACAATAGTAAGCTTTTTCTTCAAATACATTCCATAAAACATAAGAGAAATTGTATCATTGACTGCTCCTTTTAAATTTCTCAACACAGTCTGAAGACACTACAATATTGTAATAAATTTTATTTGAACAAATATAAATTAAATATGATGTCTATAAAATGGTATTCTCCCACCTTAGTGTGTCAAAACATTTTCATCTATTTTAAAATAAAAAAAAGAGTCTTGTTTCATGTAGTTAAGAAATTCAGCAAGTAAAGGATGGGGAATGATCCGGTACACTAGCATCATCTTACAATCCAAAAAGGGAATTAAAGAAAAAAGCAGCAGATGCCTCACATCTCACTTCAAATATGACACTTTTTAAATTATGTGACACAATAAAAACAATTTATTTATATGCATACATTTACTTTAATCACATGGAACACTTAATAACTTCCAAAGAATGCTGGGGTTCCAGAGAACTAAGTTTGAACACTTCTGCTGTAGCCACATACCTAAAGCTGTTTACTTCAGCAAAGTATGCTGATTTCTTTTCAGAAAAATGTTCTTTCAGATAAAGAGAAGAAATCAACTAACAACAAGGCATGTAAAAAAACTATATTAATCCTGGCAGCTATTGTAATGAGATGTAGTTTGGAAGACATTCAACCATTATGCTCATTTTGAACTTAAAATAGAAAGCAAAACACAGAGAATTCTGGAATAGTTGATAATTAATTAAATGTATGTAAACATAATACATGAAGTGGCTGAATTTTGTGAATGTTTAACTAAAATATTTTGATTTTATAGTTTATATGGAGGATTTTTGTCTTAAGTACAAAGACTTCATAATCCCATGTAAATAGAATTTCTTGAGCTGATTCTAAACTTCCAAAGTTAAAAATAATAAAAAAAATATAATATCTAGTTTAAGAAACTTACTTTGATCAGTGGTTAAATATGTTAGTTTGAATCCATACGAAGAATATCCTCCTTCTCCAACCACTAATTTCATCCAAATAATATTGGTTGTGGAGAAAATTGAATTAGGAATTCGGTATCCACAAAAAGTTCCTAACAAACTTGACTGTTCTCCACCATTACGTATCTGAAAAATCAAATGTTTCCAGTTACAAATTTTCACATTTAAGTAATTTCTTTTCAGTTTGGAACAAGTAATAATAATAATCTTAAACTATTTTGTAAGTGAATGAGTACTTATAAAAACAAAAAATCAAATGATTAAATTAAATATTTCTATAATTTCCAGATGACAATAATTTATTATACACTCATAGCCAAAAGAAAAATTATTGCACTCAGAATAAATGATCCAGGATCAATGAAACTTGGTATACGTCACTGTCACAGATAGTTGTGCCACTGGTTGAAGTTGAGCTGCCATTGCATGCTGAGAACAGCTACTTCTGGTGTTAATATTGCTACGGCTGTAATCATATGACCACTCTGTGGTTTTGGAGCGCAGATCTCTGAGTCCTCAGCATGCCTTGATGATGTATTTGATGCAGTTTTTAATAACTGACAGAGTTTCAGAGAGGTCGTGTCATTGGACTGTGGAGGCAGACTGGTCATTCTGTCTGAGTGGCTGCTGCCTGACAGTTCCAACTTTATTGTGTGACAGTGTTGGGAGCAGTGGAGATGTGAGGGAACACACATGTGCATGAATGGCACTGGGAGACCTAGGCAGACTACTGGAAGAGAAGATCGTGTCATTGTCCAACAAGCATGAACTGATCCAAGGGTGCACGTCGTCCACCATCCAGAGACATTTAGCACTATCGCTAAGAACTTCTGTGCATTCTAGCGCAGTTGTGAGGCGACTTACATTCTCGGCATCTTTTACACTGTCTTCTATTGATGACCCACTCCATTGGGAGACCTAGTTAGTCTACTGGAAGAGAGAATCATGTCATTGTTCGACAAGTACAAACTGATTCAAGGTGTCCCCAGTCCACCATCCAAAGACATGTAGCAACATCACTAGAAACCCCTGTCACCAGCACAATTGTGAGACAACTTACATTCTTGGCATCTCTTACATTGTCGCCATTAACATCCTATCATCAGCAGCTTCGTTTCCGATAGTGAGTTAGTGAGTTGCATGGACGGCTGTGAAGTATGGAAAAGCACAGGGCAGTGCCACATCCGGTCTTCACTGTTGTGTGGCGATGCCAGGATGGTGGTATCATGGGGTGAGAAGACATCTTTTACGATTCTTGGACTCGGCTTGTAGTGATCAGGGAAACACTGTCAGCATAGTGGTATGTTCAGGAGAGTCTGTTGGGCCTCATGTGCTTCCCTTCATGGAGAGACTAAATGGTCCATTTTTCAAAAAGATAATGCCTGCCCATATACAGCATAGGCTTCCTTGAACTGTCTCTGTGCTATCGATATTACGGCCAGCCAAGTCTCTAAACTTGTTGCCTACTGAACATGTGTGATATAAGCTGAGACGGAAGTTTTGGCCATCAACAATATGAGCCATCTGGAGCTGCAATTGCAGCAGCTATGGAAGGATCTTCCTCAGGATAGAATTAGTCGTCTCTATGACTCCATAACAAGCTGTAGCACCACATGTATCGTTGCTAGGAGGGATATGAAGCAGTACTAAAGTATTACTGATTTGTAGTGTTTTGCCTGAATAAACAGCTGATTTGCTGTGATATTGTAATCAGTTGTTTGCATCATCATTTTCAGTGCTTATGTCAAGTGTCATTCCGTTTTGACTGCTGCTTTTGGGTGAGCTATTTTTTTGTAATAAATGTACTTTCTAAATGTTTTAACCTTTAGATTTAAGAAAGTAAATGTATTCTTCCCTTTCTACTAAGGAACTTAATGGCTCTGCTTATGGCATGATCATATTCAGCTGCAACACAATCCAACACTTAGGAAAGTCCTCAAAGAAAAGTTAATTTAAAAGTTAAAAAGAGAAAACTTTGAAAGAAATTCTTTCCCATTTTAGATTGTTAATCTTTCCAATGTTGGCCTGCTTATTGTGGGCATTAGAGGAATCAACTACAGTGAAACCTGTCAAGTTGACCACCTGTCTAAGTTGACCTAATTGACCAGGAACGGAATGGCTTAATTTATTTAACATTAAGTGAACCCTTTATAAGTCGACCACCTGTCTAACTTGTATGTTGACCAGGTAATTAGATAGAATTTGTCACAAAGCATAGCTCAAAACCTTTGTAAGTTGACCACTTCCAGAATTTTAGTATAGTGTGTTAAGTACTATACTTTCCAGTATAGTATATGTGAAGTACAAAACCCTTAATACGTACACTAAGTTTATTATCTTCTTCTTAAATGGCGCTACAACTCTTTATGAGTCTTGGCCTGCTCAACAATAGACTTCCATTGTCGTCTATCCTGTACACACTTTCTCCAATTTATTATATTAATCATTCATTACCTATGTAAAATGTATTACTGTAATAATAAATTGAGTTTCATAATTAAATTAACTTGTTTCTGTTCAACTTACTACTGTAGTACATAAAGTAGTAACTATGACAATATCCAATAATTAATAAATATGTATAATTAATGTTTAAACCTAATAAGCAATATTATTGCTATTTTGTATCATTTTGATTTCATATTTTTTATAATTTTGTAATACTATACTATGTATATGTATAGTAGTAGTACGTAGATGATAAAATATGAAAATCAAAAAGTAAGTGTTGTACCCTTGGTAAGTTGACCACCTGTCTAAGTTGACCAAGAAAACGTGGAACCACTGGGTGGTCAACTTAGCAGGTTTCACTGTACCAGAAATGAAATTACCAGAACTTTGAAAAAAACAGAAAGCTCCTAACAAAATTTAAACTAACTTTCCTTAAAATGTTGTTTATTTATTTTTGCTTAATTATTAATATTGTCAAAACAATATAAAGGAAAGTTTTAAAAGCAGTCAAATAAAAGAATCTTAAATTCAATTTTTTTATTTATTAGAAATTGATTAAATTTACAATTACTAACTTAAGAATTGCATTATGTCCATTTAATGTTAACAAGCTTTCGCAAATTTAAAACCGAATTCAGAAATAAGATTATAATGCACTGTTTGTATGTCTAAAGAAATTCATTGTTTGTTGTCAGTGAGAACTTACTGTTTCTCTTCTGATGCGTTTATGTAAGATTTTATGTCACCATCATGAACAAATTTCTTTACAGGAATGCATATAAGTAAAATTTTCAAACATAGAATTATTTGAAAATTATACTTATCTTGTATTAGTTTGTCTCTTGTATTAGATAACCTTGTGAAGTTTTGAAACAATGAATCATTCTTTGGATCAAAGTGATTGGTGTGAGGGCACATACTATTTTTTTATGTCTCACTTTTCTCAAGAAAGTAGGCTTAAAAAAATCAACATTAAAGAAACTTAGACAAAGAAGACCAAAAAAATAATAAAGCCTTGTGTTATTGGCTATCATTCAGAAGGTGATGATCATGCTAATGAATATTAAACTTTACAAAATGGCTACTACATAATTCTATTGCCAATAACTAATTCTTTTGTGTATTACATTTCTAATGTGTGTGGAGTCACAACGATCGTAATGTGATCTAGCAGAAGAAAATAACAATATGAAGATTAAAAGTAAAGTTTAAAAACACAAGCTTCTCAAGAAATTGAACTGAACTTTGGAATAACAAATCAGTGGATGCTATGTCATATAAATTGAAAGTTCAATGAGAAATAAACAAAATAATGAGAATTTGAGGAAATGATTGGAAATTGCTGTTGTAAAAATTAAATTAGTAAATTAAGCATCCCTAGACTAAGTAAAGGATTGAAGAACCTCGGAAGTGCATAAAACAGGCCTACAGAATACAGTATGCAAAAATATTTAAAGATATGATTACAATAGTGAAACATAAAGAAAAAAAAATAAGTCTAAGGTTTTTTAGAGATTAAAAAATAAATAAATATGCAACAATGTGAATAAAATCTAACTTATTTGAAAGTTTTGGAAGAGCATAATGATAAAAAAAAAGCCTATTCCGCAGATTAATAGTTGGCTTTCTACATCACATAATTCCCAGAGAAATTTTTTATATAAATTAAAACAAAAGTTTTTAATAGAAAGAGAATTCATCACAATATTGTAGACAGTGGCCTTTTGGAATAAAGAGCTAGAAAAGAAGAAAACTGAACTCAACAATCAAGAAATGATAACTTTTTAATTTATTGAAGTTCTACATATTGAAAATATTTTAACTTTTAATATAATTTTTACTTTAATAGCTGCATATCAGAATAAGAATGTAATAATATAAGAATTAAATGTCTTACATTAAATTAAATGTAAGATTAAGAATGAATCTTCTAATTGAATGGTATTATGCATCATTTGACAAAGCGCCAAAATTCGATTTAGAGATATTTGCATAAATGCAAAAGCTTATGTATTAATTCACATTTTTTATGAAATGAAGTGTTATATATCAAAATGAAATATAACACACATTGATGATGTATGAATGTCGAATCAAATGATCATGCGACAAAGGTCGTTATTCACATGATGCAAATTTTATTCATTACAATTAGTTTATTCAAAATTAATTTTATGCAGAATTAGGTTGCGATAGCAAGCAAGAACAATTTTTTTTATAAAGAGTTTACACGTTTCGCTAGTAGATGGAGCAATAATCTAAAAAAAAAAAAAATAACTATTGGTGTTTGATCAAATGATGCATAACAGCATTCACTTCATAAAATGTCTAAATCTCATATTATGCTAAGTATTGCAATGTAAAAAAAAAAAAAAAAAGAATAAATTAATACATCAGAATTCATGATATAGAAGAATGTTTTGTCTGGAATAAAATATGTTTTTCTAGTTTAAAATAAAGCAGATCATTTTTAAATGTCTAAATCAATCTGATCCAGTGGCGGATCAATCTTGCATGAGGCCCTTGCATCAAACTAATTTCTGTTTACTAATAAGATGAGATCACACTAAGATCAGATGTATGTAACTGGTACACCACACAAAGTATTAATAAAATTGGAGGACAAAAAAAAAAATGCGTTTTTAAGCGGCGTATTTGACACACATACCAAAAGCACTGAATGTATATCAATGACTAAATGTGAAGCTTGATTGCAATAAGTGCAATTGAGCAAATACAGTATATAAATTTGAATGTGAAGTAAATGATGCCTACTCACATGAATTCCTCGATAACTTTTTAATTGCAGTATAATTTTTATTGTATAATTTGGGGGCCCCTGGCTTAAGCCCAGTCAGCCGCCACCTTTAATTTGCCACTGAACTGCCCAGCTTTTGTTCATAACTTCATTAAATAAAGTATCAAGAAAAACTATTGATAAGACATTTAAAAATGTGTGAAAAACTAACTTTCTCAACTGACTATATAAGTATGATTCTTTTCATTTTGTTTATGCTGACAACTATGATTAATAAAACTTGGTAGAATCAAACTGAATGTTTAGCTTTTCATTATAGTTATTAAATTAAATTTAATTTATTAACAGCCTTACCTCTAAATAAGTTTTGCTACAATCGTCACCAAAAAGAGAAAGAGATGCGAAATATAAAGATATAGTCCGATTTCTCATTGTTTCTATCTTTGTTATGCAAACAGTCCCTGCTGGTAAAGCAGTATATCTGTGATAACCAAGTGTAAAAATTTCTCCAGAATCTTCATAGTAAGTCCTGTTACAAGCTGTAATAAAATTCCATTTTAAATATGTTACTATTAGGGAAATACAGACAAAATAACATTAATATAAATATGAAAAAGGTCTTACAAACTCCACGGCTTGCAAATAACATTTAATAACATTTAAAAACTAATAACGAACTAGAAACTCCATGGCGATATTTCATCCTTTCTACAGGACTTTAACGAGCCATTTTTCTTCTAAACTAAAACAATAATGTCACAACTCAAGAATTCAAAAATTTTACAATAATAGAACGTGACACTTAAACACGTTCAAATTATAAAACCAAATAACAATTGTTA
>JAFIDM010012231.1:153606439-153620073 GCA_023159025.1 Thereuonema tuberculata
AATGTTTATCAGACCTATTTAGGTGTACTTCTTACCTGTACACCTGTAATATAGGTTCTGAGAGTTTAATCTAAAGGATCATTTTCCACCCAAAAAGAAAAACGAAATACCAACCATATCTAAAGTTTAATTTATCTAAAGAATAATTATTATTTTTGACTCATAACGCCGAAAGGCATTTAAAACTCACCTTTGTATAATCTAAATACTGCGCTAACTTGTGAACGAAGCTTGTACGGCAAAAATGGTTTTGAGTTTCAAAATCAACGTAAAAAACTGAGTAAGTATGCCAAATTTCATTAAAATCAGTGCAGTGGTAATAAAATTATTTGGTTTTGAACATATGTTTTGTTAAAATTTCAGTTAAAATTTCATGGGAACAACATGGAATAACAAAATGAACTAATATTTCATCCAATTTGAGTACCCTTAATTCAATGGTACCATTGAGAACCTTGGATCTATCTTAATAGCTTAATTATATCGAGTCACAGACAGACAGACAGACAGACAGACAGATGAAATTAGCAAATTATATAAGTTGATTTGGCATGGGATGTGGGAACATCTGATTTACTAAATTAAGCTAGCCAACTGACACTTAGGTGCTTGTAGACTTATCGATCATTGTTAAATGTTATGAGTCACTTGAAAGTACAATATATACTATCGACTGAATATGTTCTCCCAGATAAAAGATTTAATAATAACATAACTGAATTCTAATTGACTATAATAATTCATAACTGACTATGACATCTATGCAAGAATCCTATACATTGTTACAAGGTACTCAGTATGACCCTTAGATCTGTAAGTATCTCTTCTCTAATCATTATTCTACATCTTCACAGATAAATCACTAGCCTCATATGAGCCCCAAAATTCCACAATACATTTTTGTATCATCAGCAGGGGACCCACATCAATATCTGCCTGAGCCTCATACACCTCGGGGGAGGACCTAAATACTAATCTGTTTAAAACGCCACCATCAATCTATAGAAACATCAGCCTGCTATGATTTTGTTCACTGTCCTTTTGATTCGTAAGCTGCTATAGCTATTATTTTTTATTCCCAATGCATTTATTCTCAAAAGAGTATCTTATCTTGAAGTCTATTCTTCTTAAAAACTTTAAATAATTTTAATTTTTTTCATACAATTTATTTTACCTATCATTGATTAATGTCAGATATTATAATATACTTCATCTGGATCCTTATATCAATCTGCATCTCATTAGCATGCTTGATATCGATACTTAAGAATTCATCTGGTTCTTCACAACAGTGTATTCTTGTTTTGTGTTTTCAGAAATATCTCAACTTTATGTTGTTAATATTTTGATCCAAGAAACTATCATTCCAAGATTCACCTGTAACTTTTCATTTTCAGCTTTGTAGATAACATCTTATCTCTTCATCTTAAATCTATGCAAGCATAATGGATCCTATCAAAATATTTAAATCACTCATGATTATATTATCTTTGCACCCAATAAAATACTAATATTTTGAATTTCTTTTTAATATTTGGAATGTCGTCCTACATTGAAATCATTTTCAACCCATTTTCTCAATTTTCATATTAAAATATTAACTCTATTCATTTGACACTTTATTTTCCTTATTAAGCCACCAATACGGCATTATACATTTTGCCACCCAATAAGGAAGAATTTAAACGAGGAAATTTTTTACATAGAATGAAATTTTATTTCACCAGAAAAAATGAGTTAAGTTAAAAAACAAAAATTTTATTAGCATAAGTCAAATATGTAGTTATAAAAAGATAAGTCGGCCCACTTTTAAAGATTTCAATGAAGCAAACAACTTCAATGAATCTATGGCATTCTTCTAGAATTTTGTAGAAGAAAAATATAAAAGAAAAAAAAAAAATTAAAAAAAAAAAAAGTTTTTTTTTTTTTTTTTTTTTAATAAAATGTTGAATGGAGATTTTATTCTTTCTACAGTGGAAAGATAAAAGAAGTAATCAATATTTTGAAGTAGATCTAGCTTGTAATATTGCTTAAGAAGGCATATATTGCTTGAAAACTGGCATTAGAACTAGATATATCACTCACACACACACACACACACACAGGGTCCGTGGGAAAATCCTAAGTCATCCAAATAACTTTTGAACAAAATAGATCGAGTTAGGTACTGGTAAAGGAAAGCGACCATGCGCTATCAGATGAGATTCAAGGCAGTGCTTTAGTAACCCTATCTTGGAAACTATGAGAGATACGGGAAAAAAAATGAGAAAGTTGTAGACATCACTGAATTACTGAATCACTGAATCACTGTAGGAAATGACATTTTTCAGAAAAGAATTGTGCAAATAGAAGGCGGTGGATGTTGCGAGCGTATGCCTTTGTGTGCTGTATGCAAATGATGGCTATGAAATGACGCCACTCCAACAGATAAAACTCGCAGTCTATGAAGAATAGTTCGAATATTCTGTATTCAATACTATTGAATATTCTGTTAATGACTATGTAGTATCTTGTAAAAGGTTATATACGTACTGCTTTTGCATTAAATGATATTCCAAAAACTTAGTGTCTAATACCTTCTATTTGCACGATTCTTTTCTGTAAAATGTCATTTCCTACCAATTCATTGATACTATACATTTATTGTTTTTCTGTATCTATAGGTGCTGCTGTCAATTTCATCTGATAACGCATGGTTGCTTTCCTATACCAATACCTAACTTCCCTAACTAGCTATCTTCATTCAAAGGTTAGGTTATTTTTGACTTAGGACTTTCCCGTGCACCCTGTATATATCTTTACAAAAACACCTAGTATTTGATTTATCTATATGTTTTATGAATGAAACAGTAGCAATACAATAGAGAAAAAAAAAGATAGGGAAAAAAAACAACAACACAACAAGTTCTTTATCAGAGAGTCAATTTAAAAATGATTACAGCTTTTCATAGAAATCTTAAGATCAATTCTACCATTATTTTCTTACTTACCATAAGTTGCTAGGTAACTTGCATTAAATCCTATTAGATAACTTCGCCGATAGAGATATCCCAAAAATAAATTAACAGTCATTGTATTATTTGTTGATGTTACACTACTTTGGGGCCTATTACTGTTACAATACTTTCCAATTAATGGACTATCTGTTGTTTCACCATCGTATACAGCAACGTATCTATAATTACATCCACTCCAACTGTAGTCCAAAATATTGAGCTCCCTGAACCTAGTAAAGAAAAATAATTTTTTTAACTTTTTTCAATAATTTCATTTGATTACTTACATGAAATTGTGACCCCCAGTAGTCAAATAAGGTACCTGACTGTGGTCCGGAGGATCTGGGTTCAATTCCTGACCCTGGTGGAGGTCAGGGATTTTTTCCAAGCTGAATTTTCCTCCATATGTTACTATGGCACACCCAGCTCTCTGTTAATGGCTACTGGGTTTCTTTCTTTCAACTTTTTCACAAAATGCCGAGAGTCTTACTTCTCACAACCCAAAGGGCCTACATAGGACTATAGTAGGATAACTTTAACTTACATGAAATTAGTATAAACTACTTATATAAAATTTCATCTAAATCAATTAGTTAATTAGTTCTTCCTCCAAGGTCAAAATGGCAGTATGATAAAAAGAGGGTTGGCAAATTGCAGAAAACTTCGAATGAAAATCTGAGTCCAGAGTCAATATCCGCCATCTTGGATTAGCCAGCATTTTAAGGCAATACAAACAAGTGTAATATATGAAATTAAAGATAGGCGTTTACGCTGCAACATTTGTTCAAAAACAATTTCTTCTCAGATGTCTAGGTTTTTGGTACATTCTGATAAACCAAAAATGATTTGCAAAAATTTCAAAATTTTTTACTAATCCGCGATTTACTAATTAGCAGTTGCTCATATCGGAAAAACTAAGATAACCTTAAATATAGGCCACATTTTGAGCTTTCATTTTAAAAAAGAATACTGAAATCAGATCATTACTTTCAGAGATATTAGTCCTTTTTTCAAAAGTCAACATACGCCATCTTGGTTTGGCTGCCATTTCTATTAACTACCACTTTCAGATGGCAATCATGGTTTTTTGATATCTTCACACACCCATATAACTGTGGTATAAAGGAAAATTAGTATCTCCTAATTATATCAACATCTTGGATGGCCCGTAGACTAATAAATGCTGTACAATCTCAGATGCAAAAAGTTTCCCCTTATTTCAAATACTTTTATATTCAGTTAACTTTTACTGGCCTAAATATTTGCTACAACTTTTTATCTATATATAATATTTTTTTGTAAGAAGGTTTAATGTGCATTAAATGTAATATGAAAACGGAAAAATATAGAGAATGCACAAGAGAGAATTCGTTTGCTTTCACGCATTGAGCCATCATCGATGGCAATCTGGGACAGCTGTTTCGTCCTTATTAGGACTCATCAGCCAGATTTAGCTTCGATGATCAAGCTCAGAACGCATGATTTTTCGCCTTTGCATTTGGCTTATCCTTTTATTAAATGCCTTTTGTGCCCAGCGCTTAGTGGGCTAAGGTAATTTGGTATTGGTTATAGCGATTTTTCTATTGTTGTTTGCTTTTTGCTGGGTCCCACTTCCAAGAGTGGGAGAAGGAACCATAGGCTTTCACGCATTCTGAGCTTGATTATCGAAGCTAAATCTGGCTGATGAGTCCTAATAAGGACGAAACAGCTGTCCCAGATTGCTGTCGATGATAGCTCAATGCGTGAAAGCAAACGAATTTGTACATTTTCTATTTTTTTCCGTTTTCATAATATTTTTTTCACGGACTACAATTTGTTTTACATTTACTTCCATTTAGCTTATACGTTGCATAACCTAAATGAAAACATACATAAAACAAACTGTAGTTCCTGCAAAAAAAATAATTATAAATTGTTTTATTTATTATATTTATACATATGTGATTTTTATTTGGTGTGCGTTTTTATTCCTTTATAATTGTTTCATACACATTAAATTTTCCTGTTATGTATAATGTCTTACTTATAGTTAAATCCCTTCTAAGCTAGTAGTGACTAGCGGGGATTAACATTTTGCCCTTTTTTATTATTAATTTCTTGTTCATACATTTTTATATGAAGGGCCATTGTTTTGTTTACTTCTCTTTTTATTTATGTTTTGTTGTTTTCACTGAGCTTCAGTTATTGGAATAACAATAAAAAATAATTATTAAACTTAAAACAATTTATCTTCAATTCCCGGTATCAAAAATTCCAAAAGCAGCTCAGTGATTTTTATTTGGTATGTGTTTTTATTCCTTTTTATAGCTTAATAATCAGAATAGGAGCTTCTTTAACAAGTGAAAATTAAAGGTAAGGATAGAAGTATTATTACTATATTGATGCCTAGGAGCAGAAAGTCATGAAGAAACTTCCAACTTCAACCAATGAGCAATACTGAAAGAGACAGATTCCCAGTGAAAGGCCTACAGCTTTTCCAGTTCAAAGAAATATATGCATCAGAAACCTATTAAATTTAAGCTCCTTAGGATAATGAAGGTGTTTGTTTTTCTAACAAGTCTCTCATATTATATCTAAATTGAGTATTTAATCCAACAATACTAAGACACTTTAATTAGAATATCTTACAACTATAGTCAAAGACAGGAGAGTCTTCTTAATCTTTTTAAGAGATGGGAATTAATTTATGTTAAAGAACAATGCTGATGCCAATATTTTTTTTTTTTTAACATGAGCTAAAGGAATAAAAGTAGAGGAAGCTCTAAACTAAGCTCACAAGATTAAAACAAGATTTTTTGTGAGTAACTGTTTATTGGAATATTATACATTGTTGCTAAAATGTAACAAATTAAGTTTAAGGAGTTTATATTAAGAACAGAAATGATTTGAAAGAAAACAAAACTGAAAGAAATCAAGGGATGCTTCTGAACTAGAAACCTAACAGGTTGATAGTAAGCTTTATAAATGGCTTGAATAAAAAGGGAAGATTTTAAAATAGTTAAAAATCTATAAACTGTTGCTAATTTGCATCTATTTTTATATTGCTAAATGCTCTATTCTTCAATATAGAGCATCACAATTTTTATCAACAAAAATTTTGTACTTACAGAACAACAATAAAGATAAAAATTAAAAATAAATATATAATAAATATATATTTACTGTAATAATATTTAAAACAACTTTCCAGAATATTTCCACCATATTCTAATAACTATGAAATCTAGTTGTACAGCTTGCAATCACATAAATTAGTAAATTCAATTTAATTCAGCACTGACCTTCAGTTGAACAACTACTGAACTTCCAAATATATTGATTTAAAAAAAAAAAAAAAAAACAGGAAAAAGAGAAAAATATTTATTTTAAGCATTTACCTCAACTGAACTACTAAATTTGGATCCACTCTAATATGCCAGGTACAATTAATATGACGAAACATTCCTGAAAACCGCTGTACATTGGAATGAATAACACCTGATGAATTGGTTAGTGTGACTCCACATTCTGAAATAAAGTTGATTATTTTACTAATTAAACTACATAACTCTTATTCATGATACAAATTACACAATAGTTAACATTAGTTAATAGGAATTTTCTGTTGTTGTTAAATTTCTTTTCTTAACGTTAGTTGTTATTCAAATATTTTGTATTTTTTTTTCCTCACCTGTAATGTAATACTGAATTCTGAATCCTCTGTAAACTAAAGAGATGTCCGAGATGAAGCGCAGAAAGACAGACTCTGAAAAGCTCAAACTGTTTGGAATTTGTCTACCACAGTAGCTGTCAATTAGCTGTCCTTCACTAGAATTGCCACGATAGATCTCTAATCTATCATATCTGCAGTTGGTACTATCTAAAGAATTAAAATAATAATAAACTGGTTATAGAACGGTCAAAAATTATAAAAATGTTTCTTGAATAAAACAAAGCGATCTTATCATCAAATTCCAAAATATGTGTTGTTTGATTAACCTATATATTTTGATTTACTAGCTACAAAGACCAACAAAAGATAAACCTAAAACAGTATATGGTAACAAAATATAATAAACATAATCGTGAACAATAGTTCTGTATTTTGAAACTATCCCTTTTTTGACTAAGGATTACCATTATCATGCTTTTCTACACTTGTCAGCTTTTGGCCAGATTAAGCTGTTGCTACAGAAAAGTCAGTAACTGATAGATGTAGTGATTTTGAGAGATTTAAAGAACTACATCCTACCTAGTTCTTCTTTAGGAATGAAGTCTGCAGGAAGTGGGTCACTTTACAGAATTCTAAACAAATATTTGACTAAGCAGCAAATCTTTAAAACTTCCTACAAATATAATCTGGTCCAGCTCTTTTCATTTGTCTAAATCAGTGGTGCCCAACCTACGGCCCGCGAAGGTGTTACATGTGGCCCGCTGTTTTATTCCTGTTCTTTTATTTATTTATTTTTTTTGTTGCTGAATAGGAGATTCCGGTTTTTTTTTTTTTTTTGGTTGTTGAATAGGAGATTTTGCCACATTGTGGCCCGCAAGATTCACAGCAAAGTCAATTTTGGCCCCCATAATACGAAAGGTTGGGCACCACTGGTCTAAATAGATATGAATGCTTGGCTGCAGGTTGAAGGTGCAGGTTTTTCCATGTTCCATTTTCCTCCAAAACGGGTCCTAGGGCCTACCCAGCCCTCTGTGCTGGGTTTCTTTCCCAGGAGTTAAAGATAGGCAGATGTTGAGCTGACCACCTGACATTAACATAGTCCCATTGGTCATGAAGCGCCGGGATCCTTATCTCCAGTGGTTCCAAGGGCCTGGATAGGCCTATAGTGGGATACTTTAACTTTAAATAGACATGAAGGCCTGAACTAGAAGGAAATCCCAACAGCTGCTGGGCCTATAAAGCTTAAAGCTGGCAGTGTATATTCTAAAGTGCCTTGAAGAAACAGACAGAATAAGGATTGATCGTATGCCAAGAAATTTTCACAGGTGAATTGGAAGGAGCCACAATGCTGCAGAGTAGCAGAGAGCTGAAGCCAATAAAAAGCAAACAGAGCATTAAACAGCATGATAATAGAGGAGGCACTGCTCAACAACAACAAAAATAATATAAAAAAAGCAATGGAGTATGGCTTGAAGAATAATGTAGAGATGAAGATGGTGCATGCTATGGTTCATCTAAATAAATGAGAGTATCATATAAATCTTTGAATTGTAGTTTCAAATCACTGTGATTAGAAGCCAGCAGATTGGTTGAAAGAAGCATTTTGGTAAAGACTAGTCATCGTTCAGGAGGAAATACAGGATTCGAAAGTCTCCTTACCTAGGAAAAAATTGTCTTTTTAGTCACAAAACATTCACATACAGGTTCCATATGAGTATCGTTACAATGATAACATGTATGGATCTGTTTCTGCCACTATTAACACATCTGGTTCTGTATCTTCACCTGATACATTATGGCCTTCAAGTGTCCCTACATGTAAAAATCAAGTGAGTGGGTGGGGTTAAGATCTTTGAATATTGGAGACCATACCAATAAACCATGGTGACTAATCTAGTACTAAGAAACTGCTGATTCAATCAACAATGCAAGCAGATACAATAATAAGAGTGATATACAATTATAAAAACTTTTGAATCATTAACGATGTTGGCGAGCAACATTAAAATACTGCTGTGGAACTTTTTAAAATGGCTGGCAGCCACACTAGCATAGTATACCATGATTTACAAATAATATAAGGGTTGATATTAGAATGAATCTACACTACATTATACTAATCCTGCTCATAGCCTCTGCAAATTTAATTCTCATTGGAGATACAGTTCACCAATTTCAGCCAAAAACAATGAAGTAGATATGAGGAAAGCAAAATAAAGAATTGAACCAGAAATAGACAACCATTAAAAGAACAACAATAATTTCTTGAGAAATTCTGAAGAAACAGAAGGTAAATGATAAGAAATTTCGTAAAAACTTAGGAGAATGGCATTTTCATGAACATATGTAATGTAGGACCACCACTCTAATGGCCCACTGCACTAAATGCAGGGGAAATGTAACAATATTGCAATGAAATATATACTGCACATCAATTTCCAGACTGATGTAAATTATAAGAATTAACTTTATAAAATGTATATGAGAGATGATTGTATCAGCAAAAGCAGAATGCTTTAATGGAAGTGATTAACAAACCTCAGTTAACTTCAATGTCACAGATAATACATTGGAAAGGAGGTAATTATGCGGCAATTCATAAGTTATCTAATTGAACATTGTTAGCATTAATAAAGATGTCTTCTACTTCATTTTTTGTGTGATTGATTGAATATTAATAAATGGATAACCTTTAAAGTAAGAACTGAAACATTTAACAAGTAAGTAAAATAAAAATTTAATTTTGGTTTACCTTCTAATTCAAAAGCTTCCTGATCAAAGGCAAGATAGATGAAAGCATTGCTTGTTCCGTTTATTAAATAATCACACTGAAGATTATTGCTATACTTTCCAGGATAACCTGGAGAATAAATGATACCATCAGGATTGGAGAAGATCCCACCACAAGCTAGAGAAAAGAAAAAAAAAAAAAAACTTTTTATGTGAATAACAATTTCCAAAGATAAGTACAACTGAGGTATTCTTAAAGGAAATCCAAATGAGGTCCTTTTTATATTAAAAGGAATTTATATTCTACCACTTAATTTTGTAATTTCGAAATTAAATACCTTGTTGCCATTCAGCTTTGAATCCTCCTCCATTAATCTGTTCATTCGAATGAAAAAGAACTTTCATGCTTGTTGATAAACTGTTCACAACAGATGGTAACTGGGATCCACATTTTCTTCCTAAAGAAAGCCACTGATTATTCCTGAGATCAAATAGCTATTAAACAGAAAAAAAAGAAGTATTAAAAATGATAAGTTTTCCAGTTTTAATTCAATTATTACAAATCATATAGTAAACTAAAAGATAGCTGCAAAGATACGTAGGTTATGGGATAGGTAAGTCACACAGGAATACAGATTTATCTGTAGGTACATAGTTTTTAGTATCATTTGTAGAGTACATTCGATACTATAATATTTCTGTCCCTTGTTACAGTAATAATATGGATCGGTCAGTCTACAGCAGTAGACTCCAACCTTTACACATTGAATGATCACTTCTCCACCTCATATATGTTGTGGACCATCAGCTTATAGGCAATATCAATTAAAAAAAAAAAAAAACAAAAAAAAAAAACATTAATTCTTTTTATTCAATTGATGAACAGACCTACATTCAATACCACAAGTTGTTCATTAATTGCAAGGTTTCATAGAAATTTTAAAATAATAGTAATGATAAAGAAATTATACATACAATTTGTTGGTTACATACATATTGTTTAAATAGTATATATTCATATAAATCAATTATTAGATTCACAATAAATGGGAACCTTGTGCTTGTATTTTGCTCACTAGTTTTTCAATATTCTTCTTCTTCTTCTTCTATCCATCTAACCGTGTCCGACTCTTGGCGATTCTATGGGTCATCTCTCGCCACTCTTTCCAATCTTGTGCTTTCCTTCTTAACTGCTCTAAAGTTAGGCCTGTGATTGCTTTAATTGTGTCTATCCATGTGATCCTCGGTCGGCCACGCCTTCTTTTCCCACCCATCATTCCCAGCATTATTGCATTCTCAAGTGAATCAGATCTTGACACATGTTCAAAATATTTGAGCTGCATTCTTGTATCTTCCCCCCAAGTGAAATTTCAGGTTTCATGCGTTTCAAAACCTCCTTGTTTGTAACCTTTTCTGTCCATGGAATTCTTAAGAGTCGTCTCCAACACCACAGTTCGAACCCATCTATTCTCCTCCAATCAGCTTTCTTCATTGTCCAACTTTCGCATTCATACAATGCAACTGGAAACACTATGGCATTGACTAGTCTGCGTTTAGTTGAAAGACCGATGTCCTTACTTTTCCACACTTTGTTCATGTTCAGCATTGCTCTGTGGCCCAATGCGATTTGACGCTTAATTTCAGGACAACAGCCTTCACTCTGGTCAATCTTGGATCCAAGATAAAAAAAATCTTTCACGCATTCAAATTGTTCTCCATCGATGGTTATTTTATTATCCTCTGTTTCAGCAGTCGTCATGATCTTTGTCTTTTTGATATTAAGAAGGAGGCCCATCTTTTCACTTTCTCTCTTGATCTTTCCTACAAGTTGTCTCAACCCTTCCTCAGTTTCTGATAACAAAGTAATATCATCTGCATATCGAAGGTTGCTGACAACTCTACCACCAATCCTCACACCAATCTCTGATTTTTCCAGGTCTGCTTTCCTCATTACCATTTCTGAGTACAGATTAAAGAGGAATGGGGATAAAATGCAACCCTGTCGCACACCTTTATCAATATCAAACCACTCAGTGTCTCCATATTGTGTTCTAACAGTAGCTTTTTGAACAGTATATAGGGATCTTATCATATCAATTAGATGCACAGGAATGCTAAGTTCCTGCAATGCCTTCCATAATTGGTTATGTTCAACGCAGTTGAACGCCTTTTGATAGTCAATAAAACAAATGTAAATATTTTTCTGATACTTGTAACATTTTTCCATAATCCATCGAAGGTTTGAAATATGGTCGCGAGTACCATGACCACGCTGGAAGCCAGCTTGTGAATCTGGCAGCTCTGCTTCAATAATAGGCTTCATTGAAATTAAAGATGGTTTCAGAGCTGGTTCTACTTGCAAACAGTTTCTTATTTTGTTTTTATACCACTAAGAACAGAAAATGCAGTTTAACATATGTAGGTGGGATGAAAGAAAGAGCGTTTTTTCACTCAGTGCAGGATATTCTTCATGAATTTGAATCCAGAGAGTTAACATATTAATAGTTATTTTTCAATTGCCTTAATATGCAAGTCAGAATAGTTTAGTAAATTGTTCTTGCTCTGAAAATGATAGGCTACAGTTATGATTGGGCAAATAAAGATCCATAACCCATAAGCTTCCTGACCTAAAACCAGAACTACCTGGGAGATAATCTTCAAAATTCCTTTGAAGAGCTTCAATGTAATAATGCATGAAACATTTCTTGGGTGTTTAAGTCTTCTGTGTTGGAGAGGTATTCTGATAGGAGGGGAAACATATCAAAACAATCCTTCTGTACTTTTTTGTCCTATAATTCTACTTTTTTCTTTAGTGAATCAATTCAGTTTTCTAAGTCAAAAATAGATTTCAATGGTCCCTAAAGATTAAGATTTAGTTCATTATCTATTGAAATATGTCAGACAGAAAGGACAACAATTGCTGATCTTGAAATTATCAGCCAAATCTGAGCAAATCAAAGTATTTAATACCAAATAGATAATGCAGCCAAGGACCACTGATCTATAGGCTGTGGAGGATGTATGTCTTGTTATAATCATGGACTCATCATGTAACAGATCTTTCTGACAGGTTTATCCTATGGGAATGGAATAACTGAAATTTAAAAAGATGTGGAAGTTTGATGATACAAATTTGGAAAGGTACCAGAACAATCTTGCATTATGACAGTCTTTGATAGTTCATAAATTGGCGGAATGTGAATGGACTGCACTGTGCAATGAAAAACTTCTTATGATGGAAACTACTTCACTAAAAAAGTGTTATTCAGTTGGATGAACCTGATCTAGTAAACACCTAAAACATTTCACTTCAAATAAGTTCACTATAGTTATCGTTTTCCATCAATACAAAAATACTGAGAAAATCCCTATGTAATCTAACAAAGATCTTCAGCTCCTGTAATATTTTTTAGAAAGAAAAATGTGTCATTAATTAAGATTTCCTATTTAATTTCTTTCTAACAAGTATTATAGTAAATGGATCTCTTAATTAGTGACTTACTTTTCTTAAGATAAAAAAAACACTGAAACAAGCAATAAATGAAGAAGCTCAAACATTTTAATAGAAGTGAAATATTACTGCAAAAAAGTGTCGTTTAAAGGAAAGAAAAAAAAGAAGGGGGGGGGGGGAATTTACAAAAAAATATCAAAACTAAGCACTCCCCTCACCAGTGCAAACATTAATGCATTTGAGTGAGCCCATGCATCAAAATTGGACAAAACAATTAAGAGATGTTGTGAAAATAATAGAAAGGGACAACCAATATCACTATGTTTTCAGTGTTTTATTAACAAACAATGTAAGATAAGCATTTGCAAGAATAATTAAAGTCATCGGAATATGTAAATTAGAAGAGCATAACCATTATTACGGGGATGACACTGAAATGCAATATTGTGAATCTAATATTGGATTCAAGGGATGATTGATGTTTAACAAAAAGTTGCAATTGCAAGTGCAACATCAGTGAACAATGTCTCTGCAATCTGATTTGTCTGAACAAACAGCTTCTGATAACAACAGCATGATGTCTTAAGTTGGACAGACATAGATGACAGTGGCAGTGGCATTTGGAAAATCCTAATCCTTTCGAAGCATCAGAAGCAGACTGTGAAACCACTTCCAAGAAACTAGGATAGTGAGAAGAAGACTAGGGCAGGGTCAGCCCTCATCTGCAACAGCACAAGATACTCGACACGTGTATTTTATCATGAAGGAACTGCAAATCCAATGCTAGGCAGCTATGGGATCAGGT
>JAFIDM010012231.1:153643521-153747617 GCA_023159025.1 Thereuonema tuberculata
CTAAGGATCTCCAATTGTAAACAGTTTTGTAATGAGAAAAAAAAAAAGCTTTCCTTCAAGGCCTGCTCTGTTTACAAATAGTATTGGATGTTTGTAAACAAACCCATGTGCGCTACTGTAGTTCCTTCGATCGCCACCAGGCAGCTGTCTTTGATTGCAGGCAGGATCGCAGCCTTCGCCAAACATTCAAATTTCATCATTTGCATCCTGTTGACAATTGGTTCATCTGGACCAAGCTTCTCATTGGGCGTTTTACTGAACAATTTTCTATATAAGAGACTGAGGTTGTCGATTTTATCCCATTCACTGATGATGACCCGTTAACGAGGAGAAACTAGTTTGTTTTAATTGTAAAAATTTATGTTTTTTAACTTTTAACTTAATTTTTAGACTTGTGTGTTGGCTCTATTTAAGAACTTTAAAAATAAAAAAAGTCATAAAAATGAAAATTCCAGCTGTTGAGTAAACAGATTATACAACTACAAGAACTATAATTTTGTGCATGAATAACTAGAGACCAAGTTTGAACAAACTTAAAAAACAAACTCAATTATCAGAAAAACTGCTAAAACTCATAAACATAGACAGAGACTGATAGCAGAAGAAACCAGCAGAAGGATAGCCACACTGGAGCAATGAGAATCATGTGGCAGTGAAGACATCAGGATAGGTAATAAAAGCTTTGCAGGAGTGCAAAAGAAGGAAAAATATAAACAAAACAGCCAGACAAGTTGATGGAAAATACATCCTGACTATAAGACCTATGTTTTAAGAAGTAACTGACTTAACTTGGGAGTTGATGTTTTTTTGCAAGTGAATCGTAAGTGCCCAAGTTGGCATGATCACTACTTAATGAGAAATGGATTGTATGATAAATTCTGTAAAAAAATTATTGCTGAGTGCTTTGTGGAGATGGCCACTCATAACCATCAATGTTATAGATAAACATCAACTACAACTTTTGACCAAGTAAATGTGATTTTGCTGAATGCTGGAGTCCTTGAATCTGTTCACAAAGGCCATCCAGCAAATGTACACTGGTTTAAAGAAGGCAATTTTGAAGTTGGTATCAGTACTATGAAATACATACAGGAAATGATTTAATACAATATAAATATACTGTAAAAATAGTATAGAAAACCTAAATTATATAAGTTAACCATAATGTAAAGGCAAGTACTTTGGCAAAGAAATAAGTATATAAACAATCAGAGAAAAATACAATTTTTTAAAATTCTTATTAAATTTTTTAAAATTCATTATGTTTAATCTTCAATAAAATCATTAAGTTGAATAATGTATGTGCATATATGTATGTATGTATGTGTGTACATATCGTAATTATTTTTTGATGAATTGCATTATACTGTAATTAGTATACCAGTTGAATTATTATTATTCAAAAGGGTTAAATAATTTAAATTTTTAAAGATTTCAAATGTCAAATATTTGCAGTTTATTTCCTTCTTCTTTCTTTCCTCTCTCTCTCTCTTTTTTTTTTTAGGCAGGATATAACAATTATACATTTTTTTTCCACATTAATAGATTGTGCAATTTTCTCTTTACTTTTTTCTTATAAATGTTTAAAATGGTAAATTTTCATTTTTATAATCTAGCATTTGTTTTGCTATATTTATAAAACCATACTGTAGATTTTGTGGAACAGTGAAGTGCTTATTTACATTAATACTTTAAGAAATCTGAAAAGTAAAAGTTAAAACTATTTTATATTGATAATAAATTATTCTTGTCTAATATTAATAATGGGTTTCATTTTTAAGGAATATCTTTTAGAATTCACAAGCAAAAGAAACATTATAACTGATTCTCTAAAGTGATATCTACACAAATAATACTTACCAAACGAAAATGATAAACTATCGTACCAATAACAATTATCATGTTCCTGCAGGGAGAAGTTTTGAAAAACAAAGACAAGACTGGAATTACTAGACACTGGATTACTTATTTCCCAATTGCATTCAGTGTCATTACTATAATTTCCATTACCAAAACCAGGAGAAATTAGAAAACCTGGAAATGTTCCAATTTCACCACCACAAACTGAAATGAAAAATCAAAATTAATATGTTTGAATATAAAAACTTTTCTTTTAATACAAAAGATAAGAAAAGAAAATAACATTATTAAAAGGGAAATAATTTAAGGCAAAATTAACTTGATATCCTTACCAGCAGCTTCATCAGATGAATAAATGGCTCTAAATCCTCCAGATGAATAAGAACCATCAGAATAAAACATAAGTGTCATCATGTTCCCATGAGATTGAATAGGTGGTGGCAGAGTCTGTCCACAATTATAACTTCCAGAAATAAATGGGGAATTCCTCAAGATACCATTAAGTACCTGAAAATGAAACATACTATTCATTTTAAATATATTTATATGAAGTCATTTAAAATAATACAGAGCCTTTCAGTTTAATAATAATAAAATGGGTTTTGACAAAATATACACTCAGTTGCCAAAAAAAACAACAACAACAAAACAACGCACCCTAAAGAAAGTGTTCTATAACTATGAAATTTCATGCATGAATTGAGTATGTACAGATATAGAAATGACTACATTTTCATTGCAAACAGACTTTTTTTACAGAGCAGTGGCAACACATAATAGCAGATGCTAATACATAGTAAATCCTCCTCTGGCAGTGATACAAGCTGATACATGGTGCAGCAAGGAATCAATTAATAGTTTTATGTTGTCTTGTGGCAAATTCTACCAGATGTTGTAAAATTGTTGGGATATTTGGTCACATTCTGAGATGGTTGCAACTGCCTTCCCAACATTTCCAAACATGTTTGATTAGTGAGAGATCTGGTAACCTAGCTGGCCATGGGAGGAACCCCATGAAGACGTTATTGAGAGTCTCACCATGTGCTGGCATTATCATGCTGGTAAATAGCTCCTGGAAGGTGTGACAGCACAGGCAATACAACTAGCTATTGTAAGCATACAGATGTTCTGTTAAAATCCTTGTCATAATACCTTTGGCTAATCATAGAAGATTGGCTATCATAGGAGATGGGCTCCCTAGACTGTAAATCCTGGTGTGATGGGTGTGAGCTGCTTGACCACTGTAGCCAGACTAGGTGATAACAGCTCCTCCTCATAAGCAGATACGGAGATCATCTGCACCAGAGAGATACGAGATTTTCACTGATCACAATACGACTACAACCAGACCCTGACAAGGATTCTGGACTCCAGATGGTGCTGCCTGTGATGGCTGGTATGTGATAGACATCTTGAGAGATATTGTGAATGAAGTTCACCCTCTGTCAGTCGCCTCCAAGTGGTGTTCCTTGATACTTCATGATGTGTAGAGGAAGTCAGGTGCCTTTGGATGGGATGCCATTGGTGTTCTTTACGTGGGATTTCCTGGATGCACTGCTGCCAACATCATGTCTTAACTGCCTCATTGGTCTGACAAAGATGGCGGCTGACATTTCATATGACCATCTGGCTTCTCTTACGCCTATGATATGACCTTTCTCAAACTACCTCAGTTGCCGGTACTGTTGACAGATGCATTGTAGAGGCATCTTCTCAGACTACTTACCTTAATGAAACAGCAAAACCAGTTAGATTTTTTTTGCTGTTTTTTTTCTTCAAACAACTTAATCTATTTCTTTTATCGCAACAATTACCAATTTCTAATCTTAATTACAATGATGTTCCAATTATGAAAACTCTTTCAATCTTACAACTTTTCATTAATTTTTCCATTTAGATAATCTTATACCAGCCAGTGATTTTTTTTTCCAGTAATCATTAAAAAGGTTTCTGTGAGACAATAAAATTTCTATTTATACCATGTTTCTGAATGTTTATACAAAGTTAAATTTCTATCTACCACATACTTGAGGACTTCTGGTATGTAAGCCATTTAAAATATTCATCCTATGTCTAGGATTTTTGTCAAACTGATACTCAACAGCATAATAAAGTTAATCAAAAAGAAATGAAATAAAAATGAGAGGTGAGTTTTGGCAAATCATATGATCAAAAAACAATCTTTTCCCTGGCACAGCTATTTATCTTAAGAATTAATTCTAATTATAATACCAAAATATTTTTTTTTTTGGTCCTTAGTTGATAAATGAAATACTTTTTCAAATTTCTCTTATATACTTACTTTAGCAAATTTTAATTGAAGGACTGATGCAGCTGCCTCTCACAATATTTACAAATAATTTATAAATCAGAATACAGTAAAACCCTGGGGTAACATGATAAAGGGGGAGGGGTAGATTAATACATAAAATATGCATTAATTTAATAAATACATAAAATATTATTACAACATAATAGAAATCATAGTTTTCAATTAGACTTACAGATACTATGTGGGAAAAAAAGGAAAAGCAATTCTTTTAGTTATTATCATCCACTTTATAAATCAAAATAAATGTCCACTTGAGATAAATTTACTTATTTGTTGCATTTAAATTACAAAAAAAAAGCATATCATAATCAATGACTATACAAATATTATAGCCTATCCTGTTTCTAATAGAAAAAATTAACAATCGGCCAACATATATATAACTACCTCCACAAATTTTTGATTTTCAAAATTTTTTTTGAGTAATTTTCAGTTTCTAGACAATCAGCTTCTAACGTACAGGAAAGTTGCTTAGAAAAAATGTAAGAAAAGCAGTCATTATTAGACTTTTATTAATGTAAATATTCACCTACAAAAAAACAAAAACAAAAAAAAACAAACATGTAAAATGTAATGTCACAGAAAGCACAAAAAGTACAGTTATGACACTTTTAAGCCTGTGACTGCTGAAATTCCCAAATGCTATGGAGGCAGTCATTTTTGATCATGTAACTGTTTTAACAGAAAAAAAAAAGTGCGACAGTCTTTGGCACAAATCTTTTACTTTACAGATGAAAACAAAGATGAGGACATCTTTGAGAGAGCCAAGCAACGATTACATTTTATTAAAATTCATGTTATTATAGCAGACTTTTATCATTAGGTTTTGGAGTAGTGAAATTCTGAACTTAATATTCCAAAAATATACAAACAATATATCATTTTTGACCAGATCAGCAACAATCTACATTAACAAAAACTTAATAGAATATCTATCCAGTTAATTTTGAGAACGACCTAAAAAACTGAAAATTGAGAATAACCAGAATTGAGAATATCCAGACCACAAACTGATCTGGAAAAATCAGATAACCAGGAATTTCATCCACAAAAGGTAGAAAAGAGGAGGGAGGTTTTTGGAAATGCGACTGCATGTCCAGTTGATTTTTCACATTTTCTGTCTAAATACAAATGTACAGTATCACTGAAAACAAACGACACTGAACAATTTGACCATATGAAAGATAGCACTGTGAGATGAAAACATAGGCGATTGTTCTACAGTTGAACCCCGGAAATCCGAACTAATTGGGCTGTGGTCTGTTCAGATTCGAAAATGTTTGGATTATCCGCAAAAACGTATTAGTACTCTACAAGGTAGGCCTATACACTACACAGTTACACCTATGGTATTAGCTCCCACTTGGCAACGTAGCATAACAGTGAAACAGAAGAATGCTTGCATTGTGAAAAGACAGTAGCCGATCACGTGAATAGTAGCAGTATCTGCAGTATGCCTATATGCATACTTTTTGGTTGGCTTTTGTTACCAATAGCCTACAATACAGAGTAAAAATGTTGCATTCCACTAAATACTAGCTTAAAAACTGTTATTTAAATAATATGTACAGTGCTATGATTAATTAGTGTACTTCCTGTACATTACAAGTGAGATTTAAATTTTTTCCTGCATCATAGATTCCGTTTGGATTATCCGAAATTTCGGATTTGCGGGGTTCGGATTCCTGGGGTTCTACTGTATTTGGAACAGGAATGATTGTGGATGTGATATTAATCAGTGTCTGCTGTAAAAATGGTATTAACTATCGAAGAGAAACTATTTATTGTGGAGCACTATTTTCGATCATACGGAACAGGCTGTGGCAATGGACCTAGTCTGCTACACTCTGCTACGGAATTTCGTGAGCATTTTAACAGTTCAGCACCAATGAACAAGGTTATGTTATCCATCATTGATAAATTCTGTTGAACTGGAAGTGTACTCACACAGCGGAAAGGTTGCACCGGCCGTCCCATAACAGTAACAACGAATGAAAATCAAGGCCGACTTTTTGAGCAAGTGTTGCAGTCGCCACAACGAAGTCTCCGACGAACGGCAGTTAAACTGGACATGGGTCAAACATATGCTAAAACCATTGGTGGGTTGCCTTACAAGATACAGCTTGGCCAACCATTGAAATCTGTCGATAAAGAAGCAACTGTCATATACTGTGCTTCCATGTTAGCAATGGTATATGAGAATCCTGGATTTTTCAGTAATGTTTGGTTTTCGAATGAGTGTCATGTTCATCTGAAAGGCTATATCAATAAGCAAACAACCTGATTTCTTGGTTTCACCCGACCAGACATCATTATTGAAACACCACTCCACAGTAAACGGGTGACGATATGGTGTGAGGTCTCTGGAAATGGCATCATTGATCTGTACTTCATTGAGAATGACCAACAGAAACCAGTGACTGTAAATCAGGTGCGTTGTAGAGAACAGGTAATCATGCTGTTTCTGAAGGATCTCCAACGATTTCTGCTGAGTATGACACCTATGTCTTCATTCCCAATGGCTTCAACAGGATGGGGCTACTTGTCATATGGCAAAGGAATCACTTCGGCTACTTCATGACACCTTCAGAAATCACATGATATCTCGTGGAGCAAACATTCCATATGCCTCACATTCCCCTGATTTAACTCTGCCTGAGCATACGTTTGGGGAATGCTGCAGAAAATGCTTTTTCAAGGATAAACATTGCTAAGTTGCGGTAAAAGATTGTGACATCTCTTAGGAAAATAGAACATCCTCTCTTCTGGGACTTGATGAACAACCTACGCAACCGCTACGAGTACTGCTTAGAGAGCCAAGGAGATCACATTGAAGATGTATTTGTCAACAATCACAGTTGATTATTTTTTCGGTTGTAGCGTTTTCTGTTCAAAACGGTTCAGTGTCATTTGTTTTGGGTAACAAATGTACAAAGGTAACATTTAGGAATGCTACAGAATCAAACCTAGGCAACCTGAAATTCCAGCCCTATGGGGCAGAAAAGGAAAATGGATGCAGATAGTAAGTCTGTGCAGTTGATTTTGCATATTTCCTAATGATTTAGAAAGCTTGAATTTCGACACATTATAGATGAGCCATTGAATTGGTATGTAAAAAATCAGGTAAACAAACAATCCATTCCCAAGAAGTCGAAAAGGAAATGCAAAATGACAGCTTGAAATTTGACAAAATTTTAATTTCTTTCCCAAGTTTTAATTTCTTGATGAAAATCACAAGTTGAGATTTTTGGGCGACACATCACAATTATGTTCTGCAGACTCTTAAATATTCTTCCTGGTATATTTTAGGGTTCTAAAAGGGAAGCCCTTGATAAAACTCAATGGTGTTGGCATTAATCTTATGCTTTGGATTTTTATGCAGGTGATGTGCAACTCTGGAGTTACTTAGCTTGTTCAGGCGGCAACTCCATCAGAGACTGAACATTATTGTTCCAATGTGCAAGAGGCTACTAGGATAAGGAATACTGCTAATGCTGGATGTATGTAATGCAATCCATTTTTAATCTTGGTGGTATAGCCATATGGTGTTTTTTCAATCTTTTATCAATCTGGTCAGTTACAGTTGAGATATAAGCAGAGCCGTTTCTAGTGTTCTGTCACCCTAGGCAAGAACTGAATAATGCCGCCCCCCCCCCTCCCTTTCAAATGCCACCCCTCCCTTTCCCCCTCCCCTCACGAGATAGCGCATGTGTCTCTTTCCAGAATTCTTTGTTTAATAATTAATAATTTCGCTGTTTGATATATATATATATATATATATAAAATTAATTTTTTCCATCCTTCGGCCGCCCTAGGCGCCTGCCTAGTCTTGCCTAATGGTAGAAACGGCCCTGGATATAAGGCAAGAAGGCCTTTCTTGCCCTTCGGAATTTTTTGTACAGTCACTTTTTTCTGCAGTTCTATTGATAACTGCTTGGAATATCTCTTGGCTTCAAGAACTGTGCTAAGATGATAAGGCTCTTGCTGTAACAAATGGAGGTGGCATATTCTTTTTGCTCTGTCTGCAAGGGTTTAAACATTCTCTTGTTTTTGTCTTGGATGGTGAATTAATAAGAATATCTACTATTTGTATGAGTAGATTTTTTTATATAACAAAAAGATCAGTCCATTACCAATTTTTTTTTACAAAGGTATCAAAAAAAAATAATTCAATTGTTTTTCTCCAGTTCCACTGTGAACTGAACATTGTTATGGATGCTGTCCATTTAGATCAAAAATTGGTCCAAAAGCATATAAAACATGATTTTTAGAAGGGTGTCATCAAATACCAGAAACCAGAATTTGAAAATCGCGTGTGCATTTTCAGCGAACCAAAGAGATAGGAAGTTAGTTCACAGTATTATTCAGGTGATCCAGAACTCTGAAAGTCTTCTGTTTGTAGTTTTCTCGTGAGTAGCATTCTCCAGAAAGGTAGTCAATTTTTCTTTCAAATGAAGTTTTCACAAAGACCATCATTCTGCATTTTGGTAGCCGTGAGATGATCAGAACATGTGCAATCTTCCATCTTATTTGAACTGCACATCAGCTGCTGTTTTTAGTAATTTAGGCATGGTAGTCTTTACAGTCATGTTTTCTTACGGAATAAATTTTGGTGTAATGACAAAATTTCCTCCCTTTGTTAAGGCTGCAATGGAAGCAGTTGTAATGAAGTTTCAGATAGGTTAGTAACAATTGATTTCATCAAGACTTGCATTTAGTTTATTCCTCAATAAACATTTGAATTTCATTTTGTATTGGCTTGTAATAAATTAGAAAAGGTTGGTTGCTGGTCAAGTAAATTACAATTATTTGTAAATAGTAAATGGCTGAGCATTAGATGATCATGCAGTTAAGTCCAGGTATAGGATTTGTGCGCCCCTGTGCAGACTTTCAATCCCCCCCTCCCGGGGAGTAACAGGAGTAAAAGTAAACAATACTTCCAAATTTTACATCTTGTTTATTTCAGAGGAAGTAAACTTTAAAGTAATTTACAATGTAAAATATGACAAAGAAAATATTTCAAACCTAAAAAATACACAATGTATTTACCACAAAGAGGTAATGTACAATATTTCGAACAAAATCTCGCTGGCAAAATTAGTAGGTAGTTATCAATTAATGTTAAAGGTTGTTTTTATTTTACATAAATAGTAAAAATAAATATGTAATGTTTAGCTGGCTTATAAAATAACACATTAACATTTCTTTATTTCAAAATAAAGTCCAAGGGAATACCAACATTTTTACATGAAAGGTTTTCTTCTTAAGTGATCATGAGCAAAGAGATTGATAACTTCATCAAAGTCAAATTGAGATGTAATGTCTGACTCAATACAAGTATTGCTACATTTACAAGTTGATCTTGTCTTTGGTAGACCTTAAGTAGTTCTTCACAGTTCGTAGAATGGAGAAAGATTGTTCAGCTGAACAACTCGTAAAAGGTGTGGAATTGTATATTTTCAATGCAATGCACACATTAGGATAGATGTCCTATAGATTTTTTTCAATAATCATCTTGTACAGACTTGGCAGAGTTCAAGGTTTTTCAACTTTTTTATCTTTCTTCTTAATAACTTCTTGTTTTACATTTTTTAGATAACCTTTCAAATGGACGCACTCATCTGCAAAGCTAGTCTCAAAGTCCGTGTTGTAAACCTCACACAATTCTTTAGCTGAATCGAATATAAGGTTTGGTTCGAGGTTTATCAGTCTTGAAATAGTTTTGAAATAGATACAAAAAGCTTATATATATTCTCTTTTCAAAATCTTATTTAAGTGTGTCAATAACATTGATAAAACATGATTTTTACGTTTTTCCCTCTGGGATGGGGTTTTTGCTACTCCCTATTCTAATTAGTTAGGGAGGTAAGTAAGGGAATTTTAATTAGGTAAGAAGGTGAAAAGTTATTTTATCAGTAGCCTTCAGTTTCTGTTTTTGCTACTCTGTATAGCTTCACTTTCAGAGCTTTGCAGGTAAAGTCTTCTGTTACATCAGATTCTGAATAAGATTCATCAAAAAGCCTTTTTCTCTTCTTCTATCTATTAGTCTTTGTTTCGAGTTCTGATGATGCACTGCTTAAGCCCTGAGTTCCCATAACTTTTTTTCTTGCTGGGAGATGTACAGTTCAAAAGATTTCTTTATTTCTTTCAGGTAACCCATCAACAAATTGTAGAGTTCCTTAGCAGTAGAGACATCCATGTCCTCTTTCTCTAGTTTTTTTTTTCTAAATTTAGTGATGAGTTCTTTCAGCAGACCTCTCGCTCTGTTTCGTTCTAGCATTTCTGATCTTCATCCTCAGAAAACTGCTTCAATGCATTGAAGACAGCTTTCCAGTCTAAGTTCAGGCTCCTGCACGCTTCTTCCATAGCACTCCATTGAGTTTGACACAGATATTTTAACATCAAACTCTCACAATTAAAAAATTACAAAAGGAAATTCCACCTTTCCGTAGAACTTGAGAAAAAGTTGTATAAACTTTGGAGAAAGTCAAAAAATCTAGAATATTCTGGACTGCACATAGCTGCTGAAGATTCATCTGAATTTGCTGAATGAGCAGTGCAAGGGATGAAGAAAGCAAGTGGATTTATATTTTTTACTCTTGCTTACAGACCAGAATATTTCCCGATATATTAGCTCCATTGTCATATGTCTGTCCTCTGCAGTCTTCAATACATAAGCCTTTACTTTTTATAGTCTCGAACACAGTTTCAGCAAGGCTTTCATCTGTGTGCCCTGGATTTTTGATGAAATATAAAAATCTTTCTTCTGGATCTCCTTTTTTATTTATGTATCGAACAATGAATCTTAGTTATCGCCGTGTATGAATCAACAATTATGGAATAATATTTTGACGAGTGGACTCCTTTAACAATTTGATGATAACTCTGTCCCCTAAAAAAGCTCCTCACATATTGTTGAGCAGAGATAAGAAGTGATACCACTTCCTGGATTCCAAATCGTGAAATGTGTCTAGAAAGGAAGGGGTTGTATTCAGCTATTAGCTCTAAGCACATCATGAAATTATCATTGTGTTCTGAGTCAAATGTCTTGTTATCTCCTCTAAATGCTAATCCTCATGAAGACAGCTTTTTTATGACAGACAACTCTGTAAAACATTCATCCAATACTGGACCTCTGCTCTTAGATTGTAACTAACTGTTTGTCAATTCTAGTAAGTTGATTGCCTCGGTTCCTAGTTTAATCTTTGTGAGAGAAAGAATTCTCATTCTCTGAAATCTGTTGTCCAGCATGGTTCCAATCGTTAATTCCTGTTTTGGAAGCAAAAAAAAGAAACACCACCAAAAGCCTACAAGGTGTGCAGTAAAGAGAGAGTACACTAATTCCCACTTACAACACTGCCATTTAGCAGTTCTCGTATGAATAATTCATTTTTACAGTGCCTTTTCATGCCATCAGGATAAAATTGAAGTGACTTAGAAAAGTCACCTTCGTCATTTTGCTTTATTCCATTTTTTTTAAGATAGTCAACGGTTTTATCGTTAATTTCCCACCAGCATGGATCATTGCTAGGCAGAGAAACTAAGTCATCATTTGCTACTGCAGATGGTCCAGAAAAAGGAATGTTAGAGGATTGAGTACGGTTATCATAAGCACTATCATTCTTATTGACTGCTTCTATGTTTCTGGTCAAAGAATCAACACTAACAAAACCTCTATCATTTCCTGAGTTACCATCATCAGTAAGAATTCTTTTCTGAACTAAAGAAGAAGTCTAATTTGGTTATCTTTTTGATAACGTCCTCTTCTTTTTGTTTCTTTTCTACCACCCTCTTCCGATATGCAGCCCCCACTTAGTCTTTTTCTACATCCATTTCACTTTTCCCACAATTACTGCATTATTTAAACATGCTATAAAGGTTAATTACTGTAAAGTTAAAACACACACTGGTGTAAACCACTCAACACAGGAACATTTATACATAACCTATTACAGTATGCCCATATTTCTGCAGTTCTACAATCCAGAGGTGGACCTACCAGGTACTAGACAGATATTTTCTGGCACTTCAGTGTATATTTATTGGTCAACAAAGCTGCCCTTAATCATTCACATTACATCACCACACATATAATAAATAAAAAAAAAAGATGAAAGATTATAATAGAATTTCTTTAATAAATTCTTACCGCTACGTAATCAGGACAATAATAGTAATTTCCTGAGTACAATATTCTTTCTTGTAAATTAAAATCAGTGAATTCAAGTCGAATTCTTCTTCCTTTCTGTACTGAAATAAACCATTTGCAGTATCGGCGATGAGCATAAGGCCCAGGATAATTTGGAGATGTGATAACTCCTGATGGCGTAGTTAGCTCCCCACCACATTCTAAAAAAAAAAAAAAAAATGAAACTTAAAATTTTCAATTTTCTTGCATAAGAAAGGAGTTGACTACAGAGATAAAATGATGGATTACGACCAGTTATAAAGGATCGTATTCACAAAGTATTGAGAAAATGAAAATATGAATTGTTTAAAAATTAGATAATTCAGCTTTCTTTAAATACAAATGAATGATATCCACAGAAGGCGAAAGCCCAATATGCTGGGAAAAAAAAAGTTTTTCCATGGGAATCAATGTGCAGCCTCCAAAAATAAAATAAATTCACAATTAAATATAAGTTCAAAAAATTCATGTGCCAGCATTCTGCCGACCTCAAAGACATTTTTGTAGTGCATTAAAAAAATAAAAAGCACATAAAATTTTTCATAAACATCAATGGGTGAGAAATTTTATGGAGGCCTGCAGAATGCTAGCGCACAAATTTTTTGAACTTATATTTTATTGTAGACTTTATTGTTGTTTATTTTATTTTTGAAGGTTCCACGTTGATTCCCATGATTGTTTCTATTATTCTCTGTATTGAGACTTAGCTGTTTGCTGGCAACTATTCTTAGCTGACGATCGCTAAAGATGTGAAACAGCCATTTAAGGATGTCACTTACTTGTTAGTAAACTCATTGATAGAAATTACATCAGCCACCGCACTTGACTGAAAATTAAAAAATGAAAAAATATTTACATTAAATATGGAGGGTTGATTCACGTTTATTCGATTTCAAGGGCGTGCGCTATCTCGCACGTACACATGACGCAGCATTGTTGCATTCAAATCAGAGGTCATAAGCCTGTATTTGATTATTTGGCAGCTGTAATTGTGTTGCATTCTAAATATGCCGCCAAAAATCCCAAATTGGTGGGAGGGGTACATAGTTGCCCTTTCTGTTGCTAAATATGCTGCTTCAAAAATTGTAGACATGTGCAAACGCTGAAAATTTTCATGTTTGCAAGTTCACCGTCAACCAGGTAATAGCAGAAAGACATGAAGCCCATCAGCCAAGAGCGGGGTAAGCCACAGGCCAGAAAACAACACCCACGACCTGCAGCAGCTCCTAACGTTATTAAGGAAGTGAAGGCTATGATTGTCGGTGAGAACCCTAGCACCGAAAGGGCAGTTGCTCAGGCTGTAGGAGTTTGATGGTTGCACGGATAATTAGACATGATCTGCAATTAGAAAAGCATCATAAATCACCTGCATTCATCGCTTACTTCCTCGACTACTTCTAAGACCAACAGCCGAAAGCTTTACGATGACCACTTATCAGGAGAAAAATGGAAATACGTCACTACTTTGGATCTACATTAGTGATACCAAAAAGCCAAGGTCAATATTTTATCACCCTTTTGATGCCAAAGGATGATCAGAGTGGTACCGCGAATGCAAAGAAAACTTTTCGAGAGGATTTATGATTGTTGTGGGTTACAGCTACAGAGGAAAGTTGCTGCTGAGGAAGGTACCTGCAAAGGTCAAGATTAATACTGCCTTTTACCGAGAGCATGTCCTGCAACTCTTGTATCATGATGATATTCCCGCATTGTATGGCAGCAATAAAAGGAATGTGTGGATTCATCAGGACAAGGCATCGAGCCATACAGCTAGAGCGACTCAGCTGTAGATGGCCAATATGGTGACTGAAACCGAAATACGAGCAATCCTATACAGTATGATCCCTATACAATCCCCCAATGTATCCCCAATGGACTTCTGCGGGTTCGGATTACTTAAATGGGGCCTGGGAACACGACGACCGAAAACAGTAGAGAGTTTTGCAAAGCTTGCAAAGAGGAGTGGAACAAGATCCCCCTCATCTACCTCCAATGCATCCTTCTTCAATGGGAACTGTGGTTGCAGAGCCATTGCCAGAATGCAGGGGCACCCCATTGAGCATAACAGGTGGTGGAGAAAAGGGTTTTGCTCAGTCTATGATGTGATCAAAATCGACCGAATAACATGAATCAACCCTCTGTATTACACTATTCACCCACTGATATTTAAGAATTATTTTTATTTTTTTATTAAAGGCATCTTGCTTCAATTCTTTTAAATGCAAATGTCTAAGACATCAATAGTATCTGAATAGTATCTGCTGGACACTATCTTCTTAGACCTAATTTAATTATGTTTTGATACAATATTAAAACTTAGTGTAATCATTTGATTAATGATTAATTTTATAATAATTATATAAATAATTATTTAGGTCCTTGTTAGTTATTATCCTAAATAATCTGTAGTTATCATGCATATTTTAATTTTGTATAATGTATTAATATTTTTTTTTTTTGTAGTAAAATAAAGCTGAGCTCACTCATAACTGATGTCTGTAAAGCTCTATAAGTAATAGTCTTCACCAAGTGATTTTTCTTGATTTTTGGCAAACATTGACCATATTACAATAGTTTTAGGAAAAGAAAATTCAAAATTCAAAACATTCTTGAGAAATAATCATCCCCAAAAAATTCAAAAATTGTGTTAATGTAATTACTTACTGTCAGGATTTATATGCATTGTTTACACTTGAAAACATTAACACTAAGTTATGCTTCACCTACTTTTTTTTTTATTTGTAGGCTTCTGATACAAGTATCAGACGCCTTGTATTCCCGGTTTGTCTGTCCGTCTGTGAACAATATCATTAAATTCTCATTAGCTCAACAATCACAACAATTGTGCCTTTTGCATTCGCAACAATCACATTTATAATAATAACAAAATAAAAGCAATAATTCAACATAAATTACATATCAGAAGCCGTTGTGATTGGTTTACTAATCACTATCCCTACCTTGTTTTTTTCAGATGTTGTTTGTTTTCATTTGTCAGAAATATTAAAATATATTTTTAAATCAATAAAAGTTCAAATATCACTTAAGCACTCTAAATTGCCAATAAGATGTAAAGCAGATTCTCATTTCCTGATGAATTTATTTTTATTTTTAAATGCAATTTGTTAGTTCTGCAGGCAACAATTAAAAATAATTATAAATCATTCTGTGAAAGAAAAAAAGGAAAGAAAGATAGACACTTCAATGCTATCAAGATAACAGCTTTTAACAACATTACCTTCAGTGCTGGCTTCAAAGTTCAATTTGAATCCTTTGCTGTGTATATCTTCTTGAGAGTCAGAAGAGAATTTTACAAGAGCAAAATTATCTGAAGTTTCAACATTTTGAGGAATAGTATCACCACAATATTGTCCAAGTAAAGGACCTAGAATAGAAATCTTATGGTTAAAGCACTTTAAAAAATTATATACAAACAGAAATATAATAATTAACATGAAAGCCTCTTAGTTAGTATTTCTAAGTTGTAGCCTTCAGAGCCTAAGATTGTAAAATTTAATAAAAATGGAAATTATCCTATCTGGCTCTGAAGTCACTTTTAATGTTTCTGTAAATCCTCAAAATATGTAAGTTGCTAATTAAGTAGTCACAATTAGCTGCAAATCTTTTTTTTAGATTATATACAGTACATAATTTTTTATATGTAAATATTTTTATTCAATTTATTTTCATAATTCCTTTGTCCTGTAAACTTTAAAAACTTGGTGAAGTAGGAAATGCCTAAGGATTAATTGGTGAAATGAGGGTTCTGCCTTATCCTTTTAAATCCCACAGCTCTCCTGAACAAAGAAAAAAAAATGGAAATTTCCAGAAGCTAGAGGATTGGTTAGTACCTGCCTGGTGAAAGTATTTATAAAGGTGGCTTTGTAATGATAGCTCTCTCTCTCTGGCATCTGATGGAATAAAAGAGAACACTGTTCTCATTCTCAGCTCGGAAGCAGTCCTTGTCTAGGTTGTTAGCCTGCAGATGAAACTATTTCTTGCCGAAAAATATGGAAAGGATCACTACAATTCCAGTTGGGAGAATGTCTAATCCATCATGCTAGCAGGAAACATCCAAAGTGCAAGGAGAAGCAATGCCAAAAAGATAGAGATAGGAATGAATGCCTAGGCTATAACTCCTTTCTCTCAGGTTGAAAACAAAAATGAACAAATGAAAGTAAGCTTTATTTTTGTTTTAATTTATGAATAATTTATGAGATTGTAAATATCAAGAGTTTAATGTTTTATTAAAACTTTTTAAAGTTTTCTTAAATTATGTTATTATTCCTTGAGTAGTTTGAATTCCTTCATAGTAAAATTTTATTTCTATATCCATTTGCCCTAAAATTTTTAGTCTTTCAAATATCTTATGCTTCTATCAAACACATAGGAGGTTAGAATGGCACTCAAAAGATGAGGTACAAAAATGGATATATAGTTTAGCTTACTTTTAAATTTAAGTCCAAAATTAGACAACAGAGTTAAGTTCCTTTGCTAGATAATTATCTTTTTCTTTTAAATGTTGTTGTAAATTCTTTTTGTGTTTTTACTAGTACTTAAATAGAAATCTAGTTGAAATCCTTTTAAGATGACTGATCAAAGAGAAATTAGTGAACCAAGACGAAGAATCAAGGAAAAAAAAGTGCTCAGATCTGGTAAGGCTCATTTCTCACATCAATTGTAAGGAGAAAGCCATTGTTTGATGACTTCAACTATGGCAAATGAAGGAGCTGTTGGATGAAAGTCAAATAAAAGAAGCAAGCAAAGTGAGGTTGGTGGTAAGCAAACTTAGAAATAAAGCATTATCGACAGTGGGTCATTTAGTGGAAGCACGTAGAGACACATCAGTAAATAAAATTTTTGGACTGTTAATAGAAAAGTTTGTGGGCTTCTTAATAGTTCCCTGCACCTAGCTGAAAATAGGTGCAGGAACTATTAAGTAAAAAAAAAGAGAAAAATGAAAACACTAAAGGTTATTGCCTAAAATTTTTTATTGCATTGCTAGTGAATTTAGTGAAGATAACACATTAAGCCAAAGTATGTTAATTCAAATTTTTGCTGATTCATTGATGGAGGAAAGGGATAGATATTTTATTTATAAGCAAAATTATGAGTTGTTTGAAAAAGAGATAGACGAACTTATTGAAAATCAGAACATTCAGCAAAATGTAAAAGCAAGTCATAGTAAGAACAGCAAATGTTATTGCCCAGGAATGTATTGGGTTGGCCAAAAAGTTCATTTGGTTTTTAAGTAAAAATAAAAGACACATTTTTCATTTTCACCAATAATTTTACTGAACAACATCTTCAAAGGTTATTTCCACTACCTGCCATCTTTCAGGCAAGTTCATAATTCCATCTTCACAAAAGTTTTTTTTCTTTTTAAGCAAAAAAATGCTCAGTTGTCTATGGAGTCTTCCAGGGAATTGAATTTTTTTCATTAAGAGAATTTTGTGAAGACCGAAATAAATGGAAAACCAACGATGCAATGTCTGGTGAATACGGCACACAATTCAAAAACTTCCTAGCCAAGCTGTAACAGTTTTTCCCTGGTCATCAAAGAAACTTGCAGGCTTGCACGCTTATTTTCTTCCATCTTCAATATTAAATTGATGACCAAAAATTTCACCAATTTTGATCAGTTTTTGTTTTAAAGGCACTCTGATATGACAGCTGTCCCAACACAATCTAACAAAATGGCGTCAGAGACACCTAAGAGCTACTAGAGCCAAGGTATGTAAAAAAACCAAACGAACTTTTTGGCCAACCACATAGATACCAAATTAGAAAAGCTAGAATTGCTAGAAAAACAATGAAAGGAATTAAAACTAGCTGTTGAGGAGATGAGAGAACAGATTAATAACAGCCAAGGTAGAAGGGATGGTTTATAATAATAGGAGCAACTCTAATGATGGTAAGAGTAGTAGGAACCATAGGGAAGAGAATTATTGTACTTTTTTGAAATCAGATGCTTCAAATGAGGGAAAGTTGGTGTCAGAGTTTTAAACATGCTGACCCCAACCAATTAGGATTAGACTTGGCGAAATTGGGGGAAAATAGTCTGCTCATCAGTATTCCAATTATTTAAGTAAATGATATTCCTCATATATATGTTAATGTAAAGTAATGAAATGGTCTAGCTTTACTTGACTCCTGAGTCAACATGTCGCTGTTAAAACAACGGCATAGATATAAGTGTGGAATTACTGAGACAAGGACTACGTTTGGAAAAGTAAATTTGAACAGCATTGTGAAAATACAACTTTTCAAATAAATGATGCTTTGTGTGATCTGGAATTTCACAGTGCTCAATTTGACAAGGATAAATATTTTGCTTTGCGAGGCACATTTTTTTTCTCCAATATAATGTAGCATTAGATTTAAAAAAAAAAAAAAAAGGTTTTATTCATGGACATTCAAAATTGCAATCGTAAATTGGACATATCAGTAAACTCTAGTTGCATTGGAGCTATAGTAGGGAAGGAATTAGTGAGTGAGGATGCAAATTCTGTATGTAGTGAATATAATAAAAATGTTAGTGGGATGGATGTGAATGAAGGAGTCGAGCTCAGCAGCAAGATTGATAGGTGGATGTATGAAATTCAAGATAAGGAAGTAAAAAAATGCTTTTAAAAGCTTCATTTCTCTGTAGGAAAAACGATTTGTTGAAGATATATCACAACTTTCTTAGGCAAATTTGCTGGTGTTTTTAGAAAACCTGTTTTAGAAAATCCTATCGTATTCCTCAAATACTCTGCAGTAGACAAAAAATATTGATAGATAAGTTATTGAAAGCAGGCATAATAGTGAAATCAAACAGTCAATTGAAGTTTCAAATGACTGTGATTGAGAAACCTAATAAGGAATTGTGTTTAGTATTAGATCTTTGACATTTAAATAATGTAATAAAGAGCATCGGCTTTCCAATAGTTCGTATGAAGGAACTCCACTCATCACAGAATAATAGACCATGTTTCTTTACCATTGATTTAAATAGTGGTTATTTCCAGGTTCCTCTCAGTGCTGAAAGCACCACATTGATGTCATTTCAGACTCCTATTGGTAAATACTCTCTAACCAGGATGCCTCAGGGAGCTAAGAATAGTGTAGCCACTTTTCAATCTGTGGTAAATAATGTACTAAATGGAATCATAGGGAAATATGTTTTAGCTTTCCAGGATGATATATTAGTATATTTCTACATCCGAGCAAAAATACAATGACCACTTAAATGATGTTTTAAAAATTGAAACTTCTTAATTTGTCAATGACTAAGTAAGTGTAAATTCTTTAAATCAGAAGTGAAATACTTGGGCCACAAGATAAACAGTAGTGGAATCTACCAGTTGAAGGATAAGATAATTGAAATTAAAAATGTATCATCCCTACAAATATTAGGAAATTGAGAAGTTTTCTGTTACTATAGGAGATTCATCCAAAATTATAATTTGTCAGGATCCGAATTGTAGGAGTTGACTAAGAAAGGTAGGAAGTTTAGATGGGAGAATACTCACCAAATAGCCTTTGATGAACTAAAAGGAGCTCTTACTACAGAAACGTGTTTTGAGGCATCCCGATTTGAAAAACCATTCATTATGTCATGAGATATATTCCAAAACTGTCTAGGTGAGGTTACTGAACAAGAGATTGATGGAGATTGTGCTTCTCTTATGTTTATATCCAGAAAATTGAGTAAAACTGAATGCAACTATTCCACTATTGAAAAACAAGCCCTAGCTATAATTTACTGTCTTCAAAAAGCTCATTATATGATTTGGGATAGAGAAATTATTTTATATTCTGACCATAAGCCTCTCCAATTTGTGCTATCATTTAGAAATGAGAATAGGAGCCTTTTAAAGTGGAGCTTAGAATACAGGAATCTATCATTGTCCTAAACATATCATATAAGTGGAAAGAAAAATATTGTGGCTGGTGTCTTATCTCATATAGCTGCTGTAAACAAAAACGCAGGCACTGATATAAATTTATTAGAATTGGTTTCATCCCAAAGAAATGATGCTGAATTAGCTAAAATTGTGATGGAAATTGAAGTGAACAAAGAAAGTAGTAATACACTAAATACTCGTTTATCTGAAAATCTGGTTTATCCTAAACAATTTTTAGCATATTTTAAAAATACACAAAAGCATTTTTCCGTCGCTATAATCAATATTTAATAGCATACACAAGCGATTGTGTAACTGAAACTATATAACTGTAAATCTATTAATAACATTATTCATAATAATGTATCAATATGGAAAAGGGTTCAAAAATTGTTATATCTTGACAACAGTACTGTAACTATGGTGACAAGTTTAGTGCCCACTCAAATGGGAACACTCTCACCTTTTCTGAAATTGATCACTTAACTAGGTATGGTTGGGCAATTGCCCTCTGCGATCAGAGCTGAAACTACATCTAAGTTCTTATGTTCTGAGATATTCTTGAAGTATGGAAGCTCCGAATCATCACTGACAATGGAAATAACATTGTCAGAAGTTTTCACACAGTTATGTAAATGTCTTCACATTAAGAAATTGTCTAATACCTCTTACCATAGTATGTCAAATGGGATAGTTGAATGGTATAACAAATCTATAAAATGTGGGTTGACTCACTGTGTAAATAAAGATTACTGAGTGAATGAATGTCTACAATTTGTAATGTACTCTTATAATAATAGTGAACATGAAGCAACTAACTTCATTCCATTCTATTTAATGCATTTGTTCTATCCTGTTCTTCCCAGTAATGTGAACTATCATGAATCTTGTAATTTTTATGATCTGTCAGATGAGTACATAACTGAATTAGAGAAAGTTACTTCTGGCTAGAGAATTAGCTTCTAATAATTCGGACAATTAATCTTCATACTTTTTCTTTGAGAACATCTTTATTAACAATATTTTGATTCTTAACTTCTTTGAGAAGCTAAGAATATGTAGACAAACCATGAAGGATCATAAGTAATAAAAGTAATAATATTTCAAAACTTTTTCAACAAATATTAATTGTAAAGCACTGTAATCTAAGTTTTAATTTGACTCCCAACTTTATTTTTAGCTTCTTTTAAATAATTCAATCATGAATTGAAGCAGCATGAATGCAACTTCCATCTCATATTCCACTTCCATGAAATAAGTATTGGTAACTTAATATTTTTGCAAAAAAAAAAAAAAAAGTAAAAAAATAAAACAAGAAAATTCCAGATGGAGAATTTCACAAACCACAAGAAAACAACCCAAAAATAGTTGTCCAAATGTTGAATTGTCCTGACATTCTAAAATTATCAGTAAACTTTTAGCTGCTCTGGATAGTGCTTTTGACCTTTAAGATATTCATGTAAGGCCTAATTTCTGTCATAATCAATGTGAAACTCATACAAAGTAACTGTGATTTAGAATTTCAGTTTCAGGTTTTAAGATATAACTTTTTGAGTTTTACAATAATTTGTGATGGATAATTTTACATTTATGGATATATTGACTCTAAATTGCGTATAATTGATTTAGGGTGTTTCTCAGTCCATCTGAAAGTTTGGTTCCATGCATGTCAACAAGACACCTAACATCATATCAACACTTGTTCAATGGCTGAGGTGCCAAGCTTTTTTTCAGACCCTGGCCATTTCAAAGTCTAGGAAAATCCCACTTACATTTGCAAATTACATGACTAAAGCAATGCTTTTTCAATGATCCATCCTGCTTCTTATTACATTCTTTTAAGCTGTGGTGTTGCCCATTCATTCATTCTTTGTTCCTCAGTGATATTTGCCAATAGTTCATTAGTTCATAGAAAGTGTGAGGTTCTGTTCAACAGATTTTTTTTTTTTTTTCCATGGGAAAATAAGAATTGGGGAGACAACCCAATATATTTTTGAATGTCTTTCTGAACACAGAGGATATCTTAGAAGAAAAGACTGTGATAGATCTGAATTGATGGAACATTGTTTAACATTTTATCATAATCCTGTAAAGGAAGTTCAAATTCTTTATTTTGAAACTGATGATAAAGAGACGATTACAGAAGCTCTATGTATTCGGATTTGAGATTGCATCAACAGAAATCAAGGTTTTACTACTGATAATATCTTTATATCTTTGGCAAGAAACACAATTCATCATTTAAATAATACACAACATTGTATTAAGTTTTAATACACAGTTAGGTTATTGTAATAATTTCAATTGTTATTTTATTTTTCTTTAAAATTGTTGTGGTTTTTTTTTCTCGTTAATGCTATGTCCTATTTGTTTCGTATTCATATGTTTTCTTTTCTGTTTTTGGCATTTTTATTTTGAATTTTTGGCTTGATAAAGAAGTCGCCGTAAAGACTACGAAAATTTGCCTTTGTAATAATATGTTTTTTGGTGAAGTAAAGTTTAATTAAATTTTTCTGTGAAGTTATAATTTTGTCAAATCTTGTTGTATTAGGTCTTTCCTCTCTGTTATGATTTTCAAGATAATATTTCCACTCACTGGAATACTGTTTTATTCAGTGAAAATGAAATCAAGTTTTACTGAGATTATGAAATTCATCCTTAAATTCTCATCATACACTTCTCAATTATAGATCTAAAATAACGTAAAGGCTCATATATTCTGTAATATGATTTTTATCTTGTGGAAATAAAGTAACTAATAATCTTCAAATAAATAAACAAAACTGTCCTTGTAGTTTTTTTTTTGCAGCAACCTTAATTACTTATTTTTGGTTGCTTAATTGAAGAATATTCTGTATTTAAGAAAAAAATTATGTATAGACTATATCATTTTTGTAATAACTACTGCATTTGTACAATACTAATAATACTTTAAACAACAAATAATGTAATAGTAATATAACAATATACCAACCTGTCATATTGAAATCCCTAATTTCTACATTGTCTACTGAGTCTGTGCACTGACTCACCCAAGACAATTTAAAATCAGAAAAAGATAAAGTAAGATAATGTCCAACTGGTCCTCTGAAGATCCATTCACACTGCTGATTGCTTTGGTAAGGATTTGGATAATCTGGACTTGTTATATGGCCATTCTGTCCTACCACGGTTCCTCCACAAACAGCTAATTACAAAGAATGACAAATAAATGACTTTTAAAAGTTAGATTACAATGGAGCAATTTCTTAAGGGATTTTCTTTTTTTATCAAAAGTCTGATGTAACTTAATAAACAAACAAAATTAAAACCAAACAAAGCATTTAACTAATACAGTGTATGCAATACTTCAAATCATTATTTTCTAGCTTTAACATTTCCATCTGAAATTCTCTTAGATTTGCTGCATATCTCAACATATTAACAATTTTTTGTTGTAGACTGTGGATCTGGAGTGTATATAGGATTTTATTTTGAGGACAGGAGGAAGATACAAAACTGAACAGCAACAACCCCCCTCCCCCCCAAAAAAAACAAAAAACAAAACAACAACATTGTTTTCAAAATTTATTTGGGAGGGGTAAGGTGGGACAAGAACCCTTCAACTTGCAATTGAACCAATAATAAAATATGCCCTTGTTGTGGATTATACTGACACAAACTTAGCAAAATATAAAAATTTTAAAGGTAACAAAAAACTGTCTGTCATCCTACGAAACAGGTCTTGAAACAAAAACAAAAAGAACTGATCAAAACAGGTCTTGAAATAAAAACAAAAAGAACTGATCAAAACAATATTGTTTTTGAATCGAATTCGGCGATGGATCTGAAGTTCCAATAGATCGTCGAAGAAACTGACCTGTTATTAATTACAGCAATGCAAATGTAAAGTAGAGATAACACTGAGCTTCTATGCTCAAATTTAAGAGTTGTCAGTAACCTGGAATCATTATTGTTCTAATAATTAAATTTTCAACTTCAAAAGTATATAAGCCATATACTAAATGATGACACAATCTCTTATAGGTTAGATTTGCAAGCTGATATTTATTGAGCAAGAGGTTTCTCCTCAGATTGTGGTTGAACTCTACACATGATCTACTTTATTAAGGTTTATAGTGCCAAAGAGAGCTAGATCTACAGTACTTCAAAGTAGCAAAGAATTCTCATTTATAATACTTGTTTAGATGTTGGCTGAACAGCAGTTACTACCAAATTCTCACTCACAGTATCTAGTTATTGTCTGTAAGTTACCCTCAAGATTGCTTGTGTGTTCTGTATCTGCTCAACAATGCTTCCTGCTTTTCTGCCATTTCCCTGCTAGGGTTCTTCATATGGTTCAAGATCCTTTCAGCTTCAAATCATGGTGAAGCATTATCAGTATCAACCATATTCATTCATGCAGGGTTAATTTTAGAGCATGTTGTTGGATCTTTAATGGTACATATTTTTTTTCATTCTTTTTGTTGAATCTATGGCTAAGTTTACTTTGTACCAGGATTAAGAATTTCTTATGCTGTCTCTGTCAGTGAATTTGATAGAAGTATAATGTAACCTACACAATTTGCCTGTCCTTCTCATCAGCAGTATCTTCACACAATGTTACAATAATGCTCAAAGAAGTGACTAAAATATTTCCTTTTTAACTGCAGAACAACTACAAGACAGAAAATATAGATTCATCACAATTTAAATAGGAATGTAAGCTTTGACGACCAAATACATACAAATGTTTAGTTTTGGGTTCAAAGGTCTACATAATCCCAACGTGTCACCCACAACTGTGGGAATAAGGCAACCAACTGCAAATCCCCTTCCTCCCAATCGACAGTTGAAATTAAAATCTGAAAAAGCAAGACTCAGATTGGCAGATGTAATTGCGACAATGCCAAACACTAAACATTACTGCTGTAGCTGACACAACATTGTTTGAAAGATCTCACTGGAAATGATGGTAAATCATAGAAGAGGTATTTTTTTCGCCATTGTCTTACTTCTACTTATTTCCAATGCGACAAAAAATTTTATGAACAGATTGATGGGGTGGCCATGGGCAGTCCGCTTAGTCCTGTTACTGCCAATTTTTATAGTGGAAAAGTTTGAGATGTCAACATTGGATTCTGCTCCATACAAGCCCATTTATTGGTTCCGGTATGTGGATGATACTTTTGTGGTTTGGAGTCATGGCAGGGAAGGCCTTCAAATATTTTTACAACATATTAATAGTAATCATCCTAAGATTGTGTTCTCTGTGGAAACAGAAGAAGACAATAAGCTTCCGTTTTTGGATGTTTTGGTTGTGAGAGGAAAAGACAATAAACTTCATCATAAAGTGTATCGTAAACCTATCCATGCTGATCGTTATTTATACAGAGATTCTGACCATCATCCTTGCCAAAAATCAGGTATTATTTAAAAACAGTAATTGGAAGGGCAAAATATTATGTGAGCCTTTTCTTCTACATGAAGAGATTAATCATCTGCATTCTGTTTTCCGTGCTAACGGCTATTCTGATAAGGACTTCAATAAGACTCTACGTTCCAGGAGAACACATGAGGTCAGGACTGTTACAGCTCCTTCCTTTACTGCTTTTCTTTTGCAATGTTACTGATCGTATTGGTCAAGTTTTACTACATTATAATATTATAAGATTTTCAGTAAAATTTCTGAATGCTTGAGGCTTGATTCTGAAGGCTTGAGGTTCCATGCTTGAGCTTGAGGGTCCATGTAAGGAACCCTCTTTCACAGGCTGGTGTTTATTGTATTCCTTGTTCGGGCAGGGCTGTCTACATTGGTAGCACAGGAAGAAATGTTGTCACCCATGTGTCTGAACATGAGAGATATTGTCAACTTTGTCAACAACATAAGTTGGCAGTTGCTGATCATAAAATTTCGGAATATGGTCATGCTATTCAGTTTGATGATATTCAGATGTTATCCAGAAATTCTAGTTTTCATGTTTGTTTACAAAGAGAAACTATTGAAATCTACAAACATCCTGATAATTTTAATAAAAAAGAAGATAAGCAAAAATTAAATAGTGCTTGGATTCCTGTTTTGAAGAACCTTACTGCTAAGGTTCACAGTGGTGGAAATACCTATTCTATGATTTAGCATCATTTCCAGTGAGATCTTTCAAACAATGTTGAGATATTATCTTTCAAACTATGTTGTGTCAGCTGCGGCAACAATGTTTACAATTTGACATTGTCACAATTACATCTGCCAATCTGAGTCTTGGCAATTGGGAGGAAGAGGATTTGCAATTGGTCGCCTTATTCCTCAGAAGATGTCCACCGCAGTTGTGGGTCAAATGTCGGGACTACGTAGACCATTAATCATCACAGTTTGATCAAAACAGGAGTAAACTTTGTTGCATCATCTGTTTGATGTGCACTCTTAGGCTAGGTGAATCTGGTTAAACTACCTTAGAGTAAAAAAAAATAATCATATCAGAAGTATCTTAGGCTTCAGTGATAGATTACATGACTGTGGAGTTAAATCAATGGTTTTTGACAGAGTTTGAATTTAGAACAATTCCGAGTAAAAAAAAATCCGCTAAATAAAATTGAAAGGTTGTGAAGTCAATAGTTTTTTTTTTTTATCCAAGTTGAAGTTGGAATAACACTCTCTGTATTTCTAGAGTCAGAGTTGAAAAAAAAAAATTCTTTGACTCTGCAATCCTGATAGGTTTCTAACATTTTTCATCCGATCAATAGATCCTGGCATTCATTTCTAATTTAATAGCAATATAATTAAAAACTCTCATTTGTTTACATTTGCTGCCATTGCTCACTGATATCATTGATAACTGATTAAAATTTAACTGATTAGAATTAATGTTCTTGTATTACTTTCCCAAAAAATGGTAAGTGAACAAATTACAAAATTTTAATACAGTCCAGTACTAAAAATGAACGACTACTGCCAAGATAAATTAGTAATAATGTTCTTCTATTGTGCATAAGTGATGCATATTCTAATGGAAGGAATAACAATGAAATATTGATGAAAATATTTCATTTGATGCAGAATAATGCTTTGTTATCTTTTGTTAATTTAATTTATTTTTTTTACCCCACAGTTCAAAGTTAACATGGTTAAAGATTTCGTTTTATTGTCAACTATTCCTATTCTGCTTTTGTAAGCAACCAAACAAAGAATATTGGCATAATGCTAAACATATGATTGTTCTTGATGTCTTGCTTAAAAAAAAAACAAAACAAAAAAAAAAAACATTTTTAAAAGGGAAAAAAAAATAAATAATAATAAATCGTCCTCCAAACACGAAAAGGTCATAATTTACCAACTCATTGTTATATCTTTTTGGAACAGTGACCTTGTTTACAAAGTTCAGCAGATGATGCTATTGCATGGCTTCACAGGTATCTTGGCTTCTCCTGTAATCTTGAAATGTTTCAAGATTAGACGCTGCTTCTTTCTTTTTTTTTTCTTTATTGGGTGGATAGTTGTGAGGACCTTGCATACCTCTCCCCACAAAATACAATACTTACCCAAGGCTATGAGAATGACACTTTTTTGAAGAGAGGGATACTGTCCCATACAGAATGACAAAGAGATTAATCTTCAATGATGGAAAATTTAATCACTTAAATTCTTTCAGATTAGGCCAACATTCTTATATCAAACATATAAACAGGAACAGTTTATTAACAAATCTAAACCCAAATTTCAAGGTAAATATTATATAGTTGGGAATCTTTCTAGTTAAACGCTCAAAAATCTAATTTTCTTTATTCTATTTCTATTCTTAAGGATGCTACTTTCAAAGGATTTTAAACATTATGAAATTTAAAAGCCACAATAGATAATTATACGTGGTTTTTTAATTTTAATTGCAGATTTGAGAAATAAGTAAAATGATTCTGAAAGTATTCATTTGTTTTAGCACTATTGAATATTAAAATTCTATTGTTATTACTTAACTGAATACTATTAAAAAATATCTTTTCTAAATATTCATGATCACCTGAAGCAACTGTAACTTGAAATCCATCAGCTGCAGCTTCGCTCAAATCATTTTGGTAATGAAGAAATACAGTACTGCCAGTTGACCAAATTGTGCCTTCACTATTTTGGCAATAAGTCTTCAGGACTGGTGATAATGATGTTCCACCATCATAAATATTTAGAGTTTCATTGGTACATCTGAATAGAGAAGAATATAAATTATCTAAACAATAACTGTAGAAAAGATAATACAAATTCTGATTTTAACAACAAAGTCTTACTTAACATTAAAGTTAAATGGATGTTGCAATGGGTAAAGCACAGGTTACACTTTGTAATAACACAGGTTACTTTAGATATAAGTGTGCCCTATTAAATTAGTGTAACTTGAAGTATTATATAATGAAAGAGAGTAAAAAAGAACATAGTGAAATACATAGATAGAAACAAATAATAGTCTGAAGATTTCTAGTTTACCATACATAATTACTAGCTTTCTAGTGAATTAACATTTTAAATTTGGCCAAATATTTTTATGCCTTCCTTTTTTTATACATGAACAAAAAAAAAATCGACAATGAAATTAAAATTTTATTGACAAAAAGAGCCCTAGTATTGTTAACAGCATTCAAAATCTTAAATTTTGCAAAAGTTTTATTTAAAGAAGAAAGAAATACCCTAAATATGCACTGGTTTCCATTAATTCATTAAAAAAAAAAAAAAAACCCTGAAAAATCATGATAATTTCTAAAAATACATGAGCGATTTTTCTCCATTAATTAGCTCAAACAAAATCAGGTAAAAAAAAATAAGATGTCAAAATTAAATAGACAAAATACCTTCATGGGGTGTGGTCATTCCAAACAGGCAATGTTTCATGCTTAGGAGTTCCCTAGGTGGTAACAGCCATTGTCCCTGTAACTTCTAAGTCCCTCTTAAATATTGGGAAAGGAGGGGAGGGTTGAGGGCAGCAACATGTAGCCTGACAGCATCACAGATATGCTTGAAAGGATTAAGATTGGAGACCTTTGTACATGGCTGGCTAATCCATATGTACATAGGCCTTCAATAGTGATAGTGCATCCATTTAACAAGAAACCACCCCAACCACCACACTACCACTATCATAAGTGTCCCTTTCATAGATAAAAAATTATAGAGTTTCCTCTTCTCTTCCTTAGAACATGCCTGAAATTGCCCTTAAACAAATCAGACTTGTCTGTGAATAATACTAAAGTCCACTGGTTTTCAGATGGCACGAACTATTTCAAACCTTGCTTATTTCAATCGTTCCCTCCAGTGATGGGACTAAGGGACACACAGACTGCTGGTCCCCTAGCATGAAAAGCTGCTTTATGAAATAGATACCAACAGTTCTGTAGCCACAGCAAGAAATGACAGTATGTTTCTTTAAGCATGTAATCATTGTCCATAGAATATGTAGCTCTAGGCCTTTATTTGTTGTTCCTTGAGAGGCTGATTTGTATTTTGAAATGGTTTTGAAGATCACAGAAGGATTTATTTTCAGCCATCTTGCTACTTCAACTGACTTCATCTGCCTCTAATCTCCTATCAGCTCTCCTCCTAAGTTCAACTGTTAAATAATGTCCTGAAGTCATTACAACACATCTGCTAATTCAAACTCTTTTTTCACAATCTGAACACAAATAGACAAACACTTTCCAAACAGACTCTTTTATATTGTGGCTCATTTGCATCAAATGATGACAGTGCACTCATTTGCATATGGTGCCTGACTTCCCATTACTTTTCATGTCACATATCCAAGTTTCATGTAATTACATGATTTTATTGCATAATCGTGATTTTTTTTTTTATCTGTTTTTTTTCCTTGTTAATATTGATAGTGGTTTTTTTTCTCTTAATTAATGGAAATCAGTGTATTAACAAAGGTCAAGGACAACCTTAAGTGAAACTCAATAAAATAAAATAAAATAAAATAAATTAAATTAAAATAAAATAAAATAAAATAAAATAAAATAAAATAAAATAAAATAAAATAAAACAAAACAGCGTGGGGTTTTAATAAGTGTGATTGGATTATAATTGACAAAAAAAAAAATAAAAAAAAAATAGAAGAAAACTAGTAAAAAAAAAAAAAACTACAATCCAATCAGAAGATTAAAAATCTGATCAAATCTAAAAAATGCATGAACTTGCTAAAATAGCTTGATATAAATACAACAACATTAACTTAGATACAAGCAAATAGAAAATTACTATCATTAGGGTAAATGAAACCTCATTTTTGTTTAGTTTCATATAGTGAGCTATGGAGATATCTAAAACAAATATGATGCTAAATGCAACATAATTATTTACTGGGCTCTTTTTTTTAAAAAAAAAAAAAAAAAAGAGCAATAATAAACACTAATTAAAAAAGATTAAAAAATAAGTAAATAAAACTAAAAATAAAGCAACAAAAATTTGATAGTAAAATAATGTTATTATTCATGAAGACTGAAAAAAAAAATTAATTAAGAATGAACAATTACAAAAAAAAAAAGAAGCAATTTCTAAACAGAACATACAATACTTAATTGAAGATATCAGACTGCACCGATTAAGCTGTTAATATGAGTAAAGAGTTTTAGCATGTGTTGGTGAAAAATGGAAACAAAATGGTTTAGCCAAAGACCTGGGCATTGGATATAAACCTTTCTTCCAAATTAAGAAAAATGATGATGACATTGTAGGCACATAATTTTCCCATCATGAAGAGACTAGAAAAACAACAAATCCAATTCAGGAAATAATGAAATATTTGATGAAAATCAACATATCAAGAGACTAAGAACCTTCTATAACAATGGAAGATCAACTTTTTAACAGAAATATACACCTTGATAAAAAATCTTGTGTTCAATTCATTTTTGCTCTACTGATTAATACAAGATACCTGTTGCTATTCAGGACTGCTGCTTGCCAATGAAAGCAGGAGCTATAGCAGTGAGCCAAAGCTATGACTGTGAAGGAATTCTTTCAAACATATTTATTAAAACTTATTCTAAATAATTCACACTGTTTAATTGTTAGTAATTTTTAAGATATATTTCAGTGAATTATAAAATGCATTTTGTAAAAATTGGATATAAGTAAATAAAAATTTTAATTAAATTATACGAGGCATAATCTTTTAATAGACCAGTTATTGTAGCATAAAACAAATGGTGATTCTGATTTGATTCACATTAAATGGAAAAAAAATATTCAAATCAAAATCAATAATAATTCATGTGTAGCTGTCCTTCAGTTCTTTATAAAAAAATTGCCCTTTCTTATTTATAATTACTTACTATTCCTTAAAACATAAAATCTGTTGCTCAGTAAGTATAAATTGTTATTTCTTCTAATAATTACAATTTGTATTATAATAGATATCTTTTTTAATGCTTAATTAAAAAAAATAAATAAAATAAATGATTAGAGCAAGAATTCATCTGCAAACAATTAGTTATTGAAATAATACTTACTGCTGAGTTATTGAATGAGTTCCAGAATCACCATGTTCAATGAAGTCAAGCCGAAGGCGATGAGAGGGAAGTCCTATTACAAGCCACTGACATTCTATATGAGATGGAGGTGGATGGGGATAACTGGGTGAAGAAATCACATGTTGTGTAATAGACTGTGACAAGAATATGGACCCACCACAACCAACGGAATATTCCTCCCATACAAGCTTGAATCCCTATAAATATTAATAAGAATATTCATATTAATGAATTAATATTAGTAACTATTAATTGACATTCAAGTAAATACAATTAAGATTTTTTTTTCTCACTTTCACTGAATTATGAAGCACTTAGAAGTTACTTGCAAATGTGGCATGATTATTTTAGCAATCTTATTATTATAATTATTATTATGTCTTTCAGTTCTCGGTGCAATGCAGCCAGTATACTAGCATTAAGGGGCAAAAATAGCAAACCTTATGCTAAGCTATCTGATGGAATGTTCAAAACAGTGCGAACTTTATGGCATATCTCCAAAATCAATGAATTTTGTGCTGTATATAAAATCTTATCCGGGTTTAACTATAGATTGATCGGATGATTAAGTAAATTTTTATGTATCAGTCCAGTAGCAGTTATAACAATTAGAATTATTTCAATGGAGTTAAGCTTCTGGATCTTTTAATATTCTTCTGCCAAATTGAAGTATTTGGATATCTTAAATGATTCCGCCTTGTTGATATTGTTATCATTTGGTGATATCGATTAGGAAAGCTTTCCTTTCTTGAAGGCTTTAAAGAACTATATTGGGTCCGTTTGTATTGATGGTTTTATCAGTATGCAATGCCAAATCATAGTAAAGTCTAGTTCTGTTGTCTTCAAGTACCGCTTGTGGTTTGTATATGTAGTAAGGTACTTCTTCTCTTTCCTGTATGAGATCAAACTTTTTAGCCAGTGCCATATGCACTATATTTACAGTAAGATTATGTCTATTGAGTTATTCTGTGTTTGCCAGGTTGGAGCATCCTGATATTATGTGATCTATTGTCTCAGAATACTTATGGCACATTCTGCATTTATCGGATATGTATAATTTTCAATAAATTTCTTATAATTGTTTGTCGCTATCACTTGGTTCTGGATAGCATGGATAAACCCTTCTGTTTCAACAAACAGGCACCCATCCTTTAACCAATGCACCGAAAATTATTTGTTGGTCTTTTAAAGTGAATGGGGGTATCTACCATGAAGCGCTTTAGACTTCCAGGAGTGAATCCTTTCTTTTATTGTAGTAACAGTCAGGGTATGTTATTTTTATTATTATTATGTTTGTATGTTTCAAACCTTGGGTTTCCCAGCAAAAACAATATGGAGGGTCAAGGACCAAAGCACATATTGCCAAGTGTAAAGATGTGTGAAAGAATGATTAGGGATGTGTGGTTGTGTCCATAAATTTCCTAACTATGCGTATTGTGTTGAGTACCACAGCCTTCTGCAGTTGTGCATAAGTGTTTTTGTGAAGACCTAGTGTGCTGAGACTTTGGTGCAATGTATGAGGCATCAGACCAGTGGCTGACAAGACGATGGGTACAACACGTACTCGGTCCTGCCTCCACTGCTTCTGGAGCTCGTGGGCTAGATCAGTGTATTTACTAATCTTGTCTGCGTGAGTTTTCTGCATGTTCTTGCTGATAGGCACTGCAATATCAATGAGATAGGTCTGTTTGTTAACTTTATCAACAAGTTGATGTCAGGTCTGTTGTGATGTATGGTTTTGTCTGTGTGAATGGGGCGGTCCCAGTACAGTTTATATGAGGATGACTCTAATACACTTTGTGGTATGTACTTGTAGTACGGGACCGTGTTCTTAATAAGTGAATGTTTGTGTGCTAGTTGTTGATGAACGATCGACGCTACCTGTTTGCGTCGTGTAGGATGTAGTTGAGTGTGGGGATGACTTGGTCCTGTATCGCGATCATGAATCCTTTGGTCTCCCCAAACAGCTCGCCACTTGTCAGCCATCTGTTCGACGCTTCCATGTCGATATGAGGCTGGCTGAGTTTGTGGCGATGTCTGCCATGGAGTTCCTTATGAGCCCATGATTCACGCAGCTGCTGAGTGTGGGTGTGATTATTATTATTATTATTCATTTCTAATAATGAATTCAAACTTTAAGCTTTTGAATGTTATAATACATAAGTATTTACAATTCAGATGTAATATTATTTTAGTATCTAATTGTACTTATTAGTTTGCTAATATTTATTTAACCTTATGCTAATTTCAAACTAAATACAGATGCTGCAACTGACTTTTCATTATTAGAATTTTTTATATAAAGTTTTAAATAAAGCTTCATTAAATAAAGTTTTAAATAAAAACTGTTAGCAATCTTGCAACCATTTCAGATGTACAAGTTTTCATTTACATAATACAATTGACATAATTATTAGAGTAGAGCTTGACAAATTCTGGTTAATAGAATAGATTAAATTCAAAGAGCAAGGTTCTCCTTTCAAAAAAATTTCAATTTTCCTATTTTTGCTAATCACAGATAGGCTATATTCTTTAGAAAAACACACTTTATTTTGCTGCCTTTTGCTAGCTCAAATCATATCTTCATGCTCATTATATGGACACTACAGTCAAGCCATTTCTTTACTGTTGTCACAAGTTTTTCTTGTTTTTTTTACTAAACTTGGCACATTTTATTGAAAAGACGACAGTCAAAGGGCAACAAAATCATGCGTGTAGAATGAAAATGAAGTGAGTATATAATATTTAGCTTTCTAGTTAAAATATTAATATGTTGTGATAAAGCCGTGCTGGCATGGCCGTGCGGTCTAGACGGCGGTCTGCCGTTGCGGCCAGTGTGCCGGTACCCGGGTTCGAATCCTGGTCATGGCATGGATGTTTATTTCTTCTTCTGTTTCTCCTTCTGTCCGTTCCAGCGGGTATCACTTGATGCTGACTCCCTTGGCATACCCTGGGCAACGATTCGTCGGTTAAGGCATCATATCTCGCCCCTAGTTGTGGCCTGAAGAAAGCTGATCAAGCTACGAGCCCGGGCATTTGTAAAAAAAAATATGTTGTGATAATGGAAAAAATGGATTTTGACATTTTCACTTTTCTCATATTACAGTATTACTTAGCCCAGTGAAACACTGTGTTGCAATTTACAGCATCATCTCACTGTCTCTTCTTCAATAGCATGCTTCTTGTGTAACTGATATCATAGTGGCAGTCATATTTCAACTGTGAAACATTTATATTAAGCACACACAGAATCCAAACAGTAGGTCTGTATGTCTGAAAACTGAGAAATCAGGAAAGCTGTGGAAAAAAATTTAAAAAAAGCAACACAACTAATCTGCATCATATTACAAATGTCATCTGCATAAGCTGATTGGCCATTACAGATTGAGGCAGGCTGGGCTTAATAAACTGCGATGTCGTAGACCCTGCTAGCTGAAAATACAGTGACTACAATAAAAAACCAAAATAAAAAAAAAAACAATTACCAATTTTTTTCAAGAAATAAAGCTTAACATTTTGTTTGTGTTGGAGCCCACAATCGGGAGTGAGTATGGGTTCCACATATTTTTCATGCCTTCAAAGCTTGTCATCGAATTGGTAAGTTTGGCTGAAGAATCATAAAGATGATGAAACGGCCGTCTCAAACTCAACTTTGCTGACAAGCTCTTGGCATGAATTTGTTTTGTTTTTGTTTTCATTATGTACATGATGGGTAATTCCCCTTTTCTTTAACATCTTCATCTGCAAAAATGTATTTGTGTCAAAATCCACAGTCAGGAGTGAGTATGGGTTCCACGTATTCCTTTGAAGCTCATCATCGAAGTGGTATGTTTGGCTGATGAATTAAAGATGATGAAACGGCCGTCTCAAACTCTACTTTGCTGACAAGCTCTTGGCATGAATTTGTTTTGTTTTTGTTTTCATTATGTACATGATGGGTAATTCCCCTTTTCTTTACCAATTTTTTTCCTTGTTGATCATGCCATAATTAGAATGGAAAAATAGTTAAAAAAAAAAAAAAGCTGTGGCAATGATAAACATCAAAATTACAGTCAGTAGAACTTAAAAGTACAAAGCAGAACAAACCAATAAAAGTCTGATAATACAAATGCTGACCAGAAATCAAAAGTGTCAGAAAGTCTCTTGGAGCATTAAGAGTACTGATAATAAGCCAGTCTGCATCAAGAGAATAAAAAAAAAGACAAAGGTCTTTGTAAGAAAATGTCAGTTATCAGAAAACCTATCAAATAAGGTAAGGGCGACAGTAAAACTTAAAGAACCTATACTATTCTGATGAAGCGATAAAGAATCTGTATCAGATAATAAGACTTCAGAACTAACAAATGACAGCACAGAATAAAGGTAGATCGCAAAGAAGACTGTGATCATTACCAAATGCAACAGAGCCATCAAACCAGGGCTTTGGAGTTAGGAAAAACAAAAGCCTGTGATAAAAAAAAAACAAAAAAAAAAACTTAAAACCTTGGTGCTGAATTAAAAAAATCACACTAAAAATTTCATATTACTTCTCAGTTTTTCATAAAATTCTTTTAATTTTTTTTAATACCAAGTGGCCATTATTAAAGAGATGTTTAGAGCCCAATTACCAAAAACCTATTGGGCCAAACTCCAAATTTGGGGTGAACACTGTTTATACCATAGGGTTTTGATTGTTTTTCTAAAGAAAAAAAGATTAGTTCAAAATTTAGCCACCAGGAGAAGCTGAAAGCTTGTAGAGAAAAAAAATATATTTTTCTTAGAACTTACTTGATATAATATTTTCTATACAGAATCAGAAATGCAATTCTGAACAGATTCCTTATAAAACGCTGATTTTAACTGCCACTATAAACTGTTATTAATATTATTATGATTTTTTAAATTTTAAACCTTACCTTTGCTGAAGTTCCCCCGTCACTGTAGAATTGCAGAAAGAGTTGATTGTTGTGAGTTGCATTGATGGCAGGCTTATTAGTTCCACAATATTTACCTGAACCCAACAATGGAGACAACGATGAGCCACCATCTCGCAGCTGAAAGCATTAGAAATGAAAATATTAAAGTTAAAAAAATAAGGATTTTTTTTTCTTTTACAATACAGGGTGGTACAAAATCTTGCATCCATATAAAATTTACAATATAATACAAAAAACTTTATAAATTTTTACTATAATTCAAGATTCAAAATTCAAAATCAGTTTCAGTTACCGATGGCTCATAAAACTTAAAATATCAAGAAATAATAACTGTCTGGGATCTTTCTTCACATCTGTTCATCACAATTATTGGTAGTTACAAAAATTAAGTACAGTAAAACCTCGTTAAGTCGTCACCCGTATAAGTCGTCACTCCGTTTAAGTCGTCGTTTTTCTTTGGTCCCGACAAGGTCTCATACTCAATAATGTAAAATAACCCTCCTTTACTTGTCACCAAATTTAATTCTACTCCGGATAACCCGTCACCCTCAAGAATGGCCAAAAGCATCTTTCTTCTCCATTTTGCATGACATCGTTATGTCTTTTCAGTCCCGCTCCTTCACTTTAAGAAAGCCAAGTTTTTACGGGAAATTTTCGATCACGCCTGTCACTTCATTCCTTTCCTACCCTTTTGGGTTCTTGGAATCTCCCTTCTAATCATTCAAAGCACACTTCTCGCTGCGACTCTGTCGAGTGCAGAAGTTTTTCTTGACCGCTCCTGAGTGTGACTTCATTTCATAGCAAGTAAGCCCGCTCTAAGGGCTATTTTTTCTCTTGCAATTTCGTGGTTCGATTACGTTTTTAACATGCTAGGGAAACTTACCTTAACTTGTTACCTTTTAAAGAAAAAAAAAAAGACTTGATTGCACTTTTTTGAAAAATCAAATGTTTTGAAAACAGCTTTTGCCAAAGAACACCATATTCCCGGACTACATTAAGCGATATTCTTTCATCGAAACAAGTAATTGAAGAAGCTGACTGCAAAGACAAAAGAAAGAGAATGAGAAAATCAAAGTTTCACGAGATCGAGGAGGTTTTAGTTCGATGGCTAAAACATGCCAAATTGCAAAATGTGCCGATTTCTGCCGTGATTCTCAAAGAAAAAGTCATGGAAATTGCTAAGGAGTTGAACATTGAAGACTTCAGTGGCAGCAATGGTTGGCTGGAACGTTTCAAATACAGACATTACCTTTCTTTTAAAACGATTAAAATGTGGTAACTATAAAAAGTGTTTTTTTTTTTTTACTTTCCACTCATTTGCATGTATTGATTTCTGAAAATCAATCTTGTTTTTCTCACGCAATTCATGAAAATACTGTATTTCAGTGTTTTTTTTTCAAAAATTCCCACTCCGCCTAAGTCGTCAAAAATGTTTGGTCCCTTGAGTGACGACTTAACGAGGTTTTACTGTATTAGCTATTTTTTTTAAATAATTAATAATGAAACCTGAAATTTTCAGAATGCTTTATTTTGGCAATGAATGTATATTCTGCTGCAAAAAAATCGAAGCACCCCTAAACAATAATCTGATCATCCCGAAATTGCACATAAACATTCCTTTATACCACATACGCAAATGATTAAATTTGCAAGACCAATTAGTGTTAAAGTCGATCATACCGCATTTCTGCTGTGCAACTAGCAACATATAAAAAAGGTAACAACTGCGGATGGGCTATCTTTTCTCATTGTCAGCACTGCAGTTCCCTGGAGACACAACCAAAAATGCTGTTAAGATGTTGTCAAAGAGCTTATTGCCAACTGGATGACTTTGAATGTGGCCGCACAGTCGGATACGTGAAGCTGGATGGTCATACAAAGCAATAGGCTGCCATCTGCATCCTACAGACACTATTGTGCAAAGGTGCTGGCAGCAATGGTTGCTGCAAGGAACTCATCGGCAGAGTGAAGGCTCTGGAAGGTCAAGGTGCACGACTGTGAGGCAAGATCAGATGATTGTGTGACAGACCCGAACTATCCCAACAGTATCATTGTCCATCATCTGACATGCTACAGCCTCTTCCATACCACCCATGGTACTTTCCATCATTGCACGGTGCTTGGCTGAGGTTGGGTTACTTGCTAGCGGCCTTTACGATGTCTGCCTTTAACCCCACAACAGCAACAGCATCGTCTGGAGTAGTATCTTAGCCAATCAGCATGGTTGCCAGCCGACTGGCAGTGCGAGTGTTCAGCATTGAATCCCACTTCAGTCTTGGAGCAGCTGACCATTGGTGTTTGGAGGTACCGAGGCCAGCAGCCCCCAGCACCCTCTGTTTTACAGAGGCACACAGCCATTACCCCTGGTGTGATGGTGTGGGGTGTTATCTCTTATAATAGAAGATATCCCCTAGTCATCCTGCATACAACTGTAACAGCTCAACGATATGTTCGTGACATCCTACAGCAGTTTGCTTTATCCTTCATGGGGCCATTTTCCAACAAGATAATGCCAGGCCCCATAAGGCTCGCATATCCCTGGAGTGCCTCTGTGCTGTTCTTACTCTTCCTAGGCCAGCAAGGTCACCAGACCTTTTGTCAATCGAACAAGTATGGGGCATGGTAGGCCACCAGACTCGGACATCCCAAACTGTCGCAGATCTGGAGCAACAAGTGCTTGGCAGAATATATCGCAGGATGAGATTAGGAATCTTTATCACTCTTTACCTTGACGTATACAAGAATGCATTGCCGCCAGGGGGGAGGGAGGTTTCACCAATTACTGATTTGAACATTCAATGTGCAATTGCTCACCAGTGATGGGTCCTATGGTCTTGAAATTGTAATTATTTCATTATCTGTGAATGAGCTTTATGCATATTTAATTTCAATAAACACAAGAACTTCCTTCATGGTGCTTCGATTTTTTGCAACAGAGTTTATAAACAACATTGAAAACTTATTTGCTATCATGAATATGCAAACTATAAGTTGCTATAAAGTGTGCTGTCAGATATCTGGTTGTTTTTCATTTCTGGAACTTTAACCTAATTTTGGTTAATTCTGGTCTAGCCAATTCTTTGAAAATACATAATAGATATCGTTTACTTGATTCTTTGCTACAGCTAGGCTTTTAAGATGGAAATGGAATTGAGTAAAAATTCCATATTTATCTGATGTGGCCAGGTTTCAGAAATAGTAGGAGAAAAGACTCTAGAAACAATTTCAGGATATTGCTAGAAGATATACCTGAAGATATATCATGTCACAAGATATCAAAATGTTAATTACCTTCAAATAACTACCAAGTGCCATTCAGGCTTAAGTTGTTCTCATTTTAGATCCCAACTTGCTAAATCCACTGGAAGGTGAATTTCAAGATGAACCATGAATAAAAGGTTTCGTGAAGTATATCTTTAGGTCAGGAAACATTTAATCTGTGTCTCTAAATAATCCAGATGTCAACTTCCTCAGCAATAAGGTGGTTTGTTAATAAATTAGCTAATCTCCTAATTATTTACGAAGAAATGATGATGAAAAGTAAATAATAATTTATTATAAATTTGCTAATTACCATGCTGATTACCACTTCAATAGCTTTAAATATCCCATGTATTCTGTTGCCTGCTAGACAAGTACAGTATTTACATGCCTTATGTTTTAATAGCAAAATTAAAAACAATCTATTAAAAATGTAGTAATCCAATAGGAAACTGCTTTTATCTTTTATAAGTAAGATACAATATTAGTGAAGAAAAGAACAGAACTTAAACAATAGAGAAAAAAAAAACAACTTCAAAGTTCGCCAAATCTGGGAGAATGAACTGCAACAAGAGATACAATAAATTATAGGAGGAAAATAAAGTCCTAGTTAGTTTCTGCCATCAAATGGTGTGCAGCTAAATAAGCTGCAACTAGTGAGAGTAGATCCAAAGGGTTTTAAAATTTCACAAGGCAATGACATTGTGTTTATTTTAATGCAACTCTACAACAAAGCACTTTGAAATGTCACATTTTTAATTATTATGATTTTCTGTAACAGGTATTCGTTTTATTGAATATTTGCATTTAATATTCAAAATGTGGCTTTGCTTCAACTCCTCCCCTGCAAAAAAAAAAAAAATCTAAATCTTTACTTACTAATAAGTAATCTCCAGAACAAGTTGGTCCAGAACCTTGAACATTAAAATCTTGAAAATCCAGCTTAATTGTTCTGCCTTGACGAATGACTATTTTCCATGTGCAAGATTCCCTGCTAGGATAATTAGATGGGTACAATGGGCTTGTGAGTATTCCAGATGTCATTCCATATATTTCTCCACCACATTCTGTTAAAAAATATAAAGACAAATTGGAAGTCTTTAAAAATAACCTTACAAGCTTTTATGAAGATATATCAAGAAACTATAAGAGATTGCTTTTATTAAAATTAGACGTCTAGATGCCACTTATATTAGTAAACCTATCTATTAGTATTTGGTGCAGTTTTCATTTTCAAAACAGCATGGATTCTGTAAGATGCTAGAGCCAATGTGCAGGAATGTTGTACCATGCAGTTCCAACTGTCACAAAAGTCCTGTAAATTGGACAGAGTCACAGTCTTGAGACAAACAGCCCTTTCTACCTCATTTATTTCGATGTTCAGTAGAATTGAGATTCAGTAAATGTGCTGGTCACTAAACAATAAAAACTCATTGTTACATTCGTGGAACCACTGCATGACAATTCAGATCTTATGAGAAGGCACATTACCCTGCTGGAATTGTCCATCTGAGTGAAGATAAACTGTTGCCATGAAGGGATGCAGTACAACATGGTGTTCAGACATGATTCTATGAGCATCAGGGGACCCAATGTTTGTCAAAACATTCTCCATCTCCTTACACCTCTATCACCAGCTTGTACTGTTGATATCAGAAACAACAGGTCTAACATATTCATGTTACTGTTGCCAAATACTGTAGCCTCCTTCAGCATGATATAAAATTTTCATTTGTCAGACTAGACAATGTTTCTCCAGTCATCAACAGTCCACTGTTGATGTTCCCATGCCCATAGGAAATGCACTTTCTTGTTCTTTGCTGACTATATCAATACCCGACTTGGTCATTGGCTGTTAAAGCTCATTTGAAATAAACAGATCAGGTTCATTTTGGATTACACTGTAATTTAAAATGAACCTGATCTGAATAGGGATCCTCGAGGATGACCCAGATCCAGTCTCGGTTCAGACCCAAGTAGCACCGATTTCGAGAAATTTTGTAGCATAGCCTGAAGTCAAAGGTCACTTGAATTCTGCATACAAGTTTGAATTCTAATGTGAATTGCCTGGTGTGACTCACCAGTTGCATTATCAGTTACAATTCTCGCCATCCTCTTCTGAGTCCTCTCATTAGCAAAAGGTTTTCTTCCTTGGGATTATCAATCACTAGAAGTTTTTTGTTTTTGGCACTGCTCTCAGTAATCTGATCTGCAAATGTTATCCTTCACTGCCATTTTCCAGTATAAAAAACAAAATGTTGATATGATTTTCGACTCTAATACATTGCAACATATTCCTTATATTTGGCTTCCTATCCCAATGATACAAAAGATTTGTTCACACAATTCGACCCCGAACTTCTTTCTAATAATAATAATAATGATAACCTTCATTCATTGGAATGATGATCTGATGTTTATTCCAGTTGAAAACTTTCTGAATTCTTCTGTTTCTTTGCTACTGCTTTTCAGCATGCCTCTTATCATGTGTTAATTAATCCTTCTGTGTGTTTTTGATAAGGAATTCATACTTTGCTAACACTGAATTCAATCCTCTTGTGGATATTCATGTCCTTTATTTCTCCTTTGCCAGTACAGTCATCATGATACTTAACTCTCAGAGTGGCTTCAATGGCAATCTTCTGATTGTTTAGCTCTAAATTCAATGGTGTCTGATCAGTTGTAAAATTGATTAATATTTTACCTTTTATTCAGCTCAAGACTCATTACCCATCAGGGATTATGTTGCTAATTTAGCTGTGATTTTGGTACGTAGAATTATAAACTTGACAAGATTCATTCCTTTGTTCACTTGTCTAAATATTTGTAGCAATTTACTGTGAACATTATCTACATATTCAACATCTTTTTATTTTTTTTTATTTTTTCAAACCTTCTCTCAGATCAAAATGGCATTTCACAAACAACCATCTCCTTACAGTAGTCTATTATAATACCTATAGTTACAGTATCATTAATGTAAGTTCACTCCAAACTACTATCCAGAGAACTGCAGTTTTTGGTCTTAAATTCCACTGGTAAAGTGATTCCTATTTGAATTAAGTTCTCATTCACTTCTGCCACCACTTTCACTTCCACTCCCAGATATATTTTTATCACTGGATTTTCTGGTGAATATATAAATTTCAATGTTAACATTTCTGCAATATCACTGCTGTTTCTGCCTGGTTTTGGGGCAATCAGATACTCTTTCCCTAATTATGTACCTTGCTTCTCCTCATTCTTTACATACTAATTTCTGTTTGATGCGATACTGAAATTTTTTCATCAGCTTAAGACAATTTAACTCCAAATTTTACTCACAGATACGATAGATCTACTTCACTATGTTTATGGCTGGCCATTATTGATGTTAAATTGCTTCCTTTGAACTTTAAGTAACTTTTTTTTTATTTCATCATACAATCAGGTATAATTACTTTGATAATTGTTTTACTATTCATCACAACTACAAGACAATGCTCCATGATGTCTAACTTTTTAATTTTCTGAGATTATGAATTAATCCAAAAAAAAAAAAAAAATCTTGTATTCACTCCAATCAATGTGAATTCTCCACACATTTTTCCAACGAAACACATCTACATATACTCTATCAAAAATCGAGAATTATTCTTCAGTAGGAATCTACTGTTCTCTTATGGGATTATGTTCAAAGCTTATGGTCTAATATTTTCATTTCCTTTCAGTCACTGGCATATTGGATTACGCCAATGATTCTTCCCATGTTGTTGAATTTATGCTCATCTTTTTTTTCATTTTGTTGTTCATCAATGTTTCCCAGCACTGACTGTTAAAGTTTGTAGGATCTCACATTAATATTTGTAACATTATGGCAGATGATTTCATGATTAGAGACGATTATCTTCTGGGATTGACAATATCCAATCTATCCGTTCAGCAGTGTTTCCTCAATTGCATTAGCGTATGGGAGTGTTACTGTAATCTTTTCCATCTAGGTTACTTGTAGACTAACTGTCAAATGGGGAATCTATCTGGAGATTCCTCATCTGCTGTATTATGATAGCTATTTAATGGCAATGCTATTTAGCTATTCAATGGCTCCACCTGGAACTGGAAGACTTCAGTGCTTACTCACAACACTACTTCCAACTTTTAGTCAGTCAGCCTTCACTATCAGCTATTCTTCAATCACTCAGTGAATGGGCATCTGAAACCCATTCACTACTCAGAATATTTGCCAGGTTTTTCTTATAACTACTTCATTTGATCCACAGGATCTTTCTCAGTTCCATTCTTGCAGCTTTTTCATTCACGCTTCTCAGTGGCTTCTGCTTTTCAGAAGTCTTACTTTGAATCTGTCATACATAAAAAAATTAAACTGACCCACAACAGGCCTAAGTTGAGATTGCTCACCTTTAACCCCCCTTCCCCCCGGAAAAAAACCTAGTACCCATTCAACAGAGGGCTGGGTAGATCCTAAATCTGTCATACATACTACTGCAAATTTTGAAAAGGTATGAAATTTGATTAAAAAATAAATTCATAAGATTGCAATACAAAAGTGCATTAATTAGTCCTGTCTCAAACAATATGAATCTTTGTTTACAGAACTGAATGAAATCATTAGGCAACATTTATTAATTTGTGAGTTCATCAACTCTGACTTGAAACCATTTAAGTAGAAAAAAATTATGTTATGCTTCAATGAAGGGATCTGACTATAAAACCTTTGCAACTGGTTTTCATAACAGTGAAACCCATGTTCATTTAGTGAATTTAATTGTGTAAGAGAATAACAATAAAAAAATCTTAATAATATAGATCATTTCATCATGATCAAATTAAAGAATTTAGAAAATTAATTTTTACTATTTACTTTGTTTTTAATGCTCTATCATTTCTTTTTAATATCCAATATTATATACCTGATCTAATCTCTGCTAAAAATCCAGTGCGATTTTGCCAACCAGACTGAAATTCTACTAGCATTAAATTACTAGTAGATGACACTCTTTGAAGTATTTGTTCACGATTACAATAATGGCCTAACTCCTGCCAGTCTTCAGAACCTTGGACACCTGTAATGGATTTAAGAAATTTAAATAACTGGTCAATTTATTTCTATATCTGTATACAAAACACTGAGATATTTCCCACATCGCTGAAAGGAAGATAGACGAGGCTTTTCTTCAGACCTGAAGATGATTCCAGAACAATAGGGCGCGAAAGGCCTCATCTAAGTTCCTTTCAACAAGGTGGGAAATACCCCAGTGTCTCATTTGCAGTAATTTCACTCACAGTCACATTAGGACTACAATTTATTTATACTAATTCAATAAAATAGTCTACAAGAATTAAATTGATTTCTTTACAATTTCATTGAATTTATATTGCATCTCCATCTGTAAGAGATGTATAGACTCGTATAATAGAAAAATTATTATTTCTAAGTAAAATAATATTAAGTCAAGAATTACCAAAAACCTCATGGTATTTGCCAATATATGGAAAAAAAAGAAGACTAAAATTGTAGAAAGGCACTGGAATACTGCAGACCTAATCAAAGACTACAGAAAACGGCTAGATTCAATGCTCAAGGCTTTGACACAATTTCAAACAGAAACAACATGCTTCAGTAAAAACTCTATTTCACAGCATTCTGGAATTATAATTGTTTTAACATGATCACTACTTTGAGTTGTAATGTAGAAAGAGTAAGATAACAACTGTCTGAGACATATTTGTAACTGATTATATAGACTGGGTTCTCAAAGGAAATAGGAAAAAATTTCATATTTATCAGTTGCTTAAATTAATCTGTTAAACTTTTCATATCAAATTTTAACTGTTGGATTATGTTTTGATTCAATGAACTTTAAATAAAGTATTAACTTTCTGATCTGATTCAAATTACCCAATCATTACAAAACATATGAGCATTGATTAAAAAATAATAAGCTTTGTAAATATCCTTTAAATTTTGTGTTTGTTGAAAATAGCAATAACAGATAGATTTAATCTTTGTAAGTCTCAGCTCTTTCTCATTGTGACAATAAGTGCATTCTCAATTTTTTTTTCCATTTTCATATTACATTTAATGCACGTTAAACCTTCTTACATATGAGGGGCGTTCAAAAAGAAACGAGCCGGAGTGTGTAATGGGCAAACCGGTGACAGAAGGATAATATCGTTGCATGTGTAACCAAGATTGGTTCGGACACGAGTGAGTGCGGAAGTTCACAGCCCACCGCTAGAGGGTCACAGGTGCAAGTCATGTGACTAAAAGCTAGCAGAAGCATATGTCAATCGTCCAACGAGGTCATTCACGTTGTAAGCAGTGAAACAGTGCAATGGAGGCCTAAAGAAGAGCAAAGAGGTGTTGTTCGTTTTCTGACAGCAGAAGGAGTAGGGGGAACGGACATTCATCGAAGAATGTCACAAGTGTACGGTGAACACTGTATGTCCCTTGCAAGGGTTAAGGCATGGCACAAGCGCTTCAGGGAAGGACGGGTGTCGTCAGCCGATGATGCACGGCCTGGAACACCACACCGCATTACCGATGACATCGTCCAGCTGATTGATGGACTCGTTACCCAGGACCGCCAAGTTACAGTGAAACACGTCGCCGACGAGGTCGGATTGAGCATCGGAAGTGTTCACACCATCATTACAAAAAGATTGAACTGGCGCAAAGTGTGCGCTCAATGGGTGCCCCACAGTCTTCAACCTCAACAGAAAGCATGTCGAATGGCCCACTGTATTGATCATCTGCAGCGCTATGCCAGAGAAGGGAATGAGTTCCTGGCACGAGTGGTGGCTGGAGATGAGTCTTGGTGTCATCACTTCGAACCAGAATCGAAACGACAAAGTCTCCAGTGGAAGCATCCAGGGTCACCACCACCAAAAAAATCCAAGGCCATCCACACAAGTGCAGGAAAGGTTATGCTGACGTTCTTCTTTGACCAAGATGGCCCACTTCTGATAGACTTCCTGCAGCACGGGACAACAGTGAATGCCCAGCGTTACTCGCAAACCTTAACCACCCTTTGTCAAGTGATCAAATCGAAACGACCAGGCAAGCTCACCCATTCTGCTCCACGACAATGCAAGGCCCCATACAGCCAACACAATCACGGCACTCTTGCAGAAATTCAAGTGGGAGGTTCTCGATCACCTTCCTTACAGTCCAGACCTCTCTCCCTGCGATTACGCCATTTTTGGTCCCCTAAAAAAGGCTCTGAGGGGCAAATGATTCACCTCGGACGACGACGTCAAGCAGTACGTGCGGAACTGGTTCACAACGCAGCCCCGGGAATTTTACGAGACAGCCATTCATCGCCTTGTATCGCAGTGGGACAAGTGCCTCAACAGCCAGGGCCAATACTTCTGACATACCTGTACTGATTTCTGTTCCTCGGCCTCCGGCTCGTTTCTTTTTGAATGCCCCTTATATATTTGTTTTCACAGCAGATATTCTCAAAGAAGCAGCGGAAGAAATGAAAGGAATTCTGGTTATTCTTTTTACTAAATGTTTAAACCTCAGGGATGCACCAGAAGATTGAAAGAATGCAGTGGTAATATTACTATTTAAAAAAGTAGAAAGAGAAGATATTGGGAATTATAGGCCTATAAGCCTCTTGCCAGTTTTATACAAAATATTTATGAAAGTTTTTATGATTCGCTTGCAGAAAGCTTTAGATTCTATCCAACCAAAAGAGCAAGCTGGATTTCATTCGATATTGCACAATTGATAACATTCATGTTTTAAGAGAAGTCATTGAGAGAACCAATGAATATGAGATGCCACTCTGCATTGGAGTTATTGATTATGAAAAGGCTTTTGAAACAGTTAACATGTCTGCTGTTATTAGTGCTTTGGAAAATCATTGACACTAGCTATGTAGAGCTGATAAAGAATATTTATAAGGATGTGACAGCAATAATTCGTCTGCACAAAGATACAGAAAAATCAGGATAGGAAAAGGTGTCAGACAGGGAGATACTATCTCTCCTAAAGTATTTACAGCAGTATTTCAGAAAATGTTCAAAAAATCAGACTGGGAAAAAAAAAAAAAAAAAGACACATCAATATTAATGGTGACCATTTAAGCCATCTTCAGTTTCTAGATTATTTAATTGTAGCTAAAGATGCTACAGAATTGCAGTTGATGATACAAGAACTTTCCAATGCAAGTTTAAAAGTTGGATTAAAGCTGGACTCAAAGAAAACAAAGGTTATGTTTAATAGGTCTGTTAGAAGGCAACCAATTAAAGTTGGTAATTTTGAATTAGAGATGATTAGCAGCTATGTGTATCTGGGATAACAAATTAGTATGGATGGAAGCATTATGCCAGAAATTGATCGTAGAATCAAACTTGCATGGAATGCCTTTGGTTGAAGTACTGTAATAATGAAAGAAGCAAATGCCACTACGTTTAATGAGAAAACCAATGGATATTTCCTGTTCTAACATATGGAGTGGAGCCATGGAGTTGACCAGGAAAGCAATTCAGAGACTGCAGACAACTAAAATAGCATGGAAATAGACATGTTAGGAATCAAGTGGCGAGACCTTAAAGGCGGTAAACCAGAGGGTCTGATATTATCACTATAAAGCAGCTCAAATGGAATTAGGCTGACCATGTAGCAAAGTATAATGATAAAAGATGGTCAAAAGAAATTTTAAACTGGGTTCTGAGGAATGAAAAAAGTCTGAGAAAGTGTCCACAAGATTGATGGGTGGATGGAATTAAAAATTTTGTTGATTTCAACTAGAAGAGAAAAGCTTTCGACTAGAAAAACTGAAAAACTACAGACCTTCATCCTGCAATGGACTGAAAATGGATGAAAATGATGATGATATTTGTTTTATTAAGCAACTAGCTAAAGTTAAGCTTTTAACTTGGAATTTACAAATAACTTTAATCTCCAGCACCGCATTTGTTTGATGAATTTAAGTTTCGTTCAATGTAAATTACTTTGAATAAAAAGTACCCATCCTAAAGCATCAACTGTTGATCCTATAGCATCAACCTAAAGCATTGGTGAATCCTTATACAGACTACTTCGGACTACTGATAGCTAGCAAAGATTAAAGTGACTGCAAAGAAATCAACTTGATATGATTAGTTTTATAATGAAAAATCCCCCCTCCTTTTAAGGCTATTTCTTATGTATAGTTATATGATAATCAGAGTTTTATTTAAAAATCCAGAATGTCCATCTATGAAGCAATTAAAGTTTGACTATTTCAATGCAAATGATTTTTTTTTTTAGAAAATCAAAGATATAAGAGGATGTAACATCCTGAAGATTCAAATTCTTTGGCCTGTCTGACTTGCAAGTACAGTATACAGCTTTTTCATACACAGTTGTACTAGTAATTAAGGTCAATATTATGGGAGTCATAGTATCCAATATTCTAAGAAAAAAAAAAACTTTATATGAACATGTGTCCCATTCTGACTGGTTTCAGAGACAGATTGTTTTCAATGTACAATTGCAAAGAATATTTTTAAGATATATTATGTATTATTTCTAAATTATTGTTTAAATGACAAATTTATTACAGTTTATAATAAATTTTCAAACATCCCACCATCAACATCAATGCACTTTGCAACTCATATGAGAACATGGCCTGATGCTCAATTATGTGGTTAAACAGTTATTATTGTGTATCCACTCTTTTTTTATACTTCACTGTTCATCCAACCCTATTAAAAGAAAAATCTAATATTGTCAGTTCTGAGAGTTCTAAATTGGGTAGACAATGGCACAGTATGGTAGAAGTAAAGGACAATATTGCATGCCAAATTCAAAATACAAAAAGGTGTATCCTATAGGCATTGCAAGTTCTTGGGTGAGTGGGGAATTTATGCTCTCAGCGATTCTTGACAAGCAGGACTAGTTGAGATAGGATGGTCAGCCTGATGCTCTCCCATCTTTAACTCCTACATAAGAAACCTGGTACCCATTTGACGGAGGACTGGGTGAACCCTATGGGTTCTGTCTGGAGGTGAAACAATTGTGGAACAATCCACGATCATGCTGAAAACTGAACCTGAGTTCCTCGAGTCTGCATTCCAGAGCCCAAATCACAGAGCTACCAGACCACTAAATTCAAAACACAGTACAGTCAAATAGCTCTATCTCCTGTCTGGAGTGTTGCTAACTACTATTCTTGCTACTGTACTCTTTAACTGCATCATAATTTAAACAGTGACGTAATACTCCTCTCAATCACGTTTGTACACAATCAGAAATGTGCATTACACTTGTTGACATTTATAGTATCTAGAATAGTTTCGTATTGATACAAGAATTCTTAATGAATACGCCATTAAGATTAATTACATCTGCTTTAGATTTACATTTCATCACAATGATTTGAAAGGCTAAAAGTTTAATCTTTTCAAATGTTTAACATAATTTTTTTTCCTTTCTAGAAAAAAAAAAAGAAAACTACTTTTAAACATAAATTTAGAAATTAGTAGAAATTTACTTTAGAAATTAGAAGCAATTTTTTAATTGTACGTGCTTAATATTACAAAAGGAATAGTAAGGAATGAATCTGCATTTACAGAGAAATGTAAAGAAATCGAAGGCTGTGAGTGTAGCTAATCCAGTAGATTCATGTATCTAATGACAAATTATGCCTCAAAAGTTTCCAGAAGACAGTTGGCCTAGTTTAAAAATTTTATTTTTTGTGCATTAGTTATTGCTTTCTAAAAAAAAAATCATAACATAGTCCTTTTTCTTTCTTTTCTTTTTGTCAGGGATAGCTCAAGTAAAAAATTGTCAAAGAAAGAGAATTACAAGAAAACTTATATATTCTGTTTGTTTTTACTTTCATATCTAAATGTAATGGACCAGAAAAGCTGGAGGGCTTCTATCGAATCAAAGCATAAAGCCTACGAAGCTTCCAAACTTATATGTGGATCGTTAAAAGTGTTGAACATTTTACAATAATCATTCACTACAAAGCCAAACAAAAGAAGCAATACTTAATAGCCGTTAGATATCTTTTTTAAGCCACTTGCCTTGGCAATGGTTTGGAGAATAAAAAAAAAAAAAGGCTGTAATACATGTTACTTTCTACTCTAAGAATCACTACTATTTATTCTAGTATTTAATTGGTAACTATGTCTTTTTCTATCAATGAAAACAAATATTAACAAACTTTCCAATATTTTCTGTGGAAAATTACAATAGGAAGAAGGAAATCTGTATTGTTTGGTAACAACTTTAATTTTGGTTTAACTATGATGGGCCATTACCATTATAACTACTGCATTCTAAATTGCATGAAGTATGTCAAAAACTTAAGAAAAAAACTTAAATCTAGTTTTCTGCCTTTAAATTATTGCCTCTAAATGAGGTTTCATCAGAAATGGAAACAGGATATGATAGATCAATTTTCATGTACTTGGTGAACTTAAAATAACAATATCAATTAAAAAAACACAAATGAACTTTTGGATTTATGTTTACAGCTATCATTAGAGTCTCAAAAAAAATTTTGGTAAAGTAACTTGGCAAATACAAAAGATAATTAAAATAAATGTGAACAAAAATGATATGAACTACATAATATCTACGTTAAAAGAAGCAAATTAAAAAAAAAAAAAAAAAAAAAATTTTAAAATATTAAAATTTCTGTAAAAAAATTATGATAATAAAAATGATACCTACCGTCAAAAACTATTACTTTATTTCTGTATGCATATTGGCAATTAGGTTCAGATGAAAGATCAATCCTATAAAACCGTAGCTCAATATGGTATCCTACTTCAGTTCTAATGGTCCATCCACATGTTTGCCATAAGGCATAACCGTAAGGATAACCAGGAGATGAAAATGTAGTTAAATTTTTTGAGGGTAACCATATATCTTGACCACATTCGTATTCTATGTATTTAATATAAAAAATGACTTATTTTATTTAAGGAATAGTATTAAAAAACACAACAAACATTAATAAAAATGACACAGCACAATTACAATCAAATCAGAGCTGCAATTTTTGAATTTCTTTTTTATTATATATGTGACAGTTAATATAGCATTAAATTCCTTGGTGTTCAAAATTTACAAAAGTCGAAAAATAAAATAAGAAACTTTGCATATCGTCATCTCTTTTAAAGTTATTGCTGTTCCTTGTAAGAACATGGCCTTTAATTTTTCGTCATTTATGTCGGGAAGAAATGGAACACAAGTATCAAGAGAGATACTTTTGGGAGATGGCTAGGTTGGTTACTAAGCTGCAGAATTTCCCACAGATAAACTACAAGAATTTACTAAGAGTTGAAAAACATCGTTTTTGTTGTACTAGTTGATTCTCTCAACAACAGTCATGGTTCTAAAAAATCAGACAGGAATTAAGTTTGAATGATCTATAATAACCAGTCCTAAAAAAATTACGAAAAGTTCAGATTCACACAAATTCAACAATTTCAAGGGTGTATCTAGACTACATGAAATCAGGAACACATCTAGTGTGCCGAAAAAAAGCCCTTGATGTACCTTGAAACGGCGTCTCGCACACATAACATTCAGCCCACAAGCAACATTGCTCCAAATAACAGTACAACTCAACGCTGGGACCATCACTAGCATCAGTGTTCAAATAGTGCAACATTCCCTGTGTTCTAGGGCGTTCCAGAGCCGAAGGCCCACCTGGGTGCCACTGTTGAACATAACAACACAAGCTCTGTGCCTCACCTAGGCTCAGGAACATCACAACTGGACTCTAGATGACTGGAAACATGTAGCCTGGGCAGACAAATCGAGGTTCTTACTGTTTCGAGTAGATTGGCAACTCTGGGTGTGATGAAAATCGCACACAGCACTGGATTCCCATGCTTACAAGGGAGAATACAGAGGCAGTGGCTTTGTTATGGTCTGGGTTATGTTCAGCTGGCACACATTAGGACCCCTCAAACGTCTGCAGACCTTTGTGACTAGTAGCCACTGCATACCATCCTTGCTGATCATTTACAATTGTTCATGTCTTGCATTTACCCCAACGGGCGCAGCCTCTTTCAACAATGCACCACTGCACAAGGTCATGGTCATTAGATTATGGCTAGAGGAGAAATTCTCTAATGACTTAAATGTCATCAAACACATGTGAGAAAACCCATCTCCACAATACTACAGGGTACTTGAGGAGTCCATGCCACGTCGTGTTGTTGCTGTCATCCAAGCGCGACAAGGACCTATGTAAAATTAGACAGGTATCCCAGTTCTTTTGGTACTTCAGTGTATATCCATTTAGTTTAGAAGTAATTACTCCTACGTAGAAATAATTACTCTACAATTAAATATCAAGCATCAGGAAATTCTTTACAACTTTAACATAGTATGATTCGTGCAATGAAAAAAAATTGGACAACTGGAGAAGTATCCTTTAAACTTTGCAAGGTAGAGAAAGAAGTTTTATTTAACTCTGCAGAGCAATCATTGGATGACTGAGAAAAAAATAAAAAAGTTAAAGTTTTGTAACTTGAGTTGAAAGTACTAAGATCTTACAATCAGTTATTTATAACAACTGATGATGGCATCATAAACTGACGAGGGCGGATTCAACTGATGATGGTCATTATGGATGGGATCCATTATTCACCTGAAACCAGGGGCAGGCATCAAGGAAGACTGTGAACACTTCTGCATGCATTAGACCTGGAGAATTTTTCATGATTACTCCTTCTAAAATATCAGCTATAACACTACCCTTCAGAATGACTTAAGTTTCAGAAGAGTGCCATGATAAAGTGGCCAACACCATCATGGATCAATCTCCTTGCTCAACAGTTGGAAGCAAGCAATTAGGATATGTTTCTGCTAGATGTCTCTATATATAAACTCTCCCAGTGGTAAAGGACAAACTGAAAGACGAGTGATGATTTGCCAGACTAAATGATATTTTGCCAGTCAGCAAAGATCTAGTTTTGATGTTCTCTGCACCATTGGATGCATTTTTTGGCATTGTTGTCAGTAACAAGAGATTTGAGTATTTCAGCACAATAATAAATGTTAATTCTGTAGATTTCCCCTGATGAACTATTCTGGTTAAAATGGGATCTTTTCAACAGATATTAAATTTTGCTGTTATTTGCCGAGCTGTAGTTTCATGTTTTCAGAAAGAATTCCTGTCATTACTCAGCAATCAAACATCTTCCTTTTTCAACCACAGTTTCCATGTTTAGCGGCAATTAACTTTTCTGTCAATAGGGAGCCATAATTTTTGATATTGTTGCTCTTGAGATATCTATGATTTTGGCGATTCTAGTCACAGATGCTGCCGCCAGACAAGCACAAATAATGATGCCTTTTTGGAAATCATTGCAGTCTGGTATTTTTATCATTCCTAATCAATAGACATCTTAACTGCGATTATAGCACTGATAAGAGATAGCCGACTTCTTACCCTATCCATACATAAATATGGAGTGCAAGCCATGTCACACCAGCTATTTGAATAATTGAATCTTTTATGCTTCTTTTTCAAGGTTTCCATTATTTTATCTACCTGTTGTATTAGTAATGTGAAGATGTGGTTGGTGCTTTCCAGGTTTAGATTTGTTATCTCCCTTCAATTAACTACTGTAATGCATCCAGCAGACTTAGCAGAAAAATAAATTATAGAAATGAAACTTATTGTATTTGAAACGATTCAATAAAATTAGCATTCAAAGATTCATTCAAATCATTTATGAGTTTCTTGAAAGTCAAAATTCTATATCTATATCTGACTATGTTTTAACATCAAATTGAACATTATCAACAGGTGCTAATCATAAAGTATGGCAGCATCCATTCTTTAGTCTAACTATTTTTTTGTTTTTGTTTGTATGTATGAAGATATATCCTTTTGTTTTCTTTACAGATGTCAGAAACCATAAATAAGGTTTCTTTCTTTCTCTATATAGATATACATTTTCTGAAAAATTTCAATGAAAATTCTAACCTTAAATCCAATTCTATGCAAAGTAGAAAAAACAAAAAGTAACCTTATTAATGCAATTTTTTTAGAAGAGTCTGCTGAATCCCATTTTCCTTATAGAACTGTTAAAGGCTTAATAGCATCTCATTTTATTCTCATTTCTGATAAAAGAATAAAGGTTGGAGGAGGAGGCAATAGAAAACAACATGAATAGAATCCTCATTAAAACACTAATTTTACATTAAAAAAAAATAACATTCTTATATATAAATATTCTATTAAAAGGTACAAGAAAATACTATTGCTGTTGAGGGAAAAAAAAGAAAACTATATAAATGTGATTGTATCAAAAACGACTACATAATGTGACTCTATGAGACTTACGTCGTTTATATTCTCCATAATGAGAATCAACAGTAGAAGGGCGTGATGATAATGATTGCCACGATAATAAAAATCTATTTCCACCATCATACATAGAAGTTTGGAAGACAATGTAAATCTGATTGCCAGAAGAAACAAGTGCATCAGGAAGATCAACACCGCAATACTGACCAAGTTGATGAGCAGATCCATCTGCACCATCATAAATCTGAAAAAAAAAAGTAACAGTGCCAAATTAGGTAGGGGAAAAGTTATGAAATTATAAAGCAAAATGCAGGGCCTATCAGAAATATCTAATGTTTAAAAAAATTCAAAGAATATTTATTTATTAAGAAATTTTTGATTTTATCATAGAGCTAGGAAGACAAATTTTCTTTTCTATTTCTTTTTTTTTGTATGATGTTAATAAAAGGATTTCGATGGCATGTCCTAACAATCACATCCTTCAGATAACCTAATTTTGTCTGAATGCACTTCAATACACATAGATAAAATGCACAGATACTACCTATTACAACATCTTTCAGTAATGTTTTCAGTAGCACTGATGATGCAATAAAAAAAAATAAATGAGTTGGTGGCCATGTTTTGTTTGAATATTTTTTTTTCTTTTGAAATAGTCCCAAGAAAGAAATATTTTGGAGTTAATTCTGATGAACAAGCTTTCTAAAACTCATCTCTCAACCAAGAAATCATATGCTCTGAAGAAAGTTGCGAATGTCAGACATCTTACATAAACTGTGCTCTGCTTTATTACAACCACAAATCTACATGTTTGGGATGCTCATTTTTGTGTGAAGAAATGCTGAATCACATTTATGTAAGATATGGTACTAACTGTTTTCTCATAAAATATGAGCAATTATTCAAGAGGAAGATACAGTATACCAAACAGAGACCCTTTAGCAGTTTAAGACTGCTTTTGAAAGTCATAGGGACTTTTCACAGTAGTGGGTTTATTCACTTCATTCTGTAAGTAGAAGTAAGGTTCATCCGTCATGTTTATCATATCAGAATGCTCTTCTATCAAATTCAGCAAATGGGCACATTTTTCTATGTGATAGTTGATCAACAATTGGACCCCATTCATTTTGAATCTGTGCAATGATTTCTGGTATAACTTGGGCTTATAGGGTAAGATTTTTATTACATCTTGTATCTCAAATGGCCAATTTTGGTAAGTTGTAATAACTGAAAACATATCCAAGAATTGTCGGTTATTTGGATAAATTGTTGTACTGCAGTGACATGGTTCCAAACATATCAACAATTACATCAGGTTGAATTTACAGATGCTTGGTTAAAGTTAAACCAAATCATTTCCACCAAACAAAGACAACCTTTATACACTCATGTTTGGAAAAAATGTAACACCATGAAGGATACATACAAATGAAGTGAAACTTATATGAAATGTAAACCAGGGTATGGTATGCAAATGATTAAAATTCGGGAATGATTGCCATGCCTAGACTCAGCAGCTCCCTCTGAACTGTCATGTAAGAGTGTGCAAGTAGAGGACTGTTGTGGATCTAGAGAAGTAGTTTTTCATCGTTATACATATGCCTATTGAAGTTTGTATGCCTCATCTAAAGCAAAGGATGCCTTATAAGCAAGCTACAGAGTTTGAACGGGGCCGAATGAAGGAGGCTTGCGTGAAGGAGGATTTTCATACCACTAAATTGCTGCTTGTATGGGGCATAATGCCACAACAGCGATGAGAGTGTGGAAGCAGTGGACTGACGAGAACAGGAAGAGTCGAAAATCCGGAAGTGGACCACAAAATGTCACGACACCATGGGATGAGAGACACCTCATGTGCATGGCAGTGACAGACAGTTTAGCTTTTTCTCAAATGTTAACACAATGTTGGAACACTGCAACAGGTCTGACATTGTATGGTTCCACTGTTCGACAGCATCTGCTGTGCAGAGAACTGCATGCATGCATTCCTTTGCAGAGGATTCCCTTGGGCCTGAACCATCAATGCCTCAGGCTACAATGGGCTTACAAACACACCCACTGGCATGCAGATTGGCAACATGTCATGTTTTCAGACGAATCCTACTTTAACCTGGATTACAATGAAGGCAGAATACTCATTAGACAATATCAAGGTGAGTGCCATCTTCCAGATTGCGCTGTACACTGTCATACTGCACAAACGATAGGTGTGATTGTTTGGGGAGCAATTAGGCGGTCTTCACTGCTACAAATTGTGGGCACTCTCAACAGCAACCACTTCATCAGATAAGTTGTGGAGGCTGAAGTTGTAATCATCCTTCAGCACACTCCTGGAGCCATATTCCAACAAGACAATGCCTGACCACATGTTGCTAGAAATTTCCAGGCCGTCATTGAAGCAAAGCAGATACCCCATCATCCCTGGCCTGCATGTTTGCCTGATATGTCACCTATTGAACATGTCTGGGATATGGTCACTCGGCAACTAGCCCGTCATTGTCATCCAGCAGCCAGTACCGATAAACTGTGGATTCGGATAGAAGCAACCTGGAGGCGATACCTCAGGAACATATCCAAGGTCTGTTTGATTCAATGCCACGATGTATAGCAGCTCTTACTGCAGCTAGTGGAGGCTTTACACCATACTGACTTTTAGCAAGTGCTGTTGTTGTATTGCTCTAAAACTTTAATCGTTTGTTTGTATCCCTATTAGTAATGTGTGTAATAAATTTCCTTCCACTCTGACGGTTCCTTCATGGTGTTGCAATTTTAACAAACATGAGATGTTATTACTAAACTTAGTATGAATCTCTGAAGAAATAGTAATGAGTGATGGACAGCTTGCAATGATGATTATATAGTATATTCAAACAGAGATCATCTGAAGAATGTAAGCTTTTAGAAGTAACATTTCTATTTTTGTTGATTTCAAATACAATAGAGCCCCGATTATCCGCGGAATTGGGTGGCAAGGGTACCGCAGATAGTAAAAATCACGGTTAACCCAAAAAAAAGACTAAAAGCGAGGTGTAAACATGAAAAAAATATTTCAGCATAAAAACTACGTTTTATTATGCAAAAAACATAATATGCAAAACCTTTAAAATATTACAGTACAGCAGAAACCTTTCTACAGAGCAAGAGCCTGCCACTCATCCTCAAATTCCGAGAAGGCCTGTAGGATTACGATGCACAATAAACCTATCAGTAATTTTCGACCTTGCACTGTAGGGCCTATTGTACTTTCCCTGTTGTTGGCTTGGATTAAAATTGGTTTTTTTGAGGTTCGTAATTAAAAAATTTTTTCGCAGCACTCGCGGATAATTGGGGCTCTACTGTACTGAAAATAACTCCTGTTTTTGCGCATTTTTTTAACTCAAAGAAACTAAACAAATCCCATTATCTTGTTAGTATTTAATTTTTAAAAACAGACAAGATTTCTGATAAAATATTTTAATCATGCTTTTATGAATTAAAATAACCAGAAAAAAAAGCTTTTAAATATAACATTCAACAATTATACTTACAGAAATGTGGGAATTATAACACTCTCCATAAACTTTTCTTATCTCTAAAATATGAAATGATATCTTTACAAATTTAGATTGTGGAACAGTAATTCTCCAGGAATATGTACCACTATTAGGATATGCATGGGGATACAGAGGTGATGCCACTTGGCCTTCTGAGCCAAACAGTTCATTTCCGTGTACTACAGTTTCAAGAGAAAACAGAAGGTAAGAAATAATTAAATCTTATCAAGCATTTTCTTTAATAGTTAACTTTTTTTATATATTTTAAAGTTTTAATTTACAGTAATTATTTTTTTTCTATCTATATTAAAATAGCTATTTTATGTAATCAATTAATGTTTCAGAGATGCCAGCTTTTCCCATTTTAGAATTTAACATAAACTGTTAATGTTATTTTTCAAACCCTGCATTCTAATTTCTGCTGGTTTCCAATATTTCTTATGAGGGAAAAATAGTTTTCAATATTTTTCTTTTTTGGACATTTTGTAAAATACATATTGCATTGGCTGCAAATTTAGGTTTGCCTGAATGTACAACAAATTAAGACATTCAGTGCACTTCTTTAAAAAAAAAAAAAAATGGCTAAAAAACCTACAAGAACTTACTCAACTTACCCTTGCTGCATAATAACTAGCTTAGCATTATGTGATTAAAAGAAATATCATTTGTAGTATAAAATAAATTACAATAAGCCAAAAAATTTATAAATAAAAACAATTTAATTATTAATGATACATTAAATAATTAGATGCAGACATATTTCAGTTTATCTTGCTAATGGATAGCAGAGAATATCAAAAAAAATTAAAGTAATCTTTTCCATAAGGAGAGTTTGAAGAATTATTTCAATAGTGAAAATAACATTAGTAGATATAATGAGGTGTTTAAACATCAGATATTCATGCACACTGAGGACAGAAAATTTCAACACTCTAAAGCACTCATATTTATTTACTAAAAGCATACATACATCAATAAATAATTCAGCTTTGTTAAAAATTCCAAATTTAAATTAGTTAGATAAGTCTTGTGCCCACTTTAAGGAGCATCATGCTCTGAAGTGAGTTACAGAGAGCATTGATATTGATGGTAGAATTTTTGGAAATCTATACCACTATTATAAAGCTGAAGAGTTTGTGTGTTTGAATGCGCTAATCTCAGGAACTACAAGTCCAATTTGAAAAATTCTTTTTGAGTGAAATAGCCCGTTTATTGAGGGAGGTTATAGCCTATATAAATCACGCTACAACCAATAGGAGAGGAGCAGTAAACATAAATGTCAACCAATCTGGCAAACTGAAATGTGTGGCGGCAACAATCTGAGATTCAAAAATGAGGTCGAATACATTATTGATGGGGGGAAGGGGAAGGAAACATGAGTCAAAAAACCATATAAAATAAGTTACAATTATATGTATAATAACAAGGACATGGTGTGATATAATGAAATTAATACAATAAAATAGTCATTATAAATATAGATAATAAATTTAATTAAGTAATTAAAAATATTTAAATAAAGGTTTAAAGTCACAAATAATAGATTGAAAAAAAACCAGGTGGAAAATCATTATGATTTACATAACATCGAGTACATTGAAAAGGGTTCAAAAATGGGATTAAAGAAACTATTTCAATAAAACAAAAACAAAACGAATTAAAAAAAAAATACAATTTTGTAACTCATTTTATATTGTTTTTTTGATTCAAGTTTCCTTCCCCTTTTTGTTTGTTTAATGGCACTTTTCCATAGTATTATAATGGATTCTGCCAATGTACATAAACCCCAACGTTTAAACTAATTCGATCGAATCAAAGATTAACTGTTGACAATTATTGCTGGGGGATCATAGTGAAAAGTGAAATTACAATTAATTCGTCACAAAAAATGGCAAATAAAATATTAATGGATATTTTATTTTATTAAATAATTAACAATAATATAATATTTTTTTATTATTAAATAGATTGTATTTATAGTTAATGAGATGCACTTAGTTATGTACTCATAATATGTATGAAACAGATATGTATAATCACAATTTTACGCGGGTGAAACCACGGGGCACAGCTAGTTTATTATAAATTTTATCAAAATTTATCACATACAACAATAAATATAGAGACAGTACATAATATCTCTCTCTTATGAACAATTTTGCAACTGTATATTCCAGTAGTTCTATCTCAGAAAGAGTTTGAAATAGATCACATATTCTTATAAACTTTTTTTTTTAATATCAATACTCTGACCTACCTGAATACTGACCTTTTCTGCTGGAACACCCATATATATATCATTCATGTGTGTACAAGGTTATTTATTCATTTTCTTTACATTTCTTAATTTATTTTCTTTATCTACTGATTTCTTTATATATCTACTTGTTTATTTTATCATATAATTTTTCTTCCCCCCTTTTTTTTTCTCCCATTAGTTTTAAAGTTCTGAGGGTTTTTTTCTCTTTCAGAGACAGTAGTAATAATAACCCTTTTCATTTATAAATATTAATTTTTTCATCTCAATTTTTTTTCTTCCTTTCTTTGCAATTTAAGCAAACTTGCCAATTCATTTTAACCTTTCACTTTTAACTTTCACAATCCCTATCCCTCCAGGCAATGAAAAACTCTACTAATGAGCAAATCCTGTTTATGTTCTGTACTGTACCTTTCTCTCCCATGATACCAGTGTCTGTACAATGTCTCAGATAGGAAGGTTAGTGTCTGGCAAGGATTGTTTAACAAAGCTCTCAAACTTCTCCTGACGAAGGCTCAAAGTACTGAGGTAAAACGTTGGATGAATCACAGGAGTAGGAAAATCCTTCATTCAAACTTATATTGTTTGTATATTTAAAATGCAAAATATCTTTGCATTGTGTTGGTTAAGTTTTATTTTTTTCATTTTGATCAACTTTTTCAAATAAAAAGAAAAACTTTGTATTTATTTGTGATGAAGCTGCAAGAAATCCAGAAGCGCTCCCTCAATAAAACACAATTTGTCACATTTGATTGTAATCCATTTGTCAAAGCAAATTAATAAGCCCATCTTTAATTTTCAGTACAATGTGTGGTGAGAGTCCAACTTATGTCTAACGTTAGAATCAAGTGACATCACAAGTACCTCTAGCCAAACTATGAAGCATTTCAAGATCTCACAAATGAAAAACAAATTATTGTATTAATTCATCTGTTTCAAAATAAAATGTGAAAATCCCTATCATATAATGCGCTTTCTTTTTTGGATTACTTAATAGAAGAGAGCACTGAACATATGCCTCTATCGGTGGAGATGTCTTTGTCTAATCTACTCCTGAACTGATGTGGATAATTTTCTACACCATACTACCTAACATTTCATATCATAGAGAGACTCTACATGTGCATCATCTGATTACTTTCTTCCTATTACTTAGATTATTACTCTGATTATTCTGTCCCTGTTACTACAGTACAGATGCAGCTGAAAGTTTTTCCCAAAATAAATAACTTAAATAACAAAATAAATAAATAAAAGTGGACATTTTATATCATTTGTCAAAAACTAAATTAATTTATTTATGTAGAAATAAAACACTGTTGCATCAAATCACAATAAACTTGTACAATGAAATTTAAAAATGAAATCATATTTATTGTGATTATTTGTTAATTTAATAATAATCTGTCAACCTCTATTATTATAAACATTGGTAAATGGACTTCAACAAACATTATAATCATTCTGCAACACAATGCCTTTCCATTCATTTAAAATTAATGTCATATCTCTACAGTTAATATGAAAATTAATAATTAAAGCCAATAATGAGCCAAGAGAAGTAAAATGTAGCTGATTAAAGGGACATTCATACTTTCATACATTCATGAGACCTGTTTTTTTTTTTTTAATTTATATATTTTGCATGGTAGTTAATGGTTTAGTAATAAAACTGCAAATCTCCATTTGAATTAAAGTATACTTACACAGGCTATATTGAGCTGTAAATCCTTGACTAGTGCCTGTTTCATCAGAACGAAATTTAATCCACAGCTGATTATCAGCTGTCAAATTAGTAGGAATAGTAGAACCACAGAAGCGACCTAAAAGATCTCCAGCTGTATTATTGTGATGAATTTCCACATAATCCATATTGCAATATTCACTCTCTTCCATATTAAAATAACTGAAATTGAAGAAGAAATAAAAATAATTTTTTGTTCTCTTACAGAGAAATTTAATTAATTCATTTTATCCAGGGATAACTCTTTTCCATTCAAAAATCTATTAGAAAACATAATCATAACTGTTTTTATTTTTTGTAATTTAAATTTTACTTTAGCCAAATGCAGGGGCTGTGATCTTTTTAGAATCATTAATAAGTACACCTGTTCTTTTAGATATTCAAATTCAATGCAAAAATCAAAATATCTGAAATTTTTAAAGAAATTTAAAACATGTTAACTTAAAATACACTTAAGTGGATGAAAGATTTTTTTATACAATACAATGTACAGACAAATCTAAAGAAAAATTTCATATTTAAAATAAAAAAAAAGAAAACTTTCTTTTAAGCTTACTCTATTCCATAACTTGCTGATCTGTGATAAAATTATGAGTAAAATATCACAAAAAGTAAAAAGAAAGTAACCAGGAAGTAAAACTATTATAATTTTGAAAAGAAATGTAGATTATGAACTTAAATTGACCATTCCTATATAGAATCATTATAAATTAGAATCACTAAAATATGAAAGAAAAAATTTATGACACAGTTGTTTTGGCTGAAGAACTACATAAATGGATGGAGTAAAAAAGGCTTCAGTGAAAAGTAGAAAAGAATGATCAAAAATCCATCATGCTCCATACAGAGGGTTAAAAATTATATGTAATAAGGAATCAACATTACATTCCTCCAAGAGAATCCCCTTTTCCACCATCTACTAGCGTACATTCAACATGTGTATGGTACATCAGACTATTATTCTGCAGCTAAGTTTCCACTATAGAAGACTCTATTGTAGGGAATACAGGACCACTCTTCGTTTGTAGCTTTCCAAAGACTGTCAAGTGTGATGCAATGCCAATTTCTGAGAGTACATTTTAGTAGGCTGAACCAACAGAAATCCATTGGACTTCTGTCCAGGAACTTTTTAGAATCCACGGATGCTAGAAAGGTATGACCCAGTTTTTAGCTTCATGAATTCATAAAAGGATAACAATGAAATGGTGGTATTTTTGCAGCTTTATCCTGGTGGATATGAAAAGCTTTGATTTCCCTGTTGTATTATCTCTCCTTGATAGGCAGCACTGATTTTTTCATATTTTGTGCCACCTTTTGTATCTGCAATTTGCCCTAATGGGAATATCCAGTGATAACCATAAGATCTTTTGGGAATTCTCCTTGCATTGCCAGATGAAGTGACACTGTTCCTTCTCTGCTACTGGCAGGTATGTCATGGCCCATACCTTACTACAGTCACTAAGATAAAGCCATGCTTCATCCAACATTACTAAAAACTTCCATTGTCATAAGCAAGGTACTCCTGTGGCATTTGCAACACTTTGTTTTTCTCTCAACTTGATCGACATATCTTTCTATCTTGCGAGTCTTCTTTAGCCCTAATGTTTTAGGATGATCTTAAGCATATGCAGCTGTGAGATTCCACACACCTGCTAGCCATGCTGAGTTATTCAGATGGGAGGATTCCTGGATGGCCATGAGTCGAATCCATGTTACCACAGGCGATGTTACTTTAGGTCACTGTCGTTTCTGATAGGTACTGGTTGGTGATTTTTTTTTATTTGTACTGTAGGCCTTAATACTTAACCTGGTGTATGACGTTGAAATGCCACACTTACTGACTATAGGTCTTTCTTTTGATACTATTTTATAATCTTCACATAACTAAACTTTGCAAATGAATTACTGAGTGGAACAGAGAGCAAAGTTGAATTCTTTATTATATATAGCTATCAAACCTTCAAAATCCTATCTAATAGTAAAACATTAAATGATAAAAAAAGCTAAATTTACTAATAAATAAGAATAACAAGAATAAAATTCATTTCTGAATGAACTGATGTAAGTTGATTTAAATGTTTTATATCAGTTTATATTAAGCCATTCGATAAATACATTTTATTCTCATTTTTTTCATTTATTATTTTATCAATAAAAGCTTTTACTTTCATTGTAATAATAATAACAATAAATTCCAGTTAGAAAGTTTGCTATAATTCCAAACCCATTTTTTTTCTATACTTAATGTATAGAAAACTACTGTATGTTATTAACAAGAAGACAACGCACAAAATTCAATGCTGTTCCGTGGGGTGAAAGTACACATATAGAGTATTTCAAAAATATGTATGATATGGATCCAACACTCCACTGATTTTGAGTTTTTTGACATTGCTTTCATTGATTTCTGAAAAGTTAATATGGCATTTACTAAAGCAATTGGTCCAAGAATTAAAGATCCAGAGATTCAATTCTGCTGTAGGGAAATTTTTTTGTTTCATTTGTTTCATTTCTTTTCTTCTTCTTCTTTAAGGCAATATAGTTTTTTTTTTTTTTTTTTTCTGGCTATATTATGAATGTTAGGCAGAAAAGTAATATAGATTATAAATAAATAAATAATTTTCTCCTTCAGTTTTTTATTAGAAGTATTTTAATTTATTAAAATAAAATTAAGCATATATAAATACGCAACTTAACTAAACTTTTTTTTTATCTTGTCTGCTTTCCTTCCTCTACTAATATGGTTTTTCTCTTGGTGTTTTGTTAATATTACTAATATATGAACCATAAACATTTATGGATATGAATTGTAAAATTATTCATTTATAATTTAATATTAGTATACATAAATGGCTATTTTTTTCTGATCAACAAGTCACATTCCACTAATTGAAGCATTTATACTGATAATTTATTATATTTAATTTATAATCTTGTCATATCTCTCTTACTTTTTTAGTATATAATTTAATTTAGGAAAATTAAAAATAATTTTTATATAAATGTTTCATACATAACACTTAACTTACTGAATTATATTTTAAGGATTTTTATTACGCGTCCAACAATTGAACAATTACATTTATATAGTTACATTATGAAATGTGGGTGATGTGTTGACAGGGAAAATCTTAGAAAAACCCACTTATGCATGCTAGTGAGGTTGATACCTTCCCCAATCACAAATTCAAAAAATTGACATATGTGATGCGTTTGTTCCAAATATATATAAATATCTGTTCTGAAAAAAAACAAAAAAAACAAATAAAACCTAACTAAAAACTGGTGGAGGGAAGAGCTCAGAATTTAAATGAATTTTAAAATTTTTATCCATAAATTTTAATTCACATTAATGTAGGAAAAAAAAGAAGATTAAAAAACAGTTTAGTTGAGTTATGTATTTATATATGTTTTATTTTATTTCCTAAATTAATGCTTCTAATTAAAAAAAGTTAAAAAGAATATTATTTATTTATTTCTATCAACTTACATAATAATTATTGAAATTATCACATCATATAAATAAGTTATTCCAAAACTACACTAACTTAAAAAAAAAATTGAAAAAATAAAAACACTGAAAAAAAAAAGAAAAAGAAATGGAATTTTTTTTAAAAAAATCTTATAGCATAATTCAACCCTGGATCTTAGAGCTTCTGCTTAAGGATTATGCCACACCAACATTTCCTGTTGAATCAAACAACAGGAAGTTAAAAAGTTAATACTTGAAAATCAATGAAAATAATGTTAAATATGTCGAAATTGTGAAGTGTTGGCCTAAAACCCATATATATTTTTAAAGTACTCAAAGTACTTCATCTTGGAGAAGGGAATTGAATTTTGTAGATACAAGATGTGTTGTCTCTTTCTAAGTTATAAATAATAATAATGGAATATCCTCTGCTTTATGAGAATAACTCCTAAGTCAGAGTAACAGTATGAAATGCTAGTAATAATGAACAAATCTTAATTTCTTAGCATATTTTTATGAAGCATGATAATAACCAATAATAATAATAAGTATGATAATAATTCAACATACTATAGAGTTCATCTCTTTCCATTTCTAGAGATGATTTGGACATAATTTCTGAATCGACTCGCAAGAAATTGAAAGGTACACTTAACTAAGAAAATGCTTTTCTTCTGTTTAGTTTTCCATAAGCAATTCAGTTTTCTGATTCAGTCCATTCTTCCAGGACGCATGAGATTTGCCTTATTGTGCTAATGAATACCACAATTATTTTGCCTTTCTATTTTAGAAGCTTAGTAATACTTCACGCTCACTGCTTTTGTGAATTTTAAGTACGAACGATTTAAGATAATCCTCTCTGAATAGTGTCACTTTCACTATCATAAACGTATAGTATAATTTGCTACTTTACACACTTGACTACTCATGATGCATGTTGCATTATCACAAATCATTTGGCATTCCTGAGAACAGTCATGTTCATCACTTGCATCACTGAAGTCAATGTGACCATTGCAATGGAATGGACAGCATTTCAGAGATTGATTTCTTAATTTTCTATATTGCCTTTTTAACCTTATCTTGTAATGCTACTGATCGATTCTAATTTGGATGGAATTATAATGAGTGCTTTCCATTTTAGTTTCTCACAATTCATCTATCAGGCAATGAAACATGGTATCGGGCAAGACAACACCAGAAACAGTTTGGGGAGGTTAAGGATTCGTGGTTTGGTGAAATTGATGAGATGAGCCTCCAAGGACAATGGATAGAGCTAAATTGCATCTGAATCCAATCCAAAACGACAGCACACTAGAACTGAAAATTATATCATTTTTGCTAGGATGAAGCAATAAACAGAATAATTCTTGAAGAAGACAACTTATAGAAAAAAGATGTAATCTGATGTTGGTGGCAAACCAGTGTTGGTAACTTTTTTAAAGATTCTTGTGAAAGAGGTGGTGGAACTAGCTGATGCTAAGTCAGCAGATACTCTGAACTGTAAGTAGAAGCAAAGTAGGAACATGATTAATAATATTCAACAGCTGTGATTGCCACCTGCAGAAAAGAGGTTATTCAAAGGTCATGAAGTCTTCTGTTCTGAATGTGAAGAAAATACAGGATCATAAAAATATCCTATTTACCAATAAATATACACTGCTGCACCGATGTTAAACAATAAACAGTAAAGAAATAAAAATCTTGGAGAAATAAATATCAATAAATAGTGATATTTTGTTAATAGGGTGTTTGATGTCTTCAAGCTGAAATATGGATTACAGACTGCAAACTGACGATTCATGTTGGCAATAAGATTGTCTATGATGTTTTGCGATATTATAATTTCTAATGGAAAATAAGAGCTAAGATTGTTGCTAATCTGCTAGGGAATGGGATAGCCTCTCATATGTAAGATAAAAAAAATTAAGTTCAGTCACTTAAAGTACTAAAAGAACTTTTGATTTGTGGTATAAGAAGATGGTAAATAAGTAAATCTGACTGGGTATTTAATTCTTTTTCTCATGATCTAAGACCTGATACTAAAATGTTATTTATTTATGTATTTTAGAATCAAGTTGTTATTTGCTTCATTTTATAAAAGCCTGTTTACCTACAAACAGTAATAATTTTACTGATGTAAAACCAAGCTACAGTCCCAGATAATGTTTGATAATACATTCTTTTGTTAGAATAACTTACCTTTGTGATTCAGTGAACAGTATTAAATGATTATTCATAATTAATGGGATATTTTGAATTTTGCTATAAAATCTTTTGTTTTAGTTCCAATGCTTCTTTCAATCTGTATATTCTTAAATCTATTTTATTACATCAATAATTTGCTCTGAGAAAATTCATTTGAGTTAAGCATCTAAGAATTCTAATTATATGAGAAAATACAAACATAAAAATTAAAATCTCAGTCTTACATTAATTCCTTCTTGTTACCATGAAATAATAATAATATTAAAAAAATCTTAAATAAGCTTCTTTTACCTGAATGTCAACATTACTTTGTTTCCAGGAGATGCACTAATGATCCAAATGCATTCAGTCTCTTGAGGATAGCTATCAGGATAATTAGGAGAATTGAAGGCTCCGTATTCACCTGTGTATGTTCCACCACAAGCTGGATAACATTAGTAATAATAATTACATTACTTTATATTCAAACCAAGTAGATGCAATTGTTTATTAAAATTAATAAGATAGAAATGTGAATAAAATAGTGAAAATTCAATCTAAAATGCATTTCTGTTGTAGATAAGACAAAAGAAAATATTGATGCAAAAATTTACAGTTACTAAATTATCAGTAAAGAAAAAAATGCATATAAATAATATATATGGATGCATATCAACACACACACAACTCTTGGGACAAAGTAAGGTCAAAATAAGGTAGGAAGTCTCGATAGTAAAAACCTGAAATTTTGTGGGGGATTTGGGGAGATACTAATATTTTGAATGAATTAAATTAAGCAATGTGAGATTTTTTTTTCTCCTCTCTTCCAGGGGTGGGAATTGAAAAAGTGTCTTTTTCCAGGTTAAATTGCTTTTGGGAAAAAAAATCAAATTTTTTTTAATAAAAATTTGGTTTTAGAGATTTTTTGAAGATATTGATTAAGAATTCAATTATTAAAAACCTTAATTTTTAAACTGTAATTTTAATAACCTTAATCCAGGATTGAAATAATTATTCACTGATAAAAATCTGTTTTATAAGGAGTGCATCAATCATTAAGGTGAAATTAATTGTGAATTTCACAATTAATGTAATTTATCAAAAATTTAAAGGTTTTTTTCTAGATAGATATTCATCATTCACTATAACAAATTTATATCTGGGAGCCAATTAGTTGGAAGGAAATTTATCATTGCAGATTTTCTAATGTAGCCATAACCATCTTTATAATTTTAATGGAACAATGTTTTCTGAATAAGGTATTGCAAACAATTTCTGATGTATCTGCATAAGTATGAAACTGATAAAGAGTTCATATTTCTACGAAGATTAATGGAAATAAGGTAGCTTATTAATTATCAAAAGCAGCTATTATATATATATAATCAAACATAGGCAAAATTGTAGATTTCTATAAAAACCACAGCCAATGTAATCCAGTTTTGAATGACATCTCAACCTAATGTTCCTGGATAAATACTCTTATGTTAATGTAAGACATCTTTTAAGGTGAATGATCAAGAATTACTGAAATTTAATCAAAGGCAAAAATACATTTAATATATATCAATATATTAAAAAGAAAAAAATCCTTCTTGAAATTCCAAGTTGCTGTAAATAGATCTTAAAGAATTCTAAGAAGTGGGAACAAAAAATTAATAAGCAAAACATATACTGCTACTCCATAAATGTATGGTTTTAGCAGCATTAGATTCAATCCTTGGAGAATGAATTTCATGCACAACATACTTTCATAAGGTTTCTCTCCAATTTGCTGCTGTGATACTGTAATGAGTCCTGTCCTTTGGCTCTACCATCACACTAATAAAATTTCATTTGAATCCAACACTTCCTTCGTGCTATGCAAATTTTTTGTCAATGCTTCCAATGCATTCAGTTAATTAAAGATTTCGTAAAGGGATTTTCTCATATTAACTGACATTTAACTATCAAGACGAAGACTTTTGAAGAAAAATTAATTACAATGTTATTGGTAAATCTCACAAAATGTTAATTAAGATGGCTGCTCATCTTTCATGGCTTAATATTGTTTCTAGACCATCATCCTACATTCTATTTCCAGAATCTTTCTACAATCATGTGATCAATATCGTGTATCTGCAACGCTATTTGCCTGGCCAGATTGACTGGAACTGAGATCTTCAATCTAACAGGGTGTTAAACAAGATCTATTATCTTGAACAAAATCTGCAACATATCCTTCTCATGAAGAAATTTTACACAGATACAGTAATTTTTCCTAGATAAATTTATATCTTATGGTTGGTGAGTCTTTCAGCAATTTCAAATTTTAGGTTTTTCTACCTACAGCAACACAGTTGAAAGTAGATGTTATCAATATCTAAATGTTCAGATATTAATTTCTGAATACTAAATTACTCCAACAAAATTTGGAAAGAAAGAACTAAATGATGATTGTTCTACAATGATTTCATGTAATTTTCAAACAAGTTTGGAAGTAGATGGGATAGCATGACAAGAAAAGAAACACGAGACTACAGAATTAGAGGACCCACAAACATAAACGATATCTGTTGCAATATGGAGGATTAACAGTTATATATATATATATAATAAAAAATTTGACGGTGCTCTATCTGTTCCATGTGATAATTGAACCTAAACCAACCTGCTATACATGTGCCTGAATTCCTGTTCATTACGATAGACATTTCAATGTGTTAGTTTCATTGACTTAGCTCTTAAATTACTTTTTGGGAGGGCTACATTACAGCTTTTTTATATACTTTGTTTAGTTATACTGTATTGGCCCGAATATAAGACGGCATTTTTTTCCAAAATCCCATCCACAAAAGTACTATTTCGTCTTATATTCGCAACCAAACTTGGAGCACGCACGAAACCGAAACTGAAACCAAGCGTACTCTGGCGCTGAAGCAAAGCCACTTGGTGGCGTTGGCTGAAGTCGATCTTAGGCCTAACCCACATGCTCCAAAATAAAAAAAAAATATATTCTACTACGCTTGTTGGTGTTGTACTTTTTTGCAAAAATAGTTTAATTTAATTTCATAAATGACATTTCGCCTAGCTTAGAAGTCACAGATTTAACTAAATATTACTGACAATAAGCCTATTACTGCAACCAAAAGTATTAATGATTTCATCATGAACTGGATGTGGGAAGATAATTTGTCAACAAACTTTTTTTTAAATAATTTACTACAAATATTTGTCGAATTACGCATTGTTAATAGTTATAACGTCTTATATTCGCAACCAATAGTTTTTTATCAAATCGGAGCTCAAAAAACGCCATTCGTCTTATATTCGAGCGGTCTTATATTCGGGCCAATACGGTATGGAGATTATGAAAGAGTGTCGAAAGAATGCCCTATTGGTCAATAAGTGTGGCATTTCCAAGATCATATACTGGGTGAAGTATCAAGGTCTATAGGACAAAAAAAAATTACGAACCACTATCTACAAGAACTGACATTACCTTAAAGTAATATCACCAGTATTAACACAAATTTAAAGTATGGTCATCCAGGAAAACCCCCTGACTAATGTAGCACGGCTAGCAGATATGGATTATCATAACTGCATGTTTGTAAGGTCATCCAAAAATGTTAGGGACTAAAGAGAATTCACAAGGCCGAAGAAACATGTTCTTCTGCAATATCATTGAGTTGAGAGAAAAACAAACTGTTTAAACTCTACAAAAGGTATCATGCTGATGACAATGAAGCTTGAGGTAACCTTGGATGAAGCATGGAGTTATCTCAGTGACTGAAGTAAGATATTGGCCATAACATATCAGCAAGTAGCAGAGAAAGAACATTGCAACTTCATCTGGCAATGCAAGGAAAGTTTCCCCAAAAGCACCATGGATATTGCCATAGAGACAAATTGCAGACACAAAGCACGAAATATGAAAATCAATGCTGCCTGTTATCATGAAAACATCATGAGGCCAAACTACACCAGGGAAATTCCAGTCATCTTTGGAAACAATGCAACATCTGTTGGAATCCACCAGGATAAAACTGTTAGCCATATCCCTTTGCCTTTTATGAACATTTGACGGTAGAAACTTGGATTAAGGCCATAACTTTCCAGCACATCTCTGGAAGCAGATCCAATGGATTTCTGTGGATTCAGCCTATTAAAACGTGCCCTGGGAAATTGGCACTACATCACACTTGACAGTCTTTGGAAAGCTACAAAGGAGGATTGGGTTGTTATGTCCTTGATACCCAAAAAAAAAAAATATTCTTCTACAGTGGAAACTACGCTGACGTGGAATGAGATGAGAATCAGAATGAACCAGTGGTACTCATGTATGAATATTAGTAGATATTATCATGAATGAATATTATGCAGCGTTCAAAATCTATATGAAGCAGTGAATGAGAGGAATTTGGTTAGTGAGCCAACAGTGCAATAAAGCTGTTTCCTTTTTATTTAAGTATTATTTTTTTAATCCCAATTTAAATCTTAAATGAACAACATAAAACGGTTCAAACAATGTAATCATATAATTTAAATAATAATAAATATAAATCTTTTTATGTTTAAATAACACTAATTTAATCCCAAAAATAATATTGCAATTTTTAAATACCTGAAGTAGACTCAAAAAAGCTTGCTGTAAATATAGCACCTCTTTCATTTCCATAAGCAACTGCTGAAAGAACAACAAGTAAAGCCTGTCCATGAGAAGTGATTGGTGGAGGTGCTTGATTTCCACAAAACGGGCCAATCAAAAGATCATCTTCAGTGAAACCATCATATATACGGAGGCTCCTGTCTGTGCAATTTGATCCACTGAATTGTAACGATAGGTGAGTAACTGTCAGTGTTACACGATCCACTGTAAAAAGAAATATATATAAAAAAGCTAGAATATAAAATTACTTTTCTTTAAATATAGATACAAAACAGTAATAAAAAAAACCATGACTGCTACTGAGTTTTGGTTATTAAAAATTTAACTCTAAACAGCTTTAGATCAAACAATATTTTCTCTTTATCCAAACTATTAAAAATCAGCTTGGGAAAATGAAAATTATGAAAGTAAATGGGCTGAATGAAATGCTTTAAAATCTGAAAAACAATATTATTCTATATCGGTGGTCCCCAACCTTTTTATCGCCGTGGACCGGTCAACGTTTGATAATTTTAACGCAGTTCTGGGGGGGGGGGGGACGTTGATTGTTTATATTTTAGATTGTTTTGAATTAATAATTATAATTTAATTGTATTTAAACATGCCTTCAAAATGAAATACAGTTATACCAAAAAATGAATATAAAGTGATTTAACATTTCAACTCACCAGAACGCTAAATCAATGTGAACCCTAAGCGTGTTTCTCTGCAATGAGACGGTTCCATCTGGGGGTAATAGGAGACAATGACATCAAAGTGTGTTGCTTATGTCCAGTTTATTCCGTGGTTTTGTTTTGGTTGCTGTCACTGCAGAAAACCCTGCTTCACACAGATAGGATGTCGGAAATGGCAATAGGGATTAAAGGGCTGTGTATTGTATGCTGTGTATAAGTCAGGGTATTCAGCCATGACTTTAATCCAGAACACCGGCAGAGTTGTTGTCTCGAATGTAGTTTTAAGGCCGCCGTCATTTGCAATCTCCAGCAGTTGATCTTCCTCTTGTACAGATAGGCTAGAATCGCCTGGTTTGTTGACAAATGGGTCGCGGATTCATTCCTTACCAGTTCGTGGGTCTTTTGTGGTTGGGAAGTAGCGCTCGAACTCTTTTAAAAGCAAAGACAGGCGATCGTGCACCAACTGGGAGAATGAATGCTCAGGGTCAGTCTTGCCTAAAATCCCAGCTAATGTCTGAAACATGTCCAAAATGCCTCTGTTCACACGCCGTCCCCACAACTCCAGTTTGGCTTTAAATGCAGCTACCTTTGTCTGCCAACTTGAAAACAGTTGTCATTTTCCCTGAAGGGACAGATTGAGTTCATTGAGCAGGCTGAATATGTCACACAGGTAAGCCAGTTTTGCGATCCATACCTTGTCACTGAAATGTGCTATCATCGGTGACTTCTTTTCTGAGAGAAATCTTTGCAATGGCTCTCATAATTCAAATACTCTGGTTAGCTATTTTCCTCTGGATTACCATCTTGTTTCTGTGCATAAGAGAAGGCATCTGTGCTCTGCGTCCATCTTCTCACAAAGCAGCTCAAACAGGACCGAGTTAAGGACGTGTGTTTTGATATGGTTAATACTTTAACGATATCAATCACTACGCTGTTAAATTCCGGTGATATTTTTCAGCTTGCCAGCATTTCCCTGTGAACTCTCAGGTGCAACCTCCTTAATCCGAGCAGTTTAACCAGACAGTTGTCCGGTCATGGCAGCAGCTCCGTCTGTGCATATGCCGACACAAAAGGACCATTTTAGTGGTCCTGATATATAACCATCCAGTGACTTGAACAGTTCTGCTCCTATGGTGTTAGTTGGCAAAGATAATGCACATAACAAATCCTCATGCACATCTTCCTGATAAAGATATCGCACATAGACAAGTGTATTGCCTTGTTGTCGATATCTATAGATTCGTCAACCTGGAGTGCATTCCGCGGTGATATATTAATCCTCTCTAACAATTGTGTCTCAATGTCTTCGGCATTTCCTCAATGCGCCTAGTCACAGTGCTAGCCGATAACGGCACATGTGCTAACTTTTTCACAGCAGCCTCTTCTAGAAGTTCACAACAAATATCTTTAGTGGAGGGCAAGATCAATTCTTCATCGATAGTGAATGGCTTTTTAGCCTTAGCAATATGGTTAGCCACCAAATATAATGCTCTCAGTGCAAACCTTTTATTGATGTGGTGGCCCTCAGAAATGTCTTCTGTTCTTCGTGTTCCGGTCTTTTTCTTTGAAAACACTCCAGGGGATTGTCTTTTAATCCAGGGTGCTTGGTGTTCAAGTGGCGAAGCAGTTTTGAAGGTTTCATTGCCTCATAAGAGAGCCGGTCGCCGCAAACTATACAGAGTGGGGTTGGTGTGTGGGAATCACCTGTCCCGATAAATCCATATTTGAAGTAGGACTCATGGTATTGTATGTTAAAAGTTTTATGTTTCTTTGATGTTGAAGGCTCTTCTTCTGTCTCTTCACTGAGCCTTTTCTTTTTCCCAAGGAAACTTCCTAACGATGTCTGTTTCGTACTCATTTTTGCTAATTTGTGGGTTAAATTATTTGAGCAAACACAATATACATGTACAAGTACCGGTGAACCGAGAGAAGAGCGATACACACCTTCTCTCCATCAAAGCTACAACGCCACTGCCGCTTGCAGCCGCTCAGATCCCGATATCACGATATTTTGTGCTTGCGCAAATATTGTCGGTAAGGCAATCGCTAAAAACCAGTCTCTGGTTGCCTCTACTGGAAGATTGTTAAAATAAAATAAAATAAAATAAAATAAAAATAGTGTATAGAGATGCTGTATTAATATTTGAGTTAATATTTCATTTTAAATTGACAAACACTTACACATGTTGCAATATTTCCGTTTACTGGTTTAATTAATTAATTAATACATATTGGGGTGTAACAAGTAATGTGCAAAGGTTAATATATATTATTAAAAATATATTTCACTATAACCGAAAAAGTTATTGCCTGAAAAAGTAAAAATATTAGTTTAAATATGTACACAGTATTTGATTTAAATCCTGAAAGAATGATAATAATATTAAATGGTTGTGATTGCTTATAGCAGCGTTTGAAATAGATTTAATAACTCAACAGATAATCATGATATATCATGAAAAATATCATGATATTGGTGTGGTTTTAGGTGACGTCTCTCAGCTCCCGGTTAACCTCTCGTCCATGGAAAGTTGCACAAACTCGAGAGAAATACACCACACTAAATAAAATGGAAATAATTTAATGTTTCTTGGGCGGTATCAAATGATCTATGGACCGGTACCAGTCCGGGGTTGGGGATCACTGTTCTATATTATGTTAAAAATCTTCAAAAGCAAAATTTGAAAGTTTCAATAAAGTTACAAAAGTTTTAATGAAAATTTTACATTTTGCTTTTGAGTCTTTAATATAACATGTAATGAGGATAGTTTTGCAGATAAATGGAGAATGGCTGGGATCACTCCATTTTATAAATAAGAAACAAAAAACTACATGCTATCTCCTTACTGACTGATGTATATTGAGTTATTGCAAGCATGATTAAGCTAGATTAAATCAAAGGCAGAAAGAAACTAAAATTATTAATGAATCACAAACAATTTTTAAGAAAAGTGTCCAAAACAACATCAGATCTCGTTATTAGATATACAGTTAATTCCGAAGTCCTCTCCCCTCCATTTTTTTTATAGTGAGAAACAAAATACTTTCTTTCAGATTTAATAAGGTGTAGTTTAAAAATAACTTTTACCTGGATTCTCTGCTTTAATTAACCAAGAACAACTTGATGATCTTTTATAATTGAGATAGTCAAAGGATGAAACCAACTGTCCACCTTCATTTGCATTCAAAATACCTCCACAATCTATTAGAAAGAAAGAAGACAAAAAAAAAGCTGAGTATAAACTTAAAAATCTTATAATAAATCTGATGTCATAGTTACAAAATCATTAGAAATGATGATTATATGTTTGTTTTAGAAAAGTCATTTATCTAATGTTGAGATTTTTTTTAAATCATTGAATATAGCTCCTGCAGGCACAATTATTTATAATTTTCTTAATCTTTTCCTTCATTTTTTTTATATGGAATTATATACAATAAAACCTAATGATAACAATTCCTAATTTTTTTACTCGATCAACAGTGCTTAAAAATTTGGTTTTAACAAATTGTGCAAAAAAACTCATACACAGAAAGTATGTTGTCAGAGAAAATGTACAGAGTATTTAAATAAAAATTCAATTATAGGGTCATCTAAATTAAATTTAATTTGAAGTACTAAGTCTGATTATAATTTTTCAGAATTATTAAGCCTGAATGTAAAATATTCAATTATGGTTGTTCATTTCTGTATCCAAAAATATGAAAAAAAAAAAAGACTTTTAACAAATACCTTACTGAATCAAATGTAGCCCAAATGCCAAACACAAGGTTTCACAATTTTTGAATGACATCAAAAAATACAATTATAATATTAATTTTTTTTCAAGATCCTCCCATATGGATACCCAATTCGTATCTAAATAAGTGCTTCTGTAAAGAAGATGTTCAACCTTGACAGATCAGACGAGAAAGGTAATTAAAACTAATCCTTGACACTATATACATTTTTTAATGTTTCAAAAAAGATGTTATCATTTGATATGATCACTCTGCCTTCTGAAGGATCAATCAGTCTTCTTTATTTATTTTAATTCTAGTTTCATGGGAAAAACTGTTTCAGAGAAGCTCTGAACAGAAAAGTAGACAATTGGTAATGGGAAAATTTTAGGATTAGACTGAAACAAAAAACTTTTTATCTTTGTGTGGTAGTTTCTGTTGATCGTAACTCAGGTTATGGTATTGGAATAAACAATTCACAATTCAGGAGGCTTCAGGTTGAAGCAATGTCAAGGACAGGATTTATTTCTGGAGTTGAGTTGGTTTAATGAGGACACAAAGCTTTGAAGAAACAAAAATTAGGATAATGGTTAGCCAAATGTACATCATTTACGTAGATAGAAATATTCTGAATAGTAAAATATCAGAATTCAGAGGACTGTGGATAGTATTTAACTCAGCAAACTGACTGAGAGCATCTTGTAGTTGTGATACCAAGGATCACTCTTATTATGATATGTATTCAGCCAATTCCTATTATCAGAAATAGGTCCATATGACTTATTAGGCTTAGAGAATATGAGTAAGCTCATGAGTAAGTTTTTAAATCTTTGTAAATAATGTTCTGGCAAATTTCATCTGATAAAATAACAACAAATAGTGTTATGTGAAATATGTTTATAAAGTTGAAAGCTTTTTTCTCAGATAGTCTTTCCAGGCACCATTGATGAAAAATCACCAACAGTCAAGAAAGCACAAATTTTATTCTCTGAAGCAATAACTAAAATAGAAGGTGAGATTCTGCTATGATAACAACTATTATCTTATCAAGAGATGTCACATGGCGAAGTATAATTATAGTGAAGCTGATATTACATAAGGACATTCAGTCAGCAAACAAACAAAAAAAAACAAAACAATACATTGAAACTGATAAGGAATTCCAAGAAGCTAATAAATAAATAAATAAATAAATAAATAAACAGCTTAATATAAACTATTAAAACACAATAAAGAAATGAGACAATATTTCCACCAGTAGCAAGGCTTATAACATAGATTTACCAAAAAAACTTATGCAACAAAATTTAAGTTTAAAACAAAATCAACTTTAAGTGAATTAAGAAAACAACTATTGATCAACTAAAACGAAAACGCAAAGCTAAAATTTATAGTTGAACATGATATGACAGACTTTGACATCAGTTTAAAATTCTTAAAATTATTAGTTTTAAATTGGTAAAGAAAATTTGTTTTAGAGGGAATCCTAACTGAGTCTGTAAATATCTTCTCATCCTTTTGGTGTAAGATTGTTCTTCAAAAATTCAATCTATCAATAGAATCATGCTTAGGTCTCAAAAAGTTATATCTTTGATATTAAACTAGAAGGTTGAAGACAGTAGTGTGCTGGTAAATTGTAACAACTGACTTGCTAGAAAAAAAATAACATTATTTTTCTTAACATGATTATCATGTTAATATATATTCATCCCTCGACTTACGGCTGTTTGATAATACCTCCCTGATCTCATAAGGAAATAAGTAATATTTTCGACCATACTTTCGAACAAGACGCAAAAGAGCGCCAAGTAAAAAGGTTTCTATTTAGCAACAATCATACGCAGTGACAACAGCACATTTAGTGACAACTTCCCTTGGCAGTATCAATTGGCACGAGTCTTCAACAGTTCTCTGTTGATTTGTGTTTGAGAAATAGATTATTTGTGATTTATCATTAAATATTTCACGATTTTCACGACATAGTCCCTGCACACCCAATCATAAAACCTAGTTATGAATCACATAAAAAGAGGCAAGCAATTGATCTTGAAAGTTGTAATTTCTAAAGCATCCTGAAGCTGGTAAGCCCGACAATGTGATCGCACATCACTTCAGATGGTCTCATTCTACAATGACAACCATTTTGAAAAATAAGGACAAAAATCATAGAGGCTGTGAAAGGATCTGCTTCCATTAAATCGATGATGTGATGAAGCAATAAAAAGGTCCTTTTCTAATCTAAAGCTACTAAGTTCAGCAACAGTCTTGGTGAAGATTATGGTCTCTTCTTCTCTCTTTCATCATTACTATTGTTCTTGGTTTTTAATCAATAATAATTGCTAATATTCCAATATCAGTGAAATATACAGTATTTGGGACAGTATACTAATTACTAATCTTTAGCCCCTATAACTCTTGATTTAATGTATCAACTTATGTCCTGACAGATGGAAAGGAAGCTGGGCATAAGTCGAGAGATGACTGTACCGGTAATTATCCTCTTAAATAAATATATTTATTTAATTCATATATAATAAAAATAAATACAAAAATAAAAAGAAGTAGATGAAATAAATTGGAATTCATTGTGTCATAAAAAAACACAAACAAATTAGTAATTAGCTATTGTTTTCAGCACCGCTGAATGGTTACTGAAAAAGTGATTGATGATTGAAACTGGTGACATCTTTGAATACTTATTTGCCATCTTAAGACTGAATCAGAATTAAAAGATGAGCTAATGAGAATAGAAAAGTGCTTCTTGCACAGTTTATAGTCAGTGTCAGTTTAATGACTGGCTTGCAAAATTCTTGTAAATTTAACAATTGTGACTTGTGTGAACTTTTTGAGCCAGCTCTAGCATTGCACTAGTGGCAATCTAAAACCTGAATATAATTCACTTAAAATATTATATTTGTTTATATAAGAAGTTTGATAATAAATATGATTCTTTTTAACTTCAATGAAAAAACTAAAACACAAAACTGAGACATCAAAGCCTGAACTGCATTTTGGTTTTACGTTTTAGTCTTCTGATTATTGATTTCAACCTTTCTTTTCAGGATTCAGAGGAGTGAACAGATATGAATAAAATATATAATCTGAAATACATTATGTATTTGCAGTCATAACTGTGAGCTGCAATGAACTGCATTTCCTTCTGAAAGGTAACAAAACAATTACAGATGCAAAGACAGGATAAGCCAGCTTCAATTATAAGAGGGAGTAAACAAATAAATGCATTACTGGACAGCAATGGATCAACAGCATAATGATAAACCCTACTGTATTTTAATTTGTTGATACAACCAGGAACAAATGACAACAAATCAAAAACATGGTGAAGACATGTAGAGTTCATAGTCATGATTAAGCAATACTATTAAATTCATCATCCATCATTGCTTTGTTTATATTCATGTTTAGTAATTTGCATTTTATTCCTCATTCTTTCTGATCAATGCCAAAACACATTAAATCCTTCCATTCCTTTACAAGTAGGATTAATGTAAAAGAGATTAAAAAAAAATCTGAAATTTTGCTAAGTTTTTTATTAAATTAAATAAAAAAATATCAAAAGAAACGATAAAAAAATTGATTTTCTAAAAAAGAATAAGAAATACTGAAATATTAATTAAAAGCCTTTTTTTTTTGCTTTGATGCAAATTAAAAAGCTATTACTTATTTATTTTTATTTCATGTAATTTCATGTAATTGTAATTCATTAAGTTAAAGTAAATTAATTGAAAAGGCCTCTTTGAATTTACCAATGTTGTAATTGGCCAAGAATCCTTTTCCCTGAACTGTGGGATCAGCTATCATTCGGATAAGTAATTGATTAGATGTTGTGCGAATAATGTTATTAGCTGGAACAGAGCCTCCACAGTGTGTCAATAGTAAGTTGGCATCTTCACTATTACCATCATAAAGCTAAAATACATAAGAAAATGTAAAGAAATGCAATTATTATTCAAATTTAAAATCACCACATTAATGGAATTTAATAATTTTTTATCACATTTGTTATCATCTCAAATTATAATCTTAAACAATAATATTTATTTAAGCTTTTTGTATAATTTACAGCATTACTTGAATTTGAAATTTTAATATACTGATATCATAAAGTGAAGTAACTTACAGAGACAAAATCATAGGTGCAGTTTGAACTTGGCTCTACATCAAAATCCTCAAAGCTGAACCGCACTGTATGGTGTTCCTGCACTGTGATAAGCCAGGTACAGTCACTGTGAGCATCATATCTATTTGGATAATTTGGTGTATGAATTTTACCATTTGGAGCTGTAAATTTGCCTCCACAACCTAGGTTAATAAAAATGTTCCATATCAAAATAAATAAAACCAATCAAAAAACAATGATAGTGAAACTTATATCAGGGCCGGAGCTAGGAGGGTGCGGGGCCTCGGGCGAGATGAATTTTGCGGGGCCCTTCCAATCCTATTTTAACAACAAAAAAAAAAAAAAAAAAACGAAAATCTTACTTTAACAACTAAAAAAAAAAAAATTTAAAAAACCACGATCCTATTTTATCCTCTTTCTAACCAGGTGCAGGGCCCCCCCAAGTGCGGGGCCTTGGGTGGTCGCCCCATTCACCACCCTCTAACGCCGGCTCTGCTTATATCAATTCTAAATAGAAATGATATCTAGGCCTGCTGATAACTGCATTTTCTAAATACTTTTCAGTTTAATATTAAGATATTTTATTATTAATAACTGTGTTGTGCATTAGTGGCTATATTAATATCTATAGGCCTATATAAATAAAAAAAAATTCAGAAGTAGTAATTAGAAATCTTTTACAAGCCAATTTTTAATATTCAACACTTAAAATTAAACAAAAATGAAAAGAAAAGAACACTAAATACCTTACATGTCTTTTTCATTTGTTTAATGAAAAGACCAGTTCTATTATCATTAAATGGCCAAGATAATAAAAAGTTTAAGTACATTATAAAGTTGCCTAAATGTATTTGGTAATGGCACTACTACTATGATTGATAATTCTTTTTTTTTTTTTTGAAGAAAAATTCTCTCTAGAATTTAGATTCCTTAATATCTTCTTTATTAAATTCTGAAATTCCATAGTTAAGCTTTTATCAACATACAAAATGATCAAAAAATTTGTTCACTTCTTAAATGTAGCCTTTACTGAAACCACTTATGTAAGTTTAACCTAGTCAATGAATTTTGAGAACTTTTTTCTCATTAGGCCATATAAATAATCATATTTCAAAATGATTAAAACTTTTGATTATAATTGCTGTGCACCAAGCTGCTAGTTTTTAGACCTTGGCATGCCTTTTCACCTTATCATTACAACAGCCTAATTAGATCCATTTGGATTGGACATTCAAGGATGCTACCTTTGTACACTGCAGAATTTGGAGTTTTATCTCTCAAATCAACTTTTTCTTGACCCAAATCATAGATTTTGCATCTATGTTTGGGTTTAAGTTTGCATCTTTTACATCTTATCTTAGTTCTTTGATGGCCAATTAATTAAGACGAAATATGTGAGACAAAATGGTAGGGATTATTATGACTGATTGTGTTTTAAAGGTGAAGTGAGAAATTATATGAAGTATACAGGATCTAATTAATATGATAAGGAGATCTATCTTGAAATGTTTTTGGAGTTATAAAGCACATGACTGATGATAATGACATGATAATTTTTTTGTAGGAAAGATTTTATTGTTTCGATAATAAAAAAAGGAAGAAAAACTTTTTTTTTTGTGGTACTTTTAGCCCCTTATCTTTCTCGCCTGGTTAATTGCTTTCTGTATCCCCATTTCTGGGAATTTTTGCTTGTTAAGTTTGATGGGAGGGTTTATGTAAGACTAACATGTTTATGACAATGAGATATTAAGCTTTGATTGCATATTCATCTGTGGCTCATATAGGGATTATAGCATGCTCCGTTTGAGGATTTGTAGGAAGTTTGGTAATAATGGTGGCTCATGGACTATGTTCATCTTGGATATTTTGTCTTTCAAATATTATTCTGTTTCTTGGGCAAAGGGGATAGTTTTATTTGACGTTATGTGTGGGATTGTTTTCATTCACTCCCAGTTGAAGTGATTTTTTTTTTCTTTCCTGCAATAATCTGTTTTCCTTTTTCCATCCCTTTTTCTTCTGGAGGGTTGGGATATTTCTGGGTGGTTCAGAAAGAGTTCGAATGGGACTCATGTTGCACAGCTGTGCTACTTCTTGAACCGAGTCCAGCTTTAAATGTTATTCTGGCCTGTCCCTGTTACAGAAAATTGGTTTGGTAGGAAGCATCATGGGATGAAACAGCACAGCTGCCTAACTTGATAATGGGAATCTTGAGTTTGGTAAGCATTCACAGGAATTGTAGGGTAAAGTTGTGTATCAGCAGTTATATCCTTTTCCTTTCTGTGAAAATTCTTTGAGCTTTCCCATCATTTGATCAGCCTAGAGGGTTGCTAGGCAAAGAAGTTAAAGATGGAAGTTGGAAAGTTGTCTCTATGGAGTGCTCCTTCACAGTGAAGCAAAATACAAATAATAATAATAATAATAATAATAAACCTGGTGGATATTTAGGTTTCTGGCTGAAACTTGTATCAACTGAAGGCTCCAGTCAGCGAATTTTTGACTGTGTTTCAAAATGTGTATAATAATAATAATAATAATAATAATAATAATAATAAAAAGTTTAACGTGCTCAAATAAATCAAGAAAGATATCAATGGCAAGGCACAAAGCTAAAGTTAGGATTCGCACTTCGAGTTGTCATCGGGAAGAGACTGGGACGGACCGTTTCGTCCTCATTAGGACTCCTCAGCCAGCCAAACTCCTCCGATGACAACCCAGAAAGTGCGCAAGGTGTTAGTATCCCGACTCTCGCACCCGAGAATGGGATCTCCCACCGAAGAAATCCTAACCATAAATTAAAAAGGGGGGTGAAATACAAAACTTCCTTGTCCTGCATTAAAGCAAGCACAAAAGGAATTTAACGGCTGCATCAACTAAGTAAAAGAGCCAAATGATTATGAATAAAAGATTCACCCCCCCTTTTTAATTTATGGTTAGGATTTCTTCGGTGGGAGATCCCATTCTCGGGTGCGAGAGTCGGGATACTAACACCTTGCGCACTTTCTGGGTTGTCATCGGAGGAGTTTGGCTGGCTGAGGAGTCCTAATGAGGACGAAACGGTCCGTCCCAGTCTCTTCCCGATGACAACTCGAAGTGCGAATCCTAACTTTAGCTTTGCGCCTTGCCATTGATATCTTTAATAATAATAATAATAATAATAATTTGGGGTAAGCCCTCCTTAATATTTGTTTTTTGAATGAAATCAAATTGGCTTCTTGTTTCATTTTCTTCTCCTTTTTTTCTTTTTTCATAAAAGTTTTGTTTTGGAGAGATAATTCAAATGACAGGAATAGTAAAAACAATGATAATTTCAAATTGTGGAATTAGTTAATTTTTTTTAATGATTAGGAAATCTTGACATTTTCATAAATGCTGATTTTTGTTTTTGTCTTTGTTTCAAGAGAAATAAGGCAAGGAAGACTTAATAATAACTGGATTTAGAATTAATTTTATTCAACACTAGTTAAAGTTTTAATTTTTGACTATGAAAATTGCAGATTTAAGTTATTGCTGCTATAATTCATATAATGATTTTCTCTTGTTAGATAATCTATGAAAAGAGCTTATTTTTTATTATATATTTCCTTTGGAATAAATTTAGACATCAACTTATATAATTGGCCAAGTTCGTCTGTCTGTCTGTAACTCGATATAATTAAGCTATTAAGATAGAACCAAGGGTTCTCAATGGTACCATTGAATCAAGGGTACTCAAATTGGATGAAATATTAGTTCATTTTGTCATTCCATGTTGTTTCCATGAAATTTTACCTGAAATTCTAACAAAACATACATTCAAAACCAAATAATTTTGTTACCACTGCACCAATTTTAATGAAATTTGGCATACTTATTCAGTTTTTTACGCTGATTTTTAAACTCAAAACTATTTTTGCCATAGAAGCTTCGTTCACAATTTAGCGCAGTATTTAGATTATACAAAGGTGAGATTTAAATGCCTTTTGGCGTTATGAGTCAAAAATAATAATTATTCTTTAGATAAATTAAACTTTAGATATGGTTGGTATTTCGTTTTTCTTTTTGGATGGAAAATGATCCTTTAGATTAAACTCTCAGAACCTATATTACAGGTGTACAGGTAAGAAGTACACCTAAATAGGTCTGATAAACATTAAAAAAAAAAAAAAAAAATTTTCAAATCAAATCATCAATCGAATCAAATATATATATACATATATATATATAAAAGCCGGACAGTGAATTGTGATTTGAAAATCCCAATATCAAAAAAACAAATCACTGCTTTCGGAATACCAATCAAAAAACAAATCACTGTTTCCATAGAGACATAATCTAATTTATGTTTCTACTTCATCAGCGGCGAAATTTGGAATTAATTTAGACTAAAACGCAAAGTAATAAGGATTTTGTCCTTTCAAAATTTAAAATTAACCTAAATATTAATATTAAAAATGAAATTTAAAACAAATCTAAATTTGAAATTAAAAGATTTTATCTTAACTATCTAAAATTTAAATACAAATTAACTAATACAAAAAAGATTAAATTGACTAAATATAAAATGAAGCAATAAAGAGTGCATCAAGTCTCCATTACTTATCAAATTATCTATATCTAAATCTAAATTTGTTTTTTTGATATTGGAATTTTCAAATCACAATTCACTGTCCGGCTCTTATATAGGTTTAGTAATATAAGTTAATTTTTATTCTTATATTCTATACTTTCTGAATTCTAAATTCCAAATGATTGAATCAAATCTTTGCTTTACGAAATTTGAAGACCACCAGCTTCAAGTTTTGTGTTTTGGATTTATATATATATATAAATATATACATATAAATTGGCTAAGTTCGTCTGTCTGTCTATCTGTCTGTAACTCATATAATTAAGCTATTAAGATAGATCCAACGGTTCTGAATGGTACCATTGAATCAAAAGTACTGAAATTGGATGAAAATATTAGTTCATTTTGTCATTCCATGTTGTTTCCATGAAAATGTATTCTTGGGAACTGACCTCGACAACTGAAATTCTAATAAAACATACGTTCAAAACCAAATAATTTTGTTACCACTGCATCCATTTTAATGAAATTTGGCATACTTACTCAGTTGTTTACGCTGATTTTAAAACTCAAAACCATTTTTGCCGTAGAAGCTTCGTTCACAAGTTAGCACAGTATTTAGATTACATTTACTTTATATTTGATAGTTGATAATAAAATGATTTTTCAGATTTTTTTATGCCTGGTGTCCGACAGGCTTTGATGCTAGTTAAATTATAAAACAGATGGAGAGAATAAGTGGATGAATCCTAACAAATATATAAAAGTGGAAATCTGTAAGTTTGTATGTCGTTCAATCATACCTGAATGCCACAACAGATCCGAATATATTTTGCATGCAGATAGTCTACGACACAGAGAAGGATCTAGGCTACTTTCATTCCAGTCCATCAAATAGTTCCGGTGGGATGCATGAAAAATATCCCAAAACTGATCACGTGATTATTTACCAACTACGAAAGGTTTCAAGTGATACGGGTGGGGAGAAGGCCACGAAGGGCTGGGAAGTTGTATAATTCCCAATCTTGATATTAATTTGCTAAATAAATAAAACGTTTTTTTATGTTACATAAGCAAGGCTTCCGGAGCGAAGCAACAGTAGTCGGCTAGTATTTGAATTTGCCTAAGGTTGAAAACATGTGTAAAAGGATAGTATGCATGAAAAAAACAAAAAAACAAAACAGAATGACTATTGATAATGTACCCAAAGTAAAAAATGGGATTGGAATTTTTTTTTTTTTTTTTTCAACAAGAATACTTTTTTTTAGTAGTTAAAACTATTACCTTAATCTGAAATATTTCTAGTCTGTCAGTTATTTCAGTAACTATCAAATATCGTAGTGTTTTTGGAGAGATTTCTCAATAAGCAAGCTTATTCTCTTTGTGGTTAATTCCACTAAGTAATCTATTATAGCAAAATTGTCTAAAGGAAAGTTTATAAGGAAATGTGTGTCTAATTTTTGACATTTCTTAGGAAATATTCTAAACCTCTTCTGTTCAAATCTGCATGGACAGTATTATTAAAATTAAATAATAACAACACATAGGTTTACTTTCATCCTGCTTAGGATTCATTGTTCCCGATTCCATCTTATAACTGACATGAAAGGCATTCTTTGTTTATTCATTGTGCAGCCCTTGATTTTTTGTTTTTAAATAATTTCTCTGCAAATTAAATCATTCTATTTGGGTTAATTTACCTTTTTTAGTTATGGTATTCTTATAATTTAAAACCTTTCAATCCTATCCATTTGTTAGGAAAAAGTTTTTATGTACACTGTAGTACCTAATTTATTATTGTTATTTGTTGGTTTAGGGGTCACTGTCAGGTGCGAGGGTGACCTCCACTTATGTTCATGCCTTTCTGGGTTTGTTATTGGTGGAGGGCAGATCAGGCTGATGAGTCCCATGCAGGATGAAACGGCCATTCCCTATTCTCTCTTATAACTGATTTGAAAGGTGTTCTTTATTTATTCATTGTGCAGCCCTACGTTTTTAGTTTTTAAAATCTAAACAATTCAGTGACAATAAGTTATTCCTAGTAATTAAAGGGTGCTTCATTTTAATAACAAAAGTTTTCAAGATTTTCATATTTTATACACATTCAAATGTTTAAAAAAATAAAGATATTAGTGTATGATAATGATTACCTCCTGCTACCGCTGCGTAGGATGCTTTAAATCCAGTTCCACTAACACTGTAGTCTGATTCAAAACGCACAAACATATGATTTCCTTGAGATGTTACAGTCATGGGTGTACTCAATTGATGGCATACTGATGCTAAACTTGGTGAATGTCCATCTTCACTTCCAAAAATCTGCAATAAGTAAATATGTTAATTTGTGTAGGATAAAAATTCCATTATTAAATTCTGAAAGTTTGTAAAGATACATGTGCAAATGAAAACAAAATCCAAAACTTTTTAATTTTCACATTGCATTACTTATCAAAAGCAACTATTTATAATAAATAAATGGTTTGGTTATCTTTTAGTTATTTTAATCTCTGAGAATAATAACAAGATAAATATAAATGGATTTATTAAAATAAAAAAATAATTGCATATAAATAATAAACCTGAACACTGAATTACTATAAAAAAAATTCCTTTAATAAAAAAAAAAAATGTTGTTTCAAGGGTTAAAAATTTGTTTATTCATTTAATAACTGAATGGGCAATGCTGATCTTCATTTGAATCATTTGTCTATGTTATGATAAAAAACAATTTTCAGGTACTATTAGAATAATGTCATAATTTTCAAGATGTTAGTTATCAACCACTGGATTTGTGTCATGATTATAAGTGACAGAATTCAAGAATTTTCATGTAAGAATGTTAAATTTTGTTTCGATTTAAAAAATCTAATATGTTATTTTGGAGTTCATTGAATTTCTCCAAATTTTTTTCTACAAATATATTAGGTGTATGAATCATCCTCATTGATTTTCATCTGTTCAAACTTTAATATCAATGTCCCTTGTAATAACAATTCTAATTCTGTATTTATGAGAACGTGGGCCTGGTAATCCTGGTAGTGCCATGTGGTGAAGCATTTGACTGCATATTGGAGGAGCTGGTTTCAATCCCTGAACCCAGAGGAAGTTGGAAATTTTTCCGCATTGAATTCCCCTCCAGACTGATCCTAGGATTCACCCAGCCCTCTGTACAATGGGTAGCAAGCTTTTTTTTTTTTTTCCCCCTCTCAGAATTGGGTAGAAGGGGGGGGGGGTTGGACTGACCAACTGACCTTAAGTTATTCCTGTTGATCAGGATATGCAGGGAGCCTTAACACCCATCACCCAAAGGGTCACATAAGCCTGCAGTAAGATTTATCAGAACTCTTCTTAAACTCTTTATTAATTTAAAACCATTGGCAATCTTATTTATTAATTTTAATTCATATTTTCTGAAGTGGCATACTTATGTATGTATGGGAATCTAATAGGAAAATTTTCAGATGCAGATATATTTCCAGAAATTTTTACTTCTCTTTATAATTGTGCTTTTTAAAGGTACTGTTAAAAATTAACTGAAAAAAAAAAGATGGATTTTATTAAGAATCCACTAAAAAATTATATGGAACTAAATAAGATTTCTGAAAGCTTATTTTACTTTTCTTTGATATACACAACAATTACTGTTTAAATCTATATTACTAAAATCTTTTATTTTGCTGTCTGTCTGTCTGTCCGGCACAATTTCTTGAGCGAATGGAAAATAGAAATAATTTTTACAATGTAACGTCCGCGACAGGAATTGAACCTACAACCTTCTGATCCAAAGTCACACGTCTTATCCATTAGGCGAAGCTGACTACTACCCACTTTATATTGTTTTATGTGTCCTTCCCCTTTTCCCCATCAATAAGGAAAGTATTCAACCTTTTTTTTTTTTTTTTTGAATCTCAATATTTTTTATTTATTTCTGATCTGTCTGTTTATTTTTAATTCGAAAATGACAATTAGAACTACAATTGCCCAAAATGTTGGAATATTTTAAATATAATATTCTTACTTAAGCAAATTCTATTTGATATTGAAAAACAAGCAGTGTACACGGGAGATGTTTGAATAAAAAAAAAGAGAAAGAAAGAAAGAAAGCACTATTTCTATTGGATAGAATACTCAAAAATCACTATTTGTAACTCAAAAACCACTGAAAAGTATCAATTGTTATTAAAAAAGAGTTTCAAGAAAGAAAGAAGCACTATTTCTAATAGATAGAATACTGAAAAATCACTATTTGTAACTCAATAACAATCACTATTTCTAACTTAATAACCAATACTATTTTAACTGAAAACCACTGAAAAGTTTATCTATTATTATTATTACAGGATCATACACACCAATAAAAGAGAACTAACTTTATGAACCAAGACATAATATCAGTAACATGTTTCGAAGAATCTGCATCCTCAGACTGTAAACAAAACGGATAACATGAGGATGAAGATTCTTTGTAACATGTTACCGATATTATGTCTTGGTTCATAAAGTTAGTTTTCTTTTATTGGTGTCTATGGTCCTGTAATAATTATATTACACACACTAGTATATTCACACTATACTAATAAGAAAAGTATATCTATATTACTAAAATCTTTTATTTCTCTGTCTGTCTGGTGCAATTGTTGTAATTTGTGAAAATAGAAATAATTTCTACAAGTTCGCTACGGGAATCAAACATGCAACCTTCTGCTCCGAAGTTAGACGTGTGAGCCATAAGACCACAAGGACTACATTCTCATCTCTACAAAAAAAAAATATGTCATAGATATATGATTCATGCGCTGGTTCTAAAAGCAGTCGTGGATTGAAAGAATATAGACAACAAAAATTAAATTTTAAAAAAACTTTAAAAAAATTTTAGTTTTAGTTTATTTGATGTAATTTGTGTGTGTGTGTGTGTGTGTGTGTGTGTGTTTTATTAAATAAAAAGTTGTTTTCCGTTACATAAGCGAGGCTTTCGGAGCGAAGCAATGGGTAGCCAACTAGTTGATAATGAAAAACACAAAAAGATTAATGAGAAATAATACCAGTGAGTTGGTTGGTTAAATGGGTTTTATGTGATGCATTGAGATACTAGATGTTAGATGATATGGGATGCAACATTAATTTTTCAGAGTGAGTAATAAAAAGAATTAAATTAGAAATTGTAATGGATTATAAATATATCTTACATGAAGTGAATCAAAAAGGCAGCCAGGAGATCCTTCTATATTGAATTTCTCAATAGTAAGCTCAATTTTCTTGCCTAATTCAACAGTTATATACCACTCACAAACGGTATTGGGAGGATAGGCACCAGGATAATTAGGAGAAGTGAAATTATCACGATCCTTTGTTAATTCACCACCACATCCTAAGTGATAAGACATAAAATTCACATAAAATATAATAAAATAAGTAGAAGATAAATAAGTTTTTTAATGCTTAGTACACAATAACTACATCAATTTTTAAATAAATTCTGGAAAGATATTAAATACTATTGTAATATTTTAGGTATAACTTTCAAAAAATTTATAATATCTTTCATATAAACTTGAAATGCACTCAGGTTAAAATTTATGTAATAACAGATAGGTAGATGTAATAATCCACTTGGCACCAAGATGGTCTATTGGGTACTGAAGTAAAATTCTTGTTTATTGACGTAGGGCTAAGAGGAGATCAGATGGTATATAAGGGTCAGTCATTTAAAAACCGAACATATGTGATTGTAGAAATGTGTCTATGATCCTTGCGAGTTATGTCCCATAGAAAGGAAGCGAGTATATCGGAGAACCTAGTTTACGTTCACCCATGACGTCATGTGTCATGTGACGCACAGTGAATGCGCCGAACACCGTTGGTGGCAGTATAGTCATCGTCCAACCGTAAAAATGGAAGCGAGCAAACAGGAGCAGCGCGGTGTTGTGCGTTTTTTAACAATGGAAGGTGTGGGCAGCAAGCAGATGCATACGCAGATGAAAGCAGTGTACGATGATTACTGCAGAGCCTCACACAAGTGCACATTTGGCGAAAACGGTTCCTAGAGGGCCACACATCCCTCCGTGACAACGAATGGCCAGGACAACCACAAACAGTGACTGACAGTGTTGTAGCGCATGTAGATGAGTTGATTAGAGGTAACCGGCGCCTGACTGTGGATGATATCGCGGCACTGGTGAGTCTGAGTCACGGTACCACCCATCAAATCATCACCGAAAGGCTCTGGTACCGGAAAATCTGCACTCAATGGGTTCCCCATAACCTTAATGAAGGTCAAACAGCCTATCCCATGGCCATTGCTCTGTAGCATCAGCAGCAATATCAGCAACAAGGTGACCTGTTCTTATCACATATTGTGACAGGTGATGAGATGTGGTGTCATGATTACCAACCTGAGACAAAGAGGCAGAACCGACAGAGGAAACATTCCGCCTTCCCTCCACGAAAGAAGTCCAAGGCCATACAGAAAAGTAAGGATAAGGCAATGATGACATTGTTCTTTAATCAACATGGCACACTCCTCATCGAGTTTCTGGAGAAAGGGGCAACTGTGAATGCTGTGTGCTATGTCGACACGCTCACGAAGTTGCGGCGAGCGATAAAGGCAAAATGTTCTGGACTGATCTCAGAGGTGTCATTTTGCTCCACGACAATGCCTGTCCGCATACTGCCGATGTTGTCTGTGCCACAATGCAGAAATTCATGTGGGAAATGCTAATGCATCCCCCCCTCCACACACACACACACAGTCCTGACATGTCCCCTGTGATTTTTAAGTGTTCGGAGAATTGATGAATGTGCCCTCAGAGGCAAACGATTCACATCAGACAATGATGCCGTGAAGGACACAGTTCAACAATGGTTTCAGCAGCAACCCAAAGACTTCTTCCACAGAGGTGTTCAGTGTCTCATTTCATAGTGGGATAAGTGTCTCAACAGGTGTGGCGACTACTTGTAGCTGACTCAAAGTTAATGTGCTTTTCCACCAGATGTTCGGTTTTTAAGTGACTGACCCTTATACAATTGTTAGAGTATAAATATTTGACATTTTCCTCCCTTCTCTCCTCTTCACACAGACTCCTGCAAAACTCATTGGAGGTTCTTCTTTCATATTGAATTACTAATCCTACTTTCAATGAAAATGTCTGTCAAAGTTTGTCTAACTAAAATGGGGGAAAGAAATCTCATCCATTACCCTAGATCCATTTACATGGAAAAAAAATACTACACAATATTTTGCCACAATTAAAGAAAAATTTCTTTCTAAAGGAATCCAAGTATGTTTATTTTGTGACCTTCAATCATATACACATGGTCAAAACAATTAGGGGAACAAGAGTTATTGTAAAGAAAATCATGTGGGACATTGTTTGATTAAAATATTCTTTTTATGTAAGATACAGTAGAATATTCAATATGGATAAGAAAAAGCATATTAGTGAATTTTTATTCAATATTAAAATTTAATATTATGCGATATTACATTATTTTATTATGCAATATGCTATAGAACATATATCCTATATATATATATAGAACATATATAGAAACTATATGTTGTGTAGGTATGAATACCTGCATAAAAAGAAGAATTGAGTTTTTGAGGGAGGTAACTGACCTCGGATAGGATATGTAGTTCTTCGAATGGCTATGATCGCTTAACCCATGTAGCATGGAATTGATGAGGTTATCAAGGTTATCGACTGTTATCGAGATTATTGACTTATCACACCATGGTGAAACAATGTAGTCCCAAATTTCAAATGGATATCTTACCAAAGGAGTAACTGCAAAAACGGCTGGTTCAAGCAAACACAGGGTCAAATTGGAATCCTTTCCATAGGGCCTTACAAATAGTGGTAAGCAAAATTAGATTTACAGTCATTTTCGGACAAAAGGTGGAGGGGGGATCCTTTGTTTTCTTTAGGAACTGTATATGTAAATATTAATTGATTACAATACAGCCTATTGTAATCAATAATACAGGTTGGAACATGAAAAAGACTAAATGTATATATTACAAGAGGGTGGCATACTAAGATACAATTTATTCTTTAAAAATTGGAGTAAGGTATTGGAGTATTTCGGGGTCCATTGGTGGGATTTTTACAAATTAGTGGGTCAAAAATGTGCACATGAATTACTATTGCAGTTGAGTATCTGCAAAGAAAATCTTTGCTATCTTGTATGACCTAGGGTGATGTGGTTTTTCCACAATCTTGAGGAACAAAATCTTATGATATGTTAACTTATAAATTTAAAGAATAACTTTTTTTCATAATCTTCCCAATTTTCTATCCGAGAAGCGCAGGCCCACACCAGCAAAGGGCTTGATTGGCCAAAATTGGTCGAATCGTCCTATGACTGGCTTTGACTGCAAATTTAACTACTGGTGAAAGAATATTTCAGTATTGAAATTAAGAGTACCTAAAAGCTTAAATGTAAAGTTTCACATCTTCCACAATTATGCATTTTGAAAATATAGTCATTAATTAAACATCAATTTATATTGCGTTTCTCAAAGATTTAATCATATAATAATAGTACGTATATGACAAATATTTCATGATTTTACGATCACAATCTTTCCTTACTGTAAAGTTCTGCTAAATCCCATACTGTCAAATATCTAATGGACAAATGGTAAAAACTAAAGATCTGATTTGAACATACCATACAATACAGAGGGTTGAGGCAGATAATAGTGTGTGAGTTCATCATTCATGAACTACCTGTGAGCCGCATAATGCAACTGGCCGGAACGCTTGCTAAAACTGTGAACAAGGTCGTGAGAGTCTAATTTGGTATTTGAGGTAATTTTTTGTTGTATATGGCTGATAAAGTTAACTGTTTCTGGGAAGGTTACATCTCTGCTCTTTCTGACGCAAATTGTAGTCAGTCTGTCATTGTTTGCAAGGGTAAGGTGTGTGGCTTCATCATTTCAGCCAACAATCTACAGAAAGTTTTACAGAAATTGAGGAATCGCCAGCCTTTTGACCATGGATGTCCTCTAAAATATCAATGAAACTGTGCCCAAATATCACGGTCCCTAGAGACAATCAGACATGTGCACCAACTGGTAACAAAAGAAAATCCGCCAATGCAACAATGGATTGCAAGCAGAGTTACAGAGGTACAGATAGCATTGGAAGAATCATCAGGAAAAATCAGTGTATGGAAGGCCATCATAAAGTCCATGGACACAAGCTTAGCCTGATTCACAATCATGAATGCTGCATGAACTGTCGTAAGCTTTATGAGAAGTATCTGGCTGGCGACAAATGGAAGTGGGTTGTGTCCTTAAACAGGTACAGTTCTAACTCCGTGATATCAACAAGCCAAGAGCAATTTTTTACCATCAAACGGGCTTAAAAGGACAATCAGATTTCGTCAAGCAATGCAGAGAAAATTTCTCCAAAGGTTTATGATAATTGCCAGTTATTGCTCACGTGGTAAGCTTGTCATGCATTGAATGGCCAGCAATGCAAGAGTTAATGCAATATATATTCAGGAAAATGTGGTGAACCCTATTTTCGATGTTGACATCCCTTGTCCTTACAGCAATGAGCAACACAAAGTACACATCCATATAATAAGGTGTTTAGACATACTGGCCATTCATCATTAGAGTACTATCAGAAGAAGGAGAGAGAAACAAGGGTGATCCCCTTTACTCCGATCGCTATTAAGTCCCCTGAAGCATCCCCTATGGATTTCTGCTGATTTGGACTATTGAAACTGGTCATCAGTAATTGTCATCCTCAATTTATGGACAACCTATGGAAAGTTTGCTGTAATGTTTTGTCCAATATTCCACAAGAACAAATGAACAGAAGTCTCCTGTAATGGAATCAACATTGCAGTGCCATCGTTCTGAATCAGGGGAAGCATACAGAACACAATAGACGGTGGAGGAAGGGAGTTTCTTAAAAATACAGGTGAAAAAAAAAATGCACTTCATTATCTGCCTTAACTCTCCGTATTTGAACATATCGTTCATAAGTCTTTGCATGAGTTTAAATCTTAAAAGACCATGGATATTAAACTTTGCAGTAATACAATGAATTACAATCTACAGGCTCTATTTTTTGGCCATAATTTTTTTTATTCAGTTCCAATTTGCATCAGCAGCTAATATTTTTCATATGATTACTGCTTGCTACTACCTATGAATAATCAAAATTACAGATGAGGTTTCATCATAAGAACTTGAACGATTAACTTGTTAGGAACAAGACAACAGAGACAGAACTTAACAGCAATGAAGGGATATGCTGACAATCGGCTAAATTATGAAGACTCAAAGGACAAAATTTCAGAGCCAGTCTGTAAAGCTGAAATCTGATGCTTATATAGAAGCATCAGAACTTGGAGATAAATTGCATTTATAAAATATAATATTGATGCTTGAGGCCTCAGGCATTCACTTGAAAAAAGAAAAGCATATAATCATTAACTAGATTACAGTTCTTAATATTCTGTTTTGTTGCCAAAACAAGGAAACTGTTGAAATGGAATAATCAAAAAAAAAAAAAAGTAAATATAATGTTTTATTTTTTTAAATAATGTAATTTAATAACAAACTGAAAATGAGCCCAAGAAAAGGAAGACAAGGGAATGTGCAATAAAGCAATGAACTTATATAATTGCCCAAGTTCGTCTGTCTGTCTGTCTGTCTGTCTGTCTGCCTGACTGTCCGTCTGTCTGTAACTCGATATAATTAAGCTATTAAGATAGATCCAAGGTTCTCAATGGTACTATTGAATCAAGGGTACTCAAATTGGATAAAATATTAGTTCATTTTGTCATTCCATGTTGTTTCCATGAAATTTTACCTGAAATTCTAACAAAACATACGTTCAAAACCAAATAATTTTGTTACCACTGCATCCATTTTAATGAAATTTGGCATACTTACTCAGTTTTTAACGCTGATTTCAAAACTCAAAACCATTTTTGCCGTAGAAGCTTCGTTCACAAGTTAGCACAGTATTTAGATTACATTTACTTTATATTTGATAGTTGATAATAAAATGATTTTTCAGATTTTTTTATGCCTGTCAGCCGACAGGCTTTGCTGCTAGTAATAATTATAGTATACAATATAATGACTTTCTAAATATCTTTATTTGATCATGCAAGTTAAACTACTAATAATGACTAATGATTCTATTAATTATTTAGGCATTAATAAAAAGCATATGTGACAAAATTATGTTTATGTAATTAAAAGAAATAGTAAAAGAACTTGCCAATAACCTTAAATACCTAAATAAATTATATTAAAAAAAGGCTCAAAACACATTGCGTAGAATTTTCAGATTTAATGAGATGGATGAAGCATTAATCAAGTGGTGATATCTACAGACCAAAAGCTGATATAACATGGAAAACTGAACATAACAAAATATTATGTGAAATAGGGTAAAAGTGGTCAGAAGTTTATGTTAAAAGCACAACAACAAATGAAATAATGAATGATAGCCTCTTTCATTTACAAAAGTGGAGACATGAGGAACCAGAGGAACATTCAGATGGGACAAGCTTGATGCTCAGACACCCAGCATCTATATAATGTCTTGAAATGCTAAACAGTCCATGGAATGAAAAATGGGAATTTGGTGAAATATATATATATATATATATATATATATATATATATAACAACTGTGAAAGCAGAAACTGTATGTTACAGATCAAATGACCAGGGCCGGCCTGGGGGTGGCGGGAGCCAATCTAGGCGGTAGCCTGGGGCCCTGTACTTGGAGAGGCCTTGCAGCTGGTTGAAGATTTTTTATTTTTGTTATTATTTACTGCAATATTAACAAACTTCCACTCGGCCAGCCACAAAAAGTTTAGAGTTATTTAAATTCGGCTCTCTCCAACAAAGCCTGATATGACAACCATACCAACAATGGGAATGAGTAGATGCCTATTTTTTTTTTTAAACAACTAATAGTTGGTGAACTCAGCAGGAACACTGAAGAAACTAAAACATTACAAAGAAATAATGGAAATGTTAAGTAATAGATCAACAACAGCAAAAGTAAAGGACTCATAAAAAGATAGACCCAATAATATTTATTTCTACAAGAGCAAAAATAATTGCTTAAGTTACTTTAATGCAAACTTCAGTAAAAAATGAATCAACCATAAAGGATTTTTGTCTAATTCCAAAAGCCAACTGGAAAATATTATTATTTTTTTTTTAGTAAATGGTTGGTAGGTCTTGTTATACAGGGTGTTTCGGAAATGTAGACAAAATGAAGAGATACAGGTACCAAAGTCATTTTGAGTCAAAAATGTCCTATGACATTTTGTTGTACAGGCCATAGTTTTAGTTAAATGAATGCTTTGGGAATGATCCTTAATCACAGAAAGCTCAGTTCACATTAGGAAGTATAAGTAAATAAGGGTAAAAGTTTATTACAAAAAGCAATCTGGATAACAAATGTCATGACTTAAAACAGTATGATAATTAAAGAAAATGCTGAAAATGACTGCCTCCATGTTCTAAGCATAACTGTGCTTATCGGATTACTGCAATACAAGATCGTCCTATCTCCCCATGTTCTCTTATCACGTCGAATGCATCAAAAATTCTTGCATATAAGAGTGTCTTCATGGGAGACTTCTGTTGCGTAAATCAACTCGGCGCTAAGGAAAATAGTGGTGTAAGGTCAGGTGTCTGGGTGGGCCAAGGAGTAGGTCCAGCTCAACCAATCCATCTCTCGCTGAACAATGCGTTTAAATGCGTCTTCAAACATGACGACTAAAATGGGGTGGTGCACCATCATGCTGAAACCATAGACATGCGCAATTGTACAATGGTATGTCACCCAAAACGTCATCAACTTCGTTCCATAAAAATTCCAAATAGTAATCTGCGTTGGGCTGACCTGGCAGTACAAATGGACCAATAAGTCTGTTACCGAACTTACCGGCCCAAATGTCGATCCTACATTTCTCAAAGCTGAAAGCTGAAATTTCGCATTACATGAGGATTTGCATGAGCCCAAACATGAAGATTATGAAGATTGAGGACGTTCTTCTAGTAAATTGCGCCTCATCCAACCACAGAATGCATTGTGGAAATAGGTCATCGGCTTCCATTTTGTGTAGCAGCCATTAGCAAAACATTCTTCGTTTTAGGAGAATGCCGGTCGCAACTGCTGAACTCTGTGGTTGTGATAAGGGTGCTACAAGTCCTCGAGTAGAGTATCCCTAACTGCCACATAACGAACATTGAGCATTCTGCCAACACATCTCATGATAAGTATTGGGTCATCAGTAACCACGTTTAAAATGGCGTCTTCAACATCCGGTGGTCTTCATTGAGGGCGTCCACGATCTTTAGTTTGAACCAATATGCTTCCTGTTTCTCACAATCACGTAATGACTCTCGCAATAACTCACGAGTTAGAGTGGCATCTATTTGGGTACAATTCAACATTCCACCGCACCTCAGCTTCATAATTGCCTTCAGCTAATAACCTACAGCTAATATCATGTCAGTGTATTCAGCGGGTGTGTAGATGGCCATGGTTACAATGAAACTGCAATCTCCATACGCAGTAGGTCCAGTGAAAGAAAACAAATGCGTATGCTGTTGACGGTCAATTCATATGTTTCAGCATGCCAAATTTACACAAAAAGGTTGGAAAACAACAAAACAAAAGTCAACAACGACAGAGACTGTGTGTGCTGTGTTTTATTGTGAAACATGTGCCTTGCTTATGACAGGTGTCCTTTCCACCATACTCATTTTTCTGTTGTAAAAACGCTTTGATCTAACTCTTATTGCGAGGTGTTATGGTCATTTCATTGTCAGTTTAGTCATAGACTGCTTTCGGATATTGAAAAAGTAATTTCATGAAGGTGTAGTATGTCAGTACGGTGACAAATGGATCTTGCATGGCAATAATCCGCAGAGCACAGTTATATTTAGAACATGGAGGCAGTCATTTTCAGCATTTTCTTTAATTATCATACCTGTTTTCAGTCATGACATTTGTTATCCGGATTGCTTTCTGTAATAAACCTTTACCTTATTTACTTACACTTTCATTTCTGAAACACTGTATACAAACTACTGTTTCTTCATTTTGTATGAATAAATCAAAAATGGAAAGTTTTAATGGAAGAAGTCTAATTTTCCATATCTCTTCCTTAAACTTTCAAGAATTGAAGTACTGACTTTTTCCCCCATTAAACTGTAACCATTCAGTAAATTTAACAATGACTTACCATTTACAACCCATTCAAGTTGGAATCCATTCAGTGCTTCAGAATAATCCGAAACAAACCTTACTGACACTTTATCTAGACCAGAAGACAGAATTCTAGGGACTTCAGAAGAATTGCAGAACTTTCCAAGAAGTGTGGCAGGATTATCATGCAAGCGACCTTCTTTAATCTAAACAAACAAAGTAAAAAACATATTTAAAAACATTCACTGCAATATTGATGTATCTAAATATTGTTTCTGGAATGTGTGATATAAAAGGAAATAATGTAGCATATAAGAATTATTAGAATTTAAAGAAATCAATTTGAATCAAAGAATAAGCACTAATTGACCAATAAAGGAAATTCAGATCAAACAGTTGCAAATTAATACAATGCTGCTTAGGCAGTACCTTCCAACATTATTTAACTTGGGGCTCCACAAAAATTGGAGGATTTTTTGTGTTCCCAATCCCTAAGATTCCTCTCTCATAAATGTGTGAATGAAAAACAGTGAAAAGAGTTATATAACAAGGAAACAGAAATGCACATAAATAAACAAAATTCACTGAGCTGTTTTTGGTATTAGATACTGGGAATCCACGACATCACTGTTTCGGGTTGCTTAACCTTCCTCAGTTGGATTCGCCCAGTATACCCATTAGGGTGGGCCGAAAAAATTCAAAATTTTTTTTTCAAGTCGTAATACCCCGGAAAATTTGTGAATTGGGAGACTAAAAAGGGATAAAAAAAGAAATGAAATCGGTTTATATCTTCCGTTCGCGCATGTGCTCTAAAGTTTGCCGAAAGTTGGAAAAAATTCACATTTTCACGATAATTTTAACATTTTTAATTTAGCCCCTTCCCGAATGTAATAGCTCAAATTCTTACATATTAGAACAACAGAAAATAATGTTTAAATATTATTTAAATCCATCAACATCTTCCAGTCGCACATTACCTTCAAAGTTAATGAAATTTTGAAAAAAAATTACAAATAAAGATAGATCACAGTTCAAAGAGAAAAAAATACTAACAACTTACATGCTTTTTTTCTTTTTTTTATTGAATACAAGGCTAAATGTTTCAAATCAAATTATTTTAGACCATTAGTAATATTTATAAATATATTTTTTTTATTGAAAAACAAAGTTTTTGTGCGAAGAGTCGTAAGTCCAAGAAACCGATTCTGACGTCTCCCATGTTATAAACAAAAACAAAATAAGAAGAGAAAAACAAAATGTTAGGGCTCAATTGTGTAGTAAAGCTGATGAATTTCCACTACAAGGTCTCTATTTGGATGGGAGGAGGGACGACATGTTAGTGGTAGATCTAGCTCATTCGAAAAGGTTCCGAAGAGTAAAAAAGAAACAGCATTACTCGCTAATTCAAGAACCTGGTTCGGTCTTCATCGGCCATATTACTCCAACTGCTGGAAGTTCTGAAGGTATTGTCACTTCTATTATTTCTTATCTGTCTGGTCGTGGTATTTCTCTTGAAAACTTAGTTGTCATAGAATGTGATGGCACTGCTGTTAATACAGGTTTGAAAAACGGTCTGATTCGCCGAATCAAAATAAATTTTGGGGAAACCGTTACAATGGGCATTTTGCCTTCTCCATTTCAATGAATTGCCATTCCCGCATCTGTTTCAATACCTGGACAGTAAATCAACGAGTCCCAACTCTTTGAGAGGGCCAATCGGTGAACAGCTAAGGGGCTGCGAAAAACGTCCAGTGATGGGCTTCAAGAGTATTGACTGTCAGATCCCCACAATAGACAGAAATATACTAAGTAAGGATCAGCAATATCTACTAGATATTTCCATGGCAATAAAGTCGGGAAACTGTAAAGAGGATTTGGCTGTATGAGATCCTAGTTCTTTGTCATACTCGAGGTGGTTGACAACAGCAAATCGAACTCTCAGATTGTACTTAAGTGAAGAAAGTCCCACACCTGAACTTCAAGAAATAGTTGTATTTATTTTGAAGTCATACATGCCAATGTGGTTTAGTATTAAAACAAATAAATACTTTACAGAGGGACCAAAACTTGTGTACCAATCCATACAATCTTCAAGGTACCTGCCTTGAAAGAAATTGCTTTTTCGCTCATCCAGAACATTTAATGTTAGCCATGACACAAGATAATACAAAACACATAAGAGACATCGGACTTCGACGAATTCTAAGGGCGAGACAGTTAGATCAAAAGAGAACAACTATCAGAACATTCATGCCGCCAAAACTAAATTTCAAGGCTCAACACTACTCGGAAATAATTAACTGGATGGACTGTGATTTATCTTCTCCCCCATTATTAAAAGATATCAGTCACGATGAGATTAAATCACATATTCAAAGTGACTCAGTCCCTAATTGGGATATAACATTCAAGACATTCCCAGTTCACACACAGGCAGTTGAACTATGTGTGAAACTCGTGACAGAAGCCTCAGGAAAAGTTTGCGGAGCTGAGTCTAGGAATGGTTTTATCAGAACGACTCTGCTGTCAAGATCAACCATGCCTAACTTCGCCCATAAATCAGATTTCAAAGTACCTTCAGCTAAGAATGAGTGACAACGGAGATGTTCAATTGTTCAATATGAGTTTCTTGGACTTACGACTCTTCACACAAAAACTTTGTTTTTTTCAATAAAAAAATCTGTTTATAAATATTACTAATGGTCTAAAATAATTTGTTTTGAAACATTTAGCCTTGTATTCAATAAAAAAAGAAAAAAGCATGTAAGTTGTTAGTATTTTTTTCTCTTTGAACTGTGATCTATCTTTATTTGTAATTTTTTTTCAAAATTTCATTAACTTTGAAGGTAATGTGCGACCGGAAGATGTTGATGGATTTAAATAATATTTAAACATTACTTTCTGTTGTTCTAATACATAAGAATTTGAGCTATTACATTCAGGAAGAGGCTAAATTAAAAAAGTTAAAATTATCGGAAAAATCTGAATTTTTTCCAATTTTCGGCAAACTTTAGAGCACATGTGCGAACGGAAGATATAAACCGATTTCATTTCTTTTTTTATCCCTTTTTAGTCTCCCCAATTCGCAACTTTTCCGGGGTATTACGACTTGAAAAAAAAATTTTGAATTTTTTCGGCCCACCCTAATACACATATCAGTGAAGTAAGACAAGATTCAAGTGAACAGAGCTTATTAAAACATTTCAGTTTAAGATTTTTTGACTTCCCAATCATCATATTCCATTATTGTAATAATAACATAAAAAATATTAAAAAATATATAATAAATAATAATATTAAATATTTTTAAAATCTATAAGGTATGTCAGATAATCAAATTTATAATTAAATGAAATAGACTACTAATTGTTTCATAGGTTATGAATGTTAAATTGAAAGAAACAACTGTAATAGTTAATATCAAATTAATAATTTGAAGAAAAATCAATTAAAATTAGGTACTGGACATTATAAAATTTATTGTAGAAAGCATGGCATTTAGAAAACAGAGAAACTGGTTTCTATTACACTAATTTTTATATAACAAACTATATGTAATTCTGGTTTATTCACAGTTGTTTGTAGATCTCAGCAAAGATTGTATTTAATTGCTATAAAATCTCTCTGAAATATGAGTAAATAGTTTTAGATAAGATGGAATGGTCATAATGAAAATCAAAAATTCTTCTTTAGTATATAAATACAAATAACTCATAGTAACTCCTTCTTCCACTTAAAAACATCTTT
>JAFIDM010012231.1:153752617-153770052 GCA_023159025.1 Thereuonema tuberculata
ACATACTTTCAACGGAAGGATATTCACAAAGCTACTTGGATTTCTGCAGATGGTATTACTAGGAACCAGATTGATCATGTTTTGATTGATAGGAGACACGGATCTAATGTGTTGGATGTGAAGACATGTAGAGGGGCAGATTGTGATTCGGATCATATGTTGGTGAGAATTAAACTCAGACAAAGGATAAGCAATTCAAGAAAGGTCAGGGGAACAGTACAAAATAGGTTCGACATGGGAAGACTGAGAGATGATGAAGTGAAGAAATGTTATAGTAAGAAAATTGAAGAATACAGGAACTCTAGTAAGGAAGATGAGAAGGATGGAGTGGAAGATAAATGGAAAAGAATAAAGGATTTTATTTTGAGTGCTGATGATGATATTATTGGAAAAGAAAAACGAGAATTAAGAAATGGATGGTTTAATGCAGTATGTAGGGCTCTTGTAAAGGAAAGAAATGAGGCAAGGATGAAAATGCTTACAAGAGGAACCCGTTCAGCTTCAAGAGTTTACCAAGAGAAAAGAAAAACTGCAAAGAAGGAGTGTAGGAAAATTAAAAGAATTTATGAAAGGAGTAGGATTGAAGAAATAGAGGAATTTGCAGAAAAGAAAGAAATAAGATCAATGTATACAAGAATTAAGGAGATTAAGAAGGGATTTCAACCACGATCTACATTTTGTTGTGATAAGAATGGTAATCTTATTGTTAACGAAGTGAAAGGTCTCGAGCGTTGGGCGGAATATTTCCGAGATTTATTAATGAAACCAGTTATTGTAGATTCTAGTCAAAATGAGGATGTAATTCTTTGGAATCTGAGACCTGAAGTACTTGTTGAGGAGCCTTTAAGATCGGAGGTTCATAAGGCAATTCTTGAACTTAAAAGAGTAATAGATCTCCTGGAGTTGACGGTATCCCTGCAGAACTGTTGAAACATGGTGGCATTGTGCTAGTGGATATGATCCATGACTTAATTGGTACGGTGTGGAGGAATGAAGTAATGCCAGAGGAATGGAAAACTGCGATTATTTGCTCTATTCTTAAGAAAGGGACTGTTAAACTGTGCAGTAATTATAGAGGTATATCCCTTCTGTCTACCATGTATAAGGTTTTTGGCAAGGTTTTGGCTGTCAGGCTAAAGGTCTACACTGAAGAAATTATTGGTGATTATCAATGTGGGTTTAGACCAAATCGAAGCACCACTGACCAAATTTTTTATATTAGAAGTGCCCTTGAAAAATGCTATGAATTTAATATTAGCATCCACCAGTTGTTCATTGACTATAAACAGGCTTACGACAGTGTGTATCGTGAGGCTCTATTTAAAATTATGTTAGAATTTGGTATACCATCTAAACTAACTAGACTTACCAAAATGACACTCATGGACAATGTTAGTAGGGTGAAGGTCTGTGGAAAGTTGTCAGAGGAATTTCCAGTGATACGGGGTCTAAGACAGGGAGATGTACTCTCTACTTTACTATTTAATATCGTTCTTGAAAAAGTAATTAGAAGCATTGAAAGTAATCCTGGTGGAACTATCTATAACCGTACTATGCAGTGTTTGGCATATGCTGATGATCTTAATCTTATCGGTAGAAATGGGAGTGGAATTACTGAATCATTTAAGCAAATTATCAGTGCTTCCAAGGAGGTTGGATTATCCATTAATCAAATGAAGACTAAATATATGATTACTGACAGGAGCGATAGGTTTAGTAATGTACAAGATCTGAAAGTGGATGAGTACTCTTTTGAGATAGTTAACCATTTTACCTATTTTGGATCTTTGATTACGGAATGTAATGAGATACATCTTGACATAAAAAATAGAATTGCTGCCGGTAACAGAAGTTATTTCGCCCTGCTACCCCTTTTGAAGTCATCGGTATTGTCTAGAAGGACCAAATCCAGGATTTATAAAACCATGATCAGACCTGTTGTTTTGTATGGGGCCGAAGCATGGACTTTATCATGTAAGGATATTTCCATTCTTGGTATTTGGGAAAGGAAAATTCTGAGGAAGATTTATGGAGCTATTTGTGACCAAGGTTTGTGGCGTATCCGCACTAATAAAGAACTAATGGAATTATTTCAGGGACCAAGCTTGGTTTCAATTGTTAAAAGTAAAAGGATCCAATGGGTAGGCCATCTCCAAAGGATGAATTTGAACCGTGGAGTTAAGAAACTTTTCATTTGAAACCCTGGTGGTAGAAGATTAAAAGGAAGACCACGACTTAGATGGCTTGATGATGTGGAACGCGATTTGAAAAAGCTCCAGGTACGAGGATGGAGGAGAAAGGCGCAAGATAGAAAAGAGTGGGCTCATATTGTTAAGGAGGCCAAGGTCCTACATGGGCTGTAGTGCCATGGAGTTAGTTTGAACTACTGTACTTGTAAATCAGTTTCTATAATGTATGTTTGGTATGATTTTTTCTTCTTCATTACTGGGCTGTAATTACTACTGTCAGACTGAAGTGCATAGAAAGCATTTGGTCAAGATATCAAAGTGCACCTAAACTATGGAGGGTTGGACCATGTTTATAAGAACATTTTCAACAGTGCATTGTTATGCGCTCGTGAATTGAACCAAAAATCCTGTTGTTTGTTTTTGTTGCTGAGTGAGTACAGTCAGTGTTAACATATGTACATTAGTGTTAAGTGTTTGAATGGCTCCACGAGTACTGATTTCATGGGAAGGGTATGCCGTAGATCTTTACGATGCGAAATATTCTTATTCCAGAATAATAAAAATGTGTAAGCAACAAAATTTTAAAAATTCCAAGTCCATTATTAAATGAATTATTGCTGAGTCACGTTTGAAGGCAGTTAGTGAAGTGAGGAAGAAACCCGAGGGCCACAAACCACATCCACAAAGCGCTGCCATTCCAGCTGTTGTCTGTAAGATTCAACAAAACATTATGAAAGAAAATCCCAGCACCACAGAAGTCTTGCACAACGAAACAACCATAACATGCATAATTCATAGGGACCTTCATCTAAAGAAGCACTACAAAGCAAATGTTCATAGGCTGTTGCCTCGACACATCGCCGAACGTAAGACAAACAGTCGAAAGTTGTATGAAGAGCATTTATCAGGCGAAAAATGGAAGTATGTTATGACGTTGGACAAAGGATGGGTTTATCTTAATGACTATAACAAACCACGTGCAATTTTTTATAGTCACCGTGATGCTAAAGGTCGTTCAGAATGGTTCTGCCAATATAAGGAAAAGTTTTCAAAGGGCTTCATGATCTTGAATGGTTACAGCCTAAGGGGAAGTTGCCTTTGCGAAAATTTGATGGAAAGGCAAAGGTTAATGCTACATATTATCAGGAAACATCTTACAACCATTGTACCTCAGTGACATTCCAGCACTGTACCATACTGCGTCGTCTGAATTATGGATCCATCAGGACAAAGCGTCAAGTCATACCACCCAACAACAATGTCCTACATGTCGCAAATGACCAACAAAGCAGGAATTCGATCAATTCCGTTCAGTTCGATCCCAGTGAAATGACCTGACGCTTCCCCAATGGACTACTGCGACTTTGGTCTGTTGAAATGGGCATTAGGAAACCAACGATCTCGAACTGTGGCTGGTTCATGGAAAGCCTGTCAGGAAGAGTGGAACAAGATTACCCTTGTCAAACTGCAGCGCAGCCTCCTCCAATGCAAACTATGATTTAGGGCCATTCATTGAATGCAGGGCAGACAAATACAACACAACAGATGGTGGAATTGTGATTTTTCTTAGACTTCTCATATCAGAAAATTCATTCTGATAAACGTGATCTAAACCTCTGTATAACCAGTAATGTTTATATGTCATGCTATTAAGTGACTTGACTTGACTTGACGCCTCATCACCCAACGTGGGTATAGGCGACTTCCATGGAAATTCGATGTCTTCGGTACTGGGCAAGAGTTGTTAGGCAACAGATGTTGTTTAGCCCTGGAATGGATACAGCGATCCATGGAAGCTGTATAGGCTGGATATACCCAAGGGGGCGCTAGTCCCAAAGGTCGACAGAGCCCGTTTAGTGGTAACAGGGAGCACCGCGAGAAGGCCGGGTTGTCGTTTGATAGCAGAGAGGCTTAGCAAATAAGCTTGTATATTGTGTAAGGACCAACATACCTTGAATAAAATAATAAATAAATAAATAAACAAATAAATAAATAAATGCGAAAGTCTCCAATGTGTAGATGTGAAAAAAAGAAAACAAGATAATCCCAGTTTATTCAGATTCTTGTTGCATCTGGAAAATATAAATCATGTAGACTAGATAACACTTGCTTATGTAATATTTTTAAAACTTTCAATTCTGGAAAGGCTTTGGTTCTGGAAAGCTTAGTAACACCTCAATATAATGAGAGCCATTAAAAGATCAGTCAAATCCACCTTTCAAATTAGGCAGATTCCCAACTATCCACCATTTTGTTAATCTTTAGGAAACCTACTCCCCATTCAGATTATATCTTACAAAGTTTGAGAGATATACTGGACTACAATTGAGAATGATTAGCAGAATAACAACATATCTTTACTATTCACAATTATGCAACTCAGAGAAGGTTGCATATCTCAGTAGAAAAGGTTCTTAAGTGAACTGTATATCTATCAATTTTTAACATCAAAACTGCCAGACATTGAGAGGGACACTTGAAATGGAATTGTTATTACTATTATTATCATTCCCTCAAGATTCACAAACACTAGAATAAAGTGTTATGTGTAGCTGAATAAGGTTATCTGGATGTCTTCCACAAATTACAAGAGGTTGTTTAACAATTGGATGGCTTTCATATAAAAGGAACCAAGTACCATGAAATAAAAAGGAGAAAAAGCTTCTCATTACGTAACATTTCTTTTTAAAAAAAACATTATGACGACTTTAGGTCCTTATTCCAGGCCGGGTGACAGTTTGTACCCGGGGGCTTTGAAAAGTCAGCAACCTGGCGGGTCCACAGGTGGTGGATAGTGGAAATCCTCATCTTCACGGGGTCCGAGGACACTGTGGGAGGCGAGGCAGTGCTTTGCACCCCGAACCAGACTCCCCCCCAATCTAAGGTGTCATGTGGACCGTGCCGATGGATGGATGGCACAGGGGTTAAAAGTGTCTTGAACGGTGCCTCTGGGAAACCAGGCCGAATCCCGGAATAAATAAAAAAAGGGCCTTCCCTACGCACGGGGGCATTACGTAGGGTGACTGTTTGCTTCCCCCTTTTCCCTGGTTTTATACGAAAAATCTAAATACAAAAACTATGGAGGGCTCTCTTGAAGAGACCTCCGAAAGCATCCCTACTCAGGGTATTAACAAGGAAGCTAGCTTCCCCGAGACAGTAGAAGAGGGACGGCAAATGCCGAAACCTCAGGAGGTTCAAAGTTCTGACTCCGGTAGGGAACCTACAAGGGAACTTACCGTGAAGATTCAGGACGCAATAAAACGTGCCAGAATTAGTGGCGCAGAAAGAAAAAGGAGGAAGAAGGCTAAGGCAGCAGCCATAGCTGCCTCCTGCGAAACTGCTGGGAGGGGAGTCGGCACAACCGGTGCACGAGGGAAGGGTCGTGGAGGCACTGCTCTGACTGGACAACCAGGAAGAGCTGCCAACATGCCCACCCAAAGAGCACCGAGACCTGCTGCACCCTCAGGTGGGACCAAGGGGCCTGCCACAAAACATGACAGGTCCCAAGGTAATACACAACCGGAAGCAGTGTCACACTCCAAGAGACAACGGGGACCTCCCTCTAGTAGCCCCGGTACATGCAGCTATGCTGATGCGACAGCTGCAGATCCTGCTCTTCAGGTTGCCATACGTAAGGCAAATATTACTGAAAACTTCACTGAAGAAGAGCAGATGGAGTTGTCTTATGCAGTAGGACGACTGATACACCAGATCCCAGAAGCAGGACAAGTTCCTCGCTTCAGAGGTACAAAACGCAGGACACAGTACATCTTTGTCACTGCAGATAACATCTTTAGTAGGGACTGGCTCCTTAGTACAGTCCCTACTCTAAGAATCTGGGAAGGGGTCGTGCTTTCAGCAGTGGAAGCCACAAAAATACCCCGTTTGACCAGAGCTATGCTCTGGGTTCCCGGAAAAATTTCCAAGTGAGGCGACCTATCTGCTTGAAAGGCAGAATCCAGGTCTTAAAGCCTCTACTTGGAGAATCATGGAAACCAAAAGAGAAAAACACGGACTCAGGCTAGTCATTGGACTAAATGAGGATTCCGTCAATCAACTGGCGAAAATTAATTTTCGACCATGCATCAATCTAGACGTTGCGGAAGTGACTCTAAAGGAGAGACCTAAATTCCTGGAAGAAGGGACTCCTTTAGAAGACACAGAAGAAGACGCCATTAACAGGGAAGGACCATCTCCTAAACCTGAGAAAATGGAAGTCTAAAAACTAGGTAAGTTTGGTTTTCTTTTTCTATTATTTTAACCTAGTAAATGTGCTTAAATTATGTCTTCTTTTTCTTTTTTTACAGATAAACTTACAGCACTGCATAGCGGCTACTGCGATACTTTCTAAAAGAATCACGGAGCTCGATCTTGACTTTGTCCTTATTCAAGAACCTTGGCTCTATAAGGACAAAGTTAGAGGACTGGGAGGATGTGGAGGATCTTTGCATTATTGCTTACAGACTACTCCACGTGCTTGTATTTTTACAAAGCACAAAAAAATTTTCCTCCTCTCAGAATTTTGTATCAGGGATCTGGTAGCAATCAGATTCCCAAGAAATAACAGATGCGACATTGTCATTGCATCTGCTTACTTTGCTCATGAACCAAATTCTGATCTGCCTCCTTCCGAGGTAAAGAAACTGGTTTCTTACTGTATGAACTCTGGATTGCCCCTTCTTCTGGGATGTGACGCAAACTCCCACCACATTGTGTGGGGTAGTAACGACATCAACACCAGAGGGGAGGCCTTGCTAGAGTTTCTTTCTTCTACTGATCTGGACATTTTAAATGTAGGATCAGTTCCTACCTTCTTCACCCCACATAGGGAAGAAGTATTGGATCTTACCCTTGCTTCCACAAGTCTTAGGACTGAGGTATGCAATTGGAGGGTTTCTCAAGAGATCTCCTTGTCGAACCATCGACATATTCTCTTCTCCTTGAGCATGGAGGTGCTCAGTGAAGACTTGTATAAAAACCCAAGGCTCACCAACTGGGATTTCTATAAGGAAGATCTTAAAAGTTGCATGGCAGGTTTTCCTGCTCTTTATCGAGATGAATATGGCATAGAAAACTCTGTTTGCTTTCTTACAAATGCCCTCGTCTCTGCTTATCAGCAGAACTGTCCACTTCGTAAAAAACGAAGGAACAATGTTACCTGGTGGAATCCATTCCTGGATAGACTCCGGTCCAAGACCCGAAAACTACTTAACAAAGCAAAACTCAAGGGTACTACGCAAGCTTGGGACTCTTATAAAGAATCACAAAGGAACTATAAACGTGCCATTAGGCACTTGAAAAGAACATCCTGGAGAGCCTTCTGTGACAACATAAGGACTTTGCCTGTGGCCACAAGGCTCACCAAGGCTTTATCCAAAAGCTCTGAGACAAAACAGGGATCTCTGTTACTGCCCAGTGGGGTTTTTGCCTCATCTGAGGAAGAGGCTTATAGACACCTACTGGAGGTTCATTTCCCGGACTCAAGAGCGTCTGATACTTCCATTCAACATGCATCTCTGAGCAAAGATTTTTCTCTTGCCAAAAGCATTGTCTCTTATGAAAAGGTTAAGCAAGCTATTTCCAGCTTCAAACCCTTCAAAGCAGCAGGAGAGGATGATATTTTTCCGGCCCTTCTTACAAATGGATTGGAAGTTATTATTCCTCCCCTTTTACATATTTATCGCTCTTGTCTAGCTCTAGGTTATGCTCCTATGAACTGGAGAAAGACAAGAGTTGTCTTTATTCCAAAGGCAGGACAGTCTGACTATACCTCTGCCAAATCCTTCAGACCAATCAGCCTCTCTTCCTTTTTACTGAAGACTTTGGAAAGATTGGTTGACCGATACCTAAGGGATGTTGCTCTTTTGAAACCTCCACTACATTGCAGGCAATATGCCTATCAGAAAGGACTTTCTACTGAAACAGCCTTACACCATCTGGTACATAGGATAGAATGTTCTCTGTCCCATGGGCAGATGGCCCTTGGCGCCTTTCTTGATATTGAAGGAGCATTTGATCACACATCTTATGACTCCATTTGTAATGCAGCTGAACAGCATGGAGTTGATCCATCTATCATTAGATGGATTAGGAATATGCTGTCAACTCGCACCATATGTGTACACCTTTCTGGCAACTCTATTTCAACTAAGGCTATGAGAGGTTGTCCTCAGGGAGGAGTTATCTCGCCATTGCTCTGGTGTCTAGTGATGGACTCCCTCCTTGAGGAACTTCAGAAACTCGGTTTCTACTCCCAAGCCTATGCGGATGACCTTGTTATCCTTATTTGTGGCCTAGATCCTGGGACAGTCTTTGAGCTCATGCAGAGGGCTCTTAGCTGTGTACAGGCCTGGTGCTGCAGAACTGATCTTAGGGTCAATCCTAACAAAGCAATCTTGGTAAACTTTACTAGGAAACGAAAGATAGGGAAAACTTTGACTTTAAACCTATTCAACAAACAAATTGATCTTTCCAAAAGTGTCAAGTACCTTGGAGTCATTCTTGACTCCAAACTGACCTGGAAAGAACATCTTGATATGAGGATCAAGAAATCCATTGCTACCTTTTGGATGTGCAGAAGGACTTTTGGTTGTTCATGGGGTCTTCAGTCAAAGATTATTTATTGGCTTTATGTGACTCTGGTTAGAACTGCACTGTGTTATGCAGCTATTGTCTGGTGGACTAGAACAAGGCTGAAAACGGCTAGGAAGCTCTTGAGCAAGCTTCAACGTCTAGCCTGTCTAGGAATTACCAGATCTTTAAAGACGACACCTACCGCCGCCTTGGAGGCAATTTTGGATCTGCCTCCTCTTCATCTCTTTATCGAGCATCAAGCCAGGAAAACCGCCTTTAGGCTGGTTAATCAAGGCAAATGGTGTGACAACACCTCCTATCACTCCAGTATCTAGAGAGAAGCACAGGACTTATCTCCTATGCTCTCTCTTAGAACTGTTTTGACTATTAACTTTAACACGATACCTAACTATGTCATTCACTTCCCTTGTAGAGAAGAATGGCTGGCTAAGGGACATGATTTGTTACCCCCCTGGAGTATCGTCTGGTTTACGGATGGATCCAGGATTGGAAACAAGACGGGAGCTGAGACCAAGGGCTAGCTTTTTCCAAGCCCTTGGGATCCATTGCACTGTATTTCAGGCTGAGGTATATGCTATTCTTTTTTGTGCATATGAAAACCTCAACCATCACTATGTCAATAGGACTATTTATATCTGCTCAGATAATCAAGCAGCTTTGCATGCTCTGAGCAGTCCTGTTTGCACCTCTCAGCTTGTCGCTGATTGTAGGGAGATCCTAACCTGTCTAGCCAGTACAGATTTGGTTTATTTAAACTGGGTTCCTGGGCACTTAGGTATTGATGGAAATGAGAAAGCGGACCTGTTGGCCAAAAGGGGCTCATCTTTGACTCCGATTGGCCCGAAACCCTTCTTAGCCTTCTCATTCAATCTAGGCAAACAATTACTTGGAGCTGTCCTGGGAAAACAGTTCCATAGGCATTGGATTGCCTCGCATGGTATGAGGCAGGCCAAATTGTTTATACAATGACTTGACCATCACCTTGCAATGTCAGTCTTAAATTTAGACAGAAAACATTGCAAAATGATTACAGGAGTTCTTACAGGACACTGTACTCTCAACAGACACCTGCATATACTTGGCATCACCCAAAGTGATTTATGCAGAAAATGTGGAATGGATCAGGAAACTCCTGAACACATTCTATGCTTTTGTCCAGCTTTGGCTAGGAACAGATGGGAGATTTTTGGCAGGATTCGATTTACCACTAATAACATCTCCACCTTTAATACTAAGGTCATCTTATCTTTCAGTAGGTCTACAGGACTTTTTATGACCATAGAAACTCAATCCCAAGTTGAAGTATAAACAATGGTTTTACCAATGTTTTATGAGGGGACACAATGGACCCCAATTGTGAGGTCTAAGTGGCAGAACGGCAAGTGCCGACCCTTTATTATCCTTATCCTTAGGTCCTTATTAATCTATTTTAACATTATATTCATAAAATATTCCACTCTCCTCAAAGTTTTATCACCGAAAAAGACTGTTGGTTCTCTTTAAATAAATTCAAATTATATTTCTTTAAAAAGAACCAAATACAGTTTGATAATCCTTTATCGACTATTAACATATGAATTAGTGAATATAAAATAAATTGTTCATTTAACAATTACATATGAGTAATTATTGAAAACAGCTTTTGAAATACTGTACATTTACAGTCATTCATCATCTGTTGCATCATTTCCAAGACCATCAATGTAATCTTCAACGTTACTACTGGAAGGAAGTTTGTTATAAAAGGGCCAGACATCCTTCGGTGTGAGACGACGAATTGGCTTAATATCCTTAAGCTTTTCTTTGCTTATAGGTTTCCTTCAAATCTTAAGAAATCAACTTAGCTGAATGAAAGCTGTCTGATAGTCTTCCTCGATGTTTACTCTTAATATCAACTTCAATGTAATCTGCTTGTGAATAGCTAGTTTTCATTTGAAGGACGAATGGTTTGTTTCTATCGCCAATTTAATTACATGAACTTTGAGCCAGTTGATTGTGTTTCCTCAGTGTCCACTTTCCTGTTGATTATCACTTTTTCAATTTCCTTGATTCCTTTAAAATCATTTTTCTGTATTTGTGACACAACAAATTCTCTCTTTTGCAGCATCCTTCTATCACCTTAATGTAATCTTCAAAGGTGTACAGTCGTTGTTGGTTTTTCAGGGCAAATTCCACAACACCAAAATCAGAATCATTTGGCAGATAACTGTGTCCTGAGATGAGTACTTCAATATTATAGAATTCAGTTTGTCTATATCATCAAACAATATATTAATCCTAAGTACCATTTTGAGGTTCCACTTCTGGCCCCCACATCAGACTATAAAATAACATCTGTTACATTCCTTGCAACATGAGTAACAATGTGCCTTCGCAAACTGCAATTTTCTTCCTGGATACTTCTGCCCTGCAGTGCCTTCTACCCAAACATAAAAGAAACTTTGTTTTCTTTTTCCTGAGTGGATCCCAGTATTGTATTTGTCGGCAAAAGAATCACATGGTTCTATTTAAATAAAAGAACAAACGACAATTGCAATATGATAGTTGGTTCAACTGTTTACAGATGGCAGTACAGTCTAGATATCACGGCTCCATTTAAATAAAACATTGAGACAGTTTCAAGAATTCATAAGCGGGGTATATCAAAGAAATGTTAAAAATGTCGCTTTGTTCCTTTTATATAAAAGCCATCCAATTGATAGTCTGACTGTGTGAGCTGCTTTCACTGGTTTGATGTGTTGATGCTCTTGTTGTTTGATTTATATCCCTAAATACTTAAATTATCATGATGGGATCCTTATGTCAAGCTTCATTCTGGTGTGAAATTGGTGAATTTCATCTTTTTGGATAATAATACATGTCCTATATGAGCAAGATTCATCAATTCACATCTTAAGAACAAGAAATCTAACAAATGGTTTGGCTTGCATTCTTACTGAAATTAAATTTTATGGAAATTTAAATAAAGCTCTAAAAAGAATGTATTGCTGATGCTTAGCCAGCTATTAACCATTACTAATTGACTTCTATCTGAGAACTCTAAGTTGACTTTTCTTATCATTCAAAGACAATTACTGCTATACAAATCTTACTTAGCTACAAATTAAGATGAGAACTGATCTCCCTTGACTATGTATGTATTGGCTATATTCCTTACTGAATACTTCTTTATTCTATCCAATCTTCCCATTTTCTGGTATTTTTTTCTTGATGCTGTTCTTTTTAATCATCTATCAATTTTCTATATATTTTATAGCCTCTAGCTAATATGCACCTGTATCAAAATATTATGGTGGATATGCTGTTCATAAAATCATCTGACAATAGCCTATCTATTTCCTGTTTGCTTTTTTCATTTATGCTTTTACTGTACTGCTTTTGTGATGAACTTAAAATGATTATGATAATTTTTTTTTTCATTATTTAAAAATGAAAAAAAAAAAAGAATGCTTTTGTTTTATCAAACTCAAGTTCTATCATTGCTTAAAAATGGAAAAAAGCTCAAGTTTTATCAAGCTCTTCTCTATCATCTAATAAACACATATAACACAAATAACAACAGAAGTTTTTGACCATTCATAATACTGTTAGTTCTTTTTCACTGTTCTATTTTAGCAAAAATACATGTTGAAAGTTAATATGAATATATGTTATGAGCTGATTTTTTAATTGAAAAAAATAAGAAAGTATGATATTCATCTAAAGAAATAAGCTTATTTTGGTATTCAATAATATAGGATGATATACTCTCTTTATAACTAGCTTCTATAAATCTCTGAAATTTCTACTTTGGAAGATAATTAAATGAATAAATAAATAATACTTACTTCCACATAATCGTACTGACAATTATTGCTTGATTCTACTTGTAGGTGAGAAAAGGATAAATTGAGTTTGTTTCCTTGAGGAGCAAGAATTGTCCAAGTGCAATCACGATCATGGGGATATGGATTGGGGAAATTAGGACTTTCAATTAACCCTCGCCGACCTTTCACCTCACTGTTACAATCTAAGGGAAAAAATGTTTTTTAAATAGTTATAACAAATTTAACGTGCAGTACTAATATTAACATCATAATGAAAGACATACAAGCACATAAATGAGGATTCACTGAACTGTTTTAGGTATTTTGGATACAGGGAATCCAGAACAGCTGTTTATGGTTTCCAAACCATCATCAGCTGGATTCACCCAGTATCTAACTTATTTATGTGCATGTATCTCTTTTATTGTGATGTTAATTTAAATATTTTTGATCGTAATAAATTGCTTTGAAAGTATTTTATTATTATATAAAATTATAGTATTTTTTTAATTATTATATTTTAATCTTGTAACATATCTTTTATTTTATTAATTTACATTTTATATCCCAGATGAGATTGGTTTAGACAATTAGGAAGTCAAATTTTTGAACAATATGATTAGTAAAATTAGTTTTATGTCAATAATTCATTTTACAAATGTTTTCTATGACTGTTTGTGGAATTATCTAGTATACAGATTAAAAGAACTAATCTATGTAAGTAAGGCTAATTACGCATAAAAGATGTTTTAAAAACAGTGGAAGAACAACTCATTTATTTAGAACTCTGTAATGCGTTCGTTAGTTTATGTAAACACATTTGAAGCAAAATAGCATTTAAGGAAAAGACAAAGATGGAGCAAGGAAAGGGGAATGAATTATTAACATACATTTTATTAATTAAAATTAAAATTGTATAGTTAATGCTTCTTCTAATTAAGGCATAGCTAATTTTTAAAGGTATACAGTAGACTCCCTTCTTAACCTGCCTTGGATCAACTGACCACCCACCTGCTGCACTGTGACTCATGCATTCACGTACATTTTTCCTTAAATGTACAGTACTGTACAGTTTTCTTTTATTACTTTGGCAAATGTGTGTTTTTTTTCGTTAACTTATATCTAGGATGAAAGAAAGTTTTGTTTTTGGTTATTGTGATACGTGCTTGTGAAAACAAGTATATGAGTGTATACTGTCACTTGTATGTACAGTAAGTATGTAAATTTTTATTTTGTAAAATAATATTTTTCACACTTTTATTGACCTTGTTGATTTAATTAAACAAGAAAAGTACTTTAATTTAGTTAAAAGCTAATTTAAACGTATTTTCGGTTTAACTGGCCATTTCCTCAACTGGCATAGGGTCCGGACCCAAGCTGAACGGTTAAAGAGGAGGAGTCGACTGTATAGCCAATTGAGATCAGAATTTACACAGAACAAAAGTAGTAATAAATTTGGAAGGAGGGGAGGAGCTGGTATAAGACAGAATAGGAAGCATAGCATCCATAGGAGATTTCAGGATAGGAGACGCTGAGCCTTCACCAAAACTCTAAAATTGAACAATGAAGAAATATGATACTAAAGTTTTAAACAATTGTTGATAAAAGATGGAAAGTTGTGATCAATCAAAGATGGCTGTAATTGTAGTGTCCAAGATAAGAACTGAAAGAAAGAAATTCTAATGAAATTTTAACATTTCAATTGTTAGAAATTAAAGTAACCGTGTTTCAAAACTACAGACAAAACATGACTGCTGCTATCTGCAAATATGATGGCAAGACAAACAGAATATGAAAAATAATTATCAAATTCTGGGAAGAGGCATCAATTAATATTAGACTATTTTGAGAAGATTGTCAAAAGGAATTAGAGAATCTATCTGGAGAATAGGAAACAAGCAACTTTATTGGCATTCTTAACTTCTCGTTAATCTTTCATTCAAACATACTTTCGATCCAGACACATTCAAGCTAATAAATGCATGGTGAGTAGAAAATTTATAAAAAAGCAAAATATACATATTTTATTCATTTTTCACCCTAGCTTATTTTTATTACAATGAGAAATTAAGGAGAGAAATTGAAAATAAAACGCACTTACTCGGTAATGTAAAATAAATAAACAGGATTAAAAGGAGGGAACAATCCAACGGTTTTGGAATACTGTGAGTATTCCATCTTCAGGGATGGCACAAACATTTAAGACAATATGAAGTGAGAACACAGTGAAAGTATGGGGAAACTAAAGGAATTATGGTTAGCAATAGTGATGGGCATTTAGTCCACCGGTGATAGGATTGTAGGCCTTAAGATGATGTTGAAAGATTCAGCAAGGAGGCAATGGGATAGTTTATTGTGATGATAGTTCATTGTGTGTGTGTATGGCATTACAGTATATTGAAAAACAAATGTTCTCTATTCATAGCCCACACATTAAATTATATGACAGATATGTCGATGACATCATCATCCTCAAACAACACATTATACAGATATAAAAATATCTTAACTCCATAGATCCCCACTTACAATTTGAATTCAAACAACCTTCTAACAAATACATAAACTATCTGGATGTTTCAATTACCTACAAAAATAACTCTATAAACACCACTGTATACAGAAACCCACTTGCTCAAACAGATACATATATTACAACTCCACCACATACAGAAAATCAACAGTGTTGACTTTCACATATACAGAGCATTAACAATATGCTCCACTAAAGTAGCATTAAACGCCAAACCCAACACCATTCACAACAAACTTAACCTCCACAACTACTCCTCCCACCTCTTTCACAACTGCCTCAACATACTACAACATAAACTAAACAAACCCACCAAAATCCCAGACCTCAAAACCCCCTGTCAAATACATCCTCTTTCCCTACTATCCAATACTTGAAAATTTCATTAAAAATTCCTCACCCACATCAATATGCCCCTGCTTTGAGATCACCCTACATAAGCATCACAGATACTAAACAAAATGATCCCACTAACAATGTATATTGGATCCCATGTAAGCAGTACACCTCTGGCTACGTGGGACAAACAGGCCGACCTCTATCCACACGCATAAAAGAACACAAACATGTCTTCACAAACCAAGACCCCACATGTTCATATGCAGTAACATATTACAATGAGACCCCCAATTTCACAGCTGCCAAGCCCCTCTCTCACCACAGTAAACTATCCCACCACCTCCTTGCTGAATCTTTCAACATTATCTGGCTTAAGGCCTACAATGCTATCATAGGTGAACAAAATGCCTGTCACTATTGCTAAACCACCATAATTTCCTTTACTTTCCCCACACTTTCACTATGTGTTCGCACCTCATATTGTCTTAAATGTTTATGTAGTACCGTATATGCTCCAATAGAGGCCCCCGGCTTTTATTTGCAAAACTAGCCTCAGCTCCCGGCGCTTAATAGAGACCAGCTGCTATTAGAGGCCGGCCATTATTAACAAAAACCTTCAGAACGCAATATTTTTACACATAAATACCGGCTAATATTACAAACAGCTACTTTATTTGAATTTCCCATGCTACATAAGACTGCTAAAGATAAATGGCAATGTCTTTCTGTACCTTTCGCTGCTATTCGTCGTCCGAATCAGCATTGACGGGTGGCCGCCTCACCGGAAGTTTCTTTCGCATATTCCACCGCGCGAATCTTAAAGGCAATGTTAAATGACCGTTTCAATACAATACGACAATAAGAGCCTCGGCGTTTATTGGAGCATACACGGTACTGTACGTTTGTGCCGTCCCTGAAGATGGAATACTCACAGATTCCGAAACTGTTGGATTATTCCCATCCTTTCAATCCTGTTTATTTATTTTACAAGTAAGTGCATTTTATTTTCAATTTCTCTTCTTATTTTTGTTAACAATGATTTCTAACAAAATTAAAATTACTTTTAATTAATAACACTGATCTGCTTTTCTTCTAAAACTAACTTTTATAACAATGAGGGTTTATGTATGTGAACTTAACCATTTTGTATCAATCAATTTAAAATTACAAAAAAGTATAAGAATTTTTCTTTTAGCAAAAATTTACTTAAAAAGTAATCAATAAATAAAATCTTGATGAAACAAAATTTTTATAGAAGAAATTATCAGATAAGGGGACATTCATTAATTACGTGAGGTCAAAATGGGGAGGGGGGTACGGCAAAATCTCACCAAGGGGGAGGGGGGGTCAACGAAAATCTCACGTAAACTTTTTCATTCAGAGAAAATATATATCATAGCAAGATTTCCGCGTGGTTTTTTTTTTTTTTTTTTTTTGGTTGTTAAAATTTTTGAAATCTCACCAACGGGGAGGGGAGGGGGTCCGGCAAAATCTCACCAAATCTCACCAAGGGGGAGGGGGGGGTCCAAATGTTTTAAAAAACACCTCACGTAATTAATGGACGTCCCCTAATTAAATATGTGAAATATATCTCACCTATTGTGTATCTGAGTTGAAATCCTCTTTTTGCTGAATCTCCATTTGATCTATATTTGACGATTACTTGACTAGTATTGGTGCTGAAAGCAGAGGGAGGCACGGAACCACAAAATCGCTTTCCTTCAAAGAGTCTACCTTTATCTTTTATCTATAAAAACAAAGAAAATGCAAAAATCACTCTTTGAATTATTTATTACAAATTTACAACTATAAAAATCCTCAAAACGGACCATGGAAAAAAAAGGTTCTGTTTCCTCCCCAAAAAAAAGTGTTTGCTGCAATTATAGGATAGTAAATGTATAGCAAATTCACAATCAAATTAATTTAATACTACCAAGGGCATATATAAGGGGTGGCCGAGGGCCCCCCCCCCCC
>JAFIDM010012231.1:153770152-153784866 GCA_023159025.1 Thereuonema tuberculata
GTTGAACAGATAGGTTTCCAGCGTTTTATTTGCGTCCTCCTTTTCATTTTATAAAAGTATCATGGGGTGTCTACTTAAAATTACTTAACTTAACCTTACATTAATCTTTCCCCCCCCCCCCCAAAAAAAAAATATATTCTATATTCACCACTGAATACTTCCAAATACTGAGTGGTATTACTAAGTAAGAAAATTCATTATTTGTAATTATATAACAAGACTACAACAATTTTCAGTTCCAATAATCCACATTATCATCTCTGACTAACTGAAATCAGTCTCTTCCTAATCTAAATGGCAAATTATTACCTATTTTGATAGATAATGTGAGGGATAAATAAGCATGAAATTGCATTATTTTGTTTATATAAATTTTGTTTATTCTTTGTTTTTCTGAAAGTGCTATTAGGTTCAATCTGAAATGAATTCAATTGTATGTGTTTTATCATATCATCGTATGTTACAAGATGATGAATGGTCAGCTTAAATTCCTTACAAGGATTAATCAATTGCTCAATTCCTAAATGCTATCAAACAGAGATGGTCTAGGAATCCTTGCCAGAGACACAAGATTGTGGCTTATCTGTAGGTATTATTTGGAGTAAAGGCAACAAGCAACACAATGTTTCATTTGGAGGAAAACAAAATCAATTTTTGTGAATAAAATTAGTGTTTTGTTTTCTTTAAAACAAGTTGACTTCAGACAGATGAATGTCCTTCAAAATAGAAAAGCAATCTTTAATTTTTATTGTAATTTTATTTCATTTTTTTAATGCAATCAGTAACAGTGAGGATGACACAATGTGGCATTGATGCAGCCTTCAGTATGTCTCTTTTTCAGTCTTAACTACAGCTTAGAAAAGGAAAATGGAGGAATAGATAGAACTTTATGTGGATAGAATCCTCACTAAAACTACTACTTGAGTGTTAAAAGCTGTTTAATTAATATTAAATATGTATTTTGTAATAAGGATTGCGGATGGGTGGATACTTCTTCAGAAAATTATTAAGTTAAGGAATTAATAGAAAATCAAAAGAACACTTACCTAAGGAAAAGGCATAGGAATGTACTTATCATGTAGCAGACATAAGGAAAAGAGTGACTGGGTGATGCAAAGAAGGTCCAATAAATATAGGGAAGGCTTGAGGGCTAACAGGATCACATACAGTTGGTGAAAAACTAATAAGTTCCAACCAAAAATTCTTTGGAGACTCTCTACAGAGAAATGTCAAAGTGTCAACCCAGCTGGTGGAAAACATTAAATAGTGATGCTGATGAACAGTAGAATATATAATCTCTGTAGCTTAGTGAGATCTGATAGAAGGACTATGAAGTAAGCAATAGGACCATGAGATAAGCTAAAGAGCATCTGTCAAGATCAGAGTTGAAAGAATAGTGAATGGCTGAATAAAGGCTGTAAGTAGAGAATCTGTTAAATAGATCCATGAGATGGGATATTACTGATGACTAATATCCCATGAAAATAGTCAAGGATCATGAAGAGATACGATGAACTAGAATAAAGTAGAACAACTCTGCACATATAGTGGCAGAGGGATAAGCAAGGCAGAAGAAAATAGTCATACTAAGACTAATAATAAAAAGAAAGAGATGATATAAAGAAAAGACAAAAAGGTACAAAGGAAAGACCTACAGGACTTCAAGATGCCATGTCATATGGCAACACTTCATTAAGAAAACAGGTGAAAAGTAGAAGCTCATTACTCAAATGAGAACTTCTACAGATAGATATAAAAACATAACTAGTCATTGTGCATAAACTGTAACAATGTATTGAAAACATTGCAAGAGGCTTAATAGTGACTTGAAGAAAATCCATGAGATGATTAACAGAAAAATAGCACAGAGAATTAAGCAGTGGGAATACCAATGACTAATGCTTGAAGAGTAAAATGTGCAATGAACATCAGGTTGCAAGACTCAATATCTGGAGGACACCCATAATGTACAAAGACGAAACTGCTCAAAGAAAGAAAATGGCAGTTCACTGTCAAAAGCTAAAGAACATCAAGCTATGTAATAAATAATAATTCCAACAAAACTTTATTAGGAGGGACAAGGCACTAGAGGTGCATGCTGGACCACAGAGTGTAATGTATCAATGGAGACTATTGTATTAAGATGAAAAAATCCTTCTAATGGGAATGGTGACAATATTAAAATAAAAAAAAAAATAGAAGGAAATAGAAGGAAATATAATCACTGAAATGAAGACTCAAAAGCAGAAAGTATCATGTGCTGAAGATCCAAGCTGCAGCAAACTAGATAAATCAGCAGTAGAGACTGCAGTATGAAGATCAAAAGACACTTGCTGAGATCATGGAGATACTGAAAAAGATTGAATCAGTGTCACTGAAAAAAAAGGCTCAAAAAACCCCCAGAGGACTACAACTTAAAAAAGCACAGGGAGGACTGATAATGTAAAACTTGACAATGTCAAGTGGGGACCTGTGAAGGCAGATTAATGCCCACAGGAATGCCAACAGAGACATCAGAAATATCTAACAACTGTGTAAACAGAAAAAAATAAAAGCATCTTAGCAATATAAGTAAAAGTTGAAAATATTCAAAATAAATATATTTTAAAAATTGTGACAGCATCACAATTGAACAATGAATAATATAAGAAAGGAATTGATGGAGATATCTAGCTTTTTTTTTTATTACAGAAGTAAAAGGAAACAGGTAACTGGTTGATAGGACATGCCATTTTTCAAAGAATGTTTAAGGGTTACAGAAATAGCATGGAATGACCATTATCACTTCATGAATCAACAAGCAGCAATATTACCTCATTAAAGATTGTTTGGTATTCACGCATCTTATAAATGGAGAAAAGGTCAATATTATGGGAGATCACAGTATCTAAGAAAACAAAAAGTTTATATGAACATATGACCTGTTCTGAATGGTTTCTGAAATAGAACTGTTTGAATGCATAGTTGCAAAATTGTTGATAGTAAATAATTATTATACTATTACTATTATTTATTGTTCAAGTGACAAATTTGTTGTGTTTTTTAGAAAGAAATTCCACGATCAACATCATCATTACTTCAGATTTGCTTCTGACAGTAGTACATTACAGAAGGAAGGAAGGAAGGACAATACTGCATGCCAAATTCACAATACTAATTCAGATAAGTATATCTTGGAAACTGTTTGGAATAGGACACATGCTCATATAAATTTTTTTTTTAGAACGACTGATTCTATTATCGCCCAGAATATTGACCTTTCCTCTTTGGTTTGCATATGTAATTATAGTTTGATATTTAATGATAATAGCAATTCTATGAATCTCCATCAATAACCTACAGTATTGTTTCCCATTAGGAATATAGTTTCTAGAGATTTAGCTTTAGAAATATGATACATCATGTAAAAGTTTTGTGTGTGTACTGAACAATCAACTGAAAAATATGATAACATAAATTTTATTATTACAACATTACCTCAAGATATTCATAAAAACAAGACGGGGACTCATCCATTTCTAAATCCATAACATTGATCTGAATGCGGCTTCCTTTACTCACAGATAACATCCATTGACATATACCACTGTGACCATATGGAAGAGGATAATTTGGAGATATGATGGTTCCACTAATGGCATTTATACTCCCACCACAACCTGAAATATGAAAAGTAATTGAAAGTTTTATCTGCAAAATTATTTTCACAAAGATTTCTAAAAAGATTTAATTTTGTTCCAACCAACATTAAGCTATCAATTCTAAATTTTCATCTGTCTACTATGAAGATATTTTAATAATGCTTATGTCAAGTATAATACTTATAAGCACTAATAAATTTTACTAATTGTAAAATGCCCCTAACAAAGAGAAAACTTTTTCTTCAGTTCATAGTAATAAAATCTTGGGTAAACTTTTTTTTTTTTTTCAAATTCAGCAGAATTTTTTAAAGGCAAGAACAGAATAAAAGATGTATTAATTAATAAAGGCCTGACAAACAAAAACAAGAAGCAGTGAACTGTTTCCTACACAAGGCAGACTGTAAAGAGGTTAAACCTATTGAAACCTGTTTCAAAATAGTGAAAAATCCTGAATGAAATATTATTTCTCAGAATGAAAAGAAGAAATCAGCAGCAATCTATAAAGAAATCCATGAGGCACAATTACTAGCATTATTAGTAGAACTGGCTTTTCAGTTCTACCAATAATGCTTGTAATTTGAGATTGAAATGGGCAGTATTAGTCTAACAGTACCAAGTAGAACTAGGCTTTCTATGATGAAACAATGATTTACTCTTGATTAATTACTATTTCATACACCTCTGTTAAGGTTGCACTTTATGGAAATAATGGGTAAATTTTACCAAACCATAACGTTTGAAAAAGCAGAAATATTTCTGAAGCTTTTTGGCCAAACACTTCAGATCCTAAGTCATATAATTCACAAGGCCATGCAAAAAATAAAATCTCTTTTCTCATATCTATTAACTTCAATTGGCTCTCTTCAGTTTGTAAATTTTAAATCTGCCCTCTCTATGTTTTTTAAAATCTTTTAAAAAAACAAAAAAAAAAAGAAAAACTGAGGTTTCTTACATTTAAGATCAACATTCTTCTTTTGATGTTGATAACCAGCTTATCAAAGGCATCAGATTGTTCTTTCAAAGAGTAACTAATTTGGATCCGTGAATGCCATTAAACTTAAAATTACAACTAGCCTATCTACATCATTATAATATCTGCATCCGACCCTTTCACTTATTCTAATCACCTGTCTACTTACCTGTAGATGTACTATCCCAATCAATGAGGAATCCTTTTTCTGACTGTGAAGAATCACTTTGGAAACGGAGATAAAGCTGATGAGAGTGAGAACGAATTAGTCTAGGTATTTCTGTTCCACAATACTGACCAATCAATGGTGAGCTAGCAGTTCCCCCATTCCTAGATTTTGAACAGACAAAAGAATAATTTCATATTCTTAAATTAATCTACATTTATTACATATACATTTTTCTTTAATATCTATAATTTGTGTAAGAGCAGTTGAGAACATTTCACAATTGTTGATAGCAATAATTCCTATTGCACATTCTGCAAATTCAAATTTATTTTAAACAGATGTAAGCAGTGGCATAGCAACGCCTTTGGGGGCCCGGGGCGGGAGTTCCATTATTCCACAACCAAAAAAAAAAAAAGGAAATACTTGGGTGGATGGGGCCCCTAGGCTTACTGGTGGGGCCCCCTGGGCTTGCTTTTACAACCAAAAAAAAAGGAATTTCCTATTTAACAACCAAAAAAAAAGGAAATAAGCTGGCTGGTGGGGCCCCTTCCAGGCGGGGGCTCGGGGCGGACCCCTCCCCTTACTACGCCACTGGATGTAAGTATTGTTACTTCATTCTTTTGGATGTGCTCTTTTAGCAGTATTATACAATTGAATTGTCAATGGTGGTAGTGAAGAATATTTTATGTTTTAAGGCAAAGTTATGTTAAATATTTTGTATTAAGCTTCTGTTAAATATAGTCAAGGGAAAACTGAAAATTTTTCAGACTGCCTATTCATGAGATGCAATAGGAGAGCAGCAATATTCACAAAGTGGAAACATTTTAAACATGGATAAATATAAAAAATCGAATAGGAATAATGCATCCTCTAGAATCACTAACAGTTCAGATAATCACTCACTGGAACTTCAGGATTTCTCATAGCTACAGAATAATAATTCTTCTTTTTTTTTTTGGGGGGGGGGGGGAAGCCTTTGCTTCTTTGTTGCCTCTTCTTGCTTTGGCTTTAGTATTTCAAACTTAAATAAACACAAATATTCTGCCTAATATAGCACTTCAATACTTAGCACTCAGCAGCCACTTATAAAATTCACTTATACACTACCTACAGTAATGGACCGGACACTAGTATATTTACATTAAATCAGACGAGATCATCAAAGTGCATGTGCGCACGTGATCAGGCAAAGTCCATTCAGATAGTTGCTACGGAAACGCCTGTAGGAGTGTTGAATAGTGCGAAGAATATGCCGAAACACAGGGAACTTAGTGGTTTGAAAGAGGCGTAGTTGGCTGTCCCATTGCTGCCATGTCTATTCGTGCAATTTCGGCGAAATTATCATAGCCACATTCAACTGTTGGTGATGTCATCAAGAAGTGGAAGAATACAGGCGTTGGGGCATGAACTGCACGCATTGGTCGTCCCCAGAAACTGACCGAACGCGATCGACGCGTCCTGAAGCATTACATTCGTAAGAACCACAAAAAACCCCTCCGAATCATAAACAGTGAGTTTCAACAGGCATCAGGGGTTACAGTTCATCCCAATACGTTGCGGAAGGAATTGAATGCCCTTAAAATCCACAGATATGTTGCCACACACAAACCACACATCTCATCATTCAACAAAGCCGCCAGACTGAAGTGGTGTTTGCAACATCGCAACTGAACTGTAGAGCAGTGGAAAACAATTTTATGGAGTGTAAAGTGCCTCATCATATTACACTCTCTTCCAGTTGGATGGATGTGTTTGGGTGTGGCAAATGTCAGGCGAACGTCTTTTACCCGAGTGTATCGTTCCAACTGTGAAGTTCGGTGAATCATGCTCTGGGGGTGTTTCTCATGGTATGGCCTGGGACCATTGCATGTTGTTGTGGGAATCTTGAACTCCGAAGGTTACAAGGACAATTTGTACAATCGGGTTGTTCCTACTCTCTGGCAAATGCTAGGAAATGACGATTGTTACTTTCAGAACGACAATGCTCCATGCCATGTTTCAGCCTCTGTCTAGCAGTGGTATACAGAGATGACTGTAAAGCGGCTTCCATGGCCAGCTCAGAGTCCCAACCTAAACCCTATCGAACATTTATGGGACGAGTTAGAGCATCGATTGAGGGCCAGGGAACCACGTCCGACATCTACAGCTGCACTGGCCATGTTCTTGAAGCTGAAATGGACAAAATTACCCATAGCTCTGTATCAAAACCTTGTGGAAAGCATGCTTCGCAGGGTGGCTAATGTAATTTCAGCACATGGGGGGCCTATTCCACTCTTAAATCAGGTACACTTTCATATGTTTCCAGTAACGCGCACTGTCCGGTTCATTAGTGTAGGGTAGTGTATGTATCTAGTTTTCAAACCAATTCAGGGTCCAATTGTAGACCTGTTTTTCCAATGGAGAGAGTATCTAATTACTAAGAAGATACTCTTCAACTGAAACCAATCAATTAAATGCAATCTCTAATCTTTTTAAAGGCATCTTTGCCATATCAGAATTATATGAAAGTCAAATTGAGAAATCTATTTCTTAATGTTTCTCAATCTATTCCTATCTTTGTTTTTTACTCTCCTTTTAGAATATCTACAAACTAGCAATACACTGTTTCAGTTGTTCACACTAATGTGTTTAGCAGTCCTCTGGTACTAAAAGCCTTGATGACTGTAGAAGGATGTCACCAAAGTGAATAATCACTGATATTTTATTGTCTGATTTTGCAATTGATATGAAAGAACAATAGATCATTAGGATTCCATGTCACTGTTATCAGCTTTGAATCCAATTTTCTTAAGTTCGTCAATGTTTCTGTTTCTAGATTGCTGAATTACCTTTCCAAAACATTTATAATGTATGGACAAACAATGTCATAAGATTTTTACTATGCTAGGATGTCTCAGTTTACACCTTAGTCAAAAAATCACATTCCACAAATTTACATCATTTCTTCAAAATCTAGCCCTAATTGCATTATAAACCATTTTTTTTTAGTTAATTAAAAGACTTTTAAGCAATAAGATTTCCAGCCCTACACCAGTAACATGGCCCTGATTTTCCTACAAATATATCTTGTTTCAATGTTGATAAAAGCTGGGTATCAGTTTTTTAAACAACATTTGTAATCTGCTAATCAGACTGTAGGAAACTGCACCTTACGCAAGGGGGGGGGGGGGGGCATTTGCCCTATCTTGGAATTTTTAATTTCAATACCATTCATTTAAAAAAAATTCTTGCAAGAAGGACTAACAGGTATAAGAGGTAGTAAATTTTATTAAAACTTTTTACTTTAATTTATTTAAGTTACTTTATATAATTTTACCGTATAAATTTTTACAGGGATTTTTTTTTTTTTTTTCACTGTCAATATATTTTGCTCCATCCTATAAATAAATTGTGTGAATACTCAACAATCAGACTATTTCTAGTAGTAATAAATATGTTTCTATTCCTTGCAACACTTACAGTGAACATCTTTTCTATATCTTCCATCATGTCAGTTATGAATTACATGTCCTGAAAATTCTTTAAACCAACCTTGTGATAAGAAGTCCTTTTCTAAAATCTTTGTTTGCATAAAGAATTCTGGTTAATAGGGAAGAACAACTGTCAGTCTCCATAATGATTTGTTTTACTTAATATTAATACCATATAGAGTAATATAATGCTACACTACATTGCCATTAATCACCGGACACCCATAGGTGTTAACCAGGATCTGGTATCCAGGGCTGCACCCTTTCCTTAATGGAGACATGGATACCAAACATCTAGAAGATGCCCTGCTTTGATTGACATTTGTAATTTAACAAAATTTTTTTAATAAGTATCAACACTCTCTACACTTATTGAGCTGAGCAAAGTCAAATGTTCACGAGGCTAGAGACTGGCATAGGATTAAATATATATGGTATATTTATCTAAGAGAAGCACCATGTTTCTCAGTAGACTATTTTTTTTTTTTTCATTTATATCTGCTTACAAATACATTGCTCTGCTCCCATAAGAAATACCTATATCAAGAAGAAATATGCTTTCCATATCAGCAATTTATTTAATATCTACCTGGAACAGAAGTCAGTATAACCATTTGCTACTTTTCTAAATAATGTTAATTGAGCTCTTAATGGTCTAACAAGCTTCAGTCAATTTTTTTATCACAAGAATATATGCTGCATTATGACACTTTGAGTTAAGTTACATTTGTTTTAGATCTTATCTAATGAATAATAAAGCAACGAATTTGAATGATTACTGAAACACAACTGGCTATCAAATAAAACTAATTCACTGCCCTCTGAATCATTTATGGCTAAGGATAACCATTACTGAAACAGAATTATGGAAAAGCTAGCAATTTTATAAAGGCTGCAACAAGACATTTCATGAACATCAAACTTTATAAATTCCCAAGCTATACCTATCTAAAACCAAGACACAAAGAATATGATCTATAAAGGATGTCTAACTTATAAAATGATGAAGTATGATATTATTTTTTTATTTTATTGAAAATCATTCAGGGGGGAAAAAACCAAAATAATACTGGTTGTCATGTTTAATAGTACAAATAAATAAAGAAAATAATGAAGCTTGCTTATCATAATAATTATACAGCTTTATAACTTAGTCAAATACAGACTGAAATAGTTTAAAGCAAGATTGAAGGTGCAATAGAGGCATCAATAATGATATTTTCTGTGCAAATTCACAAATGTTGACACAAATGTTTATAGAATCTGAGATAACAAAAAAAATATACAGAAACAATAGTATAATAAAAAAATAAGAATACAAAAGTCAGAGTCATTTCAACACAAATGTAGCTCTCGCCATTGCATTTCCAACTAAAATAAATAAATAAATAAATAAATAAATAAATAAATAAATAAATAAATAAATAAATAATACCCCCTTCCTTATTTCTTTTTGTGAAAAAGCTTGGTTTTCATTTTTGCACCTAGCATTCCTTACAACTTTACATAAAACCAGATGATTCTGATATATAATTCTTTGATTAATGGAATGGTATAAGAACTTCTGAATCAATGCATGGACTCACAGCTAGATATTTGCAATCTAAAAATGAACAACATTTATGTTTAGGTTTTGAAACAAACTCTCAAACCTGATTTCCAGGAAATCATATCTGCAATTGGTATGGTGCTCCAATTGAAAATCAGTGATATTCAATTCTATTTGTTGACCAGTTGGTGCCTGAATTTTCCAAACGCATTCTCTATAATGAGGATAATTATCTGGATAGTTTGGAGAACGAATCTGACCTACTGCACTATAATAATCACCTCCACATGCTGAAAAAAAATATAAAAAGATCGATCATTATAATTACATTACATAATTTGATTTTTTTTCTTTAAATAAGTAACTGAATAAAAATATAAACAATTGCTGTTAATTTTGAGACTGAAATACTAACTACATTTGAAATTTTGCTTAATTTCTAAATATAAAGATGATTATCAGTTTCTATACTTCATTAATGGATTATTACTGAACAAACAATGAAACGAGTTTGATGTAGCACTGAATATTAAAAGCCTCCACTTCAATATCAGTTTGTTTAATCAATAAAATATAGACTTAAGTTTAAAAATAAATCAAAATATTCATTAATCTGCAGATATATTTGTGATTCATATATAATGCTTTTATAATGCTATAAAGTTGTTAACTACTGTAGTGACTGAAATTAATTAGCCAAACAATAACATCTTAATAAAGTACAAGAAGACAATTAACATATCTCTTTAAAATTAGAAAACAAGCATTTTTCTTTATTTTTATTTTTGCAGTATTTTCTAGGAGTTACAATGTTATGTAATGTTATTTAATGTCATGTAATGTTATTTAATAATGTTAAAAAAAAGCATGGGCTTCATGTAAGACAATTTTCCTTAGTCAATAAATCTGTTCATGTGTTAAACATAAATGCAAAATTTCACAATACAAACTGCACCAATTTAAAGAATCCAATTAACTGAATTATTACTCTCTAATTCTGATTATTTCCAATAAATCATGATTAAAATGATAAACAAAATGTAGTGATTAGCATTCACGAACTCAAATTAAAGATATACCATGTAGTTATAATTAAACTGACCGTACTCTCAGCACCATGGAGCGGGTTGTAATGAGCATATGACAATGACCCTTTGTAGATATGCTAATTAGACCAAGAGGACGCGATTTCTGCTGGAAAAAAAAAACAGTTCAACTTTTTGCCACCAGGCAGATATACGGTGCTGTACAGTAGATATAAAATGCCAGCAGCCATCGGAAGCAAGCCATTCTATGAGGATTATCATGGCTTTTGGAAAGAAAGACAGTGTGCTTTTAGTAAAGTTGTTTTATCAGAACGGCAGGAATAGTTGTGCCACACTGAGAGAATATCTCCAATTGAAAGGAATGTGAAGAGGACCATGTGAAAAAAATGGGTTAAAGAACATGATTATGAAATTTGAAGAAACTATGAGTAGGCAACCACAAGCACTACTTTCCATCCTTTGATCCATATATGTTGAAATGCTGTACTCTTCAATGTTAGAAAGCAGTGGAATAAAAAGATGTTTTGCTTCTTGCAAATAATAATGTTTCTCTATTAGAATAATTTACTTTAAAAAATTGTCCACCAACATTGATTTCTAGAAAATGTTTTCTAGAAAGAGGATTTTCTACATTGAAAGTATGCTCTTGGTGGAAATATTACAAAATCACCTAATTTTAGTAGAGATAATATCAGATCTTATTTTGTCTTATAATTTTTTTTGAAGGTAATTGAAAATAGTTTGTATTAGATTTTTGCGTTTGCATTCTTTTCTTCTTATAATCATTTTATTAAAAAATATATAAATCATTCATGAAAATTTGAATTTTTTTTCTGTTGCCTTAATTATTAGTAGACAGTTGCTTTGCTTATTGCTTGCTACTGTGTAAAGTGTTAAATATAAATAATAAAAAGCAGTTAATATGTAATACAGTTGGTTTTTTTTTTTTTTTTTTGGCATGGAGATGGCCTTGAATTTTTTAATGGCTTACAAACCTTTCTGAACTTACTGAATCTTAATGTCTTGCCAGCTAAGCAAAGTAAGGACCGACTGAAAGGGGGGAAGGGGCACCATTAATGGGCTGTGCTTAGGGCATCAGCTGGCTTTAATCTGGCACTGTTAGAGTTGATTCAGGTAATGACACAAAGTTTAAATTCATAGACCTGTGTTATCAACCAGCAAACTAGATTTCTAAAGAAATTCTGTATATGGTATCATACAGAACACTAAATTCAGGCAATCCATACATTTCTCAATAGAAATAGAAATTCTTTTTTGATTTATTTCATTTTACTGAATGCTATTAGTATAGGAAGGAATAAAATTGCCCATTCTGTAAAAATAGAAAATGACAAATGCAGTATTGAAAAAGGGTCATTCTGAGAAAAGTAGAAATTACAATTTGTTTTAAAAGATAAATAACAAAGATCCAAATCTATAACTTCAATAAGTGACATAATGTGCAGATGCTTCATGAATTTTATAAACTGCTAAGACAGCAAAAATTAAAAAAAAGGTTTGTTAAATGAATCAGTAATAGTACTAGAAACAGTGTAACAATTTAAGAAAAAAATCAACTAAAAACTGTTTGAAGAATATCAAAATGTTATATTCAAAAAAGAAAATGACAGAATAGAAAATAGCTTTACTAGTAATAAAGCTCACTAATAAAACCATAAAAGGTAAATGGCACTTGAAAAAGGGTAAAATGATTGTCTCTTCTGATGATTCAATGTCTATGTTAGGAATCAAACCATTCATTTATTATCAAAGGATAAAGAAGGTTTTATTTTGTTGTGTCTATTTATTCAGATCTGAATTTAAATACTCTAAACTTACTATGTAACTAACAAAAAAAACAAAAAAAAAAACTATCATCATAAATGACTTTAAAAATATTACTAATTTTGACTTACCTCTGGTTGCATCTACTGCTGCATACTGCATTGAGAAGCCTTCACGAGAAACACTTTCATCTGCTTTGAAAATTATTGTTACCACATTATCTAAAGATGTTTTGGAAGGAGGCAGTCTGCTTCCGCAATACCTAAGACAAAAAAATTTAAATAGTGATTCTCATCAGAATTTTACTTTACCATCTGATAGCTTACTGTTTACAAATCACAAAAACATAGGCCCACAATTTTAAAAGTAAAAAGAAAACATTACATCAATTAAAAAATTATATAATGTATGAGAATCAGATTAATCTTCATTTTAATCAGCAATCAAAGATCTTTTAGAGAAAAGAGCCCCTTATATGCAGTTTTGAGAGCATCACCACATATATTCTTCATTACCCTGTGCCAATGAATGGAAAGCATAAATGTTCATCATCAAACAAAGCTTCTTAAATTCATTTGAGCAAGAAAAATCTAAAGAAGAAAGTGAAAGCCTTCAACACTAATTGATTAGATAAATATCCATAAACATATCTTTATATTTAACTTTCTGAGTTGGGTGAAATAGATTACTTTTGTTTTAGCACCTTGGATCATTAATTAGTGCTAAATTAATAAGATTAAAGAACAAAATCGAAAATAAAGAAATAAAATAGATAGATGAAGTCTGTAAACCCCAAAGTTAAATGGCTCCTTTAATTCAATTCTACATCTGTTTGTTTGTTTGTTTTTTGTTTTTTTGCTTTGTTTATGATGGTTTTTGTTTTAAGGAGTAAAGATAATGTAAAGTTCTGAGAATTAGTTCTTGTAATATTGATCCTCCATGGGTAGATTTCCAGAAGTGGTAGAGCCAAATAAGGAAAATGGTTACAAAAATAATGTGTCTGCAGGAAATGAAATAGGCTGAACAAAAGGCAAAACTTCTTGTTGATTGTGTGGGAGAAAAGAAAAGAAGAACAGTGTAGGCATTGTGATAGATCTGGATTAAATGAAAAGAGATAGATTCTTTTTACAGATTCATCAAAAACACACTTTAATGGAAAGATTAATGTTGAACAGTTAAGTGGAAATGATCACTATGGGTCATCCTAAAACTTTCTCTAGTTATGTTTTCTCAAAGTAAATGGCTCAAAGCCACAGAAACTTTCAGGATGACCTAATATTAAATCTTCATTTATCAGAATGAAATCAAATGGGCTTCTCCATTTATGAAATGAATGGCCACAAATATTAGTAGTTAATTTGATAATGAACGAGTAGCATTTTTAGTACGTCAGCAATAGGAGAGGAATGTAAGCACCCCGGACAAAAAATTCTGGAATGGTGAAAAAAAAAAAAAAAAAAAGATATTTAAGTATAATGATGAGGAATGTGAACAATCTTGCAGATAGTGATAAGAACTGTATTGGATGATAACTGGTAATGTCTGAGGTATGTGTGCAATGCAAAGTATTAATGTATCCTCGAATGTCTATCAATACTTTGCCTCTGAATTCTTGGACTTTTACATATCTCATTTTTGCAAGATGAAACAAGGCTCCATCTTCACCATCAAAGCTTTTTGATGCTTTGCTGTTTCCTTTAGGTGCAAAATTAGTCTTTGCTTTCTTGGAAGAGGATGTTCTATCTTCTGGTCCTCAATCAGAATCACTTGAGCATTCGATATGTGCCTTTCCTTTGGATTACCCATTGTTGCTTTTTATAATTCAAATTACAGATTTACAGTATTCGATCAGGTCTGCACAATTTTTCAAGAGGTGTCTCAACTGCTCGCAACTGGCACAGATATAATTATAATGTTCAAGAAAGCAAAGACTAATTCTGCACCTAAAAGAAAACAGCAAAGCCATCAATGCACATTAAGCCTTTTCATTCATTTATTTAGATATACATACACCTGAAATTATGAAATACATCTTTGACAATAGGATTTTAAACCATTATGAAGATATTATTGATATACCTGTA
>JAFIDM010012231.1:153784876-153849017 GCA_023159025.1 Thereuonema tuberculata
ATTGAAAGTCTCCTTATGTGGCATGCTCAGGCACATAGCATGCCTTTTCCACCAAAAGAGAGAAGTTGCCCTATCACTCTTGAATGGCATCCATCACTCTTATTGCTAACTTTGACAGGCAATAGAATTTCTATTTTTCCTATTTTGCAACCATTAAAAAATGAAAAAGCCCTTTTCAATTCATTCTCATAAGTGGTTTATTTCACAATAAAAGTCTCTTTTTTTCCATTCAGGTGTGTTTTTGATGAATCTCTGAAGATATGATGTTGATTAAAAATGAGAAGTTACTACCTGTTACTATCTAGCAATACAACATTAACTTCTGGCAACTGATGCAAGTTAAGGAAACAAGACAGAAATACTAGGGAAATGAAGAGGAGGATCATAAAATTATAATTAAGTAAAGATTAAAGAAAAATAACATCAGAAAAGATAATGAAACATAAAAGAAATTTTATCATAAGAAAGAAGAACTATGGAGGAGGAGTGAATCACATTCTAATTGGGATTAGGAGGTAGAGTGGAGGAAATAAATAGAAAGACAAACAGTCAAAAATATCCAATCATTAAGGCAAACTGATGGTGGACTGAAAAGAAGAAATTAAAGAAGACAAGTAGCCTTTCTGTGTTTTAGGAGAAAGTGTTAGAAGTGATGGCCCCCTGCAAAAAATGAGAATAAAGAAGAGTATAAGGGCAGGCAGTGAATTGAAGGAAATGGAAGAGGCTTGCACAGAAGAAGAAGAAGAAAGCACTGGGAGTGAATACAATTAAGATAGAAATGAGGAAGGAGATTGGAAGAGCTAGAATAATTTGGCATGATGGGCCTTTTGCAGGTCTGCTGGATAAATACAAACATACAGAGGATAGAGGTAATTGTACCAATTTGGAAAGAGAAAGGGGAGACTAATCAACACAGGAGTATGTTAATATTTTCAAGCTAACCATTAAAAAGTCCTTGAAAAACTGATTCATGCAATATTAGCATGATTTGTGGAAGAATTACTGGATAAGGAACAGAAAAAGGAAGAATAGGAAAAAAGATGTATTGTTTGCTTCAAAAAGATTTTATTGGTAATTAGCTTTTGTGGATGTCGAAGAAGCTTATGATAAAAATAGAAGAGTGGCGCTTGGCTCATTGGAATGGTTCATAATCAAAGATTTTGTAAAAGAAATTGATAAGAAAATATGCTGCAGGGATCAGTTAGGAGTAGGGTTGCCACCTCAGAACTAAGTCTCGCCTGGAAACGATGACTAAAAAAAACCCAAAATAAACACACATGCATACATATGCATTTTTTTATTTATATAAATTAACAAATTCAAAACTCACATTCCTACAAATTAAATATAATTCTAATGATTACAGAGTAGTTACTATGTATATAACTCATAAAAAACAAACTAAACAATTTACATATAAAATAAAAACAGGTAAATAAGAAAAAAAAATATGCAATATGCAAAATAGTATAATTATAATAAATAATTTATTTATGTAGATTTATTTCCATGTATATTTTCTGCTTGACATCGAAGCCTTTACAAGATCGGCATTTTTGGTTTTTTTATGAATTCATAAAATTCTCGACAGCACATGTCAAAATTAAGTTTTATGCGCAATTCTGCCTTTACCAGCTCAACCAGCAACCTGTTACGGTTGTCTGTCCACGTATTTCCCATAATCGAAAAATTCGTTCCACGTATGCATTACTTATAGGTATCGATAGAATCTTACCAACAAGTTTTGGTAGTTCAGTGAAAACATCAGAGGAAAATATTTTTATCAATTTTTTATCAGTTAGCAAATCAAGCGATTTGGTGGAAGGAATGATATTTTTCAGAAGGCAGATATCATCATATAATTTATCGGGATCTAATTCTACATTTACGTATTTTGCAGCATCTAAAAAATCTTGGTATTTGAAATTTTCGTTCAATTTTCTACATATTCAATTTTACTTACACAACCCGGAGAAATAATAATTAAACTCGGAGCCTGGAGATAACTCACTGAAACCCGGAGACTCCGGGTCAAACCTGGAGAGGTGGTAACCCAAGTTAGGAGAGCGATCACAAAACTTAGGTGAGATGGGCTGATTGTGCCAGGAGAATGAGATATGATAGAATATTACAAATAAAATGGGGTAGGAAAGAAGCTAAATGATGTACTGAAAGATTATGAATAAGATGGAAGAATATAATAGCTAGAAGTTTAGCAAATGTGAGGTGAGAATAATTAAAACCCAAAACTCAAATACCTTATCAACAAATACTGCAGAAAGTGATAATTATTAATAGGTATAATGAAGACAAACTTATATTATCTGCATAGCATCTCATTCTATATTTGTTAATAAACAAAGAAAATCTGTCTTAATATACCGTATATGCTCCAATAAACGCCGAGGCTCTTATTGTCGCCGGTCGCTAATAAGCGCCGGGCTGCAGAGGGGACACAGCCAAATACAGTAGAACCTCATTAAAACGGACTAATAGGGGCTGAAGGTTGTCCGTTTTAATGAAAGTCCGGTTTATAGCAAATAATTCTTATAGCAATGTAATTCAGCATGGTGTACATCAATAAAAATACAATAGTTAGCTATAAAAAGTGTTTATTATATATCAAATAAAAAACAGCCTTCAACATAGTAGGTTAATTTGAAAAAGATGTGTAAGTATACACTGCATTAATCTTTAGAAAAAGAAGATTCTGGTTCATGTTGATTGTTTACATTCATTGGTTTGAAAAACTAATTTATTTTCTTCTGGGTTTGTTTGCTGCTTATTTCTTCAGTTAATAACAGATGGAGGTGCCGTAAGTATTCATAATATGCAAAAACGTTTTCATTTGCCGATTATTTAACATATTGAGTAACAAAATTTAAATATTCTTTTACTTCGCTCACCTTAATTGTAGGCTGACAATTTTTTCAAAACTGTCCGTTATAAGCGATGTCCGTTATAATGGGGTCCATTATAATGAGGTTCTACCGTAGTAGCCGGTCTCTAATAGTAGCCGGGTCTTTGATATTTGCCTACCGGTACTATTGTAAGCTTCCGTATCTTTATAGTCGTGCATAATATCTTACGGTACATAGCCTTACAAAATGTCGCCAAAATGGTCATTTGACATTGCCTTTAAGATTGCGCGGTGGAATACGCGAAAGAAAATTCTGGTGAGGCGGCCACTCGTCATTATGGTGTTGATCCGAAACGAATCAGAGAATGGAAGAAACAATATGATAATCTTGTGTCTGCGAAAGTGGACAAAGGTGCAAGCAGAAAACGGTTAGAAGGAGGAGGAACCAAGAAAGTTAGTGACGAAATTGAAGACCGTGTATTGTCCTGGACAACAACGAAGCCGTCATTGTGGATTCGGATGACGAATAGCAGCGAAAAGTACAGAAAGACATTGCCATTCATCTTTAACAGTCTCATGTAGCATGTGAAATTCAAATAAAGTAGCTGTTTGTAATATTAGCCAGTATTTATGTGTAAAAATATTTCGTTCTGAAGGTTTTTATTAATAATGGCCGGCCTCTAACAGCAGCCGGTCTCTATCAAGCGCCAGGAGCCGAGGCTAGTTTTGCAAATAAATGCCGATGCCTCTATTGGAGCATATACGGTAGCTGATAAGATATAGGCTTAATAACTATCCATATAACTAAAAATAAAAGGAAACAAATAAAACAACATTGTTTAAAATAGTTATATTCATAAGCTTATTTCTGAGGAAAAATTTCCAGTTTTATTGGCTATGCTGATATATTTCTTGTTGTGAGTGGTTAATATTTTACTGTACTGAATAATAAAAATAGTAATGTTCCACAAAGACTGTACGAATGCAAATTATACTTAAAATATGAATGCAACACACATAAATTATATAATTGATGTATTTTTGCAATTCTCCTATAATAACAAATGAATTATTTTCTACAAATAGATACAATTAACAAGTCAAATGCAACAGTCAATCATAAAAATTCAAGGCTAACTTTAAGCTTCTAATGAGTTAAATTTAAAAATTAATAAAGAGCTATTTTTTTACCTTCCCAAACTATGTCCAGTTCCATTGCGTGTAAAATTATCAAACAATTCCACATAGTCATAGACACAGTTATAAGTTTCTTCAAGAACAAAACTCAAGAAAGTCATTCGAAGAATGTAACCAGGAGGAGCTTTCAAAATCCATTTACAAGTTACTCCATGTGGATATTCGGAAGGATGACTGGGTGATGATATTACACCTGATGTCTGATTAATAAAAATACCACCACAAACTATTAAAAAAAAAAAAGACATAAATCATAAATGGCACAGCTAGATTTTTCTCTTTTATTAATCTAAAGAATACAGACAAAAGATATTCAGAAATTATTGAACATTCTTTTGAATAGAATGGCAGTCATCTAATCATACTATTGAATCTGATTTCTGCCATTCATTGTTTTATGACTCACCAAATGATTAAAAACTATTATTCCATCAGCTGAGAAAAAAGGAAATCCACTACAATTTTTCCCCTCCATGAAGTTCAAATGTCATTTGCTTTCAGTCTAATTCCTGTGGTGGTCATCAGTCAATAACAAAAGAATCAACCTCTTCTAACTATAAGGTTATATATTAAAAGAGTTGCTTAAAGAAATTGCTTTTCTGATTAATGAAGCTTTGTACAGTCTCAGTAATACTTACAGGAATATAATCAATCATTATATCAGTCAACATGTTAGTCTGCATGGCTTTTGCACACTTATTTGTTCTTGATATTAATCTATTTCTAAATGCATCTCTGATTGATAAAACATTTATGCTGCTGATATGCATTGAAATAGAGATTCCTTATAACATTATTAACAAATCATTATTCTAAGTGTTGTCCAGACAATCTATAACCTCCACTTCAGTCAGATAACTTCATCATCATCATCGTCCATCACGAATTAGCCCTTTGCAGACCTGTTTTGGCCTCATCAAGCAGTCTCTTGAGGTCTACCTGGGCTTCTATGTCCTTTTGGTTTGTAGTATATTATAATTTTTGATGTTGTCCATTCTGTATATGTCTTGTATGAAATTGTTTTTGTAGCATTTTTTTTTCTTCCACTGATTCCACATTTAATTCTGTCAAAATGACCAGATAACTTTATATATCTTAATGTCTTCTATCTCAATACACTATTTTCAGATGATAATATCTCAAACTTCACATTAGCTAATCAGATCACTTTTATTCTATCAATTCATTCTATTTCACAATAACTCCTATATTTTAATTATTAGGTGCTTTCATAATCAGTTCTATCAATTCTTCAGAATCTTTCATTTTCATCAGGATAGGAAAAATGATCAATGACTGCTTTCTTTCAGATTAGGATTCTGAATACTTTAGTTGCCTGATTGGCTTTTATTCCAATCAGAACTAAATAAAGCCTTTATTCTATGAAATATCATAACTTATTTTTTGGACCAATAAGATCTTATAATTATTGATTATAATCAATGAAGACAGACCAAGCTTTTGGCCTTTCAGATTTTTTTTTTTAGATAGTAAGGACTTTACCTGACAAATTTTGTAGAAACAAATTCCTAATTCCTACTCATATCAATAATGTTAACCCTCTCTTAATGAAGAGTTACACAAGTGAATCATTATTAGCCATGGTGCTAGCCAACCTAAAAACAACTTCCTCCAGAGCAATTTCTCTGTTTACTTGTCTTTATACCCATTCTTTTTTCACTAATTCAACTTGTCTTTCAGCATTCAATTTTAAGATTTGCCACATTTCCTCCAAGTAATTAGCTATATTCATTGCATCTTTACACAGATCCAGATGAGACAGTCAGAGAAAATTTGTTTCTTGGAAACAGGCAAAGATTCCCTGATATTTCTTTGATTCAATCAGCACAAAAAACTGTGTTAAATATCTACATGCATTTCAGCCATACCTGATTCTCTTTATAGGACGTTTTTTAAAAGTGATGATAAACATCAGTGTCCTAGAAAGAAAAATCCGTAAAAAATGTCCAGTAAACATAGGGTCAGAAAAGTACCATTTTCTAACTATCGATAGTGAACACGGAGACTATTTGATGACACGGTGGATGAATATGTAATGTGTTATGTACTTGTTTTGTTGTTCAACAACAGCCAGCATTATGCTTGTGGTGAATGGCACAAGGGTAATCATTGTTACCAGCTTCACCAAAGTTTATTGTGAATGTGCTTGAAATATTAATTAAATACATATTTACTTGCGCTGAATTCTGTGCTTGAAATATGTTATTAAAAATCCAAAGAAAAGAAAACTGCTTTCGTTTTTTTTTTTTGTTTTGTTTTATTTACAACTGCTAACCAGATGAGTGTATATTTGTTTTCTGAAATGGCAGATACGCATTTGTTGTATGGACTGGCTCGCAGAAATAGACATGAAGCACATCGGCTATATCAAGAACATTTCCCAGGTAGACACATGCCTCACCACTTAATGTCTGTTACCACAGATCGACATCTCAGATCAACCGGTGGTAGACCAAAAATGTTGCAGACACCAGAAAGAGAACATTGAATTCTTGAAGTGGTAGCCACTAATCCAGGAATAAGTAGTAGGACAATAGTAAAAACAAAAGGGAATTTGGATACAATGGCTTGGAAGGTAATTCATGAAAAGCTATTATACCCCTATCATCTTCAACATGTCTATAGGTGAGGTGCTGCAGATTTTCTTTTAAGGCTGTAGTTCTGCTGTTGCTTTCTTGCTCACCGTGTGAATCCTACCAAATTTTGATTTGTAATTTTTTTCACTGATAAAGCTTCATTTTCCCAAAATAATATCATGATAGTTTTTAATACCCATTAATGGACACAAGAAAACCCCTATGGAATTGTCGAAAGAAAATACCAACAGTAGTTTTCTTTACATATATGGACCAGTGATTGGGGTGATCAGATAATTGGTTCCTACTTCTTCCATTTTTTGTTAAATGGGGAAGTGTTTTGATTTCCTTCAAAAACACTTTATCGAGATGTTGCAAGACATAAATCTTGAAATGAAAATGCAATTATGGTTCATTGCGATGGAACCCAGGCCCATTTTCATCATGACATTAATGGTGTCTTCAACTATCACTGTCCACAATGCTAGATTGGTCAGGGTGGCCCAGTTACTTGGTCTGTGCAGACCCAGATTTCAATCCTCTGGATTTTTAACTTTGGGACCATATGATAGACACTATTTATCAATCAGACATGTCTACATTTGCACAGCTGAAACAGAGTATAAACAACGGTTTTTCACTGGGTATTTGACAGAGGATTAGACTTCACAAATCCAACATTTGGACAAGTCTATTAAGGCAAGTGGTGGACATTTTGAACATTTACTTTAAAGACTGGCTTCATCAAACACTTATTTATGTGTTAGTTGTTACCCGTTTGTAAATTGTTTTGTTCATTCACATGTGCAAATCTTATAAGATTTACAATTGTGGCTATGCTTTTTCTACTATTCAAAATAATAAAAAAAATTTTTTCCCTCCATTCATTTAAGAATATTTTGAATTCTGAAAACTTATTAGTTTCCCTTAAAAAGTTAATAAAAGTAGACTATAAGGCATTCTTGCCCCTCCTAATTATAAATATTCAATTTTTTTTTTTTTGCTCACAAGGGGAGGGTTTGAACAACCCCTACCGATTCCATCGATTTTCATTACACCTGTAGGCAATGATTAGGATTTCAGCAGGTGCAAGTTGTAGGGCACACTCCACAGTCATTCCCTAGAAAATTGAGTTTGAAAAACTTCAAGCATGTTCATATACTTTGTAGGTTATGCTGTTCCAAGCAGCCCATGGGGCAGTGGATAAGCTCTCTGTTTCATAAGTGCAGGGTCCCGGATCAAATCTCGCTGCCCATAAATTTTTCCTTTTGTTTTTTTTTTTTGTTTTCAATCCCTATGTCAGTCACATTACAAATTTATCAAACTTATGCAAATGAAAACATATTTAATAATCAATTTTGATGAAACATTTCACAGTTTGCTATTTTCATAATCTCCTTTGTAAAAAATCTGATGTTCTATCAAAAATATACAATACTTTTTTCCTTGTGATAATTAATTTTAACCTTGCTCAAGGAAAAACTCGGCAATTGTTACCTGTGCTAGATGCTGCGATAATTACTGTTTCCCTTGCTTTTACTACGAGCATCATCCTAGTTCATGCAGGGCTACATCATTGGATTATCACAATAATAGAAAGTAAGCTGCAGCATTTAATATCAATGACAATAAATAAAAATACTGATTATTATCAAATGATCTTGTGCATGCTTTTTTCAATCTCCTCACAAAAATAAAAACAATATTCCCAATCCCACATTATCTTTCAATATACCAGAATGATAATCACTTATAAATATATATGATGTTTGCAATTATTGAAATTTAACAGGAAAAAAGTATTGAAAATTTTCGATGGAAAGTCCAATTTTTCACAAAGGAGATTATGAAAAAAAAACAAGTTGTGAAATGTTTCATCAAAATCGATTATTAAAATTTTTTTCATTTGCATAAGTTTGATACATTTGTAATGTGACTGACGTAGGGACTGAATACAAAAAAAAAAAAAAAAGCAAACTTTATCAGCAGTGAGATTTGAACCGGGGACTCCGTGCTTCTGAAACATATCCACTGCCTCACAGGCTGCTTGGAAACAGCGTAACATACAAAGTATATGAACATGCTTGAAGTTTGCAAACTCGATTTTCTCGAGAGTGGCTGTGAAGTTGCACCTGTTGAAGTCCTAGTCATGGCCTACATGGGTAATGAAAATAAATTGAATCTGTAGAGGGTTGTTTAAACCCTCCCCTTGTCAGCTAAATACCGTGCTTTTACACATGGTCGAATTTATAGTCCTTTGAAATTTCTTCATATTGGGAATTTTTTTCCCGTTTGATTGTGTAATTTCATTTTAAACATAATATTGTATTTTTATAGAATCAATAAATTCAATATAAGCCACTTTCATTAAGAATTATGCATGTGCAGCCTTATGAATTTAAAAAAGAAAAGATTATGATATAAATCATTACTATGTTCGGGTACCTACGTACTATCAGGACCCATTTCTTATAATCGATTTCTGGTGTGTGTTTTAAATCATTAACCCTTCCAAATGTGTAATTAAAATGGGCACTTACGTATTATCTGATATCGTTTGGAAAAAAACAAAAGTTTTCCTTTTAATTAATACTAAGTTAGGTTAATTGAGGTGGGATCCTTTCCAGGATGTTTCAATTTGGAAATACGACGAAAAAAAAAAAATACTTTCCATTTCGAAATGACCAGTGGTATAATAAATAACAACAACTACAAGTTATGTTTAAAAACACACACACACACACACACACAGAAAATAAATGAAAATAAAACACCAGAAATCAATTACAAAAAATGGGGTTCCAATAGAACGTAAATACCCTTTTTCTTACCTAGGTTTTCAGTTCTGTAAGATGCAGAGAATCCCTTATTATTAACGCTGTCATCAGTTTTGAATTTAATCCACAAATAATTGTGAGTTGCAAATATGGTTTCTGGGATAGTAGTTCCACATAAATGGTTAAGTAAAGGCGAGTCTTCATTATCACCATCTCTCACCTGAAATAATAATAAAAAACCATTAGCAATAATAATAAATAAAGCTATTATATTTTTTTAAATAATACACTCAACATTTTTACTGCAATACCTTCAACTTAATGGTACTAAATAATAAATCAAAATGTCATTGATAGAAGAGAATGTAGAGAAAATTTTAAAACTATGTAAAATGCTAAATATATTAAACATCTGTAAATAACTGCAAGCACTTGAATGTATTTTAAAGTAAATGTTCCAAAATAAAGCATTATGTTTTCCTAAGTCATTTAGTATAATTTCATACATTAACAGCAAAGTAACTGTCTATAAATAATATTTTATAAATTGATAAATTTATTACTAGTTGTTTATCACCATCAAAATAAATATTTTAAGTCTAATGTGAGGTCTCACCTCAACATAATCAAATATGCATTTATCACCAAATGGACCTTCAACATCAAATTCTTGAAATTCAAGGATGATTGCTCGAGTGGGTGGTTGTTCAATTAGATAAAAACATTCCCTGGATGCAGGATAAGGATTAGGGAAATAGGGAGAATGGAAAGTTCCTGTGGGGCTTCGAAATACCCCACCACAGACTGAAAAAAATGAATAAATAAATAATTCATTAAAATTTTGTTTCTATGTAAAACTATCGGAATTTCAAATATAAACCTGAGCGTTCTATTTTTCTATAAATTATTTTAATGCAGAAGCAGAACAATAAGAAAACAAAGGATTTAAGTAGATAAGGCAAAAACCTTCAGGTGATAAATTTTATGATTTATCATATATTTGTAATCAATCATTTATTTATAATTCATTTTAACAATGATCACAGATTTTTATAATCACATACCAACTTTATATTCAGCACGGAATCCTCCTACAGCTACAGAATAATCAGCAAAAAATTTTACAAAAAGAAAATTTGATGAAGAAATCACATTAGGTAAAGGTCGATTAGCTCCATATTCCCCACAATATCGTCCAATTAATTGACTGTCTGCAGCAGCCCCATCTCGTACCTAAAGATAAAGAAAAAATTTACGAATACAAAGCAATTTTGTAAGCAATTAATGGAAATTTGGCTTTTAAGAGGCTTTAGAATAAATCAGAATTATACATATATCATTATATCACATTTCAAAAAATAATGAAGAACTGATGGTATTAGCTTGAAACTTACAGGATATATATATATATCAGGTTGGGACATGCAAATGATTATAATGTAAAATGTACATGCGGTTATAGTAACACAATGAAAATATGCATGTGGTTTTGGAGCAGCATCCTCTGAACTTTCTGATCTAGGGTATAAATACGGAGGGTTGAGGCAGATAAACTGAACTGGCCTATACCCCACATGATACAATGTACTGAACGCACGATGCAGTGCACTGTTATTCAATAATGGTGATATGTCAATTGTCGAATAGACTGAATAATGTCTGCAGAAATAATGTCGTTCCAGGAAGGATACATCCTCTGTGCCCTTTCCGACATCAAAATATCCTACAGTGTGATTGCAAAACAGTGCACAACAAAGGTTTAATGGTCAATAAGGGTACCATTAGCCATATAATCTGCTGAATTTGGCAACTCAACCCCCCAAGCCAAAGGTATTGTAAAAACAGAAACCTGATGAAGCAGATAAGTCAGCCAACTGCCTGCTACCATAAGACAGATTAGGATGATGCTCACATGAAAGAACCCACCAAGCCAATGATGCATGGCCAATGAGGTTAGGACCATCACAAAAGATCATGGGATTTGTCATCCAAAACAAACTTACTATGTTCAGGGACCACAAAGCAAGTGGTCACAAACTCACTGAACAGGACATCTACGGATGCTTCCCCAATGCAAGAAAACTGTACTAATGATATCTTGCATGTGACTGCTGCAGAATGTCATCACACTGGATGAAGCATGAGCGTACCTGGACAATGCCTTTACCAGCACATCAGAGAAAAAACGAGCAGACTTCATGCAATGAGAAGTTCTCCAAAGGCTTCATAATTGTCGCAGGAGACTGTGCTCATGTCCATCTCCCACTGATCAGAGTAGTCATTAATGCCAAGGTAAATGCTGCATACTTCCAAGGGACAATAATGGAATCAATCTACTGCACCCATGTCCCACAGCTTTATGGCAACGATGCTCCATTAGTGAACATTCATAAGGACAAGGCATCCAGACATTGCGTATTCCTTGGTTCAATACTACAAGAGAAAAGTATGTGAGATTGGGATTCATGTCATTCCATTTATATCCATACCCATTAAGTCACCTATTGCTTCTCCAATGGACTTCTGTAGTTCCAGGGCTTCTCAAATCTGGGATTGCATGACGTGCACCTTGTATTCTGGCTCGCCGATGGAAAGTCTGTTTAAATGTGTGGAACACAATCTCCCAGGAAACCTATCCAGAAGCCTCCTGAAAACTCTAATGCCAGGCAATTGTCCATAACTGTGGTCATAATACTGAGCAGGATCGTTGGTGAAGGAAGGGTTTATCTCTGTAAAACAAGGTTCCCAACTTGGTCGATTTTATTTTGCCTCAACCCTCCATAGATAACTCAAACGAGATTTCACTGAAGAAAGATTACAATATGAACACTTGATGACCGAGGAAGGATTGAGAGAAGCTGGATTTTCTTACTATGAAATTGTACTATGAAATTGTACACAACAATACACCAGTACAGTGATGTCAAATTGGTGTCAATCAACAGATGAGACTCGGATGCACAAAAATCTGGGAACTGGATTGCAAAATCATATGATTGCATGGAATGACAGACACTTCTACAGCATGACAGTGACAGATCACACAGTGACATTTATGGTGTTAGCATAGCAGCGGAGCACTGTCAAAGGTCAAGCTTTGTCCTCCAGCACAGTTTTCACAAAGAGCAGTGTAGATGAGTAGATAGTTGAAATGGTGTTATTTACATTTATGGAATGATCCAATCATGTGATCAGAGTCAAAAAAGAAAAAAAAAAATCTTTATGGAATTTCAAACAAGAGTCGAGGGATATAAACCGGAACATAAGGTATCTATAATATAGATATGAGAGCAAAAGAAAAGACTGATAATAGAGACATAAGTGTAGTACATGGAGATTGCAAAGTTGAGAAAGTACACTGCTAACTGAAGAATAAATTGGGCTGTCAAAATGAAAGTCAATGTTCAAAGACAGGGACAGCTGAAGAGTTCAAACATGACCATTATTTTATTATATGACCAATCATTACAGACCATTGGGCTTAATTTTGAAATAACAATATAAAGTGAAATTCAGCCCCTTTACATATAGAACAGAGTACCTCAGAAGAAACTTAAGCAGATCAGTGGATATTGGACTGTAGATGACTTGATTAAACTGGTCAGATGATCAAATTTCTGCATGTATCCCAACAATTCAAGGTAGATAGGACTTTCAGGACTAACAAAACTTTCCACTGTGCTCAAAGTGTTATTCAGGCTGCAGATGGATGGGCAATGTTTTGGGAGTAAACCATTGTAATTGAGTTAAACCAGGAATATTCTATAAAGATGCTACATGAACTCACATTACCTTTTGCACATCATTCAGAGGACAAAAACAAATTTGAAACTTCAGTGTTCCAGGAAGAGAACTGCAGGATGGACTGGAGTGACTAAGGGAAACATTTGAAAATATTGTCATGCTGTAGAGGTGTCTGTCATTCCATGCAATCATACGATTTTGCAGTCCAGTTCCCAGATCTTCGTGCATCCACATCTCATCTGTCCATTGACACCAATTTGACATCACCGTACTTGTGTAATGTTGTGTACGAGTGACAATTTAAGAAATATTAATCTTAATTACAAATTTTGGCATACCTAAAACATAAGGTGAGACGGAAAATGGGGAATCTAGTTATTATGAGAATTATTATTTAAGAAGTTAGACAGAATTGATATTAACTGTATCCAATAACTGGTAGAATTCATAACTAATAGTATTTTTTTTTTTTGTGAAATCTTAAGAAGAAACAACTTAAAAAGTTAAAGATTACAATTTTGCATAGATGACTATTTTTTTATCTTGCAAGCTCAATTCCTGTTCATATATGGAATAACTTAGTAATTCCTTTTCTTTGTTCCTAGACTTTAGTATTATGGCTGAAATGCCACTGACTATTAAAAAGAAAAATGACACCACCATCTTTTATTGGTCTAATTAAAAAAAAAATAATTGACAATATGCCTTATTATATTAACAATACCATATACAATTTTTTCGAAACATCTTCAGAATATTTCTTTAGTTCTTTTTCATCTAATATTATCTCAAATAAATATTTTATAATCATTGCATCACTGTATACTGATACTTACTTCAATAAAATCAAACTCACACTGCTGATGATATTCTATTGATAAACTGGTAAAAGAGAGATTAATTCTTTCACCTTCTGTAACACGAATTTGCCAATCACATTCTAGATTATGAGAATGGACATTTGGAAAATCAGGCGTGGATAAACTGCCTTCTGCAGCAGTCAATGTACCACCACAACCAGGAATGCCTACAAAAATCAAAACCAGCGATTAAAAAAACTTAATTAATACAATATTGAGAAATAATATTTTTTCCAATCAATTTACCACTTAACAGTCAATTATATTCAAACTTATAAATAAAAACAAGATCACTCTTATTTTTTACAAAATTTAAATTACAATTATATTTTATTGGGTTGTAACAACATTATAGCCTTATTCCTAATCATACTTTCATAGATATAGTTTGATAATCCATATGTCATTGTTATCTTACTGTAGTTAATGATTTATATTATTTATTATTTATTTTTATTAATTTATTAGTATTATTGGTTGGCTTTTTTTTTTAATTTTGTGTCAAAAACTTAAAATAAATTGTTAAAGTTAAGCAGACATTTGCAACACCCAAAAATCGACTTTTGAATTTCATATGATTTGAATCATTTTGTCTTCTTTTTTAATGACAAGAAATAGTGTCAGAATATAGTAAAAGATGTCTGCGAAATGTATGAGACAAATACAATAGCTGTTTGAATTTCTCAAAAAAAAAAAAAATGTAAAGATAGTTTTATTGCAAAAATTACTGCCATAATCTAGATTCAGAATTTCTAACATTCATATTTCTTCAAAACAATTCAAAAACAAAGATATTTACTTATTAAAGAAAATTAAGATTATTAAATGCTCAGGAAATATCAAATCAAGTGTGTTCATAGTACTGGAAAAAAGGAGTTAATCCCAAAAGTATAGCATTTTGCTTTGAGACCTGCTCAGGTAGAAGAAAAAAAAGATTAATAAATTTTGTTTATACAGGGTGTTGCAAAACTATCTGTACAGATTTTAAGGATAGATTGGGAACACCAAGATTTGTCAATGTATGTATGTCTACTGACATCATATTTCAGTGCTAGGGGGCATTTGGAGGTATATCTTGATGGAGCCTGGACAGAAATGAATGGACATCATTGTTAACAATAGGTTTAGTCACAAAAGGTGTTCAAAATGGCAAACAGCAACATCATTTCAAATTGCATGCCTGACAATATTGAATCATGGACTGTCATATATGCTCAAAGATTCCTGGCATTTCCCAAAAATTTACAGCAGCAATAGCAATTCTTGTGCAGAGATCTTCTTCAGAGTCAATTGGAGTCTTATACACGATGTTCTTTATGCATCCCCATAAGAAGAAATGGAGGCCTGTTAATATGTCACTAAGATTATCTCTCACAAAAAGACTGAAGTGTGCAGGCACTCCGTTGTGTTGCAACTACATATTTCTCTGAACAGTCAAGGTAACACCGTCCAGCAGTTCTGGCAATGTTTCTTTAAGGAGCACTTGGTAAATCTGTCCTTCAGTCGAAATGGCAGCATGTATAGTCCAATCAACATATTGTGGACGATACCTGCCCAAACATTGATGGCAATGTTGTTGTTGTTGTGGCTTGGGGATTTTTCTTTCGCCCAAACATGAGAATCGTGGACATTAACCATACCCTCACGTGTGAAGTGGCCTCATCTGTGAAGAACAGTAGGTTGGAAGCTGCAAAACCAAGCTGCACAACAGTCTGCTGCAGAAACCAGCGTATGAACTCCACACGATCAGCATATGCCACAAGTTGTAATTTTGGAACCTTCTGTCGGTGAAATGAATGGAAATGCTGATCATTCAACTCTCATGTGATCCACAACAAAAATACATGCTACAGCTCATGTGCTTGAGCCTGCATTTTCCTCTATCCGCCACAGGATCTCATATTCCATGTAAGCATTTCACACAATTCTCCCCTGACCAGTGTCATGCATGTTTGTACAGAATGTTCCAGTGCAAATGCATGAATCTTTGGTGATATGGCAGACGTCTGTTGGGGAAGCACTGTTGGTACAGCCACACAGCTACTCTTCCTTGTCCATTGGATGCCCCATAAATCAGATACATGTCAGCCAATTCGGCATTTGGGAAATGTTCCATGTTGAATTCAGTATTATGTCTCTGATTATAGAATGCTGACATTCTTCTTCATTTCCACTTGAAGCAGAATAAACAAACAAAAACAAATGTATTGCATGACCAAGCGAAGCATCGTTACATGCCATCTTGGAATGTATTATAGTCGAACCCCACTATAATGAACCCGGGATATAGTGAACACTCGGTTATAGTGAACTTTTTTAATGGTCCCGACTGGACTCCCATTTAACTAATGTTATTTTATACTCTTATAGTGGACAGCTAAGAAAATGGCAGTTCGGTTATAGTAGACTCAAATTTCATTTCCACAGATTTTTTTTTCAGTTCTCCAACTGTAAACTTGCACGAGTTGGGAGTGCAAATGACAGCATTCCTTTACATTGTGTCAAATTTCACTCTTTCATGCTTAACGCCTTATTCGCAGCCTGAAGTCCCACTATAGGAAGCAGCTGGTGTATTTTAGAGAACTATGATGGGAACAACATGGAATACAACATCTCTCTATTGGAAGCAATAATTTTGTTGGAAAAGTCATGGAGACAGATGACATCAGCAACAATCCACAACGCTTTCTGGCACACGGTTTTTCGAAGGATGTGTTGTTGGTAGGAAAAGACACCACTGTGGAGGACGAAGATGACGAAGAAAACCTACCACTATCTCTGTGGCTGGAATGGCATGGTGTGAACATGTTTCCATGGGAAGTTACTGTGATGACGAAGTGTGCACTTTGGGAACCCCTACAGATGATGACATTGTATCTGAAGTTAAACAAAAGAACGATGTTGAAGAAGAAGACTTAAAAGACGATGCTGAAGAAGAATGTGAAATTTTGACACCTTCTATCTCGGAAATGAAGTCAACTGTGAATATCCTGATCTTTTTTTTCTACAGAAAATGTGGACAAGAAAACAATGGATTCTTTACTAACTGTTGATAAAAAAATTGATGAACTCTATTTAAATTCAAATTGTATTCAATCGAATTTCTTCCATAGAATGTAAAAATAAAATCAAGTTTTAGGTGTGTAAATACATTTTTCTTCTTTTTGATTAATATTTAATTAATTAATAATTTATAAGAAATTATATACTATCACAATCACTATTTCCAACAATACTACTGTCGTATGCTAAAAAATATTTTTTCAAAATATTTAGATATAGTGAACCATCGGTTATAGTGGACTTATTGTTGGGTCCACAGATGGTTCACTATAGCGGGGTTCGACTGTATTAACATATAGTGTACATGTACTGTTGTGATTGCAGCAACAATGTGACCTCAGTCCATTTAGCCTGTTGGCTGCGGCACACAGTTAACATATAATGTTGCTGAAGCACCTCTCAGGGGTCTTAAGGGGGGTAAATGCCCCCTACCGCTGAAATATGACATCAGCAGATATACATTCGTTAACAAAAAAGTTTATCTGGTATTCCTGATCTACCATTACAATCTGTACAGAGAGCTCCAGAAAATTGAATAGAGTCTTTTCTTTTTCATAAAATCAATAAGACTTATATGACAGCTATGCCATTTATTTTTTTCCTCTGATGCATATTAACAGGCATTCTAGATGTTAGATTAATTTTTAAATCAATATCTTAACTTATCATGAAACAAAAAAGCTACCAAGCTACGACAGATGAAAACTGAATGCTGATGGAAAAAAAAACAAACTAACATCTAGCCAATCTAAACAGTGAAAATGGTGTTACAAGAAGCATGCAAACACAAATGGCATTAAGTGTTGGGCTTCACAAAGCCAATCTGTTAGACGTCAGATTAAGTTTGAATATCTGGCAAGATGGGCAATCAACATAAATTCTCATGATATCAGAATTTAATAATTGTCTACTGCTGGAAAGTAGAGAATTTGAAATGGATTTACATTCAATTTGATCCCTGAACATCTGAAGATTCAAATCATATCCAACAACTCAGTAATCTGAAAAGCACAATGAATAAAACTTGGCATTTTTTCCTCTAAAAAACATTAAGTGCTAAAGTAGTTTCTTTTAAATTAGTTTTAAATTAGTATTGAAAGACAATGCTTTTATTTATTTTTTATTTTTTTAATGAATAAATCTAAGTTCTCTTTGCATATAATGATTTCCTGATAAGCAGATCATGGTTACCTGGAATGCTGAAATAAGTAATGTGGAATCCAGTATCACTTAAGCTTTCATCAGAATGAAAGTGGAGCCAAGCAAAAGAACTTGCTGTTTCAATTGGAGGGGGATTCAAGGTGCTACAATAGCGCTGTAAAACAGGAGAGCTTTCTGACACTCCATCTCGGATCTAAAATAAAATAAATTTTACAATATAGATCCAATAAGTTATTAAAAAAATATTATCAAACAGACTTTTACTGGGTAAAATAGAATAGCAAAATAAATTTTTAACCACTCATTAATATTAATATGAAAAACTTCTCTATTAAGCTTTCCATTTTATAATAAAATAATACTAAATGTTAGATTAATTTTTAAATCAGTAATGTAGCTTTTCTTTCAAATACGAAAATATATCACAGTAATATAATTTTTTGTTAGTTGATTGAACTTTAAAAAAAACTGCATAATTTAAAGTTTTTAGAAATATAATTTTAAAATCAAAAATAAATAACATTGCAATTTTAAACAGAATGAAATTCTCTTTAAAAACATATCAACAAAAAGATCAATAAAGAATTAAAAAATATGAGTACATAATTATCAGATAATAAAAACAAAACAATACTAAATATTTATAATAATCAGTGTTTTAAATAAATACTCTTTTAATCTTTAAAGTTACACTTTTAATAAAAATTTGTTTATCATTAAAATTATTAACAATAATTTAATTAAACTCGCTTTTTCCCTAATCATAAATATATGAAGATCAGGAAAATGCACGTGTTTTATTTCTCAAGTTATTTCTTCAGCAGATTTTTGTTTACCATCATTTTTACAATTAAACATTTTAATATCAGAATTATTTCCACATTTTATAAAACTTAACAACAGTTATATTCTCAAAGTTCTTAATTAAAGAGAATTGAGATATACAGATGTGGATGCCAAAGTATTTTACCTAAATACGGGCAGAAGCAATCCCTTATGATTCTCATCTTTAAACAGGCCAAATGCTTAATTATTAGAATTAATTTATAAATTTAAGTTATCACTTATAAATTGAATTTAACAATTTTGAATATTACATTTATAGTTGCTGACAAAAAACATGGAAAAAAAAATAATGTAGCAAATACTGAAAATATGTAACAAGGAATCTTTGGTGACTCTGAATCACAGTGAATTTACAATAGAGAATCTGCGAAAATGATGGTTTTTCTTATTTTTTTATTTAATCTTATCTAAGACAAATTATTCTTACCTCTAGGAAATCAAAGCTACAGTTCTCATGCTGTTCTAATTGCATTGTAGCAAATGAAAATTTAATTCTTTTCCCGAATGGTACAGAAATAGCCCAATAACAATCTCTATTGTGTGGATATTTTCCAGGATATCCGGGGGAATTAATAGAACCATAGTCAGCAGAAGGAATAATGCCACCGCAAACTATTGGGAAAAAAAAAAATTGTCTAATTTTATATAAAGCAACTAATAATAATAAACCAGTTAATCTAAATTGTTTGCTCTAAAAAAACATTAATGAGTAAGAAATTGTGCCTTTGAATATAAAAAACTTCTTTTTATTTAATGTTTTTAACTTATGTGGCAAAAACATTTTCTTATTATTTAGAACAATTATTATTAAAAACCCATATATTATGCTGATCAGAGCTTAAATCAATGATTCTTGAAACTGAAGTGCCCTAGTTTATAATATTGACATTTTTTAATTATCATGTAAGGAAATCAATTTCCCTCTATCCCCTACTGTCTGTTATATCAGTTTATTACTTTGTTAAGTTTGTTTATTTATTCTTTATTTCCTTCTCTCCGATCTACTATCATTTCCTTTTCTTTTTTCTTCCCATTTCCTTGATTTTAAAGCAACACAACAAATGGCTTCTCCCTCTCACTTTTAACCAAAGAATCCCATCAAACAATTAAAAAAATGTCCAACAAGGACTTGCTCTGCCTAAACCTTCACTGCCCCCTACACTCTCCCCCATTATATCAATCTGTCTAGGTTGAAGGCCATGGAAACATTTTGCCCAAGACATGGACAATTTCATATAAAGTAAAATAGAAGCAACAAATTTCATGTGAATCTTATCATCTCCTGAAGAAGTCTGAAGGGGTAGAGCCAAAATACTGAGTAAAACTCACCCAGAGTGGGAAAATCCCTCATAGAACAATGTATCTTAGATCTTTCAAAATATTTACAGTACATTACTATCCAGGATGCTACCTGGACTATACTGAAGCTTCTTGCATGGCTTATACAGAACTCTCAACTCTCTTGTAATTTTAGACAAGACTAAGGTTGTTGAACTTCGATATGAACATGTGCAATTTACATACACATACATACATTTACGTATGTATATATATATATATATATATGGTGTTTCCAAACTTATATTACAGAAGAACATGGTAGATAGAGGGTACGAAAACAAATAGTTTTCATTAAATAATGTGTGTCTGGTCTTGCACCGATACAGAGCTAAAGTCGTTTTAGTGTTGTGGTTGGCAGACAATCATTCATGAAAGGGCCATTGCTACCTGCCTATGTGGAGTGTAGCAATCCTCTTGTTCTACACAATAGTGGCATCACTGGAGCATTTACTGCTTCACTCATTAAAAAATGCCAGATGTAATAGGGATGGTGTTTCAGGCTTTGACAATTCAATGATGCAGTCCATCAACTGTATTGACAGGTATGATGTACATAAGGCTCTTTATATGGCCCCAACAGAAGAAGTCAATCGAATTAAGATCCGGCAATTGTGGAGGCCATGGGATGAGACCTCAATTACTAATCCATCTTTCACCAAATGTTTCCATCAGGCATCGTCGTGCCATGGGACTGGAGTGCGTAGGTGCTCTGTCAAGTTGGAACGACATTCTGGGCATATAGCAAGTGGTACGTCTTCCAATAGAACTCGCAGGGTGTTTGTCAGGCAGTCCCAGTACAGATTCCCAGTTAAGCAATTTGGCAAGATGTATGGACCAATAAGTATGTTGTTTATGATGCCACACCACACATTGATACTAAATCGCACATAATGAACAGACTGCAATGGAATGTGGATTTTTCTCTGTCCAAACATGCAGATTGTGTATGTTAAAACATCATCCCGTGTAACTATTGCTTCATCACTGAACACCACACAACTCGCGAACTGGGGTATCACTGCGCATTTTGTAAAAATCACTCACAAAACTGGCATCACTTGTGGATAATCCTCCGGATTAAGAACCTGAACATGTTGCGAGTGAAAGGGGTAAAGTGTGTTTTCATGAAGAATCTACCCACACCAAGCTATGATTTAACGGAACACGACATGCAATTGCATGTGTGCTGATGGAAGGTTCATCTGCCACTGCCTCAAGAATGTCTTCCTCTAAATCAGGTGTCACAGAACAAGATCGGCCTGCGACAAAGTTGTTGGGCATCTCTCAGAATCTCTGGGCCATCACAGAGATAGAGCTTCTTTGAAGAAGAATGGTCCAAGGATAAATGTGGCTGTGAATCCACACCAAACTGTAACTTTGGGCAAGTGCAATGGAAATTACTGCAAAACATGAGAGCTGTCCATGATCCAATGCAAAAGTTATGGATGTTTACTGCTCCACTGAGGTCAAAATGTGCCTTACTGCTCCACAAGATCTGCCATGACTCATCCACTTCCATTTTGGCAAGAAAGGTTAATGCAAATGTCAGTTGGATTTCCTGTTAGCGGCAAGCAACTGCTTGCTGTGGTTGATCTCGTACAGATAACAATACACCTTCTTTCTCAATACTGTCCACACTGCATCATACGAAGCATCCAACAGCTGTGACACTGCATGTGATCTACTGGAGCTTATAAAACTATTCGTTGACTATTCAACAAAAGTGTGTGCTATAGTTTTAAAATGAAGCCTACTTCACATTGCAATAATTTTACAAAACTGTTCAGAAACAGCTTTGTGGTTAAGGCAGTCTCAGCCTGGGTTCAAATTCTGACCTGGGCTTGGATGATTCTTTCTTCTTCGGTTTTGGTTTCCCTTCCTTTAAAAGGATGGCAAAGTCAAACTGTCATCTAGCAGATAGATATATAGATAGATAGCTAAGTCTTCTGGATAGCCATGTAATGACAGCAGCATTCTTCATCCATCATACAGTGTAATTCACATAACCTTTTATATAAATTACACTATGGGATAACAAATAAAAATAATTTTTACAGAAGACAAACCAACTTTGTCTATACACTAATTGTAATTACTCATACCAAGAGGATGATTCACGTGACAAAAAACGTAGCACATTAGTGTCAGCTCTAATTCAGTGATAATAAAAAGATAAGAGAAGGTAACAATGTAAGAATATGGCATTGCAAGGATATACTTCCCATAGAATTTTTATACATGTATTAACTTTCATGGAAATGACAAAGTCAGGATAATGTGCACTTTAGACTATAAACAGTCAAAATAACAAAGAAAGATACAGGATCTCCAAAAGCAGATGTGAAAGTTGTTCACTGCAGAAAGCAGTAGAGCACCAAATTAAGTTTTAAAAATCAATTCTCAATTACTGTAGGTAATAAAAAAAATAGTTCTACTTATTCTAAACCATCTAGTCTTAATCATCATCCTGTTTCTCAATAAAAAAATAAATAAAATAAAAATTGGCAAATGAAACTATTAAAGAGAAGAGGAAACAAACTTTTCGCACAAAGGCTCCTTACAGGTCAGCAGCAGCAGCAGTCAAAAAGATCTCAAAATATCATGAGTTTAGTTCCAATTGCAGAGAATTAGAAGCTGCAAAATTTTTGCCTGGTATTAGACTTTTGTTATTAAGCGTATTTACAAATAACATTTTAAGCTATAAAATAAATTTCAATTTCTTAATATAATTGTCTTGACATTTATATCAAGTTACTTGGGCCTGTGGGTTAAAGGTCAATTTTCTAAATACTTAATTGCCAGACTGAGAATGAAATGATCATCTAATTCAATAACAAAGCTAGGCAGTAAAATTATTTTCTTGTATTCCTTATAGAATGTGAAGATTCCACGAATCACAAAAACCTCATTGCTTTTGAAGATAAATCAAAGATACAGAGAAATCTATTTCGAATCCTATATTTTCATTTTAAATGCATTATTATTGCAATAAAGCAATGGTTCTTATATATCAAATAGTCAAAATATTAATCTAACGTTTATATATCTGGCTAAATATGCTTAGAATTCAATTTCAGATTTTGGTGAAGGTATTTTCATGAATCAATCATGTGAAGTCTTGAAATTTAAAACAATATTTATAAACATCAACTGCTTTATCAACATTTTGAAATTACAGAATGACATAAATGCTTGGTTATAAGTTTCTATGACTTCTATTTTCAAATGTCTAATAATAAGAGGATAATTAGCTACAGAATTAGAAAACCTGGATCAGTTGTGTTCCACATTATCCTAAATCCATCTGCAGCTACACTTGCATCTGAACGAAACCATAAATAAATCTGATTGTGAGTACTGCTTATATTTGAGATAGTCCTCCCACAAAAACGTCCAATTGGATGTGATGCTGCTGATGGACCATCATTTATTTGGAGAAAATCAAACTGGCAATCATTTGACATCTCTAAATGGAATTCAGGAAACGTCAAATTGATAACCTGTAAAAAGAAAAACATTAGTAATTTTCTAGATCATGTTCATGTAAGTTTTTTTTTTTTTTTTTTTTTTTTTAAGACTAATTTTGATTAATAATTTGTTCACAAAAGACCATTCAGTTTCACATGGATTGTTGACAAAAAGACTCAATTCCCGTGATTCACATATTAGATGGAACTAATCTTCACATATATAACTTATGGAAGAGTATAGGGAAAAATTGTGAATAAATTAACAACGCTAGTTTTGATAATTAAAATTAGTTTGATTTCATTAATCATTTATACAAAAAAATGAATAGCAAGTGGAGACAGAGACATGGAGAAAATTACTATAAGCTAGATGGAGAAGAAAGACCAGAAATCATGAACAATTTTGATGTACAGTTTGATGATGAGAGATGTTGAACCCGCCAACCCATAGTAGCTACCACTCGCTACCAGCAACAAACATCACTGCCCTGCCATGATCCTCAGCAGGTGCACAAGCGATAACAAACCCATTTGCTTCTTTTGCCAATGCATTGGACACGTGGGCAAACACTGCCAAACTCGTCACTACATTGAACTGAGCAAGCCCTCGCCAAAGCTACTGAGATCGCTGGCAGCAAGAGGATATACAGTCCCCCCGACCCATCTACGACTCAAGTGTCTACACTGAAGCCTTTAGAAGTAGCCATTAGAAGTTAGAAGAGAAAAAGCAGTTCTCCAATGCCATTTCCAGGCCTCCAACAGAGTCCATCACCAGCCACAGTAGATCGTCGTTCAGGATCGCCTGCAGCAACCACTGTAAAGGACAGCAGTTTGGTCTCAATGATGAGCATCCAACTAAAGAGGAACACAGTAACCATCCTCTTCAACGGAAGAATCACCAAAGCACTGATTGACACAGGAGCTTCAGTCTCCATGATCACCGAACATCTTTGCCACAGATACAATAAGGTCAAGACCCAACATTCTTCGAAGTGTTAGCGTTTATAAGCTGACTGTATTCAGCAAATGCACTGCCAGACAAGAGATTAATGGCCTTGTCTCCCATATAATTCCTATGTGACAGACAGTGCAATTTCGATGTTATATTAGAATAGAACATTCTGCAGACCACCAACGCTCAGATTGACTGCTGAAGAGAGTTAGTCAGCATTGACGACATGATGCTTCAGTCTGAAATGCCCAAAAAACATACTTATATGCCGCAGAGACGATACTCATTCCCTCTCACTCAGCAATGTCAATTTCAGCCTATGCTGTAGATGCAATCAATGGACACAGCCTTTCAGCATGAACCTCCTAATTCCCATTAAAGAGCTCCAAAACAAGAGAACAATAATTTTGGTAATGAATGAATCTGCGGAATCGAAGGTTGTTCCTGCCAAACAGAAGCTTGCACAGTTCCAGATGATAAGAAGCTGAAGCCATCACTGGTGTTTCAATGGATGAATCTTTGCCGACAAAGACTTTGACACCTGAACAACCGATTATAAGCCCAGCTGAACTGAGATGCCTTATTGACGATCAGCTAACCAGCTGTGATGCCAACTGATTGTTTGCCCTTCTCCACTAGCACCAAGCCATTTTTGAGCCACTGAACCCAGCCACAGCCCTTCATTCCCAGACAAAACACACCATCAATAAAGACAGCCATCTGCTGATCAAGCAGAAGCCCTGCTGTGTCTCATTAAAGGAGAGAACCATCATCCAGGATGAAGTCACACAGATGTTAAAACAAGGAGTGATTGAGCCATTCACCAGCTTGTGGAGTTCACCTGTGATGCTCATCAGAAAAAAATCTCGGTATCTGGAGATTTTACGTCAATTACTGAAGACTCATCAGCATCAGAAGGACGTATACCTGTTACCCGCATTGACAACACTTTGGATTCTCTCTGCAATGCCGATTACTTCTCCAGGGTGACCTACACACTGGCTATTGGTAGGCACAAGGTGGACCTGAAGGATAGAGAGAAAACGGCTTTCATTACACCAGACAGCCTCTTTCAATTCAAATTGATTCTATTTGGATTGTGTAACACCCCGCAACCTTCAAGCACCTTATCGGTAACACCTTACAAGGCCTCAAAAAGGTCTTTGCTACTTCGACAACATCCTTATTTACTCTAAAGATTTCGAAGAACATCTGATGAGGCTTAACACCATCCTAGAACGCATTGAAGCTACCAATCTTTGCTTAAATCTAAGGAAATGCACATCCGATGCACATCCGCTACCATTCTCAGCCATATTGCTGACCGCTATGGGCATCAGACCTGATCCTGAGAACAACCGAGTAGTTGCCACCTTTCCGCCCCCTACTAACTAGAAGCAAGTCCAAAGTTTTTATGGCCTATGTTCATATTGCCACCACTTCATTCAGAATTTTGCCACAGTAGCCTATTCCATAAAGAGCCTGCTGCAAAAGTCAGCGAAGTTCACCTGGGCTAAAGAACAACAGCATGCCTTCGACCTACTGAAGCTAGCCCTAACAACTGAGCCCTTACTCCTTTCCACTTGGATGAAGCAGCCCCAACCAAACTTCATACCGATTGCTTCAGGCTAAGGAATTGGTGCAGTCCTTGTTCAGATGCACAGCAATCCTCAACACATCATCACCTACGCTAGCCGTACTCCGTCAAGGCCAGAACAAAACTACACAATAACGTATAATAAGTGCCTAGCCATTGTTTGGGCCACCGCAAAGTTCTGCCCATATCTCTACAGTCATCCTTTCACCATTATCACAGACCACCATGCACTCTGTTGGTTGGTGAGCTTGAAGAATTCCTCTGGCCGATTCACCAGATGAGCCTTACTTCTCCAAGAATTCGATATCACAGTCACATACAAGTCTAGCGAAAAACATTTGGATGCCAATTGCCTCTCCTGATACCTGACCTAGTAAGCAGATGCTGCTGCCAGCATCGCAGTGGTGAAAGCAGTACTGGATATGGCCACAGAATAGTGAAAAGATCCAAACCTTTGCCAGCAGTTAGCCGATATTCAGAACAGCCACATTCCAATCCACACAGCTTTGAGATCCACGACAACATGCTACATAAGCACAGCTACAACCCACATCGACCCTGCTACTGCTTGTTATCCCGTCCATATGTGGAAAGACAGAAAGCTGCCACAATGATCCCACGGCAGTCCATCTAGAAACATCTGAAACATACGCCTGAGTCCAACAGCGCTACTTCTGACCAGGTCAGATGAAATCTGTGCGACACTTCGTGGCCACTTGTCTACAGTGCCAACATGGCAAGAGCCCAATGCAGTTGCTGCTTGGAAATTTACAGCCATTGCCCATCCCTAAGCCACCTTTCTACCGAGGTAGGCATCGATCTCCTGGGCTATTTCCCCACATCCTTATCTGGCAACAAATGGATCAAATGAACCCATTGTCTTGCCATTAAAGATGAAACCAACACTGAACAGAGACAACGGGTTGCAACTGCTGAGTCGCAGCCATCGCCCTATGCAACCAATCATGCAGACATGCCTCTTTTCGCGCCAATAAAAAAACATCCACCTGAAAGCATGGACCAAACAGAGATTGGTGCTCAAATGGTTTAAAAAGCCCTCAGTGATTTCCCTTCTCATTCCCTGAAGATGGATGCCATGATGGTGTCTGAAAGCTTGGACCACTCCAAAATTCTTACTTGGCTGGAAATCCCAGAAGAATTCTTTAAGAAGCTTGATATTAATCTCTGCTATTATTATTACTCTAGTTGATTATTGCATTCAAAATAGACTAAAAGCTCCAAAATTAAATCGAGGCAAAGATAATAAAACTGTGGGCCCAGAAGCCAAGTATAAAGTGTTTGACTGCGGGCTAGAAAAGCCTGGTTCTAACCTTGATGGAGGTCGGGGATTTTCCATGCTGGATTCTCCTCCAGATGGGTCGAAGGGTCTATCAAACCCTCTCTAAAATGGATACCAGATTTCTTTACTGGTTTTAAAGGCAGGCAGGTGTCAGAATGACCACCCAAACTCAACTAAGTCCCTTTGGTTAGAAAAATCAGAAGCCTTATCTTCAGGGACCATAAGGGTCACATTGGTCCGCAGTGGAATACTTTAACTAAGATAACAAAACTAAACCCTTAAATAAAAAGCCTGATGTAGATTTAGTATATTGTTAGTTAAATTATTTCACAGCTTAGAATTTTAACCCTGAAAATGGATCATTAATACAAAATCTAATTATTGCTAGATAATAACATTAAAATGCTAAATATCAATATAAAGTTTGAAGTATATTATGTTATTTACATCACAGGACTACTTTGTGAGGATTAGTAAGGACTACTTTGGTCCTTATGTAAAGTAGGCCACGAAATGAATCTACAAATATTAAAATCAAATCAGCTGTAGACAACTGTAATAAGCTTTTAAATATGGAGTTCGATGTAGAACAGTGTATTACTTCTGAAGTTATCATATCTAAAGGACTCCAAATCAGTTTAGATATGTTCTAGGAATCAGAAAACATGAACTTCCATGAAAATTCTATATAGAAATATGTTGTATGATTATTGTGCTATTTTATACTTCAGTTTTAAGAAATTAAAATGACTGAAAACCAGTAAGTTTTTTATTATTATTATTAATTTTATTTATATGCCATTTGTATGATTAACCATTTTCTCAGTATCATAATATAGAGAAACAAAGTGAGATTAAACTAACTGATAAATTTTGTTTTGCTTCTGCTTTTAAAGTTAAATTTCCTTACCTTGCCAGGTGTTGTGGAGATTACCCATGCACAACTTATTCCATGAGGGTACTGCACAGAAGGATTATTTGGATAGCGTATAGTTCCATTTGTGGCTGTTAAAAAGCCTCCACAAGCTTGAAAAAAAAATAGTAACACTAAGTTAATATGAACATAATACTTTGTTTTAAAGCTTACAATTTAATGTAGTCAAAACTGCAACATTATTCTTTTCTTTAGCTGTGATAGAAGTATTCTATTAATACATTGCAGGTATACCCAAAAATATTAAAGCTAATAATGAAATTTTATGGATTAATTAGAAATATGAAATAAACTAATGATTAAAATTTCAGATAGAGAAAATATTTTATCAGCAAATATTGCAATATATGCCTCTGGAACTGAAATATGCAGCCGAACATAGATGTATATTGGTTTCTTTCAGTGTGCTGTGGTATATTACACTATTATTCTTCAAAATGTTTAAGCTCACTAATTAATGTCTGTTTCAGTTGCAGATTCTGTAGTAGACATAATCCTACTACATCCCAACTCTCTTCTATAATAAATAAATCTAAAAAAGTCAAGGACGGGTGTTCATACTTGATAGGAGTCCATAAGACAATGTATTCTGAATAAGATCAAGCATTACTTGCCTGCAAAATGACACAAGGAGTGCATCAAAGCCATCACAGGAAAGGGCAACAAAATCTCATCAATGTAAGCTGGACTGTCAATATACTCTGCTCATACACAAGAGGCAATTTGGAGTCATAACTTAGGGCACTCCAGATTACAACCTTTGATGTGCAGGCAGGTGCTGAATCCCAATTCTGGCCCCTGTGACACCAAATCTTGATGCATCATTCTCTGAATGCAGACTGATGCATGATTTATTATAGAAGATAATATGGTGCCATTCCCATTTTTCATGACTGATGTTCAAAGCATCAATGGAGTGGAATCATCTGGAAAAGATGAGTACCTTTAGGAAATAGATGCACTGCACACTATACCTTAGTCAACAATTATTTCAATCATATATATACTGGAAGGTTATTGTGGACAATGATGAATGCAGCATAGGCACCAAGAACACAAGACTGCTGTGGATGTTGCATGAAGATCTGATTGTTGCTTTGTCAGCTTCTCTTTCTATAATGCAGTTTTGTAGAAAGATGGCCCAGTCATGCTAACGTAAAATGCTACCTGAACACAATCTTTACTGCACACACCATGTTACAGTGCTTATTGGAGGCCAAAAATCATTGACTAAGCAACAAGCTGACCAACTGGCCTCAGCCATTCCTACTGTTCAGCTCCATTAAATGGGCCTAGTTAATAATGCCTTGACATACTGCAAAATGGCATCTACTAAGAATCATCATCAATACTTCTGTACTGCCTATTACAGAACTTGTAGAGGAAGCTATGTAATTTGTAATATCATCTAAATTAGCACAACTTGTGACAGTGTACTACTGTAAATTTTGATCATTTAAACACGGCCTTCTTTATTAGATACGATATTTTGTTTTGCTAGATGCATTCTTTGTACAATGTTGTAGTCTTTGTACTTGTATATGATCAGAAGACTTAAAAGCTTTGATAAGAAAATTTCATTTCTATGAATACAATGATAAATGTTTTATTGCTATTATTGTTATTAACTTTACTTCAAATTGTTGTCAAATTAAATCTTACTACAAACAAATTTAAACAGAATACAAATATAATATTACTATGCATATAGTAATATCCATGAGATTTTTAACAAAAACATTTTGATCCTGTAAAAGCTACTTCCTATCCTATCCTTTTATTTTAGCTACTTCCTCTTTCTAATTCTTGTACTGTTATCTCTTACACTACAAACAACAGAAAACCATGGCAATATTTTTAAATAACAAATAAAAAATTACGCTATTTCTACAATACTTTTTCTTATGCATATATTCATAATTTACATTTTAAAAAAATGTCAGGATTATTCTTCTTCAATAAACTTTTAATTACTTAATTTCATACATTGTTTCACTATTTTTATTCTGTTTGTTCCAAGGACAGAAGCACTTACAATTTTGAACCTCATGGTATAATTATTAATTTGTTTTCCCATTTCCAACGAATATTCCCAAAAGAATCTGTGATATAAAACAGGTCTGCAGATGTGTTAAAACATATCAATGCTTTCCAGAGAGCAGGCCAGCAGAGTTTAATTCACCTTTAGGTAAATGATTTTGCCAAAACATAAGGAAGAAATGATGTGAGAAAATTAAGACCTAAAATTTTACTTCTCTAAATCTGAGAAGGAGGAGAATTGTGTGAGTACATATGGTAACATTACCTTAGTCATAAGTCTATGAAAAGCTAATAAGCTGATAACAAAAAAAAAAAGTTAATTGAAAGAGAATAATATGTACTAAAATATCAAAGAAATAAAAAAAAAAAAAATCACAATTCACTTTACTTTTTCCAAACAAAGAAATATACATTAATGTAGAAAGAAAGAGAATTTGAAGCATATCTTGGAGAAAAATTAACTTTGGTAGATTAAAATTACTACTTGGTATGGTTGTATAACTATTATTTTAAATAGCTCATCCTTATTTTTTAATTTCTTTTCTAAAATTTAATGAAGCCATTAATTTAGTAGACTGTTACTACGGCTGGCCTGAGGGGAGGGTGAATCTAGGGGGTCACTTGGGGCCAGGCACCTGGAGGGGCTCCGCGGCTGGTTGATGATTTTTTTTTTTTCCCGTTATTATTTGCTGTAATATCATCAAACTTCCATTCAGTCAGCCATAAAAGTTTTAGGGTTATTTTCTTTGTTTAAAATCCGGCTCGCTCTAACAAAGCCCATGACTGTAATGAGCTGTAGGTAATCTCGGCAGTGAATTTTTGAGGTTAGCTTTGCTATAGTTGAAATCACAAAGGTTAAAAAAAAATTGAGTCTTGGATTGTTTATTCTATAGAGAATTAATTCTATAGAGACATTTGTTGCCATAAATGTGAATCCTATGTTAATGTTATTCATATATTACAATTAATGTGATGTTTTATTTTATTTCTATTATTTACATCTTTAGTCTATCAATATAAACGAAAATTACTTTTTATTCACAATTTGTCTTATTAATGGACTGATCTTACTTGTAACTGTTGCCACAGTGATCCCCAGGAACCATTGTAGCAAACATACTTTTGTGAAATCAACTATGAGTACGTTGTAGTGCTCGTTGTATCAGTGTGCTGACTGTGCCAAATATCTTCATTATAAATCATTACAACATTATTTATCTGCTGTGAGTGAATGTGGTCAGTCATTAAAAATAGATTGCTTGATGTTTCGATTCTAGCCCATTGTTACGAGACACGTGAGTAGGCTACTTTGTTTACTAATTAGTTAGGTCTAAGTATAATATCAACATGCCAGGCTGTGATAGCAACAAATTCAAGAAGAATGCATCAGGAGCTGAAAAGGCCAGAAAAAGCAAAAAAAAAAAAAGACGATTTTATTAGAAACTAGACTGGATCCCTGAAAAAAAAATCATAGTGAAGCCAAAACCTGAAGAGACTGATAAAACCCCTCTATGCCCACATAGTAAAAAGCGAGTCAGACCCTCAATCTCAAGTGTCAATTGTCATCATGATTTTTGTGGTGAAGCTTGTGAAGTCGAAATGGAACCAAATCATGACTCGGAATGTGATATACAGCCAACTGTAGGTACAAGTTCGAATGAAAAATTCTGGAATGATGAGTCTTTCTGTCAAAATGCTGTTAATACTGAAATGGAACAGTCAACTGACGGTGAGAGTTTTAATCCAGGTAGGTCTCAAAAACCATCACAGGACACTGAGATTGAGTTTTACTATGATCCATCTTCTTGAGGGACATTGATAGCAACTTAGCTTGTTCGTTGAAAAGGGTCTCATTAATATCACAGATTATGATTTCCCTAAAGACAGTGAAAAGAAGACATTTTTGTGGCATTTTTTACAACCACTGCCTTTGAAATGGAGAAAAGCAAAAAGACAGCGGTTAATCTAAACCAAGAAACCAGATAAGGTCATTGTAAAAAATTACTGAACAATTTCAAATTGTTCGGTACTCTAGTTCCCACCGATCAACACAGAATAAGTAAATTGTGCACTGTAAATTTTAACAAGTGAAAAAACATATGCTTCATTGAAGTCACATGAGTCCTCCTCAAATCACATAGCAAACATGATTAAATGGGTAGGATAGTCATTCTATCAAGACTTCACAAGAAAGTCACAATAGACCAAGAGTTACAGGATGAGTTGAAGTGGGAGAAAGCCCATTGGCAAAATGTGCTAACCAGAATCGTTGCTGTTATTCAGTATTTGGTTATAATTAAACTTTAACTTCATAATTTAACTTTTGGAGGTCAGAATGAGAAAGTTTTCCAGCCAGACATTGAGAATTTTCTAGGATTAATACAAATAATAGCCGAGTTTGATTCTACAATGAAAAAGCAGCTTCATCAGTTTAAAGACTGATGAATTTCATTACACATTGGCTTGGCCATTGGGTTCATTATGAATTGACTGAACAGATTGGAAATGAGGTCAAGAAAACTATCCTCAAGAAGATTTTGGACGTAAAGTACTTTTCGATCATACTGGACATGGGCAAGGTGTTCAAAGGAGAACAATGGAAATGAATCGATGAGTTTTTTTACATCCCATGTAGCTGTCACAACCTCAATCCTGCTCTTGGTGAGTTCACCAAATGCATCCCTCAAGCATAATTGTTTCTTGGATCATAGACTACACTATTTTTTGCGGAATTAACAAAGGGATGAGCAATCCTAATGCAACAAGTCAATAGTTGCACTTTGAAACCACTGTCTCAAACCCATTAGGAATGTAGAGCTCAGAGTGTAAAAATCCTAAACTTCTAGATGCTCTCTATGAGCTCAGAGAGATCATCAATGACTCAAGAAGTCAAGAAAAATGAAGCAGAATCTCTTGCAAGTCAAATTGAATGTTTTTGATTTCATCGTGGGATTTATATGTGATATGATGTTGTATTCTAGATTAATGAAGTGCACAAGACTCTTGAAGCTGCAAACATGGAGCTAGATGTAGCAGTTTTATTTATCAAAGGATTGGTCCTGAGCCATAGGAAATACAGAGTCAGGATTCAATTGTGTTGGTGATAAATGCAGAAATAACTCAAGAAATGAAGATTCTGGCTGAATTCAAGCATCATTGGGCAAGGAAGAGGAAGAAGCACTTTAATGAAAAGGCAAAGCATGAAGAAGACCATTTGAGAAAATCTCCTCAAATTTTCAGAGATTGAGTACTTTCTCCGCCTTCTTCACCAGACCATCTCATCTGTGGAGACCCACTAGATGACTTCAAGAAAGACTTCGAATTTCTTTTCGATGTCAGATTTTGAAGTTGCTGAGCAATAAAGATCTACTGGACCACTGTGGTGCTTCATTTTCAACTAACAAATGCTGCCAGTGAGAACTTCTGAACTTTGAAGATTTTGTGAATGAGCTCAAACTTTTAAGAGAAGTAATAGCTGAAAAACGAAGACTGCTTTTGAGGTTCTGAAATTGACTACTCGAATAAAAAATATATATATATATATATATATTTTTTTATTGCAAAAAATGCAAAAAAAAAAAATTTTTTTTTTATTATACTTTTTGCCTGTTTTGTTCTTCCTTTCTTAGGACCCTATCTTAATCCCCTCTCCCCCAAAAAACAAAAAGAAAAAGAAAACCGTAAGATAAAACTTTCATATATTTGATTGGCAGTAATAAATTTATTGTGATAGAAGTCTTACAACATGAAATCAGCAAAAAACAACAAAGCACCCTCATATATTATCCTACCCAAAAATGTAGTTTTACAAAGTGTCTGTAAGTAGGTTAGAGGAAAGTTGGACTGGGGGGAGGGGGGAGGAAATCAGGACATAATCATTGAAGAAAGGGGGCCTGGAACCTTCCTAGGGCAGGGCCTGCTATAACTTTAGACACCCATTTAGCATGGTGGAAATCAATTTATGTAAAGAGCATTAAATTTTATTATCCATTTTATGTTTCACTAAAAATTTAACTTCAAAAATTTTGTTTTCAAACCCTTCCATTTCATTTCCTCACTTGTCTAAATTCACATTGAGAAACTTTGACCTATAAATGGTAAAAATCTAAATATAAATAAAGCAAGCAATTATATTATATTTTGACACAGGATATTTTGGCAATCTCTAATAGTTTTGAATCTCTTTACACAAATATAAAGGTAGCAAGAATTACTTGTCATTCCTAACATCTAGGATTTATATCCTAGAATCATTTCATATTGCACAATCATTAACTATAAAGATTAAAAAAGCATTAATTGAAATTTGGCTCCTTAAACTATTCTTATAAAGTATATTCCTTAAAAATTAAAGTTTTACTAATTTATTGATCTCCTTACATTAGGGATATATCTATTTGACAGTAAAAAAGAAATGTGAAGGAGATATAAAATTACCTTCTCGTTCATCCTCACAATTGATTCCCACAAAGTTCGATGTACAAGTACATTCATAGCCATTTGGTCTATCAATGCAGGTTCCTCCATTCTGACAAGGTAAACTGGTACAATGGGAAATTCGTATCTGACACTGCATGCCTGTATATCCAGGATTACACATGCAATGATAGGATGAGCCCACTGTCTGAATAGCAAGAATAGCCCAGTGTTAAAGCAATTTTTATATAAAATTGAAAATTAAAAAAAAAAAAAAAATTACAAAGTAACAATTAAAGCAGCAGGAAGATAAAAAGGAAAAAAAAAAAAATATTGTGGCTAAAACATTCATTAAATATTATAGAAATGAAGTTGTATTAAAAGTTCTTCACCCACTTCGTAGAAATTGTGATTCAATTCAAATACAAATAAAATAGGTCCCTAAAAAGACGACTGCAAAGACATTCACATTTGAAAACAAAAACATACAAAAGCTAAAAGAATTTCATTCTCCTAGCAATTGGAATAAGGTAGGAAAATGATTAAAATCCTTTTTCCAGATCATCCAATTGTTAACTGAATGTGATTAGTTTTAGCTTGTTTAGTTTTGTTTGTTTATTCTGACTTATACTGAGTTACTTCAGGCAAAGTAAACAGATTTATGTGATAGAATATCAAGATTATAACTGCTTACTTACTATATTAAATAGCAAAATGCTGGCTCATTACATGGAAATATTCACTGTTTGTTTTCAAATTTGTACTGTTAATTTTTGATTCATGATTTCTGTTAATTTATAAGTTCGTTCATTCATTTACATATAATATTAATTTATGTGCGACTTTTAAGGGAATGATCTATACAATGATTTCTTCTCTTATATACATTAAAAAACAGTATCATTTCTAAATATATAATTAAAAATACATATAATAACATATACTTTTCGTATGAAATTTGCCTTTATGTATTACCTGATTGAACTAGCAGTAATCGCATTTGTTTAGTCGCATTATTTTTGCATACATAGATTTCATTTATAAATCACCACTGTTAATGCTAGTAAAATATGACTTAAGATTTGTACTTTATTGTAATATAAAAGGAAGGACTGATGTATTAGAGCATTTGGATTAAAAGGTATACAAGTGGAGTGTACATGTAAGATTCCACATACTTTTTATCAGTGAAAAGTGGTAAATTAAAAGATATAGAAAATTACATTTATGATGATGAATAACAACAAAAATATAGGAAAATATATAATTTAACTAATTATAATATTAATTGAAAGTGTTTTAGTTATAAAAAAAAAAAGGTTCAACTAGTTAAATATTCAATCAGAACAATTGTAAAAAAGTAGATATGTCATTATTAAAAATAAGTTATGCTTAATATTATATTCACTGAAATAGTTTACTTAAAAATTTAGGAGTCTTTATCTAAAACAAAAAATAAGAAAATTTATCACTGTTGTACATACCATACAAACTCCATTAACACAAGGGTTATTTTGGCATGGATTTTGAGCCACTGCAGTTCCTGCTTGCTGCTGACCACCAGCTTGAGAAGAGGTTTGGAAGATACATCCATTAGGACCCTCTCCAGATCCTGTGTATCCAGGAGGACAACGACATTCCCGGCCAACGCCAACCATAGCTGATTAGATTCAAATCAATAAAAAAGAAGGATTAGAGTTTTTAGATTTCATTTTAAAAGTGGCATTAAAATAAAATAATCTTTAAGAATCAGCAGCCCAGATCTATGCAAAAAAATAATTAATTTCTATTAACGACAATCATGGAAGTAAACAAAACTGAACAAAATTCAACTATTCTATAAACAAAGTAATTTGAAGTAATAAAAAAAGACATTTTATTAGGACAAAAAAACCTGATGTTGCATGCCTTTATTGTTAGTGTCTTATTATCGTTTGCTCATTTTTTCTGATCTAATAAATTCGGATAGATTTTTGCTGAGTATATTAAGATCTACAAACCATTAATTTTGTTTAATGACATCATCACTGGGTTTCCAGATGACATGTGGTATTTCTGAAATAATAGTCAGAATGAACTAAACGTCCCATTTAAGTAGGATTGTGATTGTGAAACCAGACTAATTTTCATCAATTTAACATATCCTAACAGGACGTCTACAATAATAACATGAAGTTCTCATCTTCTTGAAGTGTCAACTGTTAATCAAAGTTAGGAGAAATGTAAGCAAAACCGCAGAGGAATTTGCTGCAGACAAGATGGAGTTTGAACTCAAAGTGGTCACCCTGGAATTGCTTTCTATTCAAGTGCATTTCACAGAGGGTAGCATAATTGCTTGCAGCGTAGCTTGGGATTTCTGTTGAGAAAGCTAAAGTCAATTGAAATAATAAATTAAAGATAAGCTAATAGAACCAAGATTACATGAGACTCCAGGTCTTTAAAAGATGGTGATGAAAGAAAGCAGAGAAAGTGCAATACTAAACTATAATGTTTTTTCCCAAAAATTATCAAATTTCAGATAATTCAGAATGGAAAATTAACAAACCATTCAATTCAGATAAAGAGTGGTACCTCGGTGGTATAGTGTGAATGCTGCTGAAACATCTGCATAACTGTAAATACTTTTAATTTTAATACATTTTTTAGAAATTTATCAAATATAATTTTTGTAAAATAAAATAATAAATTAAATAAAATTTATATTTTTTTGTATATTCCAGTTTTCTTGTGAGAAAGCACATGAATTATGTTAAAATTAAAATTTCCAGGGGATGGGGGTGCAAGTGTTGCCCTTGTTAATATGTGGCAGGTTGTAATTGGTAGATGACACCCATCTATACGCCGTGCCGGCATGGTCATGCGGTCTCAGGCGTCGGTCTGCCATGAGGCCAGTGTGCCATACCCGGGGTTCAAATCCCGGTCGAGAGCTTGGATGTTTCAATTTCCTTTCCTGTGTTGCCAGCCTCTTCTTCACTTTCTCTTCAGTCTAACATCATTCCGTAATGGCGTCCTGGAGAAGGCAACGGGAATCCACTCCAGTATCTGTTCCCTTGTATAGCTACGGCTTCTCCTAGGGGTCACCCTTCGGGGGTCACTAGGGCTCTGTAGACTTGAACCAATCTTCGGATTGAACTACCATGGTATGGTATGGTACCCATCTATACAGCTACTTATATTGATTTCTTTATCAACCATCTGTTCATTTCATCTTGTAGTGGATCTACACTATATGGCCAATTGTTGTACAATCAGAAATCATGTGGCAGATATTAATAAAATGTTGGAAAACTTTAGCATCAATCACAGCCTGCACTCATCTGTGAAGACTTTCCACCAAATATGTGAGCAGGAATTTTCTTCCATTCATCCATGAGCTGCAGTGAGTCTGGCAATTGAAGAAGGGCAGTTCAGCTTGGTGTGTAATCTGCATTCCAATTCTTCCAGAGGTGTTCTATGGGATTCAGATCTGGGATCTGGGAAGGCCAGTCCAGTAGTTCAATAACCATCTATTCAAACCACAGCAGCAAAATCTTTGATCTCTGGACAGAACAGTTATCCTGTTGATAGAGAAACGTCCTTCCCCAAACTGTTGCCAGAGGGTGGGAAGTGCAAAGTTGTCAAGAATATCGACATACATCTCAGTGTTCATGTTTCTGGTCAAGGGAACTAAAGGATCCAGGCCGAACTATGAGAAACAGCCCCAAACCAAGATGTTGTCGTCACCAAACTTGACAGTTATCACAATACATTCGTTTAGGGAGTATTCTCCTGGCATCTGCCAAACCCAGACACGTCCATTGGACAACCAGATCATGTAGCGGGATTCATCACTCCAAAGTACTTCCACTGTTCCACAGTCCAATGGCAGTGTGCTTTGCACTATTGCAACCGCCATTTAGCATTCACCTTGCTTAGGTTGGGCTTGTGAAAGATTGCACAACCATGGAAACCTGTGTGTTTCAGCTCCCGATGAACAGTCCTGATGCTAGCAATGATGACTGAAGCTGTTTGGAACTCACTGTGATCGTTGCTAATGGGAATTTGCGTTTCTTCTGCACTACCCTCTTCAGGGTTCGATGGCTGCGGTCTGTGAGTTTCTTTGGCTTATTACTGTGATTTCCTCCCACTGTCTTTCTCAGACATTTCCATTTTGTAACGACCTTACTTACAGTTGATCGCGACACCTGTAGCAAGGCCGATAATACACGAACCGATTTATTGCACCGATGGCATCCAATGATCATGCCACATTTAAATCACTCAGTTCTGCTGACTTACTCATTGTCTGCCTGACCCCGTTTATGACCGCCCGATGCTGTGGTAACCATTTTTATCTCTTTCTATGAAGTCATAGTACATGATAGCAGCCATATCCACTTCTCCAGAGAGGTGTCCAGATACTTTTGGCTGTATAGTTTATCACTATTCTGCCATACAGTATTTTTCTTTTGATCTTCCTATGTTGCTGCATTAATTTCTATTAATTAATTTTGAAACTGCAATTGTGCCATTTCTAAACAAAGACATGTTTATTTTTGATGAAAATTATCTCAGCCAAAGAGAATGGATGGATAATCATTCTTCCTGGCTGAGATAACTCCTTGTCAACAGAATATAGATCACATCTGAAGCAGTTGCAAAAAAGATTTGATAATTTTAGTAGTGAATTCTTGCTGATTGGGACAAAATAAATAAATAAATAAATATATGATATAAGATAGTAATCCTGTGCTGGTGAGGAAATCTGCAACTATTCCAATAAAAAAAAAAAATCCTGAACCTATGTCAATGAGAACATCATATAATCAGATGTTTATGTAGATAGAGCAATGTAATTTTGGAACACCTTAGATTGACTTCCTTTGATTTTGTACAGATTCAACACAGAAAAAATACAAAAGGCTACTGAAAGTATTGAGCATGGTGCCCAATAGACAGAAGCAGTCTCTTATTATGACAGCCACTTATATTAATCTTACAGTTAGGATAAAACATTGTGATGTTACTATCTGGGAAATTTCCAAATCTAACTCCCCTATCAAATTTGAATATGTGAATGAGCATGATTGTTCCTCCAAAGCCCTTTCACTTGTCCCAAAACAGATGAAGCAAGGATATGGCATCTTTTCCAATTCAGGTAGAACATTTGCTTGTGGAATACAAAGTTTGTAAGCTGCAAATTTACTATAAATACAGACATCTTATGGTTAAGCATACACTTATAAGCAGTCTCATGATATCTGAAACTGTTCACAAATTTTTTGAGGATGTCTTTAGGGAGGATTGACATAACTTCTGCAGGGCACAGTCATACTTCTCCACTAATTTTCATGGTCTATTGACTATTGTCTGCATCATCCTCTATATTTCATAATGCCTACCACTGTTGACTTTAAAAGGTTCAAATGATGAATCTACTGTTGTAGCATGCAACAGTGATTTTCCAATTTTTTTAAACTCTTTACTGGCTGCAACATAACTTTAATGTTTATTCCTTGTATATGGCCAGCATAATTACTCTGTTGGTTTTTTTTTTTGATAGATGTTCAATTATTTTTTTGAAGACAATATACATACATTTCAATTCCTTTGTTTGATTTGACTTGCTATAAAATATCAACCATTAACATCGCATTACAGAACCATTAAATATCATTCAATATTTAAAAATTAAATATCAACCACTAAATATGAGTATTTAAAATCTAATCTACTCAAAACAATATATTTAGGAAAAAATTACTAACCAGGATTATCAATGCATCGAGCATAAGCATGACAACCACCATTGCCAACAGAACAAACTGAGAACTGCACGCATGTAATACCATTGCCTTGATATCCTGCAAATAGAGATTTATATTTGTAAGTCCATTTTAATAAGTTATCAGTTATTTTCTTAAATTTTTTTTTAAATAATAAAAGCATAGGTTCTTAAATTGTACTGCATGCAAATCCCATTCCCCACTGGAACAATATTTTCTTTCTGGAGGCAGATAGTAATACATCATATGCATCATCAGATAGGAATACACTGGAGGATGATTATATCCATGCATTTTCTTTAAGAGAGTAAAATATAAAGTGCAATTTATCCAAAAAACTACTCTTTGTTTTATAAAAATAATAAATTCATTATCACTGCATTTATTTTAACGTTGGTGTATTTAAAGTTTCTTCCCCGGTAAAAAAAAATTAGCTTTTCATATACTTTATTATTTCACAATGAAATAAAATGATTATATAATCCAATCTTTGCCAGTTTATTATTACGTCATATGGACATATCTGTGATTTTAGATAAGGGGTGAAAGACTATTTTAAGATCAAAGGGATATGAGCACTATTCCTTTATTAGCTATTTAATCATTAATGAAATAAAATACATTTCAAATACATGTCTGAATGTAAATAGATATACAATATTTACTTCTAACTTATTCAACAATAGCTTCTATTTGGCTTTATAATACAGAACATTATTAGGAACAAAATTTCAATGTTATGTACTTTTCTTGCTGACCAGCAGCTGATTTGCTTTTAATCCTCATTTCTGAGATATTTCTCAAATGAAATCTGCTCTCAAAGGATGAGTGATTTGGAATTTATAACATGACTTAGCAGCAAGTCATGTTACAGATAGATATTTTTTTTTTCAATAAAACATAATTGCCTACTACTTACTCAAGAATAGATAGATTTAAAATAATTAAGCTTAAAATGGTCTAAATCCTTACATAGAATAAGTGTTACACTTATTATGCTATAATTTATGGTCTAATTTAAACTGTCTTATTGAAACTAATACTGTTATCATTAGCTATGTTAATATAGCTTATTATTAATATAGTTGTCTTTTAAGTTATTTTATTTTTTATTATTGTATCTTAGGAAATTAAAGTCACAGTAGCCAAATATTTCAGTAGAAAATAATCAGACTGATGTGATTTTGGGTTTTAATACATTTATTGAAAATGTCTAATATCAGTATGACATCCATACTGATCAATGGAAATTTCTGGACTACAAAATTACATTTTAAAAAACATTTCAAAAAATGCATGAAACTGTAAAACATTAAATTTTAAAGAAATGTCAGTAAGGATTAATAATATCTATGCATAGATTGTAGGTCTAAGAGAAAAGTAATAACCATCTAGGATTATAAGGACCAGCATGCAAGGGAGGTGATAATAAACACTGATTCAGTGATAAAATAAAATAAAGTAAACAAAGAGAGATCAGTCTGATAGATAACTGCCAACGAAGAATGTCAATGAATCAAGACTGTATTGTAACAAATGCCTTGCTCCACTTAAGATTTGTCTGATAGATCTTTCAGCAGAACTCTGACTGTGGCCTGGAGTGCAGATGTAACACTTAAAGAAAAGTTCAGGATTGGTTAACAACCATTCTTGAAGTTGAAGGTACTTCACAGAAGGATGCAGTTAATTGACTGTGAGTGGAGATCAGATCATATAATTACTTGCAATAGTTGATTATAGCTAGAGAAATCATGGAATTGCTGGCTAAGCTAGTGACATTCACAGAAGTGTGAATGGAAGAAAAGCTAAGCAAAATTGTCTGATCGATTACCGAAAATCATCCTGAATTAAGTTTACAGAATGGATTAATAAACCTAATTTATCATGAAAGTTGATGATGATACTGATGGAGATGACTACTTTTCTTTTTCTTAATTTCATGTTTCTACATAAAAATCAACTCAATGAAATGGGATGAATTTCAATTATTTAACATAGGATAGGTGACAACCTTACAGCAGAAGGGAACAGATCTATATCTGGCAAACATCAAATGTCTAAGATTACCACAGAATTCAAGAAATGTGTTAACTGTCATTTGATGGGCAAAATGCTTTGTGGTCAATAGAGTTAACTGATCAGTTAGCTGGTGGTAGTCACAAATAATTTGTAGAACACAATTTCCCTCATAAATTTCATGTATTTCATGAAACTTTCATGCCAATGGTTAACAATGTGTATAACAAGCATATTCAGAAGCATTAATACATAAATGAGCAGCAGGCATCATTGTAATACTGTGCAGAGAAAGCAAGGTTCCTAAGAAATGATCAAGATCTACATTAGTAATGATACAGAAACAAAAACTCTCGATTATAAAAATAAAGTTGCTAAGCAAATTTTATATTTAAGTTGCTGAAATCACTAACCAAATTTTATGAAACACTAACCAAATTTTTATGATATGACAGAAAGACTAAGGTCCCAAATAGAATATACGTTTCAAATGAGAAGTAGGAGGGACAGAAACACCAAGCAACAAATTTTGTCCCTAAGACTAATTGCAGAGAATGCTCGACAAAATGACAAGAACATCTATACTTGTTTATACAGAGATTTGAGACAAGGAGACTTTATCTCCCAATGTATTTTCATCACTTACAATGAAAAGATTGAAAAAGTCAAAATCAAGGATGTAAGAAGAAATATTGATATATGTAATGAGAATGAATAAACTGAGATTTGAAGATGATACTGCAATATTCAAAGGAAGTGAAGTGGAACTATGAATGACAGCATATAAACTTTGTGAAGAAGGCAACAATTTCAATATAACCTTAAACTTTGAAAAAATGAAAATCATAGTTTTTGGTGAAAAGAAAAATAGGAAGAAAATCAAAGTAGATGGAATGTGAAAATGTAGAAAACTTCACATATCAGGGAGTAATATGAACTACAATTTGGAAGGGAAAAAAGAAATCACAGGTAAAATTGAAAAAGGAAAGGCAAAGGAAGAATACAGAATTGGTCTATAGAAAAGCTAGATAAATTAAACAAAAGTTGCATGCTTTTGTCTGTGAGATATGGGATAATTTGAAGACCAAGAATCCTAACATTTGAAAGAAATTGTTAAATTACGGTTTCGAGAAGGAGATGAATGTAAAAAGTCATTAATGAAGAACTGTTTTAGAAGATAAAGTAGAAGAAAAAAAGGTTCTTAAATGGAAACTACGATTATTTGGACATATTTCTAGGATGACAGAAAAATCAGGATGTTGCTATTGGGCATAAAAAAGGGAAGAGGAAGACCTAATCAAAAGTGAACTGATGATATAATTAACTGGTGCACAAGTGGACTATAGAAGTTCAGTCAGATTGCATCAGACAGAAAAATGGAATGAGTTGGTGAGGCAGGCTTAAGTGAGCCCATGGTTGTTGTTGATGACGAGTCTTCAAGGATTGAGAGTTGAATCAATAATGGAATCCAATGAGGACCTACACTGATAAAAAAAAACTTAAATTCAGTGAGTTACTTATTGCTGAGGCAGAAGCAACCGTTGCAAAGGAGGCATGTGTAGAAATTCACAAGACACTTATACTGTGATATTTTATATTAATTCGTGAAACCAATGAAGGAAGTGGGAACTGAACTGGCTCTAGGTGTGTCTTCAGATACAGTAGACTGATTCCAAAGTGACAATCTAAGTTAAGTGTATACATCAAACAGATTGACTAGATGAGAAACCAGTTATCGAAGTTCCGAGTAAAAGAATAAGACTGAAATTTCACAATCTTTCAAGAACAATGTTGAAGGTAGCAGCAGTTCTTAAAATCTATTGAGAATGAAGTGGAGCAGATAATATGCTGTTGATGCAATAGATATCCAAAGGAGGATTCTGCAGATTGAGATTGAAATTGAAAATGACTAAAGAAGTGACTAGAGTCTAAAAAAATGAAAAAAAATCAGGAACAATACATCAACGCCGAGATAAAAAGCATCTGCTGTCTTCGAAACAAAGCAAAAGCACTGCCATACCACTTTCAAAGGCCTGAGAATGAAAATGCTGGGCAATCGCATTTGTTAAGAGTTTGAGAATCTAGAAAATAGGTGTATGAGTCTGGCAGGAGAACCACAAAAATATGATGTAGATCCATTAGATTAGATGAGATTACATAATTTAAGATATTGATTGAAATGGAGTCAACATCATAACAAGTATTTATTGATCTAGTCTCAAGGGAGATAGTGACTATTGGTATTAATCTACCAAACTTCTGTATGATTTGTTTCATAATGAACAAATAAAACGGTTTTCTTTTAAAAATTTCAGTAATATATTCATCACTGTATACTATGAGGATGGCCTATTCACTATAAATAGCCTATTTGATTCCATAGGTTTCTATAGATATTCAATGAACTATTAGTCTTGCCTATTAATAGCATTTAATTCAGAAATTTTATCCTGAAATGGTAAACAAGTAGAAATGAAAGATCTGAGAGGAATCTAAAAAAAATAATTGAGCTATTTTGATCTTGACATGCTGACAAGTGTTAGAGTGGCTGATGTCAGGCAGATTTGACTCATGAAATATTAACTGTTTCATCATCTGCAGAAATAAGCATCTTTTGAGTCTGGTGAATGTGGGATAAGGAAATGTAGTACAAAGAAAGATGATCTTGACATCCAAGACACTTTGAAGATGATGACGGAACATACCAAAAGTAAGATTTCTGTTGAAGTTATTAAAACACAGGCCTAATGCTATGTGTCCTGAAGAAATTTGTCAGGTTCTGTTTAAATGCACAAATCACAATTTCCATAGCTACTCTATGAGTTGATAATTACACATGTACAATAAACAAAGACCCTGGGCAACCTGACCAGACACTGCACACTCACAGTTGCTCAATCCACAAATTGCCCAGTCATTGGTTACACTGATGTCTCTCAGAGAAAGAGGAAGATTAGATTGTTGATTCAGACGAAATATGGAGTGGCACATGACATTACCAAAACTCATATGAAATATTTCAGTCTGGCTTGTTTGTTAGGAATATTGAGAGACTGAGCACAATACAATATGAGAATACTGTTATCTACTTCATCAGCCTGCAAATGGTGGAGTAAAGATGCTTTTCTCATAATACATTATGAGAAGTGTACACACTGCTTACATTGGCTTCTGTTCCCATATTTTGGGTCTTTTAGATCCCTCATTCGTCTTACTATCACAATATCTTCCTCAGAAAATTGCTTTACAAAAATATGAACTACTCTTTTACTGAATACAGCATTCCCAAGCTTGTTTACAAACTTTTCTTATATTTTTTTTTTTTATGCTGTAACCATCTGCTGTAATCATCTGTTGAACGTGCAGTGATAAGTTGCCAGAATAAAGAACTTTACCTGAATCACTGAAGGCATTTTCAGCAACAACTAGTTTGTATTGCTTTCTGTAAATTATACATATTTTGGAAAGCACAACATGATCAGCCATGTGAAGTTATAGGATCAAGGTTTAGGATAAAGTTTAATGAATCATACTGTAGATTCAATTAATTAAAAGCAAGACTCAACTTGATCTGTTTGTGCAAATCTCCACACTTTGGAACGACTATCAAAGAAGAGTTCTATTTTTCCTTATTCAATGTTCTGCTCATAGGCAGAACCGAAAGGTAAAAAGAGGTAAGCCATTCTGAGAAAACATCTAGAAACAGATAGGTAAAATCTCTTCTGCAACATAACATTATTTGCAATAGAATATGCATTGAAAATGGAACAGAATAGAGATAACACTGAGAAAGTACAGTATTACTAGTTCTAACTGAGCTCAGAATTATTTTAAATCTTATTTTTATTTAATTTCAAAAACGACCTTTTTTTCCATTCAATCTATTTAGTAGGGAAAGTACATTGAAGTAGGTAGTTTTTTATTATTATTCGAGTTTTTTAAAATAATGTAGGTTATTTGTTCATATCTTTACAATCATCATTAGTTGGCGATTTTTTAAAAAAAAGTGATTTACATTCATGATCCAATTTGCCTTTGTTTTCTGATATTAAAAATATTAAATATCTTTAGAATTTATTTTGCTACATATTACTCACAGATCAGTAACTTTTTATGAAGAATTAAAACATTTCATTTTAAAGCTTTGTAAAATGATTAAGGAAAGACTTCAAATCAACAACATTACCTGGGGGGCAAGGCCCACAAGTTCTTGAACCATAATTATTAATACATTGCACCATGGGAAACATGGAGCAACCACCATTTTGCTGCAAGCACTCATTAATATCTTCACAAGTATGTCCACTGCCTGAAAAACCTAAAGGATAAAATTAAATTCAGTAATTATTTTATCAAGTTGAATATGAGTTAAAATATATTGTAATAAATTTTAGATTTAATGTAAAAAAAAAAGTAAAAAAAAAATGCCCTATTTCCTAGTCATTATGTAATTCAATAACTATTTTAAGATGTCTTAAACACTAATTTGGGGTTATTTGCCATATATGTATATCAAGAAATGGTTAGGCAAACTGTAATTGAAGCTTATGTATACCTTGAACAACTTTCTTCTAAATGCTCAATAACATATTTAAAAATAACTGCATACAATAATTACTCTGATCATTTCACTAAATTAGTTATTTTAAGTTTGCCTATATAAATGATATAAATTAGTCTGGCAAATGATACCAGGATTCAAATTAAAGTAATGCTATGCAGAGCATTCTGAAGAATCAACGAGTGGGTGAAACAATGTCAGACTTGAACTTATACTCATTCCCAAATTACAGTAGAACCCCTCTCGTCCACCCTCGGCTGGTCCGCCACTCCGGTTGATCCGACCGTGCTGGAGCCGGCCGAACTTGTCCCCGACTAGTCGGTGACTCGTCACCCGTCACGCTATTGTGTTGTTTACTTGCATATACAGTGACGGTAGATGGTGAAAACGCTCTTAAGAATCGCAAAACATTGAAAAAGCCTAAACTTGAACTGCTTGACAATGCAATAAATCCGTATTTTTTACTGTAAATCTGTATTTTCTGATAATCCAACCTTTTTTGCATTCCGACCATACCCCCAGTCCCAAAGGTAATGGATCAGAGGGGTTCTACTATATGGGGAAAATATTTTTGCAAAAAAAAAATGACCGACAAGAGGAAATGACACTGAGAGTGGCACCAGTTGTTGAAATTTACATAGAATATACATCATAAGGCACCGAATCAAGTGTAAAATGAAGTGTGAGGTTGGTCGGAGACTTTCTTCAGTGAAGAAATGGTTCTCACTTTTAAAGTTATTCTACCAGAATGGTGAAAATGCTGCTGCAGGGCTTCATGAGTACAGACGCCGCAAATCATTGCAGAAAGGTTCACTGACACCATGTGTATTGAAGCACATGGTTCATTGATTTTGAGGAGATGACAGCTTCACAGACTGAGCAGGAAGAGAGCATAAACCTAGGATACCTCAAGCAACTGAAGATGTTGCTATGGCAGTCATTGAACAAAATCATATGAGAATGTTGCAGTTTTGTGTAGTGCTTGTGCCATGGCAAGGCAATTAGATGAACCGAACACTACAGTATGGAGGTGCTTGGCAAAGCATTGCACAACTATCCCTGAAAACTCAGCCACCTCCAAGAGCTGCAACCAGGCGATAGGGACATCCAAGAAATGTTTGCTTTGGCATTCCTGGTACACATGCAGGTGGACAAGGATTGGCCCTGGAACATCCTATTGAGTAATGAAGCTCATTTTGCTGCTTGTGGAACAGTGAATATCAAAACTGGGTTACAGAGAATCCTTGTCAGCTTCATCAGATTCCCTTACATTCACCAAAGGTAACAGTATGGATAGGGTTTACAGCCACATTTCTAATCAGCCCATTTTTCTTTAAGAAAATCCATCCAACCAGACCTGTGACCTGTACAGTAATCACAACTTGTTATTGGTATATGTTGCACAGTTTCGGCATCCTGCACCTCCAGCAAAAAAAAGGATGCATCAACATGACAATATTTATGCAAGATGGTGCACCTTCCCCCATAGGATGTCATGTTCAACAGTTGCTGTGACAACATTTCACAGAGGAGAGAATCATCATGGCCAAGTGCACCAAACTTCAATTAACTTTAACGGCCTCATTGTGGACGTAGCTAAAATTAGGGGGGGCGGGGTGCTGTCCAGAAAAATTTTAGCCTTTGTTTAAAATTTGTGTCAAAGGAAACAAACTTGTATAAAAAGAAATTTATCAAGTTTCTGAATAAATTTTTGTTTTATACATGTTTGTTTCCTTTCACGCAATTTTAAAACAAAGGCTGAAATTTTTCTGGAGCAGCACCCTCCACTAATTTTAGCTACGTCCACAATGCAGCCGTCAAAGTTAATTGAAGTTTGGTGCACTTGGCCACAGGTCATGCATTCCTAACAAGATGGTCACTATATTCACTAGACCTTAACTCCTGTGATTTTTGGCTTTGTGATTACCTGAAAAGCATGGTTTATCAGGGCAACTTCTTCACAGATTTGAAGGACAGAATCACATGCGAAACATCTCTACAGATCAACTGCATTCTGCTGCCAAACATGCTGTCATTCAGTATTGTTTTTGATTCTCCAGAATGGCCAACGCATTGAGCATTGCCTTTGTCTGTCCTTGACAGGTTCTTGCAGCCTCAATCGGCTCAGTGCTATTAACCACTTTTACATGGAAAGCATGGAATGAATGAGTAAAAAAAAAAAAAAATAAATCATCTGATAACACTTGATATGCCATTGTTTATGGTTCCTTTCTTATTCACATACTCATCCAGTTCATACTACTGTAATTGTACCCTCAGGTAGTGCCATATTTCCCCCTGGTGGTCATTTTTTTTAACATTTTTTTGTTATTGTAGATTTCTTTTCCTCAAGTTCTGGGATGTACACAGTCCAATCTGATGTTGTTTCATCCATTGGTTGTCTCTCCAGAGTGCTCTGAATAGGGATACTTTAATTTGAATCATCTGGTATAATTTTAACATAATAAAGGATTGGTTCTTTTAAAATAAAGAATAAGGATAATTTACCTGGAGGGCAATGCCCACAGATATAACTTCCAGGGGTATTGAAACAAGTTACTCTAGGATTGGATGAACAAGGATACTGATGCCACTCGCATTCATTTACATCCACATCACATGTAGGACTAGAGCTACTTGTTGTCCAACCAGGCTCACATAAACATTTATATTTTGGCTAAAAATGCAAAATAAAACAGGTTCTTATAATAACTCAAACATAAGTGAAATTTAAAATTTCAGATTCCATAGAACAGCTTGTTTACAAGACTTAAGATATTTTGCAAAAAAGGAATTTCAAGATTCAATTTTAGAGGTTTAGGGAATGGAAAAAAAAAATAGTCTCTTAAAATGTCACAGAGATGAAGAAATATTAAAGTAATATGAAAGGAAGATAAGGCAAGCTCATTCCTCATCAATTCTCTTATATCTCAATATTTCATAAAATAGAAAATTTCAGACTACAAAATTAGCAGCCCTATAAAATGTATTATTGTAAAGCAACTGCTGTTTAATTTAATAGAAAGGAAAAATTATAGTTATGTGAATAAAATTATATTATTTGTCTCAAAACACTTTTTTCTCCAAAATTATTGTCTTAAAAGTAAGCTTATATGAAAAAAACAAAAAAAATAACAGACTCAACTTTCCAAGTGAGTTCTTTTGGGCCTATTATTCTGTACCTATTTTCGGGCTTTTTCTATTACAAGAAAATTATGAGTGAATATTCTGGATTAATAACGATTAATCATGATTTACAACACATGAAAATACTATTCTGCTACAATAAATTTGATAATGACAATTCTATGATACTTGATTGTAGGTAACGATACTAAAATATATATCTCAATAACATTAAGTTGCATTTCACATAACTGAGTATATTTTTGCAAAATTACCTACAATCAAGCATCATAATTACCAATTTTATTGTAGCAAAATAGTATGTTCTTGTGTTCACTTGCATTTTGTGATTTACTTTTTTAAGTACAATAATGGAGGAGGAAAAACATTTCACAAGGAACAACATATTTAAGTTTACTTGAAACTCAGAATGTTTAAACTATAACTTTTAGTGATTTTTTTCTGTTCTGAATTATCTACTTTTTTTTCTGAATCTATTCGTATTTAATAATATCTATATAATTTAACTTCATTATTAACTTCAGTAGCTGCTAATTAAAGAAAGAAATGAAATAGAGAAATACTACATACAAGTATCTTTGAAGTTTGTTAAGTCTCATTTTGTAGAAAAAGGCCTCACTCCTGCAAAATGAGTTGTACAACCAAATTACGTTGTTCTTTTCCAATATCATAGATAAAATATAATTATTACTGAGATAACTTATTCTTTACTGTTATGTATGCTGTTCAACATAAATAACTGCCCATAAGGCATTTTGGTTTAAGAAATAGGTCACATAACTTTACTTCCAAGGTAGTTAATAAATACATTTTTAACATTATTTTAGCTTGAAGTTTTGATCATACTTCTATAGAAGAATAGATGAAAACTAGGACTTGGATTTTCATAGTCATATTTTGTCCTGATCATTATTTCCATTTTTTAGTTGATACACAAATCTTGATAAAAAAAAAATCATTGTTCATTCTGTATAAATGTTTTGAGTTTTAAAACATTTTTCAGTGAAATAAGGGTCATATTTGATCATATTGAATCAAGATATTTCTTATATGGAATTAGAATAACTTTGGTTTATGAATAGAGGGTGAGTTTCTTTTATATTTAGAAAATGTAAGGTGATCATGAGTTTTGTTTGTTTTCATTTTTTTTTTTGATTGAATAAAGTGATGTTTTGAGTCATAATTGATGTTAATAGATCTTATTCTGAACTTTTTTTAGGATCATATTTTGGATTTAAAGACAAAAATTTGCAAAGCAAAAATTCATGCAAATAATTGAATTTACTTTGCAATGAGGAAACATGAAAAAATAATAACGTAATAAAAATCCATATATTTAAGATTTTTAAGTCATAAATAGCTAGGCTCAAATAATAACAATCGAGGAGGATTGAATTTTTTTCTTTCTGAGGATTAATATAGGTTTGTGGTTTTCTTTTTGATTGTTTAGTGCATTTGGCTCCTGTAAAGATGAAACCTGATTGTGGCATGAATTATACAAATACACTTTTAAAAAAAAAAAGAAATATCTGCTACTACAGATGAATGTAGCAGTGAAGCTTTATTAGATAAAAATTAGTCTGACTCATGAGATAAATAAAGTTTTAATAAGAAATTTAACATTAAATTTATCCTGCTCACAATAAATGGAAGATCTTTTGCCATTCCATGGTTGTATCTTTTATTACATCTTGTCAAAAGTGATTCCTAGTATTCCTAAAGAGGATATAGGCAAAAATCTTCTTCAGAAGGTCCATCTTCAATATGTATGAAACTCACTACAATCTACTTTTTTGACAGTTTATCATGTAATTCTCATAATTTCCAAAACAAAATCTATTATTTATTTTACGATAATAACTTAGAAATAAAATTCAAAAAAAAAAAATTAATGATCTGCTTTGAATACTTCTTTTGTAAGACAGATGGTATTACTATTGTCCAATATGAAAATTAAGCTTGGCAGACTATAAAAAACATGTATACTTCAATAAAAAAAAAAAAAGAATAAAAGAAACAATGAAAATTAAAAAAATATATATTCTTTAATTTTTTTTGTGATAACATAACTTTTTTCCTTACTATAAAATTTTACTAAATTTAATTGTATGTTAATAAATACCACTTAGAATTTCAAAAGGCTAATTTAAAAAGATCTAGACCATCTCATGCAACATTGTTGGATATGTATACCTGACAGGAGATGATGATGACTTAAAGCTGTAAAAGTGAGCCTATCAAGAGAATGAATTGGAAGGGATTGCAATTACCCCCATTCACCCACATATTGCATCCAAAAATGGAAGAATTGAATTATTTTTTGGAACTGTTTTTATTATTTTTTTACTTTGGTTGCAAAACTATTGATTATTATTCATAAACTGCTCACCTCTTCGCTCTGTATAGAAAAGGGAACAACATTTTTGTTTTAGTTATCATCTTAAATCCTCCCATTCCACATATCTGGATATGCCTATGCTAATGTATCTAAGAGCATTGGCATATCCAGGATTTGGAAATAGGAGGGGTTATGATAATTATGGTCTTAGCTGATTAGAAAAAAAAAAAAAAAAAAAGTTATGTCCATTTCCCTATCAGAAATATTTTCCAAACAAACAAAATAGCTTTACAACCAAAAAAAATAAAAGTTCCAAAAAATGCTTGATTTCTTCCATTTTTGTTTGCTATGGGGGGGGGGGGGCTTACAACCCTTACCAACATGCCTTTAGTATGTTAATGCTTAAGAGATATGCAAAACGGACAGTGTATGAAGGACCCTGCATATGCTAAGGCTAGCCCTCGGTAGCATTAGATTTTATGACTCAGTTTACCTGAGAACAGTAAAATATAGCTATGCCACTTACTAAAATGTTTGTAAGGTTCACAGGGTTTTCATTGGTGAACTGTAACATACACTGCAAATATTATCATCTTGTATGAAAAAAGTTATGGTTCCTACTTTTTCAAGCTTATGTCCATAACATTTCTTATAAGTCTAATTTTTTAATGCTAGGGCTGTCACATTAAAGTTGATGTTGTGGACTTGTTATAATTTTGGTGGTCTGAGTTGGACTGAGTCTATACTAAAGTATTTAATTTGGAATCAGGAAGTGGAGAAACTTAATTTTTTTTTTTTTTTTTTTGGGGGGGGGGGGGTAGAAACAGTTGAAATTAGTAAACAGAGACACTGAGTCAGTTGGAGTTGGAGGCATTCTTACAAATTATTGAAGAGAGTTGGAGTCAACAAAAAATTATGACTCCACATTCCTGTTTTTACATTAAATATAGATAGTTTCTTCTAAGGTTAAGAGCATAGATGTACCCTGGATTTTTTTGATGATCATAGCCATTCAATCAAAAAAACAACAAAAAGACAAACATTGTGTCCTTTTCCGGATTGGGGAAGAGAGAATTACAAATTCCTCAGTTTGAAGAGCCATGAACTTCTAGCCAAAAAAAAAAGGTTGAAAATTATAGATTTTTTTTTTGCATTTTTGGCTGCAATTGGGGGGGTGGGAGTTATTATTGTAACAAAATCCATTGTCAATGTTGCAGACTTAATTCAGCATTGCTACAGAATTGTAGCAACATTATTAATTAACTTGAAAATCAAAGATTTGATGATTACAAACCCTGACACCACCTATAAAATTAGCACTACACGAGATTTGATTTGTAAAAGGAAATACTGTTTTACTGAATGTAATAAACCAAGACAAAAACCTTTCAATGGGATTTAAATGAATACTCCTAAATTTTCGAACTCAAACAAGTCTAAGCAACAATGAGGACAGGCCCGTCGCCTGAATTTTTTTTCGGGGAGGCTCATTCCTTGAAGTGTCGAGAGGTAATAGTAAGAATACCATTATTAATACTTAGTAAGGCCAGAGTAAGAATAGCAAGACTCCTTATCTTCCTGTGGATGTCGCAATAGGAGAAAATTTTACATTGATATGACTAGTTCCTTTGATTTCAACTCTGACAGAGAGATTTTTATTTATTTGTAGATTTCGGGAATGGCTTCGGCTCCCTCAGCTCCAATATTAATGCTAGGAGAAAGATTTCCAATTTGAAAAGGCTATTGCAAAATGGGACAAGTCCACTAAATGAATTATGAATTCTACAGAGGGTTCCCAAGGACGAAAAACCCGAATCTGGTATTAGTTTGATTGTTCTATGAAAAGCAAATATCTCGCATGCACTCGTAGGGGAGAGTCGGGCAGAACCGGGTAGTCGGGTCAAACCGGGTACCCTATTTTCTCAGCAACTAGTGACATCAGCGCGATCTCGACGGTCAAACTAGATCAAACTAACGAAGAAGACATAGCGGCTATTACGCCAGTTCCATTGTTTACACCGATTTCGCGGCAGTGAATTTTTGACGTATTGAGCACTTTCCCTTGTGTTGTTTGAAGACTTGTAGAGCTGAACTTCTGCTATATCCAGTTTACAGAAAAATCAGGTAATTACCATGTTGAATATAGCATTTAATTAGCTTTATTTATATGCCAAGTTAATACAATTAGCAGTTTGGGTTCTTCTCTAACGCTATGTTTTCAATAACTACTATGCGGGGGGTCAAACCGGGTACCAAGAGTAGGGCAGGATCGGGTAGTACCCGGTTCTGCCCTACTACATTTTACGTGTTTCTATGCGTTGTTATTGATTTGGTATTGCCTTCAGAAATGGATTTCAATTTAGAATTTAAAGTTTTTTTATTTGAAAACATATATTGTAATAAGTTTGTGCTAAAATTGAGGATATATTTAACGTTTTAATCAGAGTAAAAATAAATATAAATTACTAAAGGCAATAGAGCCTATAGTATTTGTTTTACCTCTTTAAATAGTTTTCACTAAATGTGGTACCAAATATCTATTAAATATTAATATCAATTATAATTTTTCTAATTTTTTTTCCCAAATTGAAGCTGCCGAGAAAACGGGAGAGAAAAACGGAGAAAGACGATTTCTTAACCTGCGATATCTACCGGCCCCAGCGTTCTAATCTTAATTATAAACTGAAATGAACATTAAAACTTAATATTAAAGTGAAAAAACTTCTTATTTTTTTTACTAAATAATTAAATGTTGATTAGAAATAGCATTTACAAATTAGTTTCATATGTAGTCCTTACTGTAATGGAAAAAAAATTAAAACAAAGAAAAAAACTGAATTTTATTTTTTATTTTAATTGTTATGTTAACGATTGCTTTCTCTTTTTCTAAGATAGTATTTCATATTCAATAAAACATTAAATGTTGTTTTTGTTTTTTTTTTAAGGAAATTTTGATGATTTTCATTTTTCCATAAGGTTAACATGTGTACCCGGTTTTGCCCTACCAGTAGGGCAGAACCGGGTGATATGACTTTTTTCATTAAATAATTTTTTTACAGAAAACTGTTTACATATGAAATTTCAGACTTTATATATGGATTCACAGATAGTTAAGGGTCTTGTGTACAAATTTGTGACTCTTTCATACTTAAATTATTGCTTCCAGTAGCCACTAAACCTTAGCTACCCGGTTCTGCCCCACTCTCCCCTATATATTTATCATAGAAACAGACAAAACAATCCAATGTAAAGTACAATATTAATTTTCGAAGCAAAATGTTTCATACGCTCCATTTGGGTACATTTTCAAGTTAATATTTAAAGTAAATCACGGAAAAATATAACAAACCCAAAATATAATACTGTAACAATATTTCCATGATAAGTGTAAAATGAGAATAAATGTGAGAAATTAAACGAACAATCGCACATGTCTCTTTCGCAAATGGAGAGTATGAAGCTTGTCGCTTTGAAGATTAATATTGTACTTTATATTGGGTTGGTTTGTCCGTGTTGTTTCTATAATAAATATTTCATTTTGGGATTTTTTTAAGGATTCACTCATATAAGGCCTACAGCGCAAAAAGTACACAAGTCTCTTTTACACCAATCAAAGATCAGCATTGAAATCACATAATACAGGAGCATCGAAGTTTGCTGACTCACCAAATAAACAATGAAATCTTATTTTAATCAAAGTTTGGAGAAAATTTTTTTACAAAATTCCATATAATTTTGATATGTTTGATTCCGTTAAATTGCATTGATGCAAGAAAAAATAATTTATTAAAATAATATGTAGAAAAGAAAGAAAATAATAAACAATTGTATGCATGGGAGTATAGGCTAGTGTTTCCCAACCTTTTTTGTGCTGCGCCCCACCTAAAGTATCTAAAGTATGCTATGCCCCACCAAATTAGGTATAACTTCAAAAAGAAAAATTAAAAAAAAAAAAAAAAACAACTTTTTTAACTTTTACAACCCAAAAAAACAAATTACTAATTTTTTTTTACTTTCACAACCTTCCAAAAAAAAAAAAACAACATTGCTCCATTTATGAATTGCCTCCCTGTGGGGCGTGCGGCCCACGTTGGGAAACAGGGGGGCTATAAGGTCCCCAACACTCATCCCTCAGGAATTAAAGCAAGCCTCATCTTGTTTTGCAGGGGTACCCACGCGGGAGAGTCACGGCGCAGACTGCGCCATTAAAATTTTGGTGGGGGGGGGGGGGAAAAAAAAATCAAAAAAATGTGAAAGTGGGGTTTTTTTTTTTTTTGATTGTCGATGTGGAGAATCTATGTTTTTCGGGGAGTGGGGGGGTCGCCAAAAAGGTATTGTGCCCCGGGCGGCAGCTATGCTCGCTACTCCACTGAATGAAGCGATTTCAGCGCTCTCAGCCAGTGGCGTACCGGTAGCTAGAAATTTTGGGCCCTAATGCAAAAGTGGGCCAAGCCCACCCCTTGCCCCCTCCGTCAGATCTTTGAGGTGGAGGGGGATGAGCCATAAGGTCTAGGGGAGGTGGGCACCTCTGTTTTTTGTGAGGTTATATTAAAGGGCCCTGCCTCTGAATCCTACTCGAAATTTGCGAGAAGGCCTTTTGATACAACTTTACGAAGCGAAGGTCACCAATTTGAGTAGTGTAATCAAAGAGAACTCTTTCTATGTCTTTGATATAACGATGGGATCGCACCAACCCTCCACATCTTTCTCCCCACCCCTTTAATATTTCAAATAAAATTGTAATTAACTGTGAGTTGGTTATCCCCATCCCTAAGGTATCGCTGTTTTAATGAGTTTTGTATTTTCATTTTTTTTCTTTTATTTTTTTTTATATATAATGTAAAATTACGATCCAGAGACTATCATGCGTTTCGAAATCGAAAGTAGATGTGAAATGTGATTGGCGGAAACCGGAGAATAGGGTACAAGTCAATCGCAGTGTACGAAAGGATGCATCGGTGACGGGTGGTTTACCGCTTTGGTTACCGCAAGTTGCAGTGGTCTTGGAATTATCGTGAAAGGTTTATTCTTTGTTTATTTTAATGGTTTGTATGCGTCTCATTCACCGTGGTTGCACATTTTAGCAAGAGGCGGAAGCGGCCATCAAAAAAAGTTCGTCGAAGGCTTGTACCCTCATCGGTACCCTATTCTCCGGTTTAACCGAGATATCATATGTATCAGATATAGCATCAAGACCCTGAATGATTCAACATGTATCGACGTCTAACTTGATTTGAGAAATAAAAACATCGAAAGGCATGTATTCAAAATTTGAGGTTCCGAACTGCATTCTGAGAGTCAGCCATAAGTGTTTTTCTAATGAATTTCTTATTTGTCTTTATTTCTTTAATCCTAAACCTAAATTAACCAGTAAATGTTTTTCAAGTCAAGTATTGTTCTTTGTTTCGGATAACCGCGTGGAATTCAAACCAAAATTGTAATGGTAGGGAAATGAAGAACTTTTGGGTCAAGTTGGATCAGTGCATATAGGGCCATCGTTATCATCGGTGAGTGGGGGCTTGTTGCGGGGCCAAACAATGTTGACGGAGCCTCGCGCTGTAGGCCTATATATTTATAGATATTTATATATAACAGAAAAAAAGAAGAAAAAATACTTAAACATCTCATCATTTTAATTCAAATAATTAGCAACGATAGAGATTTTTAATACGGTTTCTCTTTAATTACGGCAAGTCCAAAAATTTGTATTCCTGTTGAAGGTTAACATTAAACACACACTTTTTTTTTGCCCATTGCCCTTTTTGTCTCTATGAGACAAAAAACGAATAGAGATAAAATGATCAAAAAACGAGTTACTTCATACACGAAAACACCATAAACACATTGCTTCTATTGTGTTGCCTAAATGACTAACTTGTAAATGAAAAGTTGTGGCGGAACCGGTAGCCACGCCTCCCCATCGACGTCAGCGCTTGCTCCAAAGTCGGCTGAGAGAGGCATGGCCGTAAAAGAATGTTTAAAAACGCGATGTCGAACATATAGGTCTAAAATTAAAAAACAAATCCTCGGCAGTCATAAAATTCTCAAACCCCGGACAGCACTAAAAAACCATGACTTTCGGGGCTAATCCCGGACGTATGGTAAGCCTACCTATTGCACACTGCCTTTGATGTACCATGCAGTATTTTAAAATGGCTAATCTCTAATTCTTACATTAAAAGAAAAGGATTTTGAATGGAAGCAAAATTATCAATGAGGCGACAATAAACTGACAAGGAAAAATTCTTCTCTCCATTTTCCCTGCCATTAAATTGTTTTCTTTCCTTTCCTTTCTAATTTCTAAGTTAGTTATCTTACTTGTCCTGCTATAGCTCTTGGTTGGTTAATGCAAGTTCCATGACCACAAAGAGCTTCATTAGAGCTAGAACCGCAGTCATCATGCCTTTCTGTACATATAACACCATGCCAATCAGGTGGACATTGACACCTATAAAAAAGAAAAGCAATGAATGTACAAAGAGTAAATTTAAATAGGACCAGAATCAGCAATTAGGCAATGCTTTTTAATAACAGATTAAGAACGACATCGAAGTTAACATGATTACAATTAAATAATAATAAAAAAAAAATTACAGTAAACTAATTTTTAATGTTAATTTTCATTCATGTATTCTATATGAGTTTATTTTTATTTTATTTAGAAGTAAAATTGAAATTTAAATAAAATAACAAAAATCACGGATAAGATGCATGTCTCATATACACTCTCCGGCCACTTTATTAGGTACATCCCTGCTGAGCGCATGAATGTCTGGACCCGTCGTGTCTCACAATAACACTTCAAGCCGGAGGGGGCAGTGTCATGGTGTGGGGAATGTTTTCTGGCACACGTTGGTTCGATTGATACTTATGGAAGCACGTCAGGATGCTAGAGCGTACCTAAACATCGTAGCTGATCAAGTGGAACCGTACATGTTAACAGTTTATCCTCTTGCAGGTGGCTACTTCCAACAGGATAATGCGCCGGTGCATAAAGCCCGTATCACTAGGGGATGGTTTGAGGAACATGACGATGGCTTTTCCTTGCTGCAGTGGCCCGCTCAGTCCCCGGATCTCAGCCCGATTGAAAATTTGTGGGATGAGCTGAAACGGCTGGAACAGGCCTACACCTCCATCAAATCTTAAGGAACTGCGTGACACACAAATGTCTGCACAATATCTCAACAACGTTTTCTGCATCTTGTGGAATCCATGCCTCGATGAATTCAGGCTGTTTTGAGGGCTAAAGAGGCCCAACACGCTACTAGGTAGATCTACCTAATAAAGTGGCCGGACAGTGTAAGTATATGAATAAAGATATATCAGTCTTCATTATAAACAGGAGTAAATTAAGGAGGAGTGGACGACAACTCTCAGTTCTTTTGTATTCAAGACTGATGCGATGAACCTGGAAAATTATGTCATCGTAATAATTTTTGTATGCTCACACTATTTTAATTTTATTTTTTTTTAAAAAGGAAGTTTTACTTTTGAAGTAGCGAAAGCCACCAGCATCCATATTTTTTTCGCTGAAAATATTCCAAATTACAACAGCTTTAAATGTGAGACGTTTCCCACTTCAAAACCAAAACATATTAATCCTCACCAACCAAAATATATTGCATTTCTTTACTTTATTATTTATTTTTATTATTTAAAATAGTGCCTGTGTCTACAATTGTTATGATTAACATTCTAGAAACGTTAAATTTTTCAACAGAAAATAGTGCTTTTGTACTTTCAATTTCCACATAATTGTCTAGTCAGAGCTAGTTAATATTTTTTATTAAAAACAATTCAATTAACAATGAAAAGGTAAAAACAACTAGAGTATTTTAGTTGAAGGGCCACACTTTGCATTGGCTCGTGTACAACGGTAAATGTTCAATATCAGGGGCATATACGAATAACACACTTAAAATAATAAAATGTAATAAACTTTTTAATGATGTTCAGTATCAGTTTGTTCTGTTTTTTCCTAGCCCCTTCTAGGAAATGCAAGAAATCCAATATGTAACAAGATGAATTACTGATTGGTAATAGATATCCCAAACCTATGTTTAACAATTTAATTCTTTCTAATGACCCTGTTCCTTAACCTGAGTCCAATTTGCAACAAAATCGAGAGAAACTCACGATGAAAGTGTAAACTTATTATTAAAGTTTAGTTCATTTTATTAGGATAAAGGAATCCTTCCTATGATTATTATTAGTATTATTTTTGCTTGATGAATTTTTGAAGATTTGTTGTTCTATACTTGTGCATAACGTTGGCATATGTTGACATCAGTTGGAATACGACATCAGTTATTATCGACGGATGCACTAGGGAATTAGAAGCAACGACAAATTTCGGCATCATTTGTAGTTTGCTCCTGTGAAAACAGAAATCGTGAGGAAACAGTTATCAAATTATTACACTTCGATATGATGCAGTTCCCAAAATGTCATTGTTTTCCAAAAGTGTCTCATTTTTTTTATTTACTTCACGCTGTAGAGTAAGGATTACAGACATCCAGTGCGAGCTTTTATTTGAGGGTAAAAATAAAACGAGTGACTTCGATTGACCGACGCATTCAGTCAGTACCGACTTCTTTAGATAGAATATGAATTGATTTCTGAATTGAGTTCTGTTGATCAATAGATAGAATAACATGGATAGAATTGGTAGAGATGGGGGTTAAAAAAAGGAAAATCAACGTTAACGTGGGCATCATAAGCTGAAAGTGAAATTTCTGAATTAAGAACTTGGATACGGGAAATAATCCTTTTCCTTTTATATTATTTGTGGCAATTCAAATAGAGGATATTCAAGACTGACCAAAATGATTCAACAATTTTGAACGACATTAGATTAGTTCAGAGAACAACAACTAAATAATATTTCCACTATTTGATTTAAGCACATCTGAAATAAAGGAAATCCTCATGAAAGTCAAATGTCGTTTTACCGAATGCCAAAGAAATGAAAAATTTTTGTGAGCCCCCAGAAGCTTTTCATATTATATAAAAATGTTTTGAATTAACGAATAGAATAGAACAAAAATATAAATTTAAGGCAGTTAAAGTCCATCCTCCACGAAAGAATTAAATACATTCTGAAATTTATAAAATCAAATCTTAAAATCAAGTTTCTTTAGAAAGACGGGAGAAGGGGAACTGTTAAATTCGTTTTGATTTTTTTTTTTTTTTTTTTTTGTGAAACTATTATGTAGGTCACATAAAGCAAACCGTTTTGCTTTGGATCGGAAGAAAAGAATATCTTAGAGATCGATACACAAAAACATCACAAGAAAATAACGTATTACGCCATTGGAGATAGGAATTTTTTTTTTTTTAAGGAAGAGAGAATGGAAAAAAAATAAAAGTTTCTAACATGATTGGATCACAGAGAATGGAAATTTTTACAAACAAACAAACAACCAATTGGTAAAACTGGCGCAATGTTCTGGCTCAAAATAATAACAATTTGTGCGTTGTAGAATATAGATTATAATTTAATTTAAAAAATCTCTATGGGAACAGAGAGCAGAAGAGTATGTGGTTTGCTGTTTAAACAGTTAGACATGCGTATCTGTCTGTCTTAAAAGAAAAAGTGATTAAATTTTCCTGAATTTCCATGAAAAGATTTTTTTTTTTTTTTGCTGTATTTTGGATAAAATGGACAGGTGGGACAGAAAGAATGATGAACAGACATGCAAAATATGAAAAATGAATAAAAATACTGTTTTTGCGAATCTTAAATACAAATAAAATAATAGCTAATGAGATAAATGGACTTACAATGATACCTAAGACAGAAAAGAAAACAAAAACTTATTTCCTGAACTGCTTCTTGAAAACGTTTTTTTTTTTTTTTTTTCCTATAAAGCTTCTTTTCGGGAAAATGAAGGAACATGGAATTTGGGGATCGTAATTAATATTAAATCTTGGTTTTTGATTAACAAAGAGTTGTGTGAGCAACGAATTTTTTTTTCCTGTGAATGTCATGATACTGGTATTTCAAATCTTAATTGTAAAAAAAACCAGATGGATTTAGCGAAGCTTCGCCTGATTAAAATCCTGTATTTTTGATAGTTCTTGTATTTATAGTATTTAATGCTAATGAATGAATCTGAAGTGGCAAACATTCATGTAGGCCTATTGGCCAAAAAATTAATAAATCTTTATTAATACCAGTTTTATCTTAAAGGTTCGTAATTTTTTGACGATACACTACATTAAGATAATTTACTATTAGAATTATATATTATAAAAGCGTTATTCTGTCTGTCATTGTCATAAGACTTTACGTTTTTCCAATTTTGTGACCTAACTATAAGAGATAGATTAGTCCTGCAAATGGATAAAATGTAGATCTTTTTAAGACAAACAAAATGCTACAAAAATCTTTCGAAAAACTTTTTTGGTTTCCAAGATGGCGCCTTTTAAAGGGTTAAATTTTGACTTTTTCTCAATTTAAACGAAAAGTATAAAAGTTGGAAGAGAACATTATATTGAGAAATGTTGGTATTTGAAAGTTCTATCGGTATTTGAAAGTCATTCACAAATGTTTCTGCGTTTGCAAGATACATGCAAAAATGTGTATGGCGCAACCCCAGGTGTGTGGCGCCAACCCGCAATTCACCTGAGTTAAGCGGAGAAGGCTACAACGGGATGGGAAGTCGTATATTCTCCGATCTCAATATTAATTTGCTAAATAAATATATATATATATTTTTTTAATGCTATATATGCAAGGGTTCCGGAGCGAAGCGACGATACCCGGCTAGTACAAATTATAAAAAATTTGAAAAGGGAGTCGAGATTACACAGTATAGTACTGGATCCGTCAGGTCTCCGTCAACAATTCTCAGTTAGGATGTTTTAGAAGCAACTTAATTCAGACAAATCACTTAGAAAAAATATTCAGTAATCAATGATGGATGGATCAGTATTTCGAAGCAGATCAGAGTTGGCAGTAATCAAAGTTATATAAATCAGTCACAACGTATGGTAAGACATTTAATCTTAAATTCTGCAATTTCATCTTAATACAATTACTCTTAATTAGTAGTAATACTGCATTTTAGTTTACAAAAAAAAAAAAAAAAAAAATACCTAAAACTCCCCTGAGTATTTTGGCAAGTAGCACCATTCTGGCATGCTTGAGGAGTCCC